>CM044438.1:75872735-75902089 GCA_024363595.1 Xenopus borealis
TGGCTTCAGGACTTCAGTTATAGCTGTTTTCATGACTTTGGTTCTTTTCGCCGCTTCAGTGTCGGCTCCTTTCGTGACTTTGGTATTTTCGCCACTTCAGGACTTCAGTGTTGGCTCCTTTTGGGACTTCGGGTCTTTCCGCCTCTTCATTCTGCATTTGGACTTCGCGACGAGTGCACACTTATGCGCTCGTAAGGGGGGCCCGGCTCTTTTTAATGTTGTAGCGCTGCTGGGCCCCCCTTCAGCCCCAGGCCCGGGACACTTGTCCCCCCAGTCCCCCCTGATGGCGGTCCTGCCTGGTTGAATTGGTTTCTTTAATCCATGCTTTTTAAATTTGGTCCTACACTAAAGAAGACATCTCTGGAATCTAGTGTGAAAAAAATCTGGTGTAGCCAAGAACCTCATTGTGAGACCATAGAGACTTTAGTCCCTGCTGCAATTCCATTCTTGTGTCTGAGACAATCTAGGATTCCATATCCAATGTCTACAGTACCTAGCTTTAATTATATGTGCCCCAAGCTTTCAATGACATTTTGTACTTCCTGAAAGGGTTACTACAGAAAATGATCATGGGCCCAACATGAGCCTCAGTTCAAATTGCTATTTGCTATTTCACTCTCCAATGGAACCTTTTCCAATGTATAGATGACTCCAGCATTATGTTAAGGACATGTGTATCTCTAAAATGTGTTTAAAATAGTATTCCTTAATTTTGAGCACAAACCAATTTTTACCTACCATCAGTGCATTTTCCTTTTGTTGTATAAGTACAGTTGGTGATATTAACATTAATTAAAAATTAGAATTTTATTTAATTTAAGCAAGGAAATATAAAGTATACTATCTACAATGTATTATAATATACAGCACAGTTTTGTATAATCCACTGCTAGTAGTCACTTTGGACTGCTGTAAACCATTTTAAAGTGTAATTTATAAAAGGAAAAGAAATGTCAGTGGTGTAGTACAGAAACTGTAGTGTAGAGTACTGGGATATAGAATCACAGTCACAATAGTATATAGAGTATTTAGAGTGTGTGTAGTGGTAAAGATAAAACGGTATACATATAAATTGAATAGTAACAGTCTATATAAAAATAATATTTTGAGTAGAAAATATAAATTGACAGATATTTGTAGAAAATTTCATAGTAATGGTGGCAATACTGAACATTGTATTAAGTTAGACAGAAGAGTTACTTAGCAGTGATTCTAGAAGCGTGTGTGTGTGTGTGTGTGTGTGTGTGTGTGTGTGTGTAAACAATTGCAACTTCACAGAGTTCTTGGAAACTGTACATAAAGGAAAGTAGAAGTTACAGGGTTGTTATTTGGTTCAACTGGTATAGCAGAAACAGGGTATTATGAACCAAAGAGATGCATGGAAGTTCAATTAGCAGTAAAAGGACCTTTATGGTGAAAGGAGGAGTACATGGAAAGGACTGCAGTGTATAAATGGTGTAGCATTGTAGGGAGGAGATACTGTATCATGTAGTGAGTTATATCTTGAATGATATATACAATATACACTAGCAGAGAAAGCATATCTACCCTAGAAAGTGGCACCTTTCTGTTTGCTAACCAAAATCATTATCTAACTGCACAGATAAAGCTACCATATCAGAATAATATCTAAGACACTGTCATCGTTATTCCAAACAACTGTTAAAAAAAAACACATATATACAGCATATATATATGTATATATGTATGAAATGTTAATGTTAAGTGATCAGTGTTCACCCTTTATAATGTTTTGGTGACTCAATTTCATGTTGTGTATGTATGATAAATATATTATATACAGAGCAATAACTTTTATGGGGCCCTATTCACTAAGGATTTTTGCCATAGGCACACAATTGGAGGAAAACTTCAAGGATTTAGCCACTGGCACAAAATGGAAACCCCTTACTGAAGAGGGCCCTATCTTTGGGAAAGGTCAGTAGTGTTTGTTTTTTTGGTATAATGTATCTTTGTTCCAGGGGGACTTGCAATGTCTTAGTCGGCAATGGGTGGTTGCTCCCCATAAAGATCTAGTGAATGGAGACTGTTGGGTTGTTTTACTAATAGGGATGGGGGAGGGTATATATAGTGCATGACATATTATGAAATATTATGTTAATCTTAACAAAAAAATTGCTTAACCAGTACCAAAATGGTACTCACCTTCTAATCTATAAAAATAGACTTAGTCCCCATATGGATTATATTCATTCAAAGACAGAAAAAAAACATTAAGAATAAGAAAATAAAAAAAAATAGGCCCATCATGAACATTTTAATCTAAGACAGCTACTGTATACAATACTAATAGGGGTGCTATGTGGAATTAGGTTTTATTTTGTGGTAACTTTACTGATCCCTAATTTTATATATGTCTCGCTGAGAAAGACTTTTCCTTAATATGTGATCTGCCAGTGACATGCACGCTATGCACTCTATGCCTTCCATAATTCACAGCTAGTGGCTGTGTCCTGAACGTGGCTCTGAACATAACCCTTTAATGTGCATTTCACAATGAAATAGAAATTCTCTTTATTTGAAAAGTAGTATATGTACCATCTAATTGGCTCATAGAGTAAATAGAAATAGCAAACCAAGAAAATAACATTCAAAGTTGCTAAAGAAAACTCTGCAGTAGTAAAATTACTATAGCATTTAGGTTATTCAGTTCCATATCTCGCAACATTGTGGAAGTGGCAAATGTTTTTGACCATGCCTATTTTTTGTGGCCACACTCCCTAATTACCATGTTCATTTTACAAGATTTGGCAGGTTATGAAACTTTGAAAATATTTATCCTTATCTAAACTGTTACAATTACTTATTTTCTTATCTCAAAATTATCTTATTTGCTCTTGTTCTGTTGTTCTGGGCTCTCAGCCAAAAGCCAATTAAGTTAGAAAATTTGTTTCTTTTTCTGGCTGTTCAGTGCAGAGAAAATAGGGACTTTCCAGTACAAATGATGGATGGCAGGTTGAGCAGTCAAAAGAGGGACTGTCCCTAAAAAAAAGGCACAGTTGGGATATATGCAGTTCTCTTAGGGTCAAATTTACAAAATTCACGTGAATGTATCGAAGTTCGGTCGAATGAGATCGAATACCGATCGTACTATTTTTTTGTATATTGGAATATGCAAATTTGGCCTCTTCAATCATCGAATACCGAATTATCGAATTATCGGATATTCGGATATTTGATCATTCGATCATTCGCTGATTGAAGGATTTCAAATTTTAAAATAGTCGAATGCTTATTGAATATCGAGGGAATTCGTAGGATTTTTGGGGAATAATAGTAAATTTTCCCCATAGAGTTTCAATATATTGTGATTATATTGTAAAATAATGAGAGAGAGTACAATCTTTCCTGAATAAATTCAAATACATATATTAAAAAAAATACATTTAATACTATGCATAATTTCTGCTGAGGAATAGAGTCCATACACAGTACCTTTAATTTGGTGATATAGAAACATGCTATTGCATTAAGAGCTGTTAAGCTCTGAAATAAATATATCTCAAGAGTATTGTAGGAACACTGAAAAGGAGCTCGCATACTGGTCTGGAAACTGTTCATAGCAAATCCATAGTAGTTTATTGCACATCTGATATATAATACAAAGCAGGCCCATAGCCTTGCACACAATTTCTGAAACAGCAGACTGACTAATAGAAAAGTGCATGGTTGCTGTCCAGGGTGCTGGAAAATGATTTGTTTCTATTCCTCAACCTCATACAACCATATTGTTAGGAGATGGAATTGTTATTGTTCTTTTCATGTTTTACCATATGCATTATCCAGTCTTAAATTCAACTACTCAATTGCTTAGTTAAATTGAACCATAGAATTCTCAGCTTCTAAAATTTCAGCTTCTGAAATTCCAAATTGCAGAGCTGCTGAAAAAAAATGTGAGTGCTCGCATGTGAGTGCCGCAGACACTTTCCAAGATGGTGACCCTTTGTGACAAGTTTGAAGCACTGGATCATTACTGATATTGAGAAGCTGAAACTTTGGGCTGGTGCAATACGAAGGTATTTTTAGCCCTATTCAATTTTAGGGTTTAGTTCTCCTTTAAGAGCAATTAGTGTTGATAAGAGAGAGATGACAGGGACCTGTGCCCTGAGTTGCAACAGAACAGACTTTAATAAATTTAGTTGGCCCCTGCTTAATATATTATTTGTGAGAAAATACATATAACCACTTTCAGCATTTAAAGAGGAACAACTCAATGCACTTCTATGTCTCTGCACAAATTAACAGAAATTATCATAGTTGTGATAGTGTTTGTTATCCCATTGGAGAAAATGTTTGTCTTATATTTTTTATTTCACAAAACAGCCAGCTATTTGTGGCCTCCTGCTGTAAGGCTATTGTATATCACTGCAGGGAAATTCTCGGCATAATCATAAACCTACACATTGAAAATAAGACTGCTATAGTTAAAATTACTTTACCAGAGCTTGCAAATAAACGTGATTGATACTATTTAGCCCTTCTACAAGTGTAATTTTCAAGGACCTCCTGTACAAAAGTACTGAAATGTAAATTTGATTTCTGTACAAAACATACTTTTTCTAGACTTTTTTGTACAACTAGGCCAAACAAGGTGAAGCCTTTTAATATCACACCCCTCATTCTGTTCTAGACTGCTGTGTATGACATTATTAAACAGTCCTTTGCAGAGTTGCAGAATGAACAGAGCAGAGAATCACCACAGGGACAATGTTGGACAAAGCTGATTTACAGCATGTCCAACTAACCTGAAAAAAAATCATGGGCTTACTTTTCATGCAGAACCACCCATGTAAATGGTTTGGTCCACTTCAGTGTTTGTATCAAGGAAACAAACCATAGATATTTATTCACTGTTGAGCAGTACGGGTTTTAAAGTAGGCCACACCGAAAGATCAAGGAGGAAATGCTGGAAGGGTCACTTGTCTGCTCTATTTTAATATTACCTCCAGAGACTGGGTAGACTGAAGCATTATGTATATTATCAAAAGAAAAGCATTTAGAAAACCTAGTTTTGGGTGCTCAGTTAAGACTACTTTAGCAATAATAATTAAGCCCTGTAATGTACATCAAACACTAAGGTATGGGGTGCATATGTTTTTAAAAGGTTCAGTTGTAAAATATAGCAAAAGCTTTAAAAAAAAAATATTGATAAAAATTTCTGCAAAACTAAATATAAGAGAACACTTATCTCATGATAGGCCAAGATGTTGAATGTGTGCCACATCCCTAGGCATGATGTAGGTTTGTCTATATAGATGTAGCAGACCTTGTGAACTCTACAGTCAGCCTCTGCAAAAAGAGCATTAGATTTTAGATCTCTTGCATTAACGAAAATACTGAAAGTGGGAATACATTATAGATAAAACTGCCTGTCCCTTTTTTTTTTCTTAAAAAATGAGTTTCTCTTTTTTGCACTCCTTGAGCTCAACTGTTGCCTTTTGTCTTTCAAACAAAGGAGGAGAAGTACAAATTTGGCATTTATCGCCTGGAACATTACAATAACATAAAAAACATGCCAGGCCTGCACTTCTCTTCACATTCCAATTATCTCTTTGTGTGCCTTTCATCTGGCCCTTTGGACAGCAGTGAGGAGAAAAGTTGCATAGTTATAAAAGAGCATTGTTATAAAGATTGTTGTATGCATGGCAAAGTCACTTTTTCTTTATCAGCCTCATGGGTTAAATAATAAAACCTGCCGTGTTGGGCTGACATTGTAATGCCTGTAATACCTGTAACCAGCAGACTTAATGTGACTCTGCTGTCTTGGCATTAGTGCATGATTATTTTTACCTTTAGATCCCTATGGATTGTATTATTTTAACCTTAGAATTACTCTGCTGAGTCTTCTCTATGCACATCTGCTGCTGCTTCCTCCTGCATGGTGAAGTGTTTGCATTCATTATTCATAGCAGCTACCATTTGTGCAGCAGATATTCTGTAATGGCTACTAAACACACCCTATAAAGGCCAGAGCCTATCTCAGTATACATGCTTTTCACTGATTTGCAGCTATACTGCACTTCCTATCGTCATCAGATATAGCCTTTCTCTCATTTGCATGATGTTACAAGACAAACTAAAGAGCATTCTTATACCTTTAAAATTAGATATTGATATTAATGTAGAAAGGAAATAGGTTGTTTTTTTTCTAGTTTTGCAGGATGGCCTGAGATTTATATGACCTGTTCTTATTTACTTTGCTTTTGAAAAGTGCCTTAGCTAAATAATATAACTGCAGTACTAATCAATTCTCATTTTAAGAGGAAGAGGAATTTGATTTTTTCCAATACTGACATTTTATTATTCTGCTTAAATTTGAGTAGTCACCTGACATTTAACTGTAAAAAATATAAAGTGCAGATTTCCATCCATAGGCTGGAGATGATGGGAATTATAGTTCCACAGCTGGTGGATGGGGGGTGGAAATGCTAGAAATACAGAGTGACATATCTATTAGTCAGCATTTTCTAACTAAGGCCTTGTTCAGGCAGGCAATTTAACTGATTTTGTGGATTGAGGAAGAAATGTGAGCAATACTAATGAGATGTAAGCAGCAGTCTACACTAAATAGAAAAGCTATTCATTAATTTTTTTGTAGACTGCTGCAAGAGGCTGTAGGTGCTTGAGTATGTATATGGGTATGTGTGGGGGGGGGTCATGAAAGAAAGATAATGGGAATGTGAAGTAATGAATAAGTGTATATATATATATATATATATATATATATAGATATATATATTTGACTTTCCTTTTCTCTGCCCCATATGTATGTGAGCTTGCACTTAATAATGCTTCCATAATTTATCTTTTCAAAGCCAAAACAGGTACAGGGAGTTGTAGTATCTATTTTGTTAATTTTGAGTTTAACAAATTGGAATAAATGACAATATAAATGTACAACAGCATGGGGCTAAATTACAGTATGAAAATACAACTGCATCAGGGCTCATAGAACAGTGTTTTTTATTCCGTCAATCATGTTCACGGCTGAAGAAAGAAATGAAAAAGAAGCCTTCCAATAAAGCATGAACTATTAAATCACTCAAGTAAATGAGGCCAGACTGTATATAGGGCTATAACTACTAAAGCCTGTTGGGGGTTCTTACCAATGCACAATTTTAATAAATGTGTGAAGGACAGATATTTTCCCAAATGTTTAAAGGTAACTTCCAGTTACCCCACAAAGTAAATATTTACATTAGATAATGTTACTTTCATCACTTCTTCACTTTGTGTCATGAATTTACTTTTAAAATAATAATACTAGGAATCTTTTATTTTAACAAAACTACAGCAGTGTAGTAGCCTATAGCAACATTTGCTGTCCATTGCCTTACTGCACTATAACAACTGAAACCACTGTAATTGCTTTTTTGTTGCCAGGGTTACTGCATGAATATTAGTAAATGGGTACTGCTGTTGTGCAAATAATTTGCAATGCATATTTTTCCTTTTGTTTTAAAGAAAACATTTGGCAGCAGTTAACTGTAGTGTAAGCCATGGAGGTAGACAAAAATATAGTAAAAAAGAATACAATTCAAATAGCTATAGCCTTATTATATTTATAAAATTCATTTTTTATATTATTAGTCATTGATAAAATTTTTACAAAAGCCATCCATACAGTAAAATTATGACCACACTGTAAATTTGAAATTATATTAATAGAAAATGTGAAGACTTTTAAATTCTAAGACAAAGCTAACTGCATACTATGCATGATCAGTCCTTGATTTGCCTTTATTTTTTCCCATCCAGGGCAGAGCCTTGGGTATGGATTTGTTAACTACATTGATCCAAAGGATGCAGAAAAAGCCATTAACACATTAAATGGACTCAGACTACAAACCAAAACCATCAAGGTAAGGACAGTTTTGCTATTAAATCTGCGATTTATTGAATGAATAATATGCAAAACCTTTTGGCTTATAATTGTTTCCAAGATCAGGAGATGGATTTGATAGTATATCAAATAAATATATTACATAGTTATGTTAAAGGGAATGTCCACTTTTAAAGTAATGTTTAATATGTAGAGTGTGATAGTTTGCAATTGTTTGCATTTTTTTTATTTGTGGTTTATTGGTTATTGAGCTTTTTATTCAGCAGCTCTCCAAGTTGCAATTTCAGCCATCTGTTTGCTTGGGTCCAATGTACCCTAGCAGCCATACATTGATTTAGGGTTGCCACCTTATCAGTTTTGTCCTGAACAGTTCAGGTTTTTCTTGGGCCTGTTTAGGTTTTAAGTGTCTGTTCAGCTTTCAGTCTTGTGGAACCCTAATAATAATTTGGCCAATAAAAATAAAAAAGAACAGTTTTTTATTATTATAGAGAGAAAAAGCAATTCAGGCAAAAATTAATAAGTGGCATTGCTGTATTTCAGAGCTTTTTTTTGTATAAATGGTATCCTATCCTGTAATTAAAGGATTGGGCTTACTCATCAGGCAGAATATAGACAGAGCTAGGGTTGACACCTGTCCAGTTTTTGACTCGTTTAAAACTTCTGTCTGATTTGAGACATTAAGAAAAGTGGGCAGAAGTTCAGCCAATTGCATTTAAGTGATGCAATACCACACATAATAACGCCACCCATCATCATTCTGCCTGCCCTGACATCATCATACGAACCCCCATCATCACTGCCCCACCCCTGATGCAATCAGCCCCGCCCCCTTTGTTCTGTTTTAGCCACTGGAAAAGCCTACATTCATTTGAATAAGAGACTGGAATATGAATAAGAGAGGGCTTGATTAGAAAGATGAGTAATAAAGTTGAAATAACAATAAATGTGTAGCCTTACAGAGCACATTCATCCACTTCCACACTAAAATAACACAAGTCATAAGAATGTCTTGAAATATCTTTACAAGAATGTGAAATTCATCTTCTTTAATCTGCTAATTTCAGTGCTTTGTCAAACTTTGTTATTTAGCAGTCTTTGTTTGCCCTCTCCCCCAGATATGGTGTGGTATATGTGGTATTTCAGCCACAGTTCAAGGTTTTCTTCTGAAAACTAAATTTTTCATGAGCATCTAAGAGAGCAAACAGGCATTAAACCCATGTCTCACCTGGAATGGCAATTATCACTGCTACTAAACCACCCAGGGGGGCATAACTACTCTTTGAAAACCATTGGTTCATAGGTTATTATCTGCCATGCCAAATCCATGTAAATATTGGTTTACTTCTTATACTTATCTCCACAAAGTTTTTAGGACTAAAAGAATTGCTGCCTATTTTCTCCCATTATAGTAAAAGGTCATTTATATACTCAATCAAGATTGTACTCCTGTGCCATAAGCAGTCTCATTCTTACTATATGTTAGTAATTGATGTTTAGTCACAGCTCACGATGGGAGAATATGATTGCAGGAACATTTGTGAAACAATGAAAAATTTGGCAAATGATTTTAAGTTTATGAGCCACAAATTTTTTGATGTGTAACCAATTTTTTTACTCATTGGAGTCTATGGGCATCTTTTTCACAGTGAAAATATTTGGCTTATCACTAGTCAAACATATATCTTCGCTTTCTTATGTTGCAACAGTACAAATAGTATATCCAATAAGAAACAAAACAAACAAAATAACAAACAAGGGTTGAAGAATGAAACAGGATGATAATATGGCAATAGGTGATTTTTTTTTACTGTAAATCTACAGTTATGATGAGAAGCTTTAGTTCTGTCCAAAATTAATTATGATTGCGGGCAGCACAGTCTATAAGCTAACTATTGGGCTGTTATTATGCAAGTGTTATAAACCATGTCTGCAAGCTAGTCATTTGGCTAAAACCCAAATGTAATAAACCATGTACTATATCTTTGCTGAGCTTGTTCTGGCATATAAATAGGCTGTTGTGTTTTACGTATCGCATGTGATTACTTACTAGGAGTATCCCCAGACATCACACATCTTCATTGGAAAGAGAAAGACTGTAGTACACTTACAATAGGCACGTAAGCAGAAAAAAAAACCTCAGCAGTCAAAACCATATAACTGTTTGCAAAGTGGCCTATCAGTCAAATGTCAATCAATATCACATGATTTATACATGCATGAAAGGGTAATGTTTTCCATTTACCGAGAGCAATCAACAGCATTACCTGGTGCACCATTGATTCTTTTTGCAAATCCTATAGGTTGCAAGTGACCTTTTGCTTCTTCTACATAAAATGTAAGCAAAATAACATACTGCCTTCAACATTTATAATGCATGCAAGAGGCGGATTGATAATGAAGAGCTGCTAGACTTACAAATGACTTTACTAAGGACTATGATCTACAACCTAAATTTACAAGTACAGGAAGTACTGGAGTGCAAGATCCATAGTCAGCCAATCACACATAAATGCAAGTTTGGATTTCTTCATCCATTATGCTGAAGCTTACATTAGTTCCATTTTCTGCACTGAGTCAACATCTATTTTTAAGCATAGGACCGAAATAGACAGATCATTTGTGGCTGGGGGCTGGATGTGATGCGTATATAGTTCTTCTGAACATCACGTTGTTAACAAGTAATCCTGCAGAAACCCATCTAAGTTTTCCTTGGAGCCTTTAAGATTTTGATACACCAAAAATTGATGTGTGCAGAACTATTAGATCTTACATGCAATAACTTGTCAGAAATATACTTAAAGACAGGGTGGTTAAAGCTGCAGTATTGGCAGGCAAGACAAGCAGGATTTTTAATTATACATGACTGCTCTGTAGTCCTGTTCCACATTATCTACCCAATTGCAACAATAAAGAAAAATACAGTAGCACATTTTTTTAAATATTTGCTTCTTTACCATTTTTTAATACAAGCTTCCATATTGTTTTTCTCAGCAACTCATCTTATGCATAGATGATTATTGTTGCCTGTTTCATAACTTTTTTACTTTTCAACAAGGCTTCACTTTTTCCCCTGCCTTTGTTTGTTTGAAACGGTGCTTCTGAAATTGAAACTAAGATTGGTGTCTGCTGTGATTACTGTGATATAGATTTTTAAATTGCATTCATAGAAAAAGGAGTTGAACCACAATAATAGTAGTTTCTTGAACCTTGTACAACTGTCAGAGGTTGCTCCCATCTACAAGGTGAAAGAAACTAAGATGATCCTCAAAAGTAAGGTAGGGAAGTCTCACAAATAAAGCTGGTCTCGCAGTTTGTGGAACACTAGCCATTTTTTATTTTATTTTTCCCCAACTGTGAATATCCATTTCTGTTGGCAGTGTTTTCTCATATATAAGTAAGGTTCTAAAAATTCTCACATCAAATGGTGCCAGAAATTCGATGCTAGTGAAACAACTGGCTTTGTTAAAAACATAGGATAAAAGCAACAATGGATTCATTCTTCAGAAACAATGTATTTTACTGGAAAGGAAACTGTTTCACTAATCACTAATAAAAGTTTTTCTTATATAGGGAAAAAACATTTTGCTCCAAATTTATTTCAGTCCCTGAATCTATATTATTTTCTGCTTAAAAATGCAGTTTGTGTTCAGTACAGTATTACAAATGTGCTTGCAAAATAGTATGCAAATTCGAATGAACATCCAGTGGAAAGAGGAGATCTAAATCATAAATGTCTGTATTTAATGATATGGAGTTTATAACCCAATTTGTTATTTGCCAGGTTTCCTATGCCCGTCCCAGCTCTGCATCGATCCGTGATGCTAACTTGTATGTAAGCGGCCTTCCGAAAACCATGACACAAAAAGAGCTTGAACAGTTATTTTCACAGTATGGACGCATCATCACCTCAAGAATCTTAGTTGATCAAGTAACAGGTACAATGTTTTCAATACATCCAATCTGAGTTTTGAGTTATTGTTAAAGTACTGTATAGATGTACGAGCCCCTACCACACATAATTACACCCATATAATTTTCAGTGCTGGCCTGAGCAACAAGGGTACCCCAGAAACTTTAGTTGTCCGATGTCTTTTAAATCTCTCGTATCTGTCACTGATCTCCTTTGGAATATGTGTAGAGCCAGTACAAGTGGCAGCTTTGTGATAGTTATGGCATTACTAAAAGGGGTGCAAAAACTACAGTATGTTTTATAAATAACCCCTTATTCCCCTCTCCATAAGTGCAAAATGCTCCCCTCTGCATCTACCTACCCTGTTTGTTCTAATCCTATTGCAGTGTCAAAAGGAACATCTGCAACTCATTTAGGGATTAATGACACAAAAGGGCTTAGCCGCAAATGGATTCTTCCATTTCCTAAGGTCTCCTAACCCAGTGCTCTATGTGCCAAGTAAAAGACAAAACGAAGAAGTTGTTTACTCATATTTTCCTATGTTCATAATAACAACAAAAATATGTGGAATGTGCCAGTTTTTCTACATCTTCATTAGTTAATGGAGTTTCCTGAGGTCATTTATAGTTCTATAAAAATATAGTTGCAAACTATGGATGTTTAATCTCAGAACCTACTTCCCTTTAATTCTCCTTTGTTTATTTGCCCAGTGTCTCATCTTGTTTATGTTTAGGTATCTGACACATAGGTAGCATTGAGAACTGTCATATTGTATGAGAAGCAAAAGTTTCTACAAGAAGAAAATATATTTGACAGCCACTTATAAGAATAAAATAAACCTTTACTCTACTAACTTGGCATGATAATTAAAATCAAAGTCAGGGCTTTCTTAACCTTGTGGATTTTATTGATTGTACTTTTCTTCTTTTTCCATATTTTTTTTTTTTAAATTAACAATAAACATTCATTACATGATTCTAATTCTGAAATTCAAAATGATTATATTTTTCATAAGATTATAAGGCTGAATGCTGCATTATCTATTTTAACAAGGGTACCATAATGTAGGTTAATACACATGATTATATGACATTGTTGTAGCATGGATATTGGATACCTGTGTCAGCCGTGTCCTTCATGCATCTATAGAGAACAAATACACTAAAGTGATAGTAAAGTGATATTGACATTGTTACAAAAACAGCAGTCATGTCCACGGCCGCCATCAGGGGGGGACAGGGGGGACAAGTGTCCCGGGCCCGGGACTGAAGGGGGCCCGGCCGTTCTGCAGTTTTCGAAGAGTCGGGACCCCCTTATCAGCGCTGGTTATTGCGGAAGCGCCGAAGTCCTGAATTGGCGAAAAGACCCTATAAGGGAGCCCTGGCCACCAATAACTTTTTATAACTTTTGTGTGTGGGGGTTACCTTTTTTAACGCTGATGTCTGTGTGGTGCTTTAACTGTAGTGTGGAGTGGGCGGGATCTGGGGCGGGGCTTGGGGGCTGGGATGGGCGGGGCACAGGGGGCCCCGAAAATGTTGTTGTACGGGGCCCAGTGATTTCTAATTGCGGCCCTGGTCATGTCAACCACAGAACTTCATTATTTTACTATAGTCCAGCCCTTGACCATGTGTAATTGTCAATAAATTGCACACTAAGGGACACATTTACTAAGGGTCAAATTTGAGGGTTAAAAACCCTCGAATTCGACCATGGGAATTATAGGGGAATTGAAATCCTTCGAATTCGAATATCGAATTTGAAGGATTTTACTGCAATTCGATTGGTCAAACGATCTAATAGAAAATATTCAATCGATCACTAAAATCATTTGAAGCAAACGATTCAAACGATTTTAACCATTCGATCTAATTTTTTAATTCGATCAAAAATAAAGAAAACCAATTCGGTAGGTTGAAACTGGCGAACTAGGCAGTCAAATAAAAAAAGGGGAAGTTATTTGACTGTCGAATATTCGAATAGATCCTTATTCGAATTATACGAATCATTCGATTCGATACATTTTCAAAATTCTATGGTCGAGGTGGTCTTCAAAAACATTAGAAAATTCGAATCTTTTTGAAAATTTTATGGAATATGGAATCATTCATGTGAATTTAGTAAATCTGCCCCTAACTGTAGACAGACAGGCTAACTTCCATAGCTGCTAAAAATGCTATTTTTTGGAAAAAAAAGTGTCATCCCCAGGATGTGTGGCATGAGATAATTTTATTTTTTTAACTGTCAAGTGATGCTAACATTGCTGTAAAATTTACATTTGCTAAGACCTAGTACACAAAACTATAAGAAATACAAGACTGAGTATAGAAACCAAACAAAACATTACAGACTAGAGTAATTTAAGACAGAATTAAACCTTTAAATGTTGAGATTAAATGTGGTCTGTTGTTTTTGCTGATCAGTGTACTTACAATATGCATTTGTGTTCAGGTGTGTCCAGGGGAGTTGGGTTTATTCGTTTTGACAAGAGAATAGAAGCAGAGGAAGCCATAAAGGGATTGAATGGACAGAAGCCAAGTGGAGCCGCAGAACCAATTACTGTGAAATTTGCCAACAACCCCAGTCAGAAAACTAGCCAGGCATTACTTTCCCAACTCTACCAATCCCCAAACAGACGTTATCCTGGCCCCCTTCACCATCAGGCTCAGAGATTCAGGTAAATATAACCATGTGTTGTATTAACTTTTAATGCTTTATGATGTAGATACTACAGTGGATGAATTTTTGAATTGGAAAAGAGGGACATCATTTGACTGCTAGAGACAAGAGTCCTCTTGATAAATTCTCCTGCTAGTTACTGGAAATGTGTCCCAGAATGGTCAGGTAATTTACACTTATGATGCCTTCATAACTTTTGGAATGCATTTACCTGCAAATACACCCAAAGGTTTTAGAATAGCCCCATATAACTTGGTGCCCCTTAAAATTATGCAAGCTGTTTAGACTTGGACCTAAACAAATTTAGCAGTGGCTATCACATTTAAAACAAAGGAGGAAAAACTGTATATCATGTAGTAATGGTATGTATTCCTATAATATAAAGTGCCTATGTACTGTAAAGTACTGGGCATTATATTAAATGCCTTTCAGGATATATATATATATATATATAATATATGTATATAGTGGGGCATTTTAAAAAAGAGTTAAAGGAAAACTATACCCCCCGAACAATGTAGGTCTCTATAAACAGATATTGCATAAACATCTCATATGTAAAACCCTGCTTCATGTAAATAAACCATTTTCATAATAATATACTTTTTTAGTAGCATGTGCCATTGGGTAATCATAAATAGAAAATTGCCATTTTAAAAAATAAGGACAGCCTCCTGGGATCCTAGGATCCAACGGTGCACACAAACATACCAAACAAACTATAAAGTTAGGTCACATGAGCCAATTAACAGACAGAGTTCTGTCATTTGCTTCAACTCTTCTTCCCTTTACAGTTAGAGTTGAAATATTTCTGGTCAGGTGATCTCTGAGGCAGCACACAGACCATCATGAAATGGTGGTTCAAGGCAAGAGATGTAAAAGGGCAATATTTATTTAAATATATATACAAAGTAGGTAAGATTCTTTAATATGTCACTTGATTTGATATAAACTATCTGTTGCTCAAAAATTCATTTCCGGGGTATAGTTTTCCTTTA
Organism: Xenopus borealis; assembly: GCA_024363595.1. Taxonomy (NCBI): domain Eukaryota; kingdom Metazoa; phylum Chordata; class Amphibia; order Anura; family Pipidae; genus Xenopus; species Xenopus borealis. Next base: position 75,888,184 of record CM044438.1, read on the forward strand.
AACACATCTGCAGTACCCTGCGCTCTCCTTTATGACATATTGACGTTTTGGAGACTATGATTAGAAAATGAATTTTCTGCCTTATGCATGATTTATGTCTCCGTCTTGTGAGTAGGTTATCTTCCCATTGGGTGGAGTAGAGATTGAGGGCTCAGTGTGCCTTGTATTTATGACAGTGTGTCATAGTCACCAGTGAAAGTTGATTGTAATGTCCCTAAATCTTTGGTGGAATGTCCAGCACTTTATAGTATAGTTACTGACTTCTTTTAGTGGCTATATTATAGAGGTATATAACCTGTTATCCAGAAAGCTCAGAACCTGGGGATTTCCAGATAATGGATCTGGATCTTTCCATAATTAGGATCTTCATACTTTAAGTCTACTAGAAAATCATGTAAACATTAAAAAAAAAGGCTAGTTCCAATAAGGGTTGATAATTTCTTTGTTTGAATCAAATACAAGGCACTGTTCTATCACCACAGAGAAAAAGGTAATCGTTTTTTAAAAGTATATTATTTGGTGAAAATGGAGTCAATGGGAGACAACCTTTCCGTAATTTGGTGCTTTCTGTATAATGGGTTTCCGGATAATGGATCCCATGGATGTATTAGGTCTTTCAAGCAGGCACTAAAACGCATAATGTTTACAAAAACCTTCTTCTTTGGAGAAAGATAGTATCATTGGACTTGTCCTATAACAACCATTTGATAATTTGTTAAATTAACAACTTTCCAGTGCTTATGTCCCTCTTGATCACAGATCACACACACAGCATAAACTTAGCTTAAAGTGATACTGACACTAAAAAATTAATTTTAACATTGAAATCGATCGAATTTTCAAAAAGATTTGAATTTTCAAAAAGATTTGAATTTTCAAATATTTTTGAAGGTCACTTCGACCATCGAATTTTGAAAATTCGATCGAATCAAATGATTCAAATAATTCGAATTACTTGCCCTTTAAATTTTTATTCAATTGCCTAGTTTGCCAAATTAAATATACTGAATTGCTATTAAACCCTATGAGAAGCTCCCAAAGGGTTTTTTTAAGATTTATAGCTCAAATAAAAAATTATTATTTTTTTAATTCGATCAATCGAATTGCTGTAAAAACCTTCAAATTCCATATTCGAATGTGAAGGTTTTAAATTCATCCAAAATTCAAGGTCGAATTTGAGGGTAAATTCACCCTCGAATTCGACCAATAGTAAATCTGCCCCTAAATGTTACCTATAGGTCATGTTGATCATTTTTTGCTGAGAGGTTTGTTTTTGTGTAAAATTGTTAGTTGAAGTTCCTAAGCCTGACTGTCTGACACTCTGACACATGACTTTGCCAACCTGACTGTCCCATCTCAGCCTGTTAGTTACAGTTTCTAATGCTAACGGACTCCTGCTGCACAAATATGGCAGCCCCCTCATACAGGAACATGGGGGATCAGACAGGTAATGTAAAAGCATCATGCAAATACTTTATAGCAAAGTTAGAAGTAGTTTTCAAAGCCAATATTTTAATAGATTTAAAAAAGAGTTTAATTTCAGGTGTCAGAATCTCTTTAAAAAGAATGAAAAAATAGGATTTTTCAGTATGTAATACAAATGATTATAAAACAAGGAAGCTACTTTACTCCAGTTCTTCATCAAACTATAAAACTCTCTGATTTATTTATTTCTCATTCCTTGTGATCTTCAATAGGTTAACAGCAGTATACGGTGATTCAGGTAGTGGAATATAGTAGTGAGAAAGGTAATGCAGTGTAAACTTAGGTGGCTTCTTAACTCTTATGTAAGATAAATCGATTATTCACTCAGAACTGCTCAAAGGCCCATTTTATTCAAGGCTGAGAACTAATCTTCTTGCCAAGTTTCAGGGGTTATTGATCAGTACTTCTCCGATATTCTCTTGTGGTTCTTCAGAAAGCTGACGGGCAGAGCTGTGAAGCTGAAATCCTTTATATGCCATCATTTTTTAATGTCTGTGCATGCAGAGGCTATTGAAAAAAGAAAGATTCATTATTACTTGCATTCTTCTTAATGTGAAACGTCTCCTACCAAAGCCGTTTTTGTAGCTTCACCCATTAAAAAGGGAATCGTTATAGATTTTACCATCACAATAAAACATGAACCAAGTTTTCTGTAGGTCAGAATACATAGAAAAGAAGCAAAACTAATATTTCTCACTTTTTAAATATTAAAATAATGACAGAAAGGACATTATTATGAAGAAAGCAAATATTCATTAGGGCATTGGCCCCTACCTTACAGTCATCCATTTTGGATTGGGCTAATGTCCACTGTGGTTTCTTTCACTGGTGCAAATTTGTATCTTTGGAAAAGGATCTTATTATTATTAATAATAATAATAATAATAATAGTAGGATTTCCATTTTTTCTTTAAAGACCTTCACTGTGCTCATAGTTAGTTTCATTCTACAGTTTGCCCTAATTTTGTGGCATAAATATATATATATATATATATATATACTTGAATTAATGTATCCTAAATGTCCTTGTTTGTATAATAAACAACACAGCTTAAATTAATGGATTACTTTTGCTGTGTCGGTAATTTTCGTCTCCAGGCAAACATTGTTCTAGTTATAATAGATATGGAAGTGGCTGTAATATAGTGTTGTGGGCCTTCCTGGGAACTCATTTTGCTTTTGTGTTGTATTTTATAGGGGGGTAAATACTCTTGTAGTGTAATACCCTTGTTTCATGAAATGTTAAATAGAAGTATGATAACGTTTCGCCTCCCCCACCAGATTATCAGGCATGTGTTATGGCAGCTGATCGGCTATAATAAGGCCTGGATCCTGAGGGGCTGAAATTCTTGGCTCACATCTCATCTCCATGGAGATGCATTACATGACCTTCTCACAGCTGACAAAACTGCTAACTGCTTCTCATGTAGTGAACTATTTCAGCTCTATCTGAGATGAAGTACAAACATTTTTTTGCCATTTTCCACCCTATGCTTGCAATGTATAAGTTATTAAGCAGCAAGTATAATTTCTGTGTGGGTTTTCTTAATATGAAATACTGTTTGATTGACTACTACAAGCTGAACCACAAGCAGCCAAATCAACTGCTAGAAGATTTGTCTTTCTGTTGAAGAGGGACGTCATTAATAAAAGCTCCATTGAGCTCTCTTACCATCTGTAAGACATTAACCCAAAGACACTCCTTCTCTTTCAGGCTGGACAATTTGCTTAATATGGCCTATGGCGTTAAGAGGTAATTAGAATTTCACAAAATGCCAGATGTCCATGTTGGCACAGATTGGCGCTACAATTTATTTCTTTTTGTTTGTTTTGTTATGTATTTTTTCAATTCACTAACTTTATTTGTGTTTTGTTTAATTGCTCTTTTTTCCCACCAGCATGTGAGATTCAGTTCTTTTTAGTTGGGACTTCTGTTTTTTTTATTTCTTTGAGGAAGAAAATACATTGTGTGTTTTTTCACCATTTTATTTAATTTGCAGGTGGGCTCCAGACATAGCTAATGTGCACACCTACTTCACTGGTTTGGCTGTATAAGCATAATGTTTACTGAACAAATAGATACATCAAAATAACTGTGCACATCTAAAATCTAATGTGAGCAATATCAATTGGCCTGGCTGCACTGCACAGATGATACTGATTACAGATTTACACAATCATCTCTGATTCTAATATGCTATACATCTCATTGCCCAGGTGAAAGTTTGTTGAAATAGCAATCTTCCCATGAAATTAAACTAGAATTGGGCTGATTTCATACATTAGCTTTAATTAATTTGAGTTGGTATAATAATTATTGAGCGGGTCCCGGGGGGACTATATTCTTTTAAAAAACACTACATTTCAAAGCTAATTTATTAAAATTTGAGTTTGATTTTTTTCACGTTTTGAGAAAAAAATTCAACAAAAAAAAACTGAATGCAAAAATACTCAAGGATATTCTTCAGAACCTCAATATTGTTGGTATTTATTAAATTAAGAAATAATAAAAAGTCACAGCAAAAAAAAAAAAAAAGTTTTTAAATAAATGTCAACGAATTATACTTAGTGATGGGCGAAACGGCCGCGTTTCGCTTCGCCGAAAAATTCCCGAATTTCCAGAGAAATTCGCGAATTTTTCGCCATTTGGCGAAACGAGTCACGCGTCGTTTTGACGCGCGTAGCGTCGTTTTTGACGCGCGTCGCGTCGTTTTCGGCGCATCGCGTCAAAAACGGCGCGTGACTCGTTTTGACGCGGCGAATTTTTGGCGGCGAATTTTTCGGGTCGTTTCGCGAATTTATTCGCCAGCGGCGAATCGCGGGAATTCGCCGTGAATTCGCCCCTGGCGAATAAATTCGCCCATCACTAATTATACTTTAAAAACTACAGAGTAGGGAAGGGGTGCAGCGTGCGGCTTAATCCCTAACTGAATCCTGGATCCGGTGCATCCCTAGTTCAGATAGTTACTGACCAAAAATAATGTAACTAGGCTGATTATTGTACTTTGTTTCATTTGCAGGGCTGGTCAGAGTTTGAAACAATACCACCTAAAATTGTATCCAAACTTGTACCGAAAAAGAAGATCCTCTGTTATTATGGGAAACATATAATCCTGTTTGGCACGTAAAATGGTTGCAAGCAGGTTATGTGCTATTTTTTTCCTTCTCTTACCACAAACAGAGGACAGCACTAATAAACATTAGGGTTATGGCAGAACTGTACAAAACTACAAACTTACTAAAACTCAACCTCAACTCACTCTATAAAAAAAAAAAATCAACCAAACTCCCAAACCTCCTTAATTTACCAATACTTATTAATTTCAAGTCATACAGATTTTTTAATTTGACGCCCTAGTTGTGCTAAAATGACTCCCGATAAACTTAAATTTATCGAATGAAAACCAGCACAAATGGCCCAAAACTATTGACAATACATAAGTAAAAAAACATGTTCCGGTTGTTAAAGGGACCATCTGCCATTGGCTTCTACATTATTTTGACAGGTTTTAGTGAAGTATTTTCAGATTTGAATCTGCATTTTTGCCCTTTAAAAACAAGTATTCTGTGGTTCTTGATTAAAAGGAGATCTTTAACAATATTCCTAATTCTGACAGATCATCACTGTCTCCAATAATACATTCAATTGAAGCAAATTTTGTATTTTTACTAAGATCATGTCAAAACCACATATAAAATTTTAATACAATTAATAAAAATTCATTTATACTTGGACAGTTGATCCTTGCAATTTAGGATTGATATATTGCCCTGGATTTTATCCACATGAACAGTGTTGATGTGTGCACCTTAACTAACCATGGGCTGGTTTTAGTTGCAGGTTTAAGAAGTATTTAAATAACTAACTATAGCTTTTTATTTATTTTGCTTCCTTGAATTTGCCTTTGTTAAATGTATTAAATGTGGTTTTGTATGGGAGTTGTGTGTATATACTGTATACACATATATCTATATACATTTTTGCCATGATTATTTTATTTATTTACTTTTATTATTGCTTTATATAGAACATGAACAATTTTCTCAGTACAGTACAATATAAGAATAAACAAAATACTTTCTATTGTGTTCCAGTTCCAGTCAGTCTTCGGATAAATAAGACACAAAGAAGTAGCATTTTTAACATTTCTGCACATAGCTTTATACTCTTGCCAGATATCATATCATATGTGTGGGAATCATGCACATCATATATAAATTATATTTAGAGTTACATATAACATTAGGTGCACATTTACTAAGGTTCGAATTGATTCAAAGTGAAATTCGAATCAAATTCGAATTAAAAAAAAAATCTAAATTCTAATTTTTTTTATCTATTGTCGAAGTACTGGCCCTGTCAATTTGGCAGGATTCTACCAAGCTTTTTTGATTGAATAAAAAAAATTTGATGGAATGCTTAAAATTAGGGATGCACCGAATCCACTATTTTGGATTCGGCTGAACCCCCTAATTCATTGCGAAAGATTCGAGCGAATACCGAACCGAATCCGAACCTTAATTTGCATATGCAAATTAGCAAGGTGGAGGGAAAAAGTGTGCCGCTCATGAAGTGAGTGGGCAAAAAAATTTTCACTTCCTTGTTTTGTGACGAAAAGTCACATAATTTTTTGGATTCGGATTCGGTTCGGCAAGGCACAAGGATTCAGCTGAATCCGAATCCTGCTGAAAATGGCTGAATCCTTGCCGAATACCGAACCGAATCCTGGATTCGGTGCATCCCTACTTAAAATCGCTCGATTCGATCAATTCAAACGATTTTATTGATCGATCAAATTTTTTTTATTTGATCGTTCAATAAATTGAATTGCGTTAAAACCCCTTGAATTGAAATTCGAATTCAAGGGGACTTAATTCGACCAAAATTTGAGGGTTCTTTACCCTCGAAATTCGACCCTTAGTAAATGTGCCCCTAAATGTTAAAATACATAAAATTAAAATATAATGATATCTATTCATGTAACCCAAAATGTATAATCCATATATTCCATTGAGTTCAATAGCTTCTTCTAGTTGATTCTGTATGCTATAAACCCATCTCTCATTTGGTGTTGATGAGCTCATAATTCCCTTTTGCCCCTGGCTATACTGCATGCCTTTTATCGGACTATATATAGCTGATCTATATTTACATCAAATAAACCATAACATTTTACAAGTACTGAGAATTAATAAGTTTGATAGATCCACCAAGTGCCTGTATTACAATTCATTATAATGTAGCGTACTAAAAAATCAAATAACTTTTTTCATACACCGGATCTAGGTTGCAAAACTGAGAACAATTACCATTAGTAGAACCACCATTAACCACCATTAATTGTTCTGGTTCTTAAATTTAACTGAATATTCATTAGTTCATAGACTAATAACACAACTGTCCTTCTGCATTTGATATTGTAGCTGAGGATTTACAGTCATCGAACTCTTAAGTTCTTTTATATATTTTATTATTTCAGTTCTTTGGAGTAAATCTTTTCTTCACAAACTTCATACAATGTTTTTTTTTTTAATGCATTACTCCTTTCTTCACTAATGATCCATTCCAATTCTTGAACCCCCAGTGTCACATAACTGACATGCTATTTCTTTCTCTGCTTAGGTTTTCGCCAATCACCATTGATGGAATGACAAGCCTGGTGGGAATGAACATCCCTGGTCACACGGGTACTGGTTGGTGCATCTTTGTTTACAACCTCTCTCCTGACTCCGATGAAAGTGTTCTGTGGCAGCTTTTTGGCCCATTTGGGGCTGTCAACAATGTGAAAGTCATCCGTGACTTTAACACCAACAAGTGCAAGGGATTTGGCTTTGTCACAATGACCAATTATGATGAAGCTGCAATGGCCATTGCCAGCCTTAATGGATATCGCTTGGGTGACAGAGTTTTGCAAGTTTCCTTTAAAACCAACAAAACCCACAAATCTTGAATTTCTAGCCTGTACACATCACCCTAATCTTATGAACAAAATGAAGATGAAAAAAAACTCTCAATGGCTTATAACCAACCATGGACTTTATAAGCCAGTGTTGCCTAAGTATTACCATTGGATATCCTGTGATAAACCGGAAAGGATTTTATAATGCTTAGAAAAAAAAAACTTTGATGCATTGAATGTTCTTTCATAGCTGTCGTTGTTGAATATACTATACATAGATTACAATGAGCAGGGCTTTTTTAACCCAGCCAGCTAGTTTTACACCTTCTTTGAAGGTTGCTGTTTTTAAGATGACCATGAATTCATTTGAAGAAGTAAAAAAAAAAGAAAAAACAATTAAAAAAACTTGGAAAAAAACAATTTTTACAAACTAAACACAGCAAAGAAAAGAAAAAAATTTTTCTTTTCTTTCTCAGCTTTCTTTTTTGTTCACAAAATGAGTCCTTTCAGATTGGTGACCCACTCCTTCCTCCTTTCTGATAACCCTTGAAATGCAGGGATGTAGCAAAGGTTTCAGCACTGAAGGGGGGCTACAAAAAAAAAAAGGAACAATACATCCGGGCAAAAAGGGAACAAAAATGATAATTTTTGCAAATAACTGTATTGTTTCTTTGTTAGGCTTTGAAAGGAGAAATCTGAGGGGATCACAGGGGTCAGAATACCTGATGACGCAAAACAATTTAAATAAATGAACAATGTTGCCAAAGAGTTGGTCTCTTTGCTGAAAATGGGTTTCCAGAAAAATCTATTTTTATAAAATATAAAGAATTTTTACAAGAGAATCTGGATTTGAGAAAAAATAAAATAATATTTTGACTGGCTAATTTAGGGGAAATTGACAACTTTGTCATTCATACTGCACTGGTAACTTTTTAGAGAACAAGATGTTTTAAATTGGATTAGTAGAATGTTTTTTGAAAGATGGGTTACAAACAGTTGATCTTCGTACCTTTTCATAGCATGTTGCAAATCCTATTGAGCAAGGGAGAGTGTTCTTCACAGAACCCCCAAACCACAGTCAAAACCCAAAAAAGCAAGAGGTGCATTGCAAGACAATTTTTTTCTTTAAGTCATCAGTATGGGATATCAGCAGAATAAAAGAAAACCTAATTTTTTGGGGGGCGCAAAAACTTCCTTAGTTTGAGCAGTAGGTGCTACAAATCATTTACATATCTTAGTATCATAGTTAAATGTAATGTGTTTAGAAACAATAAATATTTGATTTAAATTTGTTAAGAGTTTTCAAGTTCACTTTATGGCCCACTCCAATATAACTGGGCTGTGTTGGCACATTTTAAAACACTGTTTTTATGTTGCTTGCAACACTTATTTATTTAATTGCTGATGTAATGCATTTGGCCAATATCAAATATAGCAGGTTTGGCTAGTCTATTTATTTGTTTACTTAAACTATGGGAAGAAGCATTTTATTGTGTCATTTCTTGTGTGTGTACGTGTATATATAATATAAATATATATATATAAAGTTATTTTTTTTCTTTCTGTTAATTTATTATTAAGTTGTACTACTTTGCTAGTTCTGTTTGTATGTCTTCAAATGTTTTCTTATAATACTTGATTGACAAGCGTATCAAGGTAACTTGTGTAGAACTATTGTTTGATATGTTGTCATGTTTGTCGTGAATAATTTTTCTTAATGCACAGAAGAAATGAAAAAAAAACTGGTTCTTTATTTTAATGTTACTCTGTTGGATGAAAGAACAAAGCTATGTGGAACAGAAGATGGAATGGGTGGTCTCCCACATCCAGTGCACTGATAATTTTAGTATGTTTGTGCTCTGTAGCGTTCTATATTTTAAAAAATAAAACAAAATAAAAAACATTCAGCTCTTCCCTGAGTACTAGGAAGTTACTCGCTATGCATAATCTAGTTGATAGTTACAATTTGCTATTGCTTTTTCTTGTCTTGTTATATCAAATCTTTTCAATACAAGTTTAGTCTTAATGGTAATAAAACGTTGTTATGGTTATATATAACGTGCTTAGTTTGTGAATTAATTTTGTCTACTTGTTGCTAAGGCATGTCAACATTTTGGAAAAAAAGTGCAACACTTCTATAAAACACATAGGGGCAACTTTACAAAATTCACGTGAATGGATCGAAGTTCGATCAAATGAGATCAAATTCCGATCGTACGATTTAATCGGATATTCGAATATTCAAATTTGGCCTCTTCGATGATCGAATACCAAATTATCGAATAGATCAAATGATCGGATATTTGATAATTCGATCATTCGATGAACGAAGGAATTAAAATTAAAAAATCCTTTGAATGCCTACTTCAGCAGATTGAGCCTACCGAATACCAATAGAAGCCTATGGGAATCCCCCATTTGGCTTCTTTGGCTAAGTCCTGCTCGAATACCATTAATATGATCGAATGCTTCGATCGTTTGAATCGCACAATTTTTTCGGAGGCTTGAAAGAAAAAGTACGATTTTTTTGTGAAATCGAACAATCGGTATTTGATCGTACGATTTCATTGAGAAATCGAATAGCCTAAAACTATTCAATAAGCATTTGATAGTCGAATGCTTATCTAATTTCAATAAATTCGTAGGATTTTTGGGGAATAATAGTAAATTTGGCCCATAGTAATTGTTACAGCCCATAATAAAAATGGAAGCAAACCTCTGACCAATTGCTAATCGGTACTGCAATAAATCAAACATTTCTCTAGTTACTATGGTTTTCAGTGGGCACATGACCTCTTTTTAGATTTAGATAGACTTCAAAACAAAAAAGTATTATTGTTGAGTAAACTGTAGAATCACAAAACAGATTTTATTTAATTATGTAGAAAATGTTAAAAAAGTTCTCAATAAACAATTTTCGCAATTTATATTTACAGTATATAATATATTTTTTCAGATATTTAGCAATTTCGTTTTTTTTCCTGTTTGACTTATTTTTCAAGCAGTGGAGAAGAAATGGCGGAACTGTCTTATTATTTCTCTTTACAGGAAATTAGAATCATGATCTTATTCTGTTAGCTTTACATTGTTTTTTATCACGCAACACAACACTACCCAAGCACTAATGTTTGAGCAGACCTGAGAATTCTGTGAGCCATTCACCAGCTTGTTCCTGTCTAGCAGATAGCCATCCTATCTGGGCTCCCTGTTTGATTATCCTTTCTGTCCATGGATCAATTTTGTACAAGCATAGCAGTAATCATGCAATAAAACATAAATGAGAAGGATTCCAACTTTTCCATCTTTGCTACAATTTTCTGGGACTGCACATTATGAATCCACATTTCATACTACTTTATTGTACATTTATTTGTAGTAAATTATTTTCAAAATACATATGTTAATCATTGCCCTAAAAATAAAATAGTAATTTTGTGGTTTAGATTTTCTACTTGAAAAGTAATACAATGCTCTAGTAGAATCTAGTAGATCTAAAATTCATACATTTTGAAACACAATTTTGCAATTATTTTTATTTATAGACTATAAAAACAATAATAAATGAAAACACAATTGACAAGTTCTCACTACCATTTCACGATATTGTTAGAAATGTTAGAATTAAAATTATATTTGTTTTACAAATATATAAACCCAGAATAATCAAAATGTCCAGCTGGCATATGGTCACCACAATATGGGTAAACTGTAGAAAATGCAGCATCTCCATCATCATAATAACCACTGCAGCAAAATTTTACCAGGGCTACTTTGTGCATTGCAAGGTAAAATTGCACCAGGTGGCAGTATTATCTTTGCTTGTTGGCTTGCCCAGTGCCCACTACTTACCCCGACACCAGTAGGTAAGTGCTAAGCTTTCCCTTCTCAGACTGACATTTATATCTGTCTTTTGTGTTTAAACATGCTATCCAGGTCTGTGCCCATATTTTGCACTAAGTCATAGAGTTGATAGCATCATGATCCTAAGCTCGTAGTATCAGTAATAGGTGGATACAGTGAATTTTGAAGTGAGTTTTTCTCCCTTTCATACCATGGGGCACATTTACTAATGATCGAAGTGAACATTTGAATAAAATTTGAATTTTTTAAATTTGAATTTCGAAGTAATTTTGGGCAACTTGCCCTTTAAAAATCCTTTGACTTAAAACTGCAGAATTGCTATTTTAGCCTATGGGGGACCTCATAAAAATGGTCCTGAAAAATAAGTTCCAAGAATTCTAAGGATTTTGTGGAGAATCATTTTTTTTTCAATTGAAAATTTACCTATTTGATCAAAATAGGTCCATTTCAATCAAAACAGCTCTTTAAAAAAACTTTGAGGGTCGAATTTCAAAGTTTTTTTACTTCTAAAATTAGGCCCTTAGTAAATCTGTCCCAAAGTGTTCCTATTCCATTCTAGAACTTTATTATTTTTTTATTTCTTTGTTGCACCAGAGAAGACATGCAAGGAGTGCACTATTGTAATACTGTGAAACATAAAGCAAAGAAGGTATTTATGTTGTACTCAAAGCCTCTTTATTCCAGTATTGTTTAATTAAGTATTTACAAATATTTCTTCATACCACACTCATTGTGCTGACTTGATTATTTTGCCTTAAAACTGTGTTAATATCTTGTGCGGGAAAAGCCAGCAGGTAAGTTTTTCATCTATGGAGTGTTTTCCCGCAGCTGGAAAATGGAGCCCAGTAATCCTTTTTTGTTGTAAAACACATATGCTGTAGGCCACATAGCTATTCAAACAATCTTAGCACTAGTTCCAATAATACACCAAAGGTAGGAAGATATTATAAGCAAATATATTACATTGCCAGCATCCTATCCACATTGCACTGCTGACACCTCTGGCTGTAAAGAAGCAATTTAGAAATATTGGAATGGCCATATGTTCAGTAGATGCATTCACACTGTGTTCTATCTTCACTGATTCACAGTCTGAACCTTTGAATCTCTGTTGAATTGAAGACTTTTTTTCTTCAATCCACTGTCATTTCTGTAAAAAAAGTTTCTACTTGAGATGAAAGGAAACTATAAAGGGGAATTTTCATTATGTTGTTAATATTGCCTTCAGTTTTGCATATACAAGTGCTGTGAGAAATTAGAAGAAAAGTGAGTTATGTTACGTAGATAAATATTTTACTGTTAAACTGGTGTATGACTGGTAACATTCAAAATAACTAATCTAAAACATGTTTCTGTAGTGCAACCTCAATCTTTTTGTAAAGGAATAGCATACTAACTAACAGAACTGACTGACTCCAATGTTTTGAGGAGTAATATGTATACCCACTTGTCTTTTAACATAATTCTGGGATCACTGCCAATTATTTAAACTAATATTTTGGCCAGCATTGTTTATAAAGGTGTGAATATATATGACAAATAAAAGAAAAGAACATGTTCTTCAATACATTGCCTAAATTTTGTGGAGGATGGACAGAGAATTAGAGCATTTTGCTACGGTCAAAAAGAAGCCATGTTTTTTGAAAATGTATTTCAGTGAGTTGCACCATAACAATGGGACCAATTAGCACATATTTTATAACATGTGCAGGCAAAATAAATTAAAACACAATAGTGAAATTAGATCATTAAATGCCCTGAAAAAAAAACAAGTTTAACATTACACAGCTTTTCCAGTGGCTACTAAATTTAAATTGAAGCTGTTATGCTCACAGATCCAGAAAACTAGCCTCTTAGACTTTAATCTGCAAAGGAAACTACCCTGTTTAGTTGCATCTGCAACATCCAACAAACATCCAAGAAAAGATTGTTGACTTGATTTTTCCTGCATTTTAGATGTTTTATTTACAGTAGCTTTAACATTGGTTATGGGCGAATTTATTCACCTGGAATGAATTTGTGGTGAATTCCCTCGATTCGCCACTGGCAAATACATTCGAGAAATGCCTGAAAAAATTCCCTGGAAAGCTGAAAAATTTACTAAATGTTCCAAAGCCTTTCCAGGCGAAAAATTCTGCGAATCGAAATGCCCTAGATTCGGCCATCACTATTTAACATGTAATATACTCCTGCTTTGCTAAGATCAAAAACATGTTTTTCTCTGTTGTCCTATTTCCCAGTCATCACAGTTTTATAGGGAAATATATTCTAAGTCCTTTGTATATTTAAAACATAATGAAAATTACAACACATTTGCCACCTAAGTTAGAAATGTACATTTGCACAAGAAGTATCAGGCATAGGAATCAGAAAAACAGGGAAATTTGTCATGAGACTATTTAACAGACCTCGGCTCTGGAATCACAACAAATATAAATAATGCCATTTGTCACAGCAATTAGGAAAGGAACAAATATTTTGGCACTTGTTCTAATCCCTAGTTCTTGCTGTTAGATCTGTCATGTTGTTTGACTTCGCTACAAATTTTCCCCATTGCAATTTGTCACAACAAGTGTATAAATCTATTGCCCCAAATCATCCTTGACATAAAGTTATAAACATACAAACCCTTTTTTCTCTAGAGATGCCATCAGCTTGTA
>CM044438.1:75902856-75981880 GCA_024363595.1 Xenopus borealis
TGGTTAAATTTACAATTTTTCTTACATTTAGGGTTAGATTTACTAATGGCCGAATTTTTCGAAGTGAAAAAAACTTCGAAATTCGACCATCGAAGTTCTTTAAACAGCTTTTTCGATCAAATAGGTCCATTTTCGATCGAATAAAAATCATTTGAAATCGTTCGATCGTAATTTTTTTCCTTTTCGAATTGAATTTTGGCCTATTTGATAGTTGAAGTAGCCCAAAATTACTTTGAAATTTGAATTTTTTTTATTCGAATTTTAATTGAATATCCACTTCGACCTTTAGTAAATGTTCCCCTAAATGTATTTATTTGTTTTTTTTCTCCCCAAAAAATAAAAAAGAGGAAGGAAACAAATAACTTCATATTTGTACAATATGTTTTTGTTATGTTATAACATTTTATTCCCACACAATAAAACGCAATTTATTCCCAGCAAAACAAAACACGTATGTTTAACTCAACTGGAGGCTGGTGGACAGATACATGGACCCCTATAATTTATGAGCAGCACCTTTGTTCGTTTCATGTTAAAACAAAGCTTTCATTGCTGCGTCCTTTCTTAATCATTAATAAGTGAAGAATTCAAAATAAGCGATTTAAATGGATTATTGTTTGCCTGAATCATCTGCAAACATGATAGTTAAATAATAAAGTTGGGTTCATCTCCAAAAAGGCAGATGTTTTATAAACAAGGCAAATAATTAGAAAATCTAAATGTGAAATTAATATTTCCATCATGAACATGCCACTGTTACCAGAATATAATACTGATGTTATACTATAGATGTAAATACTGAACTAAACCATGCTGTTATATCAAAATAACAATGTGATATAGAAAACCATGTCAGGTAGTGTGCAAATCAAAAAGATTTGTTTCAAACACAAATCATAGATTTAATGGACCTTGTATGGCATGGCAGATCCTTGACCTTCTTTGCAACAGCAGTACCCATAGCAGACCTAACCAAGTGAAAGGGTTAATGGGTATATATTGGTATGTCTGTCCATGAGATGAAACACATAAAGTACATTTTATGTTCCTCCTTGACCAGTTTATTGGCCACATTAAGGCAGTGGAGTGAGCCAGCCCTGAGTGTACAGCCTGTACTGAGATGATTAATGACATTTAAACTGTGTTCTGACAGCCAGCGAATACACAGATTTATCAGTCATCCAGCAGGATGAAAATAAATACATCTATTTGTAGGCTGATTTTATCTCTCTAAATATATTCTTATTTAACCCATTTACTGCAGGGAGTCCAGGCTATAATATGCTTCAACATGTACAGAATAGCAGATCAATCAAAGCCAATCTGCCTCTTGGTGTGGTTTTAGGCTGACAGCATTGGGAATGGTTAAGAATCATACTTGAATTCTATCTATCCCAGCAGTAAATAGTGTATAATTAAAGGTACCCTGTAATATTATATAATAAATATCTACTCAGATGAAATACATCAGCACTAAATTACATCAAACACAGCAGTTTAAAAGGGTTGTTTAATGTGAATATAAAATATATGTCAAATGCATGGTATAAATATGTAAGATGCAAAACTTACATACTAGAACAGTGGACACCCAAAGATGTCTTCCAAGGGTCCAAACAGTGTGCACATAAAAGATAAAGGTGCCCAATGTTATTATATCATAGCTGCCTACAAATATGAAATAGCAGTAAATGACATCTAAAACAGTATTTTAAAAAAGGTTGTTAATGTGTGTGTGTGTGTGTGTATATATATATAAATATATATATTATGCAGTCCAGTAGTGATATTTAAATGTGTGACGTTTCCATGATGATTTCAGTTCCAATTTGTCTAGTTTCCCACCATTCTTGTATTTAAGTGTATCTTTCTTTAGTAACTATTAGACACTTTGAGAAAGGCCTTAGAGAAGGCTGAAATGTTAGGCTCGCATTTTTTTCACATTTTTTAGTTACATATAAGACCTGAGAGTGCTGATCCTTTTTGCTCATTCTACTGAAATCTTTGATACTGCAGGCAATTTAAACCTCTATACTGGGTGGCTGGCTACCCCTTGGACTGCATTGTGTAATTTATATAGCCGAGCACCCATGCTTTATTTACTTAAAGACATTGTTTAGCTGATCACTTTTTACAAGACTGGTATAAAAAGACATAGGCGAAATTTCACTAAAGCGTGAAAATGCGCTTGTGACAGTTTGCCAGCATTTGCCGCACTTCGCCAGGCGAATTTTCACCAGCGCTACGCAAATTCACTAAGATTCGAATTTATGCTCAGGGCAGTGAACGGTAGCGAAGTAGCCCTACCGTTACTTCACCAGGCAATGCGCATTTACGCTAGCGATGCCTAATTTGCATACAGCGGGAACTTAAGAGTATGATAGAGGTGTAGGTAACAGCCACTACATTACACTGCACAAGCCCAGGAAACCTTTAATAAATTAAATAAAGTTGTCCTATTGCCCTAAACATGTGCCCACTGTATAGTTGTGTTGCCATATGTTAGGAAATGTAGGGGGGAAGGAGGGTAACCCCAAAAAATTTTTTCTCTTTTTCAGTCTATAACCCAACAAAAGGTAAAAGACGCCAGCATTTTTTTTTTCAAACTCCTATCTATTGTACTGAACTTCACCAGGTCTGACCTGGCGAAGTAACGTCTATCACAAGAGGTAATGTTCAGAAAAATGTTCAACTTAGTGAATTAGCGTAGTTACGTCAGTGCGCAACTTCGCCTGGCATAAGGGTGCGAAGTTGCGCAAGTCGATCTACTTTTTCACCAGGGACACTGTTAAAGAATCGGTGAAGTTGCAAATTGATGTCACGCTGGCGAATTAGCACTAGCATTAGATGCTTTGGGCTTTAGTGAATTTGCCCCATAATGTTTGCTGACGTCTCGACATGAACCCCAGAGGTCTATAATGGTCTGCAGAGTTTGATTGCTGCGACCTGGGTGATTGATGGGCATCTAGCTATATACAGCTTATGGTGAGCATGAGAAGATTGACAGAGAGGCCGAAGATGCGAACAGTGCAAGGTTTCTTTGGGCAACTGTACCATGCTATCGGGAAATTTGGAGTCCCGCCGTTGGTGCGTCGGCAGTTTCAGGATGGCGTTGCTGGGAGGTTGCCAGCTGACCATGTATATCCCATCTGGCTCTGATGATCCAAACGCTGGAACAAGTGTTCGAATGACAGACTTACCTGGGTTGAATACGCAGCAGGTTAAGGCGAGAGCCGTATTATTAGGAAGTTTCAGCAGGCTGCTGGTCTTACTCCTATAGCACATATCTTGCCCATATAAGCTCTGCACCATTACTGCATGTTTGCATGATGACTATCATTAAGGGGCACATTTATAAATGGTTGAATTTCGAAATTGAAAAGAATTCGAAATTCGACCATGTGCATAGGATGTGAAGTAAAATCCTTCGAATATCGAATTTGAAGGATTTTACCGCAATTCAATTGGTCGAACGATCGAATTGGAAAAATTTGATCTATCTGCCCCTAAGTGTTAAAAGGCTTTAACATATGCTAAAACCCTGTGTGTTAATAAACATTTTTTATTGAATACCTATAACACTCAACATTTTTTATTGAAGAACTATAACACTCAACATTTTGAGTGGGGTATGCACGATTCTCGATTTCCCCTCCATCGGTGTTTAGGTTATGGGGGGCTGTGAATGGACTTGTATTTTTACACCCCACCTACATACTAGTGGATTGAAGTGTGTACATCTTGGACAATTAGCAAAATTCAAGCTATCTTACATACAAAGACATGCCTTTAAATGAACTATACACTGGGACATTTAACAGTGTCTGATATTCGGACTCTTGCACCTTTTTCATTTATCATTCTTTATTATTTTTTATTTTCCATTATTTTTATATTCTCTTCATTTTCTTTATTTATTATGTATTCTATATGTATCAAGTATTTGCATTTGCATTTTGTATTTAGTTCTCCTACAGGGTAATTTGTATTCAAATTGACACAGGTGGTTTCTATTACTAGTTGCTTTCTAAACACTGGGAGGGTAGTTTCCTATTTAGGTTGTATTTATATTAATTGTCCATTAGATGTATATGATATATTTTGCACAGTTGGGAAGTATTGACAGAGATTTTATGTGATGTATTCACTATTGAGGAGTTAGGTGCAAGGAAGTTGTCCCTTTATAGGTAGCTAGTTACAGCATGAGATTCACACACGTCGAGAGCTTATGGTTCTGAGTAATATATGATATTGAATACATACATATGCTTACATAGTGAATAGAACCATTGCCGCATTTTGGTAGGGTACACCCTTATCCTGATACTGACATGCTAGGACCAATTTGGTAGGGGTAATACCCACGAAGGTCTTTTAAGTTGCGGAAGCGGGCCCCCACCCCATGAATAAATGATGTGAATCAGTGCAGGGGCCAATTGCCCACAAACTGAGTGGTATTGCCAACAGCTGACATTGCTTGATAATGATGTATTTTTCTCTGAACAGACTTACCAATTTAAGCAAAGATTTTTTGTTTTTTGCAAAAGTATTCAACGACTTGCTGACAAATTTTATGGTGTTTAACATTAGCAATAGATTGAAACATAGTTGCACAAACATTGCTTTTAACTATAGATGTTATTTAGATGTGATAATTTGTAGTTGCTGTGTATATACGTGCTTTGTATCTTTTAGACTTGCATGTATTTAATTAATGATATTTAAATAAGTGTGATGTCAGTTCCAATTTGTCTAGTTTCCCACCTACTCATGTATTTAAGTGCAACTTTAGTAACTATTAGACTCTTTGAAAAAGGCCTTGGAGAAGGCCGAAACGTTAGGCTCACATTTATAATAATAAAACATTTTTTAGCTACATATAAGACCTGAGAGTGCAGATCCTTTTGCTCATTATATATATATATATATATATATATATATATAGGAAAGCATTTGGACAAATATAATAAACAGTAACAATTAAAAAGTATGTATCTTAAAGCAATCACATACATTCTTCACATCACATAGTCCTTGGTCCATGCAGGTAGTTTTCTGATTCTCTCAGTATTCCTTATAGGTTCACTTTCTTCGGGCGTATTACAGTTGGCATTCAGAGTAGAAAAATGTCCATCAAATGGAGCTTCTCCAAAGTCATATCTAGCAGGAGCAAGATGACTTGCATTCCATATGCGTCTATCCGATGCATATGTGTATGGTCCTCTCTGGCATCTCACTTCAAGTGGTGTAGTCAATTTAGATTGTACTTGTTTCAGTAGTCCTAGTTTCTTAATTCTGACTAAATATCCAGGCTGTTTTGTCAGTACAAGCCTTTCATTTGGCTTGTTGATGTTTGACAATGTCAGTAGTAGATGATTTTGTAGGAACAGTATTTGGTGGAAGTTTGATGTCTGCAACATGAATTTAGTGCGCATCTGTCTGCCATGTAATAATTCAGCTGGAGATGCTTGGATTGTTGCATGGCACTTTGCTCTGTAGTTATGTAGAAACTCTGTTGTAAATACTTTCCAAGATTTCCCAGTAAGGTTTGCTGTCTGTAGTGCTTCTTTCAGACTTCTGTTGAATCGCTTGATTTCTCCATTTGCATGTGGGTAATACACTGAAGATTTTCTATGCACAATATTCCTCCCAGAAAATTCAGTTGAGACAAATAGTGGTCTGTTATCTGATATTAACACCTTTGGATTACCTTCTCTGCTGAAGACTGTAGACAGAAATGTTATTACTGTAGCTGGTGTTATATGATATTTCTGGCCAGTTACTGTAATAGTCTATCAGAGTTATAGCAAATCTGCAGTCTATAGGCTCATCTGAAAAATGACCCACAATATCAATAGCAAGTTTTTTCCATGCTGAATCAGGAAATGGAACTGGCTGAAGTAGTGAAATTTTAGACACAGGCTGTGTGGCAGGCACTGGTGTTGTAGTAATGAGACCATCCACTAATTGTAGGTTTAAAGTGGACCTGTCACCCCAAAAAAATATTCAAAATCATATTTTATCACATTAGTCAAGCAAAATGAACATTAATTACATTATATAAATTATTTTAATCTTGTTTTCTTCAGTCTGGGAATTCATAATTATAGCAAGCAGACAGGAGCCATTTTGTGGACACTGTTATTAAGGCAAGCCTTGCATCATCTCAGAATGGGGGACCCGATGTCTTTCCCCATGTCCTGGCTACACAATTAAATGATTAAGAGAACTGGGGGAATGTGTTGGAAGCAGTGGCATCTAGGAAGTGCTGAATGGAAAGTGAAAGTAATTATCTGCCCTGCCTCTATGCCTAAGGCATAGGAGTGGCAGGATGAGTGGCAGACAATATTTGATTGACAGCTGAGATTTTTAAATGAGCTTAAAACAGCTATGAATGCTTTAATAAAATTTGAAAAGGACTTTTATTATACAGATTTTTGTGTCTGGGTGACGGGTCCACTTTAATGCAGCAAAGAGATCCCTTCCAAGTATAGAAGTACCCTTATTAACAATGTAAAAGTCACACTTTGCAGTATTTGATTCAAACTGTAAAGTCACGGGCAAGCAACCAAGCACAGGGATTGAATCTGACCAGTCTCAGGTGCAACAAGCGCATCTTTTGCAAAGTATTTCAAGAGAATATCCTTTTGTAGTAAAGAAACAGCTGAACCTGTATCAGGCATCAGGTTAATGGAGTGTCCTTTGTCAGCAGAAGCAGTATTGACATTGACAGTGCATATAAACTTTTCTGGAATAAACGTACCAGCTTAATCCACACTCAATACTGTAACATGAGGAGTAGTGACTTCATAAGCATCTTTAGCAGAACTACAGCAGACCTTAGCCAAATGACCTATCTTGTTGCATTTGCGGCACTGTATAGAATTTGCAGGACATGTAACATAATTGCCAGTGTGTTGTGTTGAACCAAAGCAAAAGCAGAATTTTTAATTTGTATTTGATGTACGGTTTTGTAGTGAATCCCTTTCCTTATCACTGTACAGTATTTTGCCTATGACTGTGCATTATTTGGCCACAGTACTGGATTCACAAATTTGTACATGCCCAGCAGTTGCTTGACTCAGAGGGGTAAATTCACTAAGCGGCAAAAATGCGCTAGCAATGGCTTCGCCACAATTCGCTGCACTTCGCCAGGTGAATTTTCGCTCAGGGTGGCGAACGTTAGCGAAGTTACTTCACTAGGCAAAGCGCATTTACGGCAATTAAGGAAGCCTTTTTTTCACACTGGTGTTATTTCTACATGTTCATGTATCATATATATAGTTCCTGAATGTTTGACATGATATTGGAGCTTGTACACGGCGGCGTGTGATGGCTCTAGTGACACTCTACTATCATTCAGCCCTTCACAAGCAGGCTGCATTCTCCAGATTATTTTTGTGCCTCTTATTTCTTTGTGCACAAAGTTTCAGGATTTCCTTAGCGAGGTGGACATCTCATTCCCAGTGGCAGATGGCTATGTGTGGGAGTCTCACTGCAGCTTTCACAGTTAATTATATACCTCATGTTGACTTTGGTAGGAATGATTCTTTGTATGGAGGCGAATTCTTCTTCTCCACCAAAGGAGTTTTATTTTCCTTAATTGAGCACAAGAAAATGACATTTACTTTAATGTTACTGTATGCTATTAATTAATATAATTATGAGAGTGCATTAGCACAATGGTAGTGCAATAGCAAACCAGATATATTAACCTAGGGTAGACAAATAATATTTATTTTTTTGAGACTCTAAATGCTGACATATCTTTTGCCATGGCACTCCTTCTGGAGACTAGTGCCCAAGCTTTTCTATTCCTGTTGTAGAGTGTGGCTGGTATACAGCAAGCTTCTTCAAGAAGCTTGTTTATTTGAGTGTGTAAATTACATAACGCTAAGGAATTCTGTATTGTTTCCCATAGTCTCTACATAGATCTCTTTGTCTCTAACATTTAGTCTGCACTACCATGGATGACAAATCTCCTGAAAATCCTGTCCCCTTGCTTAAAAAGGAATACTGTCATGGGAAAACATGTTTTTTTCAAAACGCATCAGTTAATAGTGCTGCTTCAGTACACATCTGCATTGAAGAGCCAAGAGATTTTTTATATTACTTTTGAAATATGCGTGGGGCTAGACATATTATCAGCTTCCCAAGTGCCCTTAGTCATGTAACTTGTGTTCTGATAAACCTCAATCACTTTTTACTTCTTTACTGCTGTACTGCATGTTGGAGTAATATCACCCCCTCTACCCCCCCCCCCCCCCCCCGGCAGAACAATGGGAATGTAACCAGAGAACAGCTAGATAAGAATAACACTCAATAGTAAAAATCAATTTTTCACTGTAACACCTTCAGTTACATTAAGTAAAATTAGCTTGCCTGAATGCAGTTCAATCCTGAAGTGTTGGCTCTTTCTGAAAGCACATGACTAGGCAAAATGACCCGAGGTAACTGCCAACACGCAAATATTACAACTAGAAAAAATACACTTGTTGGGTTAAGTATAACACATTACTACTGTACTCATGGTAATCCATATTAAATATGGTAAATTACAAAGAAAGCCATCAATTAGCTTGTATATTTACTATGTGTGCTAAACTAGATTACTTCTCAGTCCATTAGAATGCCTGACACCATAGTTCATAAACTCCATATAGTTTTCCTGTTATTTCCAATAAGCTCAGCTTTAGTTCTAGAAAATAGATTTTTGTTGCTACCTCCTTAATTAATTACTAGTTACTTTCTTTTTTTTTTCTTTGTGAAACTGTTTTATTTGAACACATAAAAGCAGATTTGTAAATGACAATTCACATACCTATGTCCAGTAGATTAACGGTTTCAGCACCAGAAATAACAAATTACTTTCTATTTTCAATGTGTGACTGTTTTTCTGATATTGAAGTGTAAAGTGTAATTTTTCACATTCTAAAGCATCTCTTTAGAGGGGGTGTCGCCGACCCTGTAAACTGTTCTAAATTGATACATTTAATGGATACATGTCTTATCTTTGTCCCTGCCGAGCAGAAGCTGTTAGAATTGATACAATATTTGCTAACACTCCAGAGATACTGCTGAGAAATGTATCAAATAAATGTTGCAAAATTGTAACAGTTTAGATCCTGCACCTGAATTACTGAGCTGGCAGACAATCTGAAAACAACTGAACAGTAAAAAGCATTTGGAAGGTGAACAACCCCTTTCGGACTAGTCCCTGGATCAGCTTGTACTATGAGCTATATTCCATAACTCTGCATTCCCTCCCTTCTTAAAAAGTCATCTAACCCCTCCTTAAAGCTATCTAATGTATCAGCCTGTACAGCTGATTTAGGGAGAGAATTCCACATCTTCACAGCTCTCACTGTAAAAAAAAACCCTTCCGAATATTTAGGTGGAACCTCATTTCTTCTAATCTGAATGGTCAGCTGGAAAGACCTACTGGTGAATAAAACATTAGAGAGATTATTATATGATCCCCTTATATATTTATACATAGTTATCATATCACCCCTTAAGCGCCTCTTCTCCAGTATGAACAACCCCAATTTGGCCAGTCTTTCCTCATAGCTAAGATTTTACATATCTTTTACCAGCTTATCTGCCCTTCTCTGTAGCCTCTTTAATTCAGCAATGTCTTGTTTGAGCCTTGGAGACCTTTCACTTAACCCATTGAAAAATGCGCCTTTCAAAATCCCATAGAAATTAATTGAGAGCTTCGGAATTTCACTCTAGTGGCCAAACTTCACTCTTTGATAAATTTACCCCATATGTTGATTCTTGGGGGCAAATTCACTTAAGAGTGCAACTTTGCCAGTGTTCGCAGCCATCGCAACACTTCGCCTATGAAAATTTGATCATTAGAGATCATTAGGTCCAGTAGAGCATTTTTTTTTTTCTGGTTGGTTCAAGTTCAAGTTCAACTGAACTCAAGCAGGTGCATTATTACACAGTGCTAACATCTGGGGTCTGGCATTATCTTGCAACAGAATCTTTGTTCAGTTTTTAAACAAACATAGAGCATGGAAATAAAAAGATCAAATATATCGAAATGAAAAGAAGAAGATAGAGAATATTTATGTTAAGAATACTTCATTACAGAAATTGGGACTTGCAGTTTGTCATGTTTGAAATGCAGATCTTGTATTCTGCCTACATATTCATAGACATAACATTGTCCCATGTACATTGTATGTGATCCCAACTGTGTTGTGGCAGTGTCAGATTTTGCTGATGTTTTAAGCTGCTGTGAATGGACAAACTGAATATTGTAGGGATGAGAGTGTCTCCTGAGAAATCCTAAAAGCTAAAGGAGTCCCCATTTTGCAATGCAATAGGTTAAAAATAAAATAAAGGACCCAAATGTCAGAATTTGGAGAATCGAAGTAGTTGAATTTGACAGTTTTGGCCATAAACAATTTGAAAATTCCAAATTGATATTGTTTGATATAGTTTTCCAGTATAAGATTAGTATTCCTGGTCCCAAATGCTCAAAAAATTTTATGATGAGGGAAATGGTGACTTTTTTTAATCAACTTTTTCAATGCACAATACGCTGGGGACTATAATAGCAATAAGGTTTGTTAAGTTGAGCCCTTTAAGTGCCAACCTCCTGTTCTTTATCTATAACAAAATGTGCACATGATTATATTTCCAGTAAATATCCGAGTGGGGGTTGTTATTTATCTTTCTCTCTTTTTCTGTTTTCTATATTTCCAGTACAGAATGTATCTAATGCTTTAATTTTTAAAGATTAAATGGACAGAATTTACCAATGAGACTAATGATATTTGGGGCACTTTGATCTCCACAGTAATCCACCTTTTCCACTGGCAGCCACCAGTGAATAGGAATGGGCTACAAGAGGGCAAAACTGTTGTTATCGAACTGGTTGTGTTAGTGGGCAGTGATAATCAGAATCTCAGTTTGACTTGGGTCTACTGTCTTCAGGCACCTGTAAGTTTTATTGTAATGTTAAAAATGATATTCGAAATGAACAAAATTTATGTTACTGGTATCAGACAGTGTTTAGTGGATCATACAATAAAAGTCAGTAGCATGGTGCAACAGAATCACCCGGGTACACATAAATAGCCTCAAAGGATACATTCAGAGGTATAAGAAAAAAGACAGCCACTGTTTAAAGGCCCTATGGTACCTATGGTATGAATTAGCAGTTTATGTGTACTGGGGTCCCTGAAAACATTGTTGCTATATAAGAAGGTATGTCAGTAGTATTGCAGTGTACATGGAATTTCCTTTATTCCAGCACAGAGTATGGCTGCTGTAGATCTTAAGCATATTCCACAAGTAAAAGTATATAAATATTGATTGCAGCTTTTTTTCCCCATAGGATATTTTTCGGGAGTTATTTGTTTGACCATTAAATTTAATCTGGAATGTTTTCTATCGTTATCACCAAGAGAGAGATTTGCTTGTCATAGATTTTTTTTTGTAATAGGTTTTGTATGAGCCTGACATTAATATTTTATGTTCAGTTATGTGGGTTTTTTGTTCTTGTAACGAAAGATCAGAAGCAGAATATGAAAAAAAAATTAATCTTCCCCCTTACTGAATAATACTAGCTCTGGAAAGTTAAAATTAGCATTATTTCGATTTCATTGTAATATGAAACTGATTGTATATTCATTGCTTCACAGGACACTCATAAAATGAACACACGGAGAGAGGGGAAGCTCTGATAATGTAAATATAAAGGACAGTTGCAATGGAGACAGCTACACAAATGCTAAAGAAAGCTCTAGATAAAAATGAATTTACTGGTGGCCAAGTGTGAGCAGACGATAGTCTGTATTTGATAATGTTTGTTAAAAGTTAGTTTTAAACAATGGGAATTGGCACAGCGGGAATGAAGATTCAGCTCTCTATTTAATAGACTGGCATATAGACATACACTGTACATAATAGTACCTTGTAACCTTTATGAGCACATACAATAATATAGAATTTTAAAGCAGG
Organism: Xenopus borealis; assembly: GCA_024363595.1. Classification (NCBI taxonomy): domain Eukaryota; kingdom Metazoa; phylum Chordata; class Amphibia; order Anura; family Pipidae; genus Xenopus; species Xenopus borealis. Next base: position 75,914,836 of record CM044438.1, read on the forward strand.
AAAGAACCAATATATACTGCTAATCAAGAGCTCATTTTGTTTTAATGTTCTAACTTGCATGCAGGTTTAAATAATGTATTAGTTCTATCAACATGTTCTGGTAGTGTAGCTTATTCCATGTATGTATCACTTTCTTTAGAGGTGCTTCCTTAGGTTACCTTTCCATTTTCCTCCTTCTGACTTCATTGTTGCTTCTCCTGGTTCTAGCGAACATGCATTCCTAAAAACATGATTCCATCGTGATTGCTGTGAATTCCTTGATATATTTTAATGTATTACAGTGGCATTTGGGCTTTGAAGCCATCATGTGCAATATCTGCTCAGAGCTCCATAATCTATGAACTAGGGTACATTAATGTAAAAACATCTCAACCACCCTGCTGGGGTTCAAAGAATTTCCAAGACAGAAAATAAGTTCTTATACCAAATCTTAGTCTAAATGACTGAAATCAAGTTAGACCTCGACTGTCTTGACCCCCACCCATCACCACCACCACATGGGAACTCTCCCATTTTTTTAATTTGTACTGTGTACTGTATGTTAAGGTCATAAAGGGCCAGATATTTTTACCTGAACTAGAATTAAATTTGAGTTTTAACACCAGCAGATAGAAAATAAATTATTCAAGCTATTAGTAGAATGGACTTTTTGTTTAGTAACAAATACCTGTTATTTTTAGCATAAAGGATAAAAAATGCATTTCTATGTCTGACTGTGTTGGTGCAACTGAAGTTGCAGAATGAATATGCCAAAATTTTAAAACACATTTTCTATTTTGCCCCAGGGGAGCAATAGCAATTTTTACTGTTTGCACAGAATATCCCTTCCATATGTCTTGTTGCTTGCTTTGCCCACTTCTGTTCCATTCTTAGCAATGGGATGCTGGATGACCATGGGGAGAATAGTCAATCAAAATGGCCTTCTCTTCTGGCAGTTGCTTCTTGGACTTGACTGCATGTTTGTGGAAATCTATCATGAAAGATTTTGGCATTCCAAAATTATATCTGCCAACCTACATATCCATCTGCCAGGTAAATTCCTACTCATGGAAATGGAAATCAGCTGCTGCGGAATTAGACTGATCATTGTGGTTTTCCCTTAAGGGACAACAATAATCACACATTTCTGTGTGCCACTGTCCTTAAGCAAAAAAAATATCTACTAGCCTTTTGTATAAAGGTAGCTGCGCAGAGAGACTGTTCTGTGAACACAGCATTCATATTATTCTGACACCCAAATCTATTTTTAGAAACTGCTAAATGGAAAAAGACCAATCTAGAGAAATCTGCACCTTTGGCTGCATCCTTGAAATTACATTGTGTCACTCCATACATGAATGATTCAATAACATTTGTCTCTCATCTGTCTGCATAGTGTAAAACATTTGAAGTGAGATGTACACTGTCTACAATACTTCTTTGCAATAGAAAATAGCTCTTTTTGGAAAATCTTCAGTCTTCATTTTCAATCATTTGAAGGCAAATTGGGGTTGTGTCAAGATATTTAAGGGCTGTCTTGTGGATGCAGTTTTTAAGGACCATCAACATTTCCAATGAAAATATCTGATATGTATTTATTTTTAATGTATATATAGCTGTATTAGCTGGGCATTGCTGAACCCCTGCACTTACCCCCCCCCCCCCCCCCCCCCCCCCCCCCCGTGGCAGTTCCCAGAGTGAAGTAGACACTCATCCCATTCTCATATGTTATTTTAGTCAAGCATCAGCACCAGACAGGGAGACAAGTGGGGCCAAGAGTAAGATGGCTTCAGTGAATATACTGTTGCAGATGATTTATAGTGATTACCAGGATTACCAGGATGACCAATACCCACGAGGAAGCACTACAGGCATAACTTTATGTCTGTAAATTCTGGGCTCAACTGCAGATAAGTTGGGAGTAAAATTTTTTTTTTTGAAGGGATTGATTATTATTGATTAATCAGTATTGATTCTAAAGCATCCGTGTGTTAGAAGACATAAATGTCAAGTTATATCTGGAATTAATACTCATTAATTATACTGTGTGAATGAAAAGACACCCAGATCACTATACCACCTTTCCCATCTTTTGAAACTGGACAGGAGGATGGGTAGATTATATCAGGAGACTGGTAGATGACATTTAGGGGTGGGGGAATGACACCAGGAAGCATGGTGATAACATTTTAGGACAAGATGATGGCTTAATGACATCAGGAGGTTAAGTACTTACTGTATGTAGTAGGTAGGGACTGGTACATTTCAGAAGCCCCAGCAGCAAAGTTTTCTCTGGGTTTCCCAGCTCTGAAACTTGATCATACAGTTTTAGACCAGACCGCCCAAGTAAAAACAAAACTGTCTAGTTCCTAATCTGACAGGTCACAACCCCAGAATGTGCACTTGTGCACTTCTTCGTTTGCCAAACCTCCAAGGAAAGACAGCACTCCGATAAGGGAAACGGGTTTTATTTCTGTTTTGGGGTGCTATGCCCTACGCGTTTCGCAATTAAATCCCTTAATCATAGGCTTCTTGGTTTGCACCAGACCACAATGTAATAAAAACTACTACAGGAAAAGTGACAAATAGCCACATTAAACAAACATTTTACTTGTGCCAAATTAAATATTATAGAGTATAAAATGGCTTATGAACAATATTATCCTTTACTATAAGCAATGTATTTTTTAATTTTGATTTCATTAATGACTTCTTATATTGTGCTACAAAACATTCATGCCATCTTGTTTGGCTTGCACCATAAATAGAATATATATACATACACATGTTCATATGCTCCTCAGCTGGCAAATGGCATCCTCATTTAGGTTTTAGTTTTGATTTAAAGGTCATGGTGGTACTTAAAGCTCTTGGTTGTAATAGCTTCATACTCTGATTTCTGCCGTTATAATCAGTATCAGCTCTCAGTAAATCTGTAGCAGAGCCAAGAACTGATTGAAGAAAAAAGTAACTAGAACAGCTATCAAGCCAACTTTGTAAAGCTGAGAACAATGAGGAAGCTTAAAAAGAACAAATAGGAATTCTGAAATGCACATGGAAACATTTGTAAAGCTATTAAAATATGCAGGATATAATGAGATTTAGGTGAATTTATAATGATGTTTTACTTGCAAATTTCTAATTACCTTAATCATAGTTTGCAGAAGAACTTTTAAAATATCTCACAGCATACTGTAGTATCTTGAATAATTGGTAGAATGAGAGAACCAGAGTTAGACTGACTTGAAATATTTGACATGGAAAAAAGACTGTGAAGGTAGAAAGAGAAAAAGATGAGAATCTTATGGGTGTAGAGTACTGTATATCTGGGGAAAAAAAATTTTTAGACCATATACAGCTCCAAATTTGTCATGCAGTATTTTAAATAAAATAAAATAGAGCACATGGGGAAAAAGAAAGAAGGAAAACAGGGAAAACAGCAATTGCACTTCTACTTCCTCTGGTTACACGTACAGAGATGGAACTAGTGATGGGCCGCGTTTCGCTTCGCCGAAAAATTCAAAGTTCAAAGTTGACGCGACGCGCGACAGACGCGCGACAAAATTGACGCGACGCGCGACAAAATCGTCCCACGACTCGTTTCGCGAATTTCTCTAGAAATTCGCGAAAAATTCGGCGAAGCGAATCTCGGGAGATTCGCCCATCACTAACTAGAATCAATGAAATATTATCAAACACAGTTGAATTGATTTGCCAATAACATTCATTTATGGTAGCTTAGCTAACCTCCAATAGAAGATGCTGTCTTATTAAAAGAAAAAAAGCGGATTAGTCAACAATTAAGAATTGAGGTTTTAAATATGATTTTGGATAATAGATCCCCTGTGTTTATTTTCCTTAATTACTTAAACATGTAATTCACCCCATTATTATCAAGCTCTCTTCTAATGACACTTCTAGGAGTCTAAAATACAGAAGCACCAAACTTTCCAAACTTAAAAATCAGCATTTATATTGTACTAGGAAATCTGTATATCAAACTCTTCCTCGCTCTCATAAGGAGTAAGAAACCTGTACCATCATTTTCACAGTCTTACACACTAAGGTTACAATGGCTGTTTGAAGTTTTGTCATATCAAAAAGAAAACAGTTGTGTGCTACCAACAAATTTAGCCTGAACCTGAAAAGTGGTATACCCAGCCTGACAAAATCTGACTTCAGTGATCAGCCATGATTTTTTTTCTCTTTATTTTATGATGATCAATTAAATATATTGCCTTCTTCCCCACTACGCATCACTAAGAAACTAAAAATAGGTGAACTTGTATATCTAATCCACATACCATTTTCTATAAAATTTTAAGAACGCACAGATACATACATTTTGCATGAGCTTTAATATATAATATGTTAAAATAGCAATTTATACAGGTCATGGGGGTCACTTTGGATATGCTTATACATTTTAACAGAAGAGTGCATTATCCATTACATATCCATTATCCAATATAATATACTGTATGTTGCTATTTGGTAAAGCATTAATATATGCTGTGACCGGTTACACAGTCTTGCAGGGATCAGCCGTGCAGAAACAGGAGTGCTGACAAGTTTGTGTCATAAAGTTGCTCAGGCTTTATTTGTAAGTTGCTCAAAATAACAAACAAAATGAAAATAAAACATAGCCATCTGGCTCCTGCCTATCTCACTCAGTGGCCCTATCTATACTAGTAACACAAATATAATGATCACAGTCACTGGGAAAAACAGAGCAACTTACAGTTTCATAGCTTTCAGGGAATCAGTCACAGAGCTTCTCTCCTTGCAACTTTCAGCCAGTCTGCATATAGGAAGCTAGCTCTGTGTCAGACCTGCTGACCTAAATACTGCACCTGTGTGAGCAGCACACAGACAGGTAAAACCCGGACTGGCTCCGGGTGGTCATGGAACCTACCCAGCTCTTCCCTGACCTGCTCCAGGACCCTAAACTGGCTTTCTTTTTCCCAATAGGCTTCAGGACCAAAACATTCCTGGAGCCTTTTAACACATGAAGTGCCGGATTCCTGGTGCAATGTATACACCATCCAGCACTTTCTCTGCTAAACATTGTGACACCCTGTCACAATGCATTCAACCCCCCTCTCCACCAATGTTATAGCCTGTAGTCAGGTCTTTCTACATACTCACAATATTAATTTCCAAAGCTGAAAGCTCAGAACTGACATGTATGGAAAGACTACAGCTGCTGTGATGATGCAGTGCAGGGTCTTTACTCACATGTACAGCAATAATGGGTATTAACAAAACAAATACATGATATTTAGTTCTGATCTGTGCACATTGGTTTTGCAATGTCTATATGTACCTGTTTATATATATATATATATAACTTTATAAAAACATATTTGCATCTTGTATGTATAATGTGTGATATGATAATAAAATGTTAATGTTTGATTGTAAAAACACAAAGGATGTTATGTATTTAGATTTTGTATTTGGGCAAGTGCTTTTACTGGGCACAGTACATTTTCAAAATAGAGCATTGACCCCAGATTGAAATTCTTTTTGAATGACTTGATTTTGTGGCTCTTGTGCCTAGGGCCAAAATAAGTTACCCAAATTGTGTATAGTAGATGTTTTGTATAATAGATCTATTCTCAACATCTTTGTTACAGTAGATCAGCCATAAAACCGAACTTTCTAGGAAAATATTTGTATCTACCATGAATATGCACATATACATAATCATACATTGTGTGTTAAATATATGAATCACTTAAAAAGGATGTTGATTATTGATTTAAATATCCAGTGCATGTTATTCCATCTGAGGAAAACTAATGAAAATAGGGACCAGGAATATTTGTCTATTGGGTTCCTTTTTAGTGAAGTGCTTTTCCCCATAGTCACTATTTATATTAATGCTAAAATGGTACTTTTACCCAAAGATTCTCTTATTTCACTGTTTTTACTGGACAGACATTTAGACAGACATCTAAAGGGACATTTACTTTTCTTGTACCATGCAAATTCTGCTCTTGGAAACATCCCCCAAAATAATGGCAAATATTCCTTCTTTACTACACAAGGCTTTTCTAAATGAGCTCCCTGTGCATTGCTTAGTTTTGATGCAGAAAGTAACTGAATTCTCCTAAGAAAGCAATGTAAAACGCAAAAGCAAATTAAAATAAGAAAGGATAAAACACAGGCAGGCAGACATAATGAAAAGGTATTTCAAGCACAGCACCTGATAGACATGAAGGGGCATTCAGCACAAGTAAAACATCTCTCTTTCTGAAATAAATAGTGGTGTTATTGAGTAAGGAAACTGTGGCAGGATCAGTGCGACAGGATTTATGTTCTTGGAGATATCTTGGAATTGAATTTCCTTGGTTACAAACCAAGCAAATGAAAGGCCACTGCCTTCTCCGTCTTAGGAAATGAAACTCAACTGATTAATACAATGCATGCAGGTGCCTATCTGGGGTTCAATGACTGCATCATTTGAAAAATATCTGCAGTAAGAAAGCGAGCATTTCTGGCCTTTGCAATGAGGCAGACTGCTGACGTATGCAGAATGAGTCAAATTTGTGTAATAAGAAGAATCATTCAACAGTGTTCTCTGCTTTGCAGTCAATGGAAGAAGAGATACAAGTAATGAACATACATTACATTAATGGGCATACATTACACTAACATATATTGTTTTGGAGGTCTGTTTATATAAATACAATACACAATGATAAGTGTCATGATAGCGTTGTTTAATAAGATGGGATGGTTAAACAGCAGACTTGCCATGAATGCTCCATTTACAGATTGAGAAGGAATGAGCATCACCTTTTTGTACCCATCATGACATGGATCCATCTTGGCCACCATTTATAACCCACTGTTGTGGTGAGGACAAACTTTTGTGTTGACCTGCTCCATGCTCCGTGACATAACAATTATGGAATTCTGGTGAATTACTGCAGATTATATTTTTTGTAGTTTGTCCCCATTAGTAAATGAGTCCTGTTGTTTTATGCAGTTTCTGTTACACCATTTCCACCAACAAAGGCACCTTTGTCCTTACCTATGATGGCATGTGTAGTGCAGCAGATTAACGGTATAAATTAATGGTATATATATTCCATTGTGGTGGATCGTATTACAACACTAGGCACCACACCTTATAAAGATAAACTTTTATTCAGGTTTATACAGTACTGTAATGAAGACAATACACAGAAATAGCTGCAAATGGTTAGGATAATATAAGTTGCAGTACATATTGAGTACTACCCAAGGTCACACAGCACTACAATGAACACATGTTTACACTCTCTCTTCAATAATTGATGGTTATATATTAAAAGACACAAAATTTGACAAGTGTTGGACCATGTTGCAAGCTCCAGAGCCAAACTCATCCTCCCACCCCTACCACACATTGCATTACTTACTTCCTCCTTGGAGACGAGGGGGAAAATGGGTCCCGCCAGCACTGTCAGACCCTGAGTTTGCCGAGGAGCAGTAACCCATAGCACCCATTTCACAGATAGCATTTACCAGCCTCCTAATTAAAAGTAAACCTCTTATTGGTTGCTATAGATTACTGCTCCTGGGCAAACGTAGTGCCTTTATTAAATTTTATTACATATGGGGGCTGATGTCTCTTGGCTGGTGGTAAAGGAAGACATACTAAACATTTTATCTCTCTTCATAGCACTTATTTTTAAGTTAATAATTATTCAAATCAAATTTTTTTAATTTGAATCAAATTTTTGCCTATTAGATAGTATGTAAGTACCCAAAAATTACTTCGAAATTCAATTTTTTTTTAATTCCAATTTTCTGCCCCTTAGAGTATCTAATGCCAACAGACTACCGCTGAACAAATATTTCAGCCCTCTCATAGAGAAACATAGGGGATCAAATAGGTAATGTTAAATCTTCAGTAAATACTTTTATGGCAAAATTATATATAGCATGCAAGACAATGCTATGATAGATGTAAAAAAAAAAAAAAAGGTTTAATTTCAGGTGTCTCTTTAAGTGATTTTAAAAAACATTCTTTTAAAAAGGACTTGATATATTCTCCTATTTAGGACAAATAGTCCTGAAATGTATTCCTGTGTAGTATCCTATGGGGCATGCCTTTGCAGACAGCAGAAGTTCTTTTGAACAACTGAGAGGTTGTTACCAAAGCAAATTGAGCAAATAGAGATTTGTGCTAACATGGTCCAAACAATACTGTAATACAGAAAGTATTATTGTGGGGACTGATTAATTTTCCTTGCCTTTCAGTAGTTATAGAACAGGCACAATGTACCATAATACCAGCCATCTTATCGAATATCCCATAAGCAACATTGTTATTTCTTAAGCCTTAAAGGGGTTGTTCACCTTCAAAAAACTAGTTGTTTTCAGATAGATCACCAAAAATAACGACTTTTACCAATTACTGTCTATTTTCTATTTGTAACTGTTTTCTAATATTGAAGTGTAAAGTGTAATTTTTCACCTTCTAAAGCAGCTCGGGTGAGGGGGTCGCCGACCCCCCCCCCAACTGTTCTAAACTGATACATTTAATGGATACATTTCTGCTGAGCAGAATCTCTGGGTTTCATTACAGGCAGCTGTTAGAATTGATACAATAGTTACTAATACTCCAGAGCTGTGAAATGTATCAATTAAATGTTGCAAAATTGTAACAGTTCAGAGTCTGCACCTGAATTACTGAGCTGCCAGACTCAAACACCACAGACACCAACATTCAACTTTACACTTAGATTTTGGAAAAACAGTAAAAGATAAATAATGGAAAGTAATTGAAAAAAGTATTTATTTCTGGGGAACAATTTGAAAACAACTGAACAGAAAAAAGTGTTTGGAAGGCGAACAACCCCTAATACATGCACACATGTTGCATTTACCATCAGTAGTACCACTCTATAATCACCCAGATATCAAGGCAGCTGTATATTATTTGCCACTGTTGTGACACCATAGTTCCACAAAGATATTTGTTCTGGGGTATATAAAACCAGGAAGACTGCTGACATGTAACAATATATAACTGAGATTGGTTTATTCTCGTAAACAAGTAATATAAACCTTTGTGAATACTTTTTCATTCAATTGCTTCATATACTAATATCAAACTGAAATCATATCTATAAACAGCTCTAGGCAGTGAAATTCAGAGAGGAATATTTAAAAGAGAAATTCACAATGCAATGTTCCAGAAAATAGTCACATTAATATGACATTTATCAACAAAAAACATTGTCAGCACTTTCCTCCCCTCTCTGTACTTTTAGAATGAAGAAAGTATTAAACCGCTTTCAGATAAGGGTAAAGATGTGAGCAATAGAGGACAATGAATCTGTCCTTTTTTTTGCTGGTTTAATACTGAAGAGATGTGTTTAACTGGATCAACTTTCCTCTGGTGGTGATTTGACTTTGGATGACTTCTATATTGTTCAAGTTCCTGAAATATACAATTCTACGGAAAGTCCTAGAGTTAGGCTGAGATAGTGAGGAAGGAGAAACAAGAGCAACTATTTTTGTATGTTGGCTGTTCTTCAAGACTGAGGTAATAATAGTGCATGCTTAGAAATGTCTCAGCCTGATCTAGAGGACAATATTATTATTAAACATTAAAAGAACTAAGAATACCTTGCGTTGCAGTCTTGCTTCAGCCTTATTTGTTCGTTTGCAGTTAAATGGGAGGCAACATTTTGAGTGAGACAGGTGTAGCTTATGTTGCACTTATTTGTGTGAAAATAATGGTGAGAACTGAAATATATTTAATGCTTCGGCTGTGTGCAAAACAATCTGAAAATATTCCTGTAGCATGCCTGACAGAAACGAATATATCTTCTGAGGAGATACTTTACTGTTTCAACTTTCATGGAGTAAGTAGCTGGTATCAAGGGCAGAAATTATTATTACGCAAATTAGATTATATATAGAGATGAAAGTTTGCCCTTTTGTCACTTTGTTCATGGCTGTGTCCTTTATGTGTTGAGACACAATGTGAAAATATAAACAACAAAAGTTCTCAAGAGACCATACTCATGTTTAGGAGGATGTCAGTGACTAAATCCTAAATATTATTATTATAATATTATTCTCTGTCTGCAGCAGAGAATATTATACATCATTCACATCAGTCCCTGTCCAAGCCTTCTCACTTACACACACACAATGGTCAGTTGTATCAATAATCAATGAACCTGCTAATTGTGGTAGGCAACCAGTTTACCCACATTGATACAGGTACTCCTGTATCCTTGCAGATAGTGCCAAGGCCAGAATTGAACTCTGCATACCATCTTGGCAAGGCAGCAGTGATAACCATGCAGTCCAAAACCTTTGTCCCCACCTAAAAGTGTCTACCAGTTTATTTCACCAGTGATCTAAAGGGTATAGTATTAGGAGAGTGACAAAATGTTTCAGTGACTGTTCTCTTATCCAGAAGGAGGTTAATTAAATTTTGTCAATTTCCCTTGCCTACAACCTGCCCATCTAGGCCTAGTATGGAAAACTGCCTAGCAGTGCATTGTAGCAAAGGACAGAACAGGCATCTATGGTTTTTCAACAATACTGGGCTTCAATCCTGCACCTCTCGTGCACCTCTCACGTACTTTAAGGCTCTGCAGTGTAAGTCCAATCAGAAAGGCAAATTATATAAATATAAGCCCAAAAGAAAAGAGAACGGTCAATAAAAACTGACTCACAGTTCAGTGTGTCCTTGCTGACTTATTCAGCAAATGGGACTCATTTATAAATGCTGGGCAAATTTGCAGCTGGACAGTAACCCATAACAACCAATCAGTGATTGGCTGTTTCAGCCAGCTACAGGTTGAATACTGAAAACAAACATCTGATTGGTGTCCATGGTTAACTGCTAGGGTTGCCACCCGTCCGGTTTTGACCCGGACAGCCCGGTATTTTGAAGGGCTGCCCGGGTCAATACTTCCTGCCCGGTTTTCCAAATAAGGAAAACCAGGTGGGATTAGCTTGATTGACGCAGCGATTGGCCAATCGGCAATTGCGTCGTCATAGCTCTGCCCCATGATGTCACGGACCCGTCCACCAACGTCAAGGGCCCGCCCACTGACACCACGGGCCCGCCTACCGACATCATGGGCCTGCCCCCCTGTCCAGGTTCAGCCACAGCAAAAGGTGGCAACCCTATTAATTGCCCAGGTGCAAGTGTGTTCAGTATTTATAAATAACCCCAGGGTCAGACTGGAGGTCCCGGAGCCCACTGGGGTCAGGGGTTGGAAGTCGGGCCATGGCTAGCAGCCCCTGCAAATGTGGATATGGCCCAGCAGGTATTTTCCCAGTGTCCTGCTGGCCCAGTGCGACACTGAATAACCCTGTCTGTGCTCTATCATTAACTAAGTGTGTGTGCTTTTTTTAGCTTAACTTGATTGATTTGTGATTTCTTTTAATTTATTTCCCTGTTGGCCACAGGTTAAATTCTGGTTTTAGGGTTTGGTTTCTTGGAAGGCAAGAACCTGGTTTTAGGGTTTGGTTTCTTGGAAGGCAAGAACTTGTTGGTGAGGAAAACACAACGAGGTTAGCTATCACAGGGCAGGTCTTCAATAGACTCTCTAGGAGAGTAAGATAGTCAGCTTTATATATCAAGAGCAGCTGTGGGCTCCATCAAGGAAAATAGTAGGGAGTAGCTTCCCAAAGGCTTCTTGGTTACCTTTAGTGCAGGTGTTAGGCTTTAGACTTTGTCTCCCTAACTACTCCACTGGTGATCCCGATCCCCACAAAGGAATATCGGTCTCTGGAAATTGATGTACACTCAATGGATAGGGGGAGATCTGGTGAAAAAAACATTACAAAAGGAGAGTAAAGGGATACATTAGTTAGAGACATTCACACCTAAGGGATTGAATGTGGATATTAATTTAAAGGGGTTGTTCACCTTTGAGTTAACTTTTAGTATGATGTAGAGACTGATATTCTGAGACAATTTGCAATGGGTTTTCATTTTTTTATTATTTGTGTTTTATAGTTATTTAGCTTTTTAATCAGCAGCACTCTAGTTTGCAGTGTCCGCAATTTTGGTTTCTAGGGAACAAATCACCTTAGCAACCCTGCACAGATTTGAATAAGAGACTGGAATATGAATAGGAGAGGGACTGAATAGAATGATAAGTAATAAAAAGTGGCAATAACAATACATGTGTAGCCTTAAAGAGCATTTGTTTTTAGATGGTGTCAGTGACCCCCATTTGAAAGTTGCAAAGAAACAGAAGAAAATTGCAAATCATTAAAAAACTATGAAAAATAAATAACGAAGACCAATTGAAAAGTTTCTTAGAATTGGCAGTTCTACAATATACTAAAAGTTAACTTGAAGGTGAACCACCCCTTTATAAAAACATCTTTTAATATCATAATGTATATATATTTTTAATCTTTTTACTATCATACAATACATATATAGAGCTTAGAGAATATGGAAAGCATGTAACAACATACTTTTATACAAATTTGTTACAAAGTGTTTTTAGTAAATTAGTTTTAATATGCTATAAACTACTACAAAGTAACTTATTACGAATCTACCAATGGATTGCCATGACAACAAGAAGGACCCGAAACCAGGAAGTGCGATATCAATGGTCGCTATGGAAATGACCCACGTAAAAGACACACTTGCGCAACAGAGATAGTGAAGTCTGACGGAGATGAAACGAGTCAGCTGTGACGCCATCCAAGGGAGCCCGAGGCATCGCACACTCAACACGCCGGCAACTAACATCAACTATAGCAGAGCGAACTTCTAGAGCTGGGAAACACCCGAGAATTGACTTTTTCTATATACTAATGAAAAGCATACACATTGTGAGTGCAATTTAAACTATTTTAAATATGTATTAAAGGTTTTTTTTTTACACAATGGTTGGTATGTCTCTTCTAGAAAGTGAAGGAATCTCCTACCACAACTACTAGAAAAGACCCCTATTCACTGCAAGCAAATTACATAAACATCTGTGAGCATAAAATAAAGCCCACAGACGGTGTTTTACTTAAAGGTGGTGGAAGTTAACCCCACAGGTGAAGGAAATAAAAACATCTACCTATAAAGTAATCCCCCAAAGGGTGGAATAAGTAAATGAAAATTGCTACACTATATACTATTATTATTTTTTCTCTTTTTTGTCTGTCCCGAGCTTTGTTTTTACACAATTTTATACTTTCATCCGAGGGAGAACTACACAAATTTTGTAACATTTTATTTTAGATTTTTTCACAATGAATTATATCTGTAGTTTGCTGAAATAGTTTGTAGCACTCTTGTGTCTGCCTTACTTTGCAGCACCCAGAGACCAAGCTAACTCAGACTATAAGGATTCCAGCTCCTTCATTAGCTTGATTGAAATGTCACCTTCCTTACAAGCAGCTTGTACCTGCAGTAAATATCAAGATAAACAGTATACAGTATATTCTCACAGACAGACATGGCACCTGCATGAATGCAACCTACAAGCAAGTAAGTGGTGTGCAACAGTGAATTCTTTTGCTGGACCTGCATACATATACACTAGAAAAAGGCACTGATAAAATTATCTATTATCTATAAATGATCTATACATGACTCCATCTATATATATATATATATATATATATATATATATATATATATATATATATTAAACAACTCACAGTATCAGCACTCACCTTTCCTTCGAGTAGAAATTTGTGGTGCACAGCCGTTGGGGAGGATTACCGAGTCTCTCCTCCTCGTCATATAGAAAAACACAAAAATAGGCAACACTCACTTATATCAAAATGGTGTATTAATGATAAAACATCATGCTACGTTTCGGACATGCATTGTGCCCTTTGTCAAGCCAACAAATGTATACAGATAAGCATGGTCATGTGGTTTAAAAAGCAACACACAGGAAATGACATCAGTGTTACATACATACTGTAGTTTGAACAACTGTTTGTGTTATATTTCAATATATGCTAGCATAATTGTTGCCTCCTATGTCAACTACTAACAGTTGTTCAAACTATGTATGTAACACTGATGTCATTTCCTGTGTGATGCTTTTTAAACCACATGACCATCTCATATGCACTTAAAGTCATAATTACTGTTACTTATAATTTGTACGCTCAGAATATATCATGCTGTTTCTTTATATATTGTTCTGCTTTCTGAATACGCATTTAGCACACACTGATGGTGCAATACAGCAAACATATATTAACCTGTGAAAGGTCATTTGCTTTGCCTGGGCATGCGTTATCTTATGAGACACATGACTTATATAACCTGATATTTTCTCAGGTTTTTTTAAACCTAAAATAAGTGGTTGTACCCAGTACAAAAATATGCTAAATTGAAAACAGATGCTAAATAAAATGACAAAGGATAATTTTCAAATGTAGTATTTATGTAAATACACCAGAACCAACGTTAAGCAGCAGAATGTCCTTGTCCTTATTATCAGGCATTCTAGGCAAACACTATTATGTACAGTATGTTGATCGTTCAATGAAGTGTCTGTTGTGTGTATAGTGAATGTCCATATTTTAATAGATAAAAGCTTACCTTAGCCACAAGGCCTCTGTCTTATGTTTTTATTAATGAAAACAGACTAGCAACAGCTCAGTCACCAATGTTTTCCAAGAAATAAAATGTACATATTTGTAAATGTTACTGCAGTAACAATGACTCCGGTCTCAATTTATTTTACACTGTTGCCAACTTTTTTATTCTTACAGCAGTTTTACTAGCAATTTCGGCATTAATTATTCATAGTAGCATGATGTGTTATGACAAATGCAAAGATTCAGGACATTACAAAAGACTACTTTCTTTTAGCATCTTATCTATATACTTTTTTTCTTTTTAATGCACTATTTTGTACTTTAGCCATATGCATGCAAAGATATTCTAGCAATCCCAGAAGACCATGTGACAACATTTGCTTTGGAGGTACTGTAGATGCGCATTATTACTTTGTAGCTTCAGAGCATGACTACCGCAAGCACCCTTAATGACTGTATTCCATATAGATTACTATATTTAATGCTAGAGATTAGCTATAAGGAGGCATTAAGCAGCCCCCCCCCCACACAAATGCACAAATAGTAAGCACAGCACATCTCATTTATTTTCTGTTTGCTATCTTCCAGAAAAGGTTAAAGTTGAAAGCAATGTTTAGTAGATGTTAAAGCATCTTCACTTTGAGTAAAACAGAATTTGCTGAGTAAGCTGAGCACTGAGGTCTAAAAAAATCCTTCCAGTTCAACCCCAGAGTTCAGGCTCCTGTAGAGAGATTGTATCTCATTCTGAAACTCTTCACACTTTTGCCCTTCCGTCATGTGTAATCTTTTATGCATGGGTACCCTCTCTGCTGCTGGGGCTGTTGCTACGCAACAGATGATCCAGCTCCATAGGGCCCTGACATTAGTAAAGGCAAATTGGCCACAGGAGCACTAATCTAGCATGAAAAGCGGACTCTGCTGCAGTTTTCTTTTTGCTCATGAGAAGAAAAACGCAATCAACAGCCTGGCTATGTCCGCATCTCTCTTCTCCAGAGGCAGGTGAGGGAAGAAGTATTATCAACTTTCTGCACTTTCAAAACCGCCAATAACAACTCTGGTGTATCAACATTCTTTTAAAACAGAAAATGCACATTTTTACAGGCAAATATTACTGTCAAAAAGAATATGTCAAAAAACCAGAATATTTAGTATTAGAAGAGTAGAGGACCCTGGGATCTTGTTGACCAGAATTTTAGTGCATCTCTGGAGCAATTTACTGTTATCTATATTTAAATGAAATATATGATAACCTAGTAGACTCCAACATGGCCAGGTCAGAAAAAAATCATGTATACATGTATGCTAAAATTATATGTATGTCTAAATTATAGAAATTAAGTAGGTCTATTAGACTGAGATGGCTTATTGATTGTGTATCTGTGAAAATTAGCAAGCCTACTGTCTCTTTCATTAAATACGCAGTTTCACACAACAGTTATACATACATGTATGGGAGTGGGACCTGTTATCCAGAATGCTTGGAACCCGAGGTTTCCGGCTTAACAGATTTCATTCTTAGTTTGGATCAAGTACAAGTACAGATAAAAAGAAATATTTTATTCATTTAGATTATTAAGATAAAATGAAGTCTATGTGAGATGGCCATCCTGTACTTCAGAGCTTTTAGGATAACAGGTTTCCAGATAACAGATCCCATACCTGTATGACCAAAATATACTGTATAGGTTAATCCACCATTTCTACAAAAGACACCATCTTTTTAATGGGTGGTATAGCTGCCACAATTTGAACAAAGTGTTAATAAATCTAATATATTAATAATAATTTTCTCACAAAAATTAACTGTGAAAATTAGTATGGCGAGATAATTTAAACACAAGAATGTGATCATATGGAAGTACAGTACCTGTATATGAATTCCTGTCTTAATTAAAATATTTTAGCCACTGTGTCATTCTGACATGCAAAGGAATGCAACAAAAAATGTCGGTTATTAAATGGTCAGTTGGCTGAAATACAACACGGACAACGGGTAACAATGCCTTATAGTTAATTTGCAGAAATCCAATTTATTAATTCGGGGGTTCAACCTTAAAAATATATAAATTCACAAGCCTGTATTATTATTGTATTATAGTTCTACACTGGGCTTATTTATGGCAGTACCAAGGGGAACATTATAATGTTAGTAACTTTACTAAAATGTAAAGTATTTTAATGTTAAACATTTTTTTCTGCCTTAATAAATACATTGTAGTAACTGAGAAGCAATGAGAAATGAACTTTTAATGATTCACTTTTAAGCAGCTCCAGTGTACCTTAACTATATAAGTAAATTTTGATAACAAACAGTGAGTACTTTAACTCATTAAATTCTATCTACACTAAGCATATAGAATAATGGGGGCACTGCAACTTTATTTCCTAGGAGACTATCCCACCTACCTTCCCAGTGATGCTCAAGGCTTTTCAGTCTAGACATGAGTGTGTAACATCCATCAAGGGCTTAGTGTGTTCCATAGGGCACAGTGTTTCTTCATTATGCTCAATCAAAGCTCCATGCACCTACACAGCATATTACACAGGGAGACAGTACCCCTACAGCCTCCTGTCGCTACCTGCTGAAACAAAAAAAAAGAACAGTGTACCTTATTGCAAACATCCTGTCCCCATCAGACCACTGACACAGATATGATACAACCATAGTTGGAGTTTACAACTAGCTTCCAAAACACTGAACTAGGTCAGGAATGATACTTTATCAATCCAAAACTTTAGTCAATGACTGAAGAGCCCTGGGAGGGAGGTTATTCTATACAGAAGGCTACTGAAATATAATGATGTTTCCTCCTGCATAGGAAAATAACCTCTGGTCTTGCAAAGATCCTGGTTTGGTGTCTTCATGTTGTTCTGCATTATTCATTCCATTTGTGAGGCATTTAACTCCACTGGAATCTCTGCTTAGTCTGAATAGGTGTTGATTTGTAGAAATCTCTCTCCAGTTAAGAGTTTCTTAGTCCCTGTTAGTAAACAAAATTCACTAGTTGTCACTAAGGGTGATCTGCTAAACTAATACTGTCTCCCATTTTAAAGTACCCTTAATTTTTAAGATTCATCATGTACATCCAGCCCTGGATTTACAGTATATGCATCCCAAGGCCAGCTTCTGTGCACCATACGCAGTCCTCATGCTAGACTCCCCTCTTGCTCAAGCATAATCAATTCAATTGTTCCTCTATAGTCCTGGAGCACTGGAGAATAGGTGTAGTTCATTTAAAGATTCAAATCTCCAGCTCACCCATTCCCCAGAGCTCTAAAAAAATTATGCCTCTAAAATTGCACTGCCCTGTGCCTGGGCCTTTGTGGCCTTCTAACAAATCCAGGCCCGTCAATTTTTGACATTTACTATCAATTATAAGGGGAACCATTAGAAATGTACTAGTGATAACCAAAGAGGGAAAAAACTAATGAACACTTATTAAAGTATGATTGGATAAAATTAATTTATACACCAAGCCTTATCCAAATGTTACACACTGAAGAACTCTTACTGAGTTTAGCTCATTCTTAGCAAGGCCAATGTATTAAAATTTTCAGCATTCAGTTTTCACATACTGTGTATTGCTGTAAGGTAGGAAAGCAGATTGGGGAATCAAAAACACCAAACACAGGAATACAAATGAAGCATCCATGATTTGTAATCCATACATCAGTATTTGGAAAGGTACTATGTTCAGGAATACATTTTGGATAGCAAGAATAGCAATGTAGCAATGTAGACACTTTCCTGGGAGTAACTGAACGTTATGAACAACTTATTTAGTTTCTTCAGGAAAGGAGTTAAAGCACAGCCGAAGGCTGCACAATAGATATGGTCATTGTATATTTAGAAAAGCTTTTCATTCAGGGATATAAAGTAGGGGTTTAATAAGCAAAAAGGAACAAGGCCTGGAGGAAACCTTTAGGGGCCTATTTATCATGCTGTGTAAAACAGTGTAACAAGCAGTGTAAATAATGACAAATTTATAAGTAGTGTTTTTTATTTTAGCTTGCCTGGTAGAGGTATTTAATTACGATCATTTACAGATTGATCAATGCACATTCCCTGGTCCCCTGTCATATAAGTAATCTATGCAGATGCATGTATACAAAAACAGGGGTTTTTAGTTACAAAATTATGATCATAAGATTGATAAGCCACGACACCACGTCAATGTAAAACCCATATGGCTGTCCCTAACTATTTACAGTACCTCTGGTCATAATATCAAATGCTAAATCCTCCCAACATAAAAGCATTACCTAAAATAAAGGTCTTCCGACCTGGGCATTGGTTTCATCCATAGGGCTAGGTCCTCCGCCACCATTAGCTTTCAATGGGGAGAGATAACCTGGACCCCAGCTTTGGTTTCATGCGATTAATCCTCCCCCACTTGCAGCTTTTAAGAGAGAGAAACTCCCCAGACCAACACCCATTTCCAAAGGCATTGTTACACCATTTAAAGGGACGGGTGTGGGGGTGCTACAACCACATGGAAGCCTGGCCTGCAGCATAGCTGCTAAACTTCTGAACAGAATAGATCTGCTACAATACAAAATGCAAAAAAAAAGTTGTGGGAGCACTCCATAGCTAAATAAAAATGTACTAAAATACAATGGAAGTGCTACTGATCTGGCAAAATTAACTACAGACATAGAGAAAAAGAGGAGATATTGTTCTATGCACATTCCCTGGTCCCCTGTCATATAAGAAATCTATGCAGATGCATGTGTACAAAGACAGGGTTTTTTTAGTAACAAAATTATGATCA
Source organism: Xenopus borealis (assembly GCA_024363595.1). Taxonomy (NCBI): domain Eukaryota; kingdom Metazoa; phylum Chordata; class Amphibia; order Anura; family Pipidae; genus Xenopus; species Xenopus borealis. The sequence continues at coordinate 75,934,134 of CM044438.1, forward strand.
TAAAATTGATAAGCCACCACACCACTTCAAGGCTAAACCCATATGGCAGTCCCTAACTATTTACCTCTGGTCATAATATCAAATGCTAAATAGCCTCCAGGCATAAGATCATCCCCCCCCACACACATAAAGTGTGATTGATAAACAGCATGTATGAAATTCTTTATTTCAGTAGACAGGGGGTCTACAGCACAGTGGTATCCACATACAATTGTGTTTGTGAATGTCCTTGAAAACTATGGTGCATCTAGTGAAAAGAAAATTCATCACTGATAAATAACACTATTATAAATTATTAGTGCAGGGCCCGCAGAAAAAAATAACTGGAATTGGAAACAAGATAGAATTTTTCAACATGTTGTTCACCAGTGAGAATGGTCTCACAAGACATCGAGAACTAAATATAAAATAATCTTACTTTTTCACTGGAACAGAGGGCTAAAATCCGAAGGCACTAAAGTAGTGGAAACATATTAATAGTGGCACTAATAGGAAGAGTACTATAATATCCACAACAGTTTGAGTATACATGGTAACATTTTTAAACCTTCACTGTACTTTTAAGGTCTTGGCACATGGAGGTGATCTTTTACCCATGACAAATTGCGCTCAAAGTGCCCCAAAATACCCAACCATTTGGAAAAACATGTGATTACCATAATCGCACCAAACTTCAGAAAAAGACAGTTTTGCTTTAACACAATTCCCAATAGCAAAGTATTTTGAATGCTTTATGGGTTCACTGGCATCACACAGTGAGGTCTATTTAGTATCATTTGTATTTGTGTAGTTATAGAGGTTTTTTCAACCTCATTTTAAAAAAGCATAAATGTCTACTTGTTTATGAAATCATCTGAATATAAAAAGCAGAAATGAATAAAAATGTGAAATGAATTCGAAAAAGAATACAAAAACATTTTTGTAAGAATGTTTGTACGATTACAAACAAAACTTCCTGACAACTTCTAAAAGCTCAAAGCAAAAAAAAATGTTACAATTTGCAAAACATAGAGTAGTTTTATAATAAATCTTTTGTGGTTTTTAGCGCTAAATATTTTCTGATTCATGGACTTGGAGGTCCTGTAGAGATGTAGGCAGCCCTTCATTACGTATAGTTATTAACCATAAAAGGACTATTTGCATTACTTTTATATAGATAAATATTCCAGTGCTGAATAGATATCAGTGCAATTTTGAGCCACATTTACTCAAAACTTGATCAAGAACAACCTTCTTAACTTTATTTATAAATATTCGTATTTAAATATTGATATTGTTCTCGTAGCACTTCTACAACCCTTGGTGCCAATTACTGAACTGCTTAGCATACCACACCAGCAGTCTGTGCAAACCACAACTGCTTGATACACTCATCTCGGAATTCCCTTTCCATGCAGCCCACAGACACGACCTGGCTGAAAGCATAAAGATGTGCTCCACTATTGCACACTTCCTTTTGTTTTCAGGCAGGTCATGCTCCCAAAAAGGTATACTATAACTTAGTGAAACCACAAAATAAAGGAAACTTACATGGAACTATATGATGGTGCAACATGTTCACAAGTTTTTATCCTCTTTAAGACTTTTTGACAATGTTCACTCATTTCCAACAGCAGGGAAGCTGCAAAAATACTTTAGACATAATCTGGAAAGTGCTGAAAGACTAAAGAAGAGTCCCTGTTCTCATTCCTGTGCTGAAATACAGAATTACCATTTATCAGAGCTTAGAAACTTCCCCTTGTGAATCTGTTATGCAAAACCCCTTGTTTAAAATCTTCAGGACTGTTTAAAAGCCAATTTTATATGTTTGCAGCCCCTTAGACTGCCGTGTGAACCAATGCCCTATAGATCATCAAACGCTATTTCAAGTTCATTAGTAGTATTCCTTTTGAGAGGCACAGAGCTTTCTCTTATGCAGGAATAATAGCTTCACCTTCAAACAGAAATAACACATTTCAGTTCCTGTAATGACTAATATCCTTTGTTGTAATACTCCGCTCGCGTTCCTGTAGCTGTGTAAGTTAAACAAAGCCACTCTGTATCCACAGTGAAATATTAAATTAAGCTGATATGCCTGGAGTACGTGCTTTTTAAAAGCAAAGGAACAAATAGCTAAGAATAGTTCCGTAGCTTCTAGTCTGTATAAATTCTTTTTCCACAATAGTATAGTTATCAAGCTGCATAACCTTTTAGACCAGAGGTAGCCTGGGGAATATTTCATTATTGGGTTCTTACAATTACAGGCCTGTGTTTAGATTCATAGTGTCTCTTCAACAGGAGATCTGATATATTCCTAATATTCTTTTTGTATTTGTTTAATAATTTTTTTCCATTTTGTACCCTCCCCCCCACAAGCTTTTATAGAGTCTTGTTTAACTTGAAGGAAAACTATACCCCCAAAATGAATACTTATCAAATTAAGTGGCATATTAGAATCTTACCAAACTGGAATATATATTTAAGTAAGTATTGCCTTTTTACCTCTTTTGCCTTGAACTACCATTTTGTGATGGTCTGTGTGCTGCCTCAGAGATCACCTGACCAGAAATATCTCAACTCTAATTCTCTAAAACAGGAAGAAGTGTGGAAGCAAAAGACAAAACTCTGTCTGTTAATTTGCTCATGTGACCTAACTTTATAGTTTGTTTGTTTGTTTGTTTGGTATCTTTGCGTGCACCGTTGAATCATACGATCCCAGAAGGCTGTCCTTATTTTTTAAAATGGCAATTTTGTATTTATTATTACCCAATGGCAAATAAAAAGCTACTAAAATTGTTTATTTTTATGAAAATGGTTTATTTACATGAAGCAGGGTTTTACATAGGAGCTGGTTTATGCAATATCTTTTTATAGAGACCTACATTGTTCGGAGGGTATAGTTTTCCTTTAAGCTTTACCTAACATATCACTGTGTTTAATGTCAGCCTCATTCGAAAGGGGGACAGGGCCAAGCATCTAAAGCGGAATGATATAATAAAAGGCATAGTCACCTGAATGTGACCTTCCATAGAATCCTCCATAGCCAATTTGTAAAAGTCATGGCAAGGGAATTTGAAAGTATAGCATGAACCAGAGTTTTACATTGATAATCTCCAGTGAAACTTTAGACCCTAAACAACATTAATTCAGATGAGGCAAGGAGAATTACAGTGCATGCTAAGAAAACATGTGGATCAGTTGACCCTGACACACTCAACTCTATTATGCAATGAGAAGGCTTCAAAGATTTTGATACTTCTGCCGAATGAATTCTCCATATAGTTAAAGGAATTTTCATACCTACTGGGAAAGAGGATCAAGACATTGAATGTTCATACTCCTTTTGGAGAAGTCTAAACAAACACTTCTTATTTTAGAATAATATAAAAGAATATAATAAATATTTTAGAGTGCACAAGAATACTGGGACTAAGATGTTAGAGGCTGAGGTTACATGAGGTCATGGCTGGACCAATGAACTCTGCAGAAAAGATTTCAGCTGCTGACAGAATGGGAGTAACCTCCACAGAATGCTCAACAATTATTCACTGTCATTAATCACAGACTTGCAAATACAAACTGCTAGACTTATTATTAAGGATTAGATATTACCAGTCTATATAATACTTTTATATCACTTGGTATTGTGGAGTCGGCAATAGGCCCAGAATACTATTGAGATCCAAATGTGTCACAAAAAGTTTAGTCACCTGTTGTTAAAACATAAACTACAGGACAAGAATGATGCAGGTTCCAAAGCAAACAGATCAGGTTTAACAGCGCAGGGCAACACTACATGCTATTTTCTTTACTTTAATACACTTTCATTTTTTGGTGTTACTGTTCCTTTAGCTTTCTGTCTCTGTGACTGTCTGCATCAGTTAGTAGGAAGGTGTGCTTTTTTCTCTATTCCTTATAGTAGGGGTTCTTTCTTTCCTTCAAACTCTTTCCTGTTGATTTTATTTTGGGATATTGTTGCACAGTGTTGTGAAAGAGATTTCTTTCTATTTGTATATTTTACAGCACTTCTGTATAAGGGTATTTTATTGGCTGATGTATGTGCACTTACTGGCTATACCACAAAGTTTGCTTATATTTAATTGTAACTTACTGAGACTGTTAGTGAGTATTTATATTGTAAAAAGCTCCACTTTAATTTATTTATATCTGGTATGTTAGTACCATACAAAAGGGAGTTTTGCTTGTTAATTATTAGTATATATAAATGCAAAAAATGCAAAGTATGTGGTATTTGTATTCTCCTTAAAAAAATATATTTTTGAAACTCATTAAACTGGGATTATGACAATTGTTTTTATCTGGTTGTATTACAGACTTGAAAACAAGAAATGAAATCATCTATAATTTATGGATTCCTCAAAATATCCTCCACAAGAGAATCTTTTGAATACTGAAGCAAATCTGAAACTAAATTTACAAGTTCAAATATGAGAAATGTTTCAAGACTTGCTTCAATTTTTCAAGAACTGTTCCATGATTTTAAGGTTAATGACACATGAGACATTTAGTCATCCATGCTTAAACTCCTTCAGCGTCAAAAAATGTATTCCTACCAGGAATAATATAAACCACACCATTGGTAAAATATAATTTGTAGTAACCTGCAGTTGTATGCAAACGCAATGCATGGATCTGAAAAGAAATTGGCACAAAAATTATACATGAGAATTTTTCTGATTTGTTTATTGGGTTGTTTTTTACACTGGGGACATTACCCAGAATACAAAACACCAAATGAAACTGTTTTAATCATGAAATGATAACTTAAATTTCAGGTAATCAATGCAGTTGTTTAGTAGAGGAGGAATTATGTTAATACAGATAAAGGAAATAATAGTATTAGATCAGTGATTCCCAACCAGTGGCTTGCTTTCATGCTTGGGGACCCCTGTATTAACAAAGTTCTATGACCTAGGGGGTTTTAATAGACAGTGGAGGCCTGAAATGTTTATTTAATGAAGCTTGATTTTATTTTTTTTTATTTTTTTGGGGTACAAGGCCAGGGTTCTGTTGATGAATTATATGAAGCGTGGTGCTTGTTGTAAAAAGAAGCATACTTCGGTTTGCACTATTTCAACTGGAAACACGATTACTAGTAATTTGCGGGTCATGTTTTTTTCTGGACCTGCACCCGATCTGCAACCGCCCTCCCTCCACCCGTGCCCACCCGAGCATGACTTCCCTTTATAGACCTGCGCTGACCCTCCCCACCGATGATGTCACAAAAGGCCCAGGGCGAGCAGGCGTGTGGCTGTAAAGCCGGAAGCCAGAAGTCAGAAGCTGGCAATTGAAGGTGGAGGGCAGGGAGAGCAGGAGGAAGAACTCGACCCGACCCGGCATGCCAGCGGGTTTCAGGCATATCACTAACAGTTACTATTTATTATTGTTATAGACAGTTAATTAACTTTGGATTATTTGTATACACATGAAACCATTATATATTGGTTGTGTTAACAATTTACAAGTGATTTAATTAATGATTGCACTTTTACTTTTCCTGAGGGATTTATAATGTCAAGGTTAATAAACCAAACAGAAAGATGTTCAGCCACTTGTTATCAGGCTCTTCAAACTAGATTATGCCATTTACAATAGCTTCATATTCAGCAAGCTAAGGGTAGGGACAGACAGGGAGATTCGGGGAGATTTTGTCGCCTGGCGTTTTTAGCAGGCGACAATCTCCCCGAATTTCCTTCTCCCTGTCTGCCGATCGTAAAAGGGACAAAGCGCCATCGCCTGTGCAGACGCGGCGCGGCGATTTCCGGAATCGCCCGAAGTTTCCTCAAGAGGTATCTTCGGGCGATTCCGGAAATCGCCGCGCCGCGTCTGCACAGGCGCTGGCGCTTTGTACCTTTTACAATCGGCAGACAGGGAGAAAGAAATTCGGGGAGATTGTCGCCTGCTAAAAACGCCACGCGACAGAATCTCCCCGAATCTCCCTGTCTGTCCCTACCCTAAGAAGTAGTTGCCAAAGGCCCTACAGATAACAACAAGCCTTGGAGAACATGATCTGTTCCACAAACATAAACTCTTCTTCCCTCTGGAAAGCAAGAAGCATGGAAAGTGTTAACATCTAAATTAAATGAAATAAAACCATCTGTGCTAATTAATTGCAAGGTTAGGGTGGCTACATCTAAACATACCTAAACAAGCGTCTAAACGCCAGCAGCTGCTGGAAAATATATAACCTAATTATAAAATCACAGTGTACATTCCTTCATCTCAGTAACTGTTTATACCCCTGTTTAAGTACATTTGCCCTTTCTCAATAACTAATAAGCAAAGTTATTGAAGCCTGACTTTTACAAAGGTTTTTAATTTGTTTGGAAATTCAAACTAAAGATAAATGTTTTTTCAGTTGAATACCATGTGTATGTCTGGGGACATTAGCATATTTTGCCACTTAATATAAATATTAAATTAATAACAGCGTAGCTGTGACTCTCGTAATAGTTTTGAAACACTTAATAGAAGGGAAATGTGTTCAGCGCAGATTTAGAATAAGTCTTAGCAAGTCCATCAAATGTGTTATACTTACAATTCTTCTTCTTTCACTTAACTGCAGCAAGAAAGCACCACAGGAGAAGCCTGAGATGCTGATATAAATGATGTGACAAACCTTTGGTCACCACAGTCTCCAATAGAAGTAGTCGGCGATGGAATCTTTTTGATTTATGCTGCCAATAGGATCTGTTTTTATAGCATTAAAAAGTGATCTTTTTTTACCACTTACCAATTCAGATTGTTGATTGTGCATAATAATTGTCTTGGTATATTTATTTAAAGGAGATCTATGTCGTAATCTATAATCTTTCCTAGGAAAGATTATAAAGTTATGTGTAATTACAATGCATTTTTTTTTTACAGTTTTGCTGCTATCAAAGTCGTTAGCTTGCCTGTCCGTGTATTCCCCCAGATTCAGCTCAGTACACTTGTGAAGAAATCTTCACGGCCCAGGCATGGCCGTCTTATCTGCCTAAAATGAAAAAACAGTAGGTGTGTTTACAGATTAACTTTTCTGAAGCACACAAAAGCTAAAGGGAGACTCAGAAGAGAGGGGGAACTTATAGCAAAAACACTGAATAGAACCATGACATTACAGCACAGCACATTACTCTTTTTGCATTCCCCCTACACTGTTAACAAATCAGCGTGATCTCCTTGCGCTCACAGCAGTGCTTCTTGCTTTTTCTGACTGTTCCTGTCAGTGAGCGACAGTGTCGGGCTGGCCCACCGGAACACCAAGAAAACTCCTGGTGGGCTAAGGTATCAGTGGGCCCTCATGCTGCTAAACTTTTGGCCTATTTCATGGCCATTCCCTATTTCTATGAGAACAAAGAGGCTAAATAGATGGAATAATTGATTATAGTATGTAAAGTAAACAAACTAAGAGAATAGAGGTTGATTGAGGAGATGAAGATTATTAGTACTGAGAGTGGGCCCCTGGTCTAAAGTTTTATGGTGGGCCCCTGGTCTAAGGCTTTTGGGTGGGCCCCTGGTGTCCCAGTCCGACACTGGTGAGCGCAAGGAGATTGCGCTGATTTGGTAACAGTGTAGGGGGAATGCAAAAAGAGTATTGTGCAGTGCTGTAATGTCACGGTTATATTCAATTCTTTTGCAATCCTGCTTAAAAAAGGAAAGTCGCCAGCCTTTTTTTGAACTTTAATGCATTTTCGGCACATGAGATATGATGTAAGTGACTGTAAGTGATTGAGGCAGATCTAGTTTCTTTTTACCATTTCGCCTGGTCTGAGATGGCAAAGTCAACTCTGGCAAAAGAGGTAACGTTCAGTAAAATCCGCATTTTTGGAATTTGCAGAGTAACAATCATTCGCCAGAGCGAAAAGTTGCCTCACAAACTAATTGGCTTCAATGTGTTTAGCAAATATTTGCCAACACTGGCCACAGAAACCCAGCTAGAAGAAGATAAGAACTGTGCAGAACCACATTGCAACTGTTTAAAAAAACAGAGGGAGACAAGGGAGGGCTTAGTTGGAAAGAGCTCCTGCAAGCAAGCTGTAGAGTGTCCTCAATCCAAATCTGTGCTAAAACAGTGATTTAAGAAAAATGGGACATTCTCAAACTCTATAGATGCTGGGTATGTGAATTTAGAACCCACCTTTATTTTAGTCCAAATGTACTGGGGAACAGTAAATATATGGTGTGTCTCCCCTGCGTTATACTGTAAACAATGTTTGCTCCATTGTAAAATATAAAGTTGTATAAGTCACCAAGTAGTTTTTGGACTGTTTTTAATCAATTCAGAGGGTTTTAGGATTATTTTGGATACTTTTTGGATATTTTTTTTCGCTAGCAATTGACCAAAAAAAACAGAAGTTTTCAAGGCATTCATGTTTTTAGAGTATCGTTAAGGGCTTTTTTTTTCATTCATACTTTATATGCAGATCTTTTAATAAATGCTGTGAAAATCATGGTTTTAGAGTTTGTGAGTTTAGAGAAAACCTCTAAAATCATTGGATGAGAATGTAGATAAATAAGCCTCTCGGTCTATTAAAACAAATCAGTTAAAATTTAAATAAACCCAATATGATTGTTTTGCCTCCAATAAGGATTAATTATATCTTTACAAGGTATTGCTTTATTAATACAGAGAAAAGGGAAATATGTTTTAAAATTATTTGATTAAAATGGGTTTCCAGATAACAGACCCCATACCTGTATTTTGGAAAGGAGCTGAGGATCACATTTTTTTTGTCATAAAAAGAATTAATTATGTAGATGGGTGTCCTCTTAATTTGTGAGATGGTGGAAGTAAGCAGAAGCATATTTTGAAAATTTAAAATACTGATATAAACTCTATAAAGGCCCATTATTATCCTTATGCATAGCTTTATAGTCACTGAAATCAGTTGTTCAGTGCAGTACAAGGTAGAACAATCCCATTATGTTGCATGAAAGTAATCTTTGGTATCTTTCACATACACTTTATTGAGCAGATAATAGTGAGCTTGGCTTGTATCAATTTATAATACTGCAGAGAAAAGAAATGTTTGTATTAAACTTAGAAATGAATAATGTACATGATTTATAAATAAGTAAATACAGGTATTGTCTTTATTGCTGCCAAAGCTGTCTGTATATTACTCATCCATAGTCTATTCAACTCCCACAGACAACGGAGTGTTTGGTAAATAGGGCTGTTCTGATTTGGCTTTGCAAGTCTTCATTTATAGCAAGGTATCAAAGTCAGCCGAGCAAGGAAATCATTTCACCATGTGTATGTGTTTTTCCCAGTTCAATCATATTGATAACTCAAGCTAGTTCTTATTTTATTCTTTTATAAGCAGCTTTGTATGCCTGTTAAGATGCACCCAATTCAGAACAGCAAAGCCTTCTGGGTCCTAATTAAGATTCTCAACTGCTGTTCTCTGTATGATAACAACCTGAAGTGCTGACATTCTACCTGTCAACAGGAAAATGAAGACCAGCCATCTGTTCCACAACAAATTGTCTCCATTGCCCTCATCTTGGATGTGCTTAAAAGACTCACTAATTATCTGGCAACCCAAATAATGCTATTATTTTAATGTTTTCCCAGTCAGACACACCAGTGAAATGTTGTGGGCACCTTTAGGCCTTTGTTTACAAAAAGAGTGTTATTCCATAAGGCAATTTCCAGCACACAAAACACATTTGAAGTGCAATATGAGATAACACCATGGGGCCAGTAATGAGCTGCCGTTTCTTTTGAAGGTAAGGAAGTAGAAAAATAGGATGTACTACCTCATAGTGTAACAGAAAATTAATTTATGTTCAAATCTGCATGCTTTTACATTTACATATATACCATTGTTCTATTCTGAACACAGTTATATAAACTAAATATACAGACTGACTCTTACAGGGGAAGGCCTCAGATGTGGTATAAATGGGTGCTGAAATACATTTTTGGTAGCCAAAGCTGAATTAGCCAGGGGTTCCCAGGGGCGGCAAAAATACTGCTCTAAGTAACTTTAAGAGACAAATTTCCTCTAAGAGTTGTGCTCTCTGCATTAATATCATGGACCCCCTCCTAGACCCATCTGGTGCAAAAAGCTAAGTGCGGGAGAGGGGGCAGCAGCAGCAAAGGGGCCAGAATCACCCCTGGCATTAACTCTGCCAATAAGTAAGGGTATTAGCCATAAAACAGCAATGAGGGAACATCATGGTTAATCTAATAAACTGGCAAAATATGATTTGTCCAAGACCCACCAGGAGGAATGCATCATCATCTTTCATCTGTTTTAACTTTTAAATAAAGCAGATACCACATTTTAGGAGATATTTTCCCTGGACCCACTGGTACCTTAAGGCATAAGGAAAGTATAGATCTCTCCTTTATATAAGATGCAAGACCAGTCCACACTGCATCAGTCTGAACTAGGGATGGGCGAAACTCCCGCGTTTTGCTTCGCCAAAAAATTCGCGAATTTCCAGAGAAATTTGCGAATTGGCGAAAAATTCGCGAAACGAGTCGCGCGTCGTTTTTGATGCGCGTCGCGTCGTTTTCGGCGCGCGTCGTGTCGTTTTCGTCGCGTCGCGTCAAAAACGACGCGCAACTCTTTTTTGTTGGCGAATTTTTGCTGCCGAATTCGCCCCTGGCGAATAAATTCACCCATCACTAGTCTGAACCTTTGAACTGATGTTTGCTTCAGGACAGACTATAATTATAGATTGCAGTGCAATGCAGTCAACTTACCGAACTGCACCAGCAAAACCTTATACCTTATTATGGCCTCACAATTAATATTTTTGGTATAACTTTCACTGCTGCTTTAATTAATAATATTAAGGGAACCTGAAATATGTTTACAAAGACTGATGTTACAGGGCAAGCCTTTTGAAATAAAAAATAACAAAGTGGTATAAAGGTGATACCTTCATTGGCTAACTAATATAATCAAAGCAAGCTTTTAGAACATGTTAGTTCCTTTTTTCAAGCAGATAACAATCTTTGATGGAAATAGATAGAAAGAGTAAGGGCCTAAAGGAAATAAATGTGTAACAGCTCATTTATCAAAAGAGGGAATAGATGTAAAGTAAAAAATATAAGGAAAACTACCAGTCGTCCTGGGTTATGCATTTGTTGTTGCATTATAAAGTACAAAGTTTTGCATCCCACAGAGAAATCCTTAAAGGACCAGTAACATCAAAAAATTAATTTGTTTTAAAGTAATAAAAATATAAGGCAGTTTTGCCCTGCACTGGTAAAACTGCTGTATTTGCTTCAGAAACACTTCTATTGTTTATATAAATAAGCTGCTGGGCAGCCATTAAAATGAGAAAAGGCTCAAGTTACACAGCAGAAAGCAGATAAGCTCTGTAGGACATAATGTTATCTGTTATCCATTACTTATTCTGTGCCATATAGCCGTTCTTCAATTTCCGCCATTGCTACTTAGAAGCTTGCTTATATGAACTATAGTAGTGTTTCTGAAGCAAATAGATCATTTTTAACAACGCAGGTAAACACTACATGATATTTTCTTTACTTTACTTTCATTTTTTGGTGTTACTGTTCCTTTAATGCCTGTTCAAGCTAAGGGGCACCACTTTGTATATCCTTAGCCCTTTAGCACACACACACCCTCCTAAACACTATGGGGCAGATTCACTAAGATCTGAAAAGATCTGAAGCGTAGGCTTCGCTAGCGTTCGCCGCACTTCGCCAGGCGAATTTTCGGTATCGCTACGCAAATCCACTAAAGTGTGAATTTACGCTTAGGTCGGCGAATGGTAGCGTAGTTGTGCTAGTTTTACTTCGTTAGGCAGAGCGCTGTTACGCTAGCAAAACCTAATTTGCATACGGTGGGAACTTTAACTTATAATAGAAGTATATATTACAGCCACTACATTCTACTACACAAGCCCAGGAAACCTTTAATAAATTATATAAAGTTGTCCTATTGCCCTACATGTGCCCCCTGTATATTTGAGTTGCCATATGTTAGGAAATGTAGGGGGTAAGATGGGTAACCCCCCGAAAAAAATGATCGATCTATTTCAGACTATCACCCTCCTATGCTAAAATACGCCAGCGTTTTTTTGGGACTTAGAAAAAATGTTAAATTTTTTTTTCAACCTCCTATCTATTGTATTGAACTTCGCCTGGTCTGACCAAGCGAAGTAACGTCTAGCGTACGTGCTAACGTTTAGGAAAATGTTCATCTTAGTGAATTTGTGAAGATACGATCCTTCGTCAGTGCACAACTTTGCCTGGCGTAAGGGTGCGAAGTTGCGCAAGTCTATCTACTTCGCGAGCGAAAATTCGCCAGAGTCCGTGTTAGTGAATTTGCGAAGTTGCAAAATGATGTCACACTGGTGAATTAGAACTAGCGTTAGACGCTTCGCGCTTTAGTGAATCTGCCCCTATGAGTAGTGATGGTGAATTTAATTCCTGTGATTCGCTGCCCTGGTGAATAAATTCGCAAAACGCCAGCGAAAATTTGCCTGGCAAAAAAAAAAAATACAACGTGACTCGTTTTTCAAATTTTTCAACAATTTGTGAATTTCGCTGGAAATTCTCAAATTTTTCTGCGAAACGGGATAAATTCGCCCATCACTTACTATGAGCTCTTTATTTTTCTGAATTACGTTTCTTCCTGTGACTGTTAGAATTTGTAAAACAGTAGAATAAACATGCAGTGTAGACCTATTTCATTGATTCTAGTTCCTATACTATACTATGTGGCAGGGGCCAATTTCAATAAATATTGGTAAAACAGATCAATCTCTAGATATTTTGGGGGCCTGAGAAATAATTTGCTATGGGGCCCAGTAATATCTAGTTATGCCACTGCTATGTGGCCTATATTTTTTTAAATATATTTATTTTTTGAATAGTACTATTTGGAATCTGTCTTTTAATTATTAATGAAAGCACAATAAAACACATTTTTAGTTTAAATACACATTTAATAGACTAGTCTCCCTCACTCAAAAAGGACATTATTGTATTAGAGAGGGTACAGAGAAGGGCAACTAAGCTGGTAAAAGGTATGGAAAATCTTAGCTATGAGGAAAGACTGGCCAAATTGGGGATGTTTACGCTGGAGAAGAGGCGCTTAAGGGGTGATATGATAACTATGTATAAATATATAAGGGGATCATATATTAATCTCTCTAATGTTTTATTCACCAGTAGGTCTTTCCAGATGACACGAGGTCACCCATTCCGTTTAGAGGAAAAGAGGTTCCGCCTAAATATTCGGAAGGGGTTTTTTACAGTGAGAGCTGTGAAGATGTGGAATTCTCTCCCTGAAACTGTTGTACTGGCTGATACATTAGATAGCTTTAAGAAGGGGCTGGATGGATTTTTAGCAAGTGAGGGAATACAGGGTTATGGAAGATAGTTCATTATCCAAGTTGATCCAGGGACTAGTCCGATTGCCTTTTTGGAGTCAGGAAGGAATTTTTTTCCCCCTCTGAGGCAAATTGGAGAGGCTTATGATGGGGTTTTTTGCCTTCCTCTGGATCAACTAGCAGTTAGGCAGCTAAAAATTAAAAATAAGAAAAAAAAAAAAAAAAAAGGTTGAACTTGATGGACGCAAGTCTTTTTTTCAGCCTAACTTACTATGTTACTATGTAACATGTATTTTTTTTAATTCATTGATCCTAAGGAAGATTTTCTTTATTACCGCAATCCTGAAATCTTGAATTAAATGGCAAGTAGAAAATATAGACATAATTAAGCTGAATCAATATGTAGTTTTCCCATCATTGTTAGTGTAATGGGAATCTTCTGCAATGCATTGTTTGCATGCAGCCAAAGGAACCCACTCAACCTTATCTTAAATGAGTCATAAAGCAGTCTTTTTTGTGATAAACATTTGTGAAGTGCTATATAATTAGAGAGGGGTTTTTTTGTTTAATTGTGTTTCCTTTGATATTTTGTTTGTGTAATGTTCTCTGCAGAATCGAGCTGTAAACAAACTTTTATCCACCAGAGAAAGTAATGAGTAACTCCATGCTAGAAATTCTTCCGATTTATTGGGTTCAATTACTCATAAAAATCAAAGACATCTTATTTACGGTAGAGATTCTTTTTTGAAGCAAACCTCTCATTTCCAATCACCATTGTGCCCACGCACAGTACCTCATTTATTTTTCTCCTGGCAAGGTTCTGGAAAAGGCAACTGGCAAACTGCAAATAAGCAAGTGAGTTTCATTTGTGCCCATGCAAATAGCACAAACTGGTGTTAAGGACTTCTCCTCTCAGGATTCCATTATAACCTAACATTAAACATTTTCTTTATGTAATATCTTCAGATACAGTCAGCCCCTAGAAATAAGTACATTTACCCCGAACAATGTAGGTCTCTATAAACAGATATTGCATAAAACAACTCATGTAAAACCCTGTTTCATGTAAATAAATCATAATAATACACTTTTGTAGTAGCATGTGCCATTGGGTAATCATAAATAGAAAATTGCCATTTTAAAAAATAAGGACAGCCTCCTGGGATCCTAGAATCCAACGGTGCACACAAACATACCAAACAAACTATAAAGTTAGGTCACACGAGCCAATTAACAGAGAGAGTTCTGTCTTTTGCTTCCACACTTCTTCCTGTTACAGTTAGAGTTGAAATATTTCTGGTCAGGTGATCTCTGAGGCAGCACACAGACCATCACCAAATGGTGGCTCAAGGCAAGAGATGTAAAAGGGCAATATTTACATAAATATAAATTCCAGTTTGATAAGATTCTTTAATATGTCACTTGATTTTATATAAACTATCTGTTGCTCAAAAATTCATTTTCAGGGTAAAGTTTTCCTTTAAGGTGTGATTTGAGGACAATGTCTCATTACTTTACTTCATATACTGGGGCATATAGTTATATGATGCCTAGATACTATAAATTGCCTAGCTAAATAGCTTGTACCGTAAGAGGCCTATTTATCATGCTGTGTAATATATAACCACTAACTATATCACATATTACTGGTGATTATTGTGTAAAAATGGTGTACTGAAGAAGCTGTGCAATAATGTTAAGCTATTGAGTACCTGTGTAAACATCTGGTCTAAAAGGAATCACCTGATTGCAAATGCTATGGGAAAAACATTGTTCATCCATTTAATTATTTCCCTCCAGTTTTTGCCTTTCAGCTTTACAGTTAAGGGGGGACCCTGACTGGTCTAAATTGTTTCCCATATACAGGTATGGAACCTGTTATCCAGAATGCTCTGGACCTGGGGATTTCCAGACAACTTGTCTTTCCGGATAATTTGAAAGTCTACAAGGAAATCATGTAAACATTAAATAAACCTAAGAAGATGATTTTGCTTCCAATAAGGTTTTATTATTAGAGAGTAGTGATGGGCGAATCTCCTGAGATTCGCTTCGCCGAATTTTTCGCGAATTTCTAGAGAAATTCGCGAAACGGCGAAAAATTCGCGAAACGAGTCGCGGGACGATTTTGTCGCGCGTCGCGTCAATTTTGTCGCGCGTCGCGTCAACTTTGACGCGTCGCGTAGTTTTCGGCGCGCGTCGCGTAGTTTTCGGCGCGCGTCGCGTCAAAAACGACGCGCGACTGACGCGCGACTCTTTTTCAGCGAATTTTCGCCAAGCGACATTTCGCTGGTGATTCGCGAATATATTCACCAGCGGCAAATCGCGGGAATTCGCCGCGAATTCGACCTAGGCGAATAAATTCGCCCATCACTATTAGAGAGAAAAGGGAAATCATTTTTTAAAATGTTGATTATTTGGATAAAAAGGTAGTTTATGGGAGATGGCCATTCGGAGCTTTCTGCATAAAGGGTTTCCAGATATTGGATCCCATACCTGTAGTGGTCTTCGACATAATCCTAAATTGGTAAATTTTAAGAAGATGCTAACTGTTCTCCCCCCCCCCATAAATACTAAAGATAATCTCTGTACTTAAAATTAACGAGGTAACATTTCAGATATTCCAAGATAAACACATAACATACACTTACAATATGTAACCAAACACATTAATGGCAGAACCATATCAACAGCAAATGCTTTCAGTTAACACAGACAAATGATATGCAAACCATTAGAAAGTAATAAATAATGACGTCATGCTGGTTTATACTGGTTCCAAAAATATTAGGGTTGCACCGAATCCGAACCCCCTGAATCCATTGCGAAAGATTAGTCCGAATACCGTCCCGAATCGGAACCCTAATTTGCATATGCAAATTAGTAAGGGGGAGGGTAAAAGCGTGACGCTTGTTTTGTGACAAAAAGTCACATGATTTTTTGGATTCGGTTCGGCCAGGCACAAGGATTCGGCCGAATCAGAATCCTGCTGAAAATGGCCGAATCCTAGCCGAATACTGAAGGAATCCTGGATTCGGTGCATCCCTAAAAAATATGCTAACCAAAATATATAAGCAATTTATATGAATGTATGTAATGATATCTATTTATCCAGAATTCATCACTGAGTACTTGAAAGTGCTTTTGTGTGTACTATAAATGTTTTTGCATTGGTAATAAGCATGAAGAGTAGTAACTATATCTATACAATCAGAGTGAACATTATTACATCTACTGCCTGGTTATGATCTTTTGTATAATGAGACACTGAAAACTGATAATGAGATCACTGCACATAACAACAAACGATATCCATAGAAGAATGGTGAGCATATTACTCACTATAATGCTCGTTAGTATATGCTTTTAATGAGCACTCTGCTTAATGATGTTGGATATCATTAAGCATTTAATCTGAAATGAGTTATCCATAGAAGTGGTCAAATCTAATGAGTATGCTACCTACATATAGATGTAATGTGTAAACCAGCACAAAAAAAAAGGTTGCTTGGAAAAGGAAGAGAATGTTGGATGCAAGGGTACTGGTCAAGTTTTGATGAGAGAGAAGCGCACGGTAATAATGTACTGTATGTGCCACTAGGTTAGTTCGTGGAAGAATAGTTTGTGCTGAGTCTCCTGAAGAGTACTCAGAAACTTCAGGAGGCACAGTCTATATCAGAATACACAGAATAAAAAATCAAGGTTGAGCTCAGATCTAGAATATCAGGAGTGCCAACAAGAAACAGCTTACAGGGAAATGTAAATAGACAGGCAAGCCATCAGAAAACTCAAGTAGCACAAGGAAAGTAGCAAGTCCAGAAAATAAGTAGAAGGTGAATAAGAGTAATTCTGACAATATACATAAACATAGCGGAGGTCAAACCAGAGAAATCAGCCAGAAGAGCAGTTAAGTTAAAACAGGAACAATATTATGAAGCTGTAAAGATGATCTCCTCACATTAGACAGATTACCTTGGCATCTACTTATAGAGGTATGTACATGCACCAAAACATGTAAGAGAATGCTGAAGGACACCCTTGAGGGTGCTCTAACAGGGTTCTAACAGTATATCAATCAGACTGCTAGAGGATTTATCTGAAGAGTGTTACAGGCAAGTCCTTTCCCATTTTTCTTTGGAGGCCTGTAAATTCTAGATAACTCAGAAAGTAATGCATTGTGGGATACATGTATTATCTATCTGCTCTTTTTCTTCATGGCCTGAAATCTACATCACAATGAGGATGCTGAATTGCAATAATGCTGATTTAAGTAGAGTTTGCAGGAGTTTAAGGCCTTTGTGAAATGTGGTTACCAGTTACATATAAAGGTGTGCAAAACTCCTCTTTAATATGCAGCAGCAGAAATAATACTTGGAATCCCATGTATAAAGAGATCAGGACTGAGCAGAAATGAACTGAAATATTTTTAGAATTGTTTATAAGATAACAGATTTATATTAGTATTTCATTTAGTTATATTTTGTATAGTTATATTTTGAGTAAGTCATGTTACTCTAACACAGTGGTCCCCAATCAGTGGCTCATGAGCAACAGGTTGCTTACCAACTCCTTGGATGTTGCTCTTAGTGGCAGGTGCTTATTTTTTGTTGCAATATTCTTCTGCTTCGTTGGAGCTAAGTTACGGTTCAGGTGTTGAATAGAGTGAAAAGCTGAATTTAGCAGCAAAAAAAAAAAAAAAACAATGTTTCAACTTAATGACCAAGAGACCCTTTGTAGCACTCAATCATCCAGTGTTCATCTACATAAATGCCATGTGAAGAGAAAGCAGAATTATTGCAAATTCACAGTGAAATAAGCTTCTGATTAGTGATGGGCGAATTTATTCGCCAGGGGCGAATTCCTGCGATTCGCCGCCGGTGCATAAATCCGCGAAATGTCAACAAAAAACCCGAGTGCCGCATCGTTTTTGACGCAACGAGAACGCAACGAAAACAACGCGGCGAAAACGATGTGGCGAAAACGACACGACAAAAACGACCATGATTCGTTTCGCGAATTTCGCTGGAAATTCTCTAATTTTTCAGAGAAGCGAAACTGAGTAGATTCGCCCATCACTACTTCTGATCTCTGTTAGTACAATGTGCTTCAGCACCAAGGACAGATCCCACACTGATTTCATACATGCCAGTAGCATTCTGCTCACCCTTCAGTAACTGTATTGGAATCTGGTGCAGGTAGAGGTATTTGCTGACTGAAACGTTAGTTCTTGCCTCACTTAAAATAAAAACTTTTTATTTATTTCATAAGTCCTGTGTGCGCAGACCCTCTCTGCTGTATATATATATATATATATATATATATGTGTGTGTGTGTGTGTGTGTGTGTGTGTGTGTGTGTATTTATATATGCTATACATTTTATGATACTGCACACACTTAGAACTACTGTCATATTGTGAGCATTACTGTGCTATTGTACAAATTATATAAATTGGATAAATGATATAATGCAATATTGCATATACAAAAAATCTACACAATAAAATGAGCATAGACAAGCAGTGTTAGTTTCTAGTAATAAATAGTGATGGGTGAATTTAATCGGCAGGCGCGAATTTGCGGTGAATTCCCGCAATTCGCTGCGGGCGAATTCGCGGAACACCAGCGAAAATTCACCTGCCGAAAATTCACTGGCACCAAAAAAAAACGCGGCGTGCGTCAAAAAAAACGCGACGCATGCCGAAAATGACACGATGCGCGTCATAAACGTGATGCGACTCAGTTCGCAAATTTTTTGGCGAAACGGGATAGATTCACCTATCACTCAATCAATCAATAAACCATACCATAGTAATCATGGTAATCATCTAAATATAGTGAGATACATAATGACACATACAAATTTGTATGTGTACATGGGTATGTGTGTGTGGAGAATTATAGCTATGTGCATGCAGACCAACGAGGGCTGGAGCCCACTGGGTTTTTCCCAAATGTCCCGCTGGCCAAGTCTGACCTTTTTCTGTCTGTTTCCTATACTTTATGAAAAGGGTGAATGAAAGGGGTTCATTGCAGAGCCATGTTACAAAAATATTATCATTTTAATATACACTCATTTGATGATCTGATGTGATCTGTTTAAAGGATATACAGATTGCATTAATGCTTGGTACAATGAAATGCACATGGCACCATAAATATGAATATGCTACTGTAGTGAAGAGATTGTTTTACCCATTTCAGATATACATGGAGTTTACTTAATCATATTTTCATATTAATTTATTATTATGACACCATTGTCCACTCTTATCATACACATATCTTGCCCTAGCTCCTCTCACTGGGGGTCATTTATAAAGTTCGCGCAGTGCATAATTGTTCGCAAATGGTAGTTTTGCCCATGCTTTTTCCTGAACGCTACAATATTGCACTACTGTGCCCATCTTTACGTTTTTTGCGAATTCGCATTGTGAATGAATTTTCGCAAACAAGACGGGTCTTTGCGTCAGTACAGACACTTTGCAAGGTTGTTTTGCGCTAAAATAGCGTTAACAGTAACTTAAATTTGCAATTTCCAAAACAGTTTTGCGAATATTTTCACCGCCACCAAAGTTGTGGCGCAGAGTGTTTGCAATTTGTGATCTTTGCCATATTTAAAAAGCTCCTATCAATGTGAAAAACAAATTCGCAAATCTGTTTGCACACTCTTATTCAGCTTTATAAATATAACCAGGTGCAGGGCAAATATATTCACTCTGCGAACCAATCTGCCCTGCACGAAGTTTATAAATGACCCCCACTATGTTTTGTGTCATTAAATTTAAGACTAACGTTACATAATAGCTAAATTTAAATCATAATAGCTAAATTTCATTCAACATTAGTAATTCACTGCAATAAAAGAAACAGTGTGACATGGTTTGTTTTTCTGAGACAAGCATGTTGCTTGCTCAATAGGTAAAAAATGGTCGAAACAGGATGGGTTTAAGTATTTAGCGAAGGCAGTCATACAAAATCATACTTCATATTGCACCCTTTGTTATGTATGGTAGAGTCCTGCAGCAGGTTGGTTACCCCCAAAAGCCTGTAGTACCCTGTGAGTTGCAAATAAAAGTTTCAGGAGCGGGTATTATAGATGCAGGTTGGCGTTTCTCCGGGATTGTGGTGAAGTCACTTCCGGTTTACAAAAACAGCACTTCTTGTTTCTTGATGGTCAGCGGGTCGTGGGTTGTGGATAAGGTCAGGTAGCGGGTAAGTGCGTTCAAGTTCCACACAGGCGCAAAGCATCATGTTTTTTGCACCCTGACCTGTGCTCAAGGCCCATAGGCACGGATGTTTGCCCTCGAGAATGGGGGTCAAAGACTTGTTTAGTTATCATGAATACTTTACTTCAACAGTGTATTCATAAGGAAAGTTTAAGGGACACCAATTGGCCATCCCATTGAAGCACCAGCAGGTATTAAGAACAATTGAGCCCTGTACTGCTCGAAACCAATGTGCATACTACTGCTATGCCAATGATGAAATCATTCTGGAACAATTCAACTCCACTTTTTGCTGTAGAACCTGCAACCTGTGCATTAAAAATGTAAACAGCACCAGCAATTAACATGTGTGCTCTGCACAAAAAAATTTTTAATTGAATACTATTTCAGTTAAGCATGTCCTATAAAATGTCCCTATAATTATCAGAGGGAATCTACCCACAGCATCTTCCACTTAACTTTTATTATGGTAATTCTCATTCCCTAGAAAAAGGCAAAGATATAGTTCCAGGTTAGATTATATTTTATACTTGTAAAGAGTTATTATCATGTATTTAGTTGTGTATCTAATGAAAATAATGTAGGATGAAGTCCTTAATTAGTCTAAGAAGTATCAGTTACACTTAGTACAAATCTTATTGCATAAGACTATCGTGAAGCGGGGGTGTGGAGAAACATTTAATTAACATTTTTGCAGCAAATAAACTAAGTTTTAGCAAGGTACATGAAGAATGATGTTGAATGGCTCACAACAGTGTCTGGAGTTTGAAGATTGGTTGTTAAATAATGCAAATATGTGATTCAGGTAGGCAATATTTTGTTTAAGTTCTTTTGAGTTAATACTACTACAAAGTGCAACACTGAATTCCATCAATCACTAATTACTCTTTGTCATTGAATAATACACTTGACATTATCTGATTTTTAACTAAATTATTAGATTGGACAGGGTCTGCTAGCTGAGTAACATTGTACAAGCAGTCAAAGTATCATTCTCATGAGGTTAGGCATTTAGGGCTCCTACACACGGGCGTTTTTGACCTGCGCTCCCCTGCGTTACGTTTGGCTGCGTTCAGCCGCAGGGGAGCGCAGGTCTAGATGCACCTCATTTTGTTCAATGAGGTTGTACCCACGAGACGCGTGTAAGCGCCGAATGCAGATTCAGACGCAACATGCTGCATTTTTCCTGCGTTCGGCGCTCACATGCGTTTGTGTGAGTACAGCCCCATTGAAAATAATTGAGTGCATCTATACCTGCGCTCCCCTGCGTTTGAACGCAGCAAAACGCAACGCAGGGGAGATCAGGTAAAAACGCCGTGTGTAGGAGCCCTTAGAAACATTCATTTAGAAATAGAATCTGTCAGGGTTTGGCTTAGCAATGAAATGTTTCACTGGAAGGATTTCAGGAGCTGGGGCAGATAGTTTCCTGACTTTTAGTTTGGAATTACAACAATGGATCCCTGAAAATAGTATTGGTTGTTGTTTGTTTATAATTGAATCGGTGTAATGACACATGAAATATGTCATTATAGATGATGCATTGGTAATTGCCACTATGACTTTTAAGACCAGCTGAGCACAGGTTTTACATATAAACAGCTTTATTTGCTTAGTTGCTTACGTAATAATATTTTCTTTATAGAAATCCCTTATTTGGACTTTTCATCTAAAATTCTCTCTGTACATACAGTAGCTGCTCTAAAATGATAAAAAAAATATACAGTATACACTTCAGGATAGTATCAACATGTCTGCCTCCTGGTAGTAATACCCACCAGCGCTGTGGAAAAAAAACCACAGCAACATTTTCTATTCATTAAAACATAGCCACATCTTTATTAATCCAGGTCACTCTTCAGACTTGGCATGAAACAATACCAAAGGGAGTGTTATGTGACAAATTCATTTGTTGCTGTCAGTTTCTTTCTTTTGTTTCAAATCACAAAAATGTACTTGATATTATTCTGTTCTGAAATACTGTAGTAGAACTGATCCAGTGAGGGCAAAAACATTTTTAGATACAAGAAGCGCCAGAATGTAATAAAAGTCGGTAATGGAAAAACTATTCGCAGTGGAAAAAAATTTTGTTTGCGCAAATTTAATATAGCTTTTGTAAACCCAGAAACTGCTTTGCGACCGCTTCCAACACTGGAATAAAGATTGCAAATTGTAAAGTTTGTGCGAGTGCTCAGAGTATGTAATAAAACATCATACAGAAAAAGATTACAACACCTTCAAGTACTTTTTAAAAGTGCACAAAGTTCGCAATGCAATAACAGTCTAATGAAGAATATCAATTTGAAAATGTGAATTTATATTCTTATTCTTTTTTTCTTTTTATTCGAATTTGGAGTGCTTTTATGTGGTGTAATCTTTTTGATCAAACATAACTTTTTTACCTGTGGGTCTAAATTATTGCTTATTAACAGTAAATCAGAATCACACAATTTATAAAGGCTAACCCCTTTATTATATCCACACTAGAATGGAGTGCTCAACCCTCTCGCCTCAAATCCTTTCGGATCAGGTGCTAAAACAGTAATATATCCGACCTGCCACGAGTCAAAAATACTTGCAAAAGTCCAAAGAACTGTAGCACACTGGGTTGAAGTGTTGTTCAATAGTAGTGATGGGCGAAACGGGCGCGTTTCGCTTCGTTTTTGACGCGCGCCGCGTCGTTTTTGACGCGCGTTGAGTCGTTTTTGACGCGCGTCGCGTCAAACGCGACGCGTCATTTTCTGCGCGCGCCGCGTCGTTTTCAAAACGACGCGCGACTCGTTTTTGCGCGGCAAATTTTTTTTTGCTAATTTTTTTTTCAGTTTCGCAAATTTATTCGCCAGCGGCGAATCGCGGGAATTCGCAGCGAATTCGCCCCTGGCGAATAAATTCGCCCATCACTATTCAATAGTTGATTTATTGGCTCAAAACATGTTTGCAGACAACAAGTGGCAACGTTTCGGGCAACGCAGTGCCCTTTATCAAGCCTGTGTAATTGTGCACTGTTCTGTGTTAAACTGTTCTGTGTTAAATAGTGTGTGTGTGGGAGGAGACCAGAGGATAGGGGAGAGGGATAGTGAGGTAGGGTGGAAACAGTAACACCTTTCATTGCATACAATTATCTCCTATGTGTTCCAATTACATATAGACCATTCATTGTAAATGTTACATATTCCTATGCAAGTGACAATATTGTTACATTAAATTCCATCCTGGTTCATAACCGTGTCCACATCTTGATTGTGTCCAATATTGTGATATATCTTCTAAGTGAATGTGCATACAAAAACTCCAATCCACGGTGTAACAAACTAAACAGGGGGGAGGGGTTAAAAAAAATTGTCCTTGTCCTGGACATTGATCTGGATCAGAGGATCTGAGATGCTACTGCATTACCTGACTTGCAATATGTGATATGTATCCCTTCTGTGATTTCTCCATTCATGCAGTAGGTAATTTGAGCACTCAGAATGTTCCGATCCTTCTTTCTTCAATAATCTTTAAAAAAAACCTTTATTATATAACCAGAAGTGCTGTGGTCCTGCAGCTGTGCTGCTTCCTGCCTTAAGAGCTCCCTTGAACCAAACAGTGCTGCACTCTGCACCACCAGTCCCACATATGTAATAAATATTGCCCTTTTACCTTCAGCCACCATTTTGTGATGGTCAGTGTGTCGCCTCAGAGATCACCTGACCAGAAATACTGCAGCTGTAATGATACCATGAAGAAGTGTGGGAGTAAATTACAGAATTTTGTCAATTCATTGGCTCATGTGACCTAACATGTATGTGTGCCCTTCGTTTGTTTCTGTGCACCATAAATTGTATGATCCCAGGGTGCAGCCTAAAATGGAAATTTTCAATTTGGGGTTACCCAATGGCAAACACTACTACAAAATAATATTTTCATGAAAATGGTTTATTTAGAAGAAGCAGGGTTTACATATGAACTGTTTTATACAATATATTTCTAGAGTTCAGGGGTTCTGATATATGTTTTTCTGTTAAAAACAACGGTGTGCGCAGAGGTATGCAGGTTTGAGCCAATTATAAAAATATATAATTTTATGTAACTCCGCAATTTATTGCAAGTCTTTTGGAGTTGTGTAAGCAGTTTGCTGTTATAAATGAGTACAGGCAATTGGTTTATAGAAAATAAATATTGTTCTGGGCCCATCAGAGGCACAGGGCTGGTTGTATCATTTGTGTATACTTTATGTCTAAATGCATCTTGTTTGGTTTTTCATCATTTGGTTTTCCATAGCAGGCATTTTTTACCTTTGTAGATAGAGATTATAAAATGCCTTCTATAGTTTGTCGTTACTGCTTAATGACCTTTACAGGAAACAGCTCTGAAGTGGACAAACCAAGTGAAATCCAGGAAAAATTTAGTTTTAATGACAAGAGGCTCAACCTTTTGACTTGTCCTAGTTTCAGTCTCCCTGAACATTCTCTCTACATATTTTTCTACTGGCCAGATATTCACTTGTGTGTCATGACTTTCTAATACCCATAGCTATCCTTGTGATTTCATCTGTATTTTCTGTACTTCAAAGTACAATATGAATCTTCTCTAGAAGAGAATGCATTATGCTTATACAGTTGAAGGGATTGCTCAAATGAAATAAGAATGCAACAAGAATACATAACTTTAAATAATGAGAAAAACAGATATTTCTGTGCATAGTCCTTAGATTAAATTGAGATTGTATCTGGGGACCTGTAATACGTGGAGTGCAAGCTAAGCAGAAAAATGCTAGATCTATTAAAAAAATCTTCTTAAAATAATTAAGCAGAAAGCCAACCACCCGTAATGATACTTAGCTAAGTACTTGAGGGTATGTGGCCATAGACACACAAGTCACCAGACTTGCTTAATTAACACTGAAGCAGTGGTTCCCCAAGAACTACAAAATCCTATTCATTTGTGAGTTTTTGAATGAAGTTTATATACTGTAATTGTATCACTGGCTATAGATAAACACTTTGATCAACTTTACACACAAATTTAAATTCTTATACAGTAACTACTAGAAAACAATTCCAGACCAGAACCATGGTGAAGAACAACTGAGGATACTAGAAGATGATCACAAGGGCTAGAGGGTTGGCAATGCAGATTTTAAAGGGATCCTGGCATGACTTTATGATGTCGTTTTGATTTCTAAATTACACTGTTTACACTGCAAATCATTTATTATCCTTGTAAAATTCTTAACCAAACCAACAAATGTATTTTTAGTTGTAATATCGGTGTGTAGGCAGCCATCAAAGATGCAGGCTATTGTTTCTCCTACTCAATGTAACTGAAGGTGTCTAAGTGGGACATAGATTTTAACTATTTAGTTAATAACTTATATCTACCAGGGAGCTATTATCTGATTAACTTCCCATTGTTCTTGGGTGATATCAGTCCAACTTGCAGTAGAGAAGCAAAGTGTGACTGACATTTACCAGAGCACATATCACATGACTGGGGGCACCTGGGAAACTGACAATATATCTAGCCCCCAGATTTAAAAATTAAACATAAGAAAATCTGTTTGCTTTTTTGAAAAACAGACTTCAGTGCAAAAGTCTGCTGGAGCAGCACTATTAACTGATGCATTTTGGAAAAAAATCCCCATGACAGTATCCCTTTAAGGATAGGAATTTTTTTCTAGTACCTGTATTAAAATTAAACTGTATTTGTTAAAATAAAAGATGGCCAAGTGTCTCTATAAAAGTGTCTGTAATAACCTGCCTGTTGGTTTAGTTCAATCGCAGAAATAACCTGCTGTTTCGTTCTGCTGTTACTATCTGCAAAAAAGTTTGTCTTGATTTCCCTTGTCTGCATGGGTTTTATGCCTCCCACAATCCAAAAACATACAGGCAGTTTAACTGACTCCTGATAAAACTGACTCTATTGTGTATGGATGTGAGACAACCCTTAGACAGTAAGTTCCACTGGTGCATGAACTAATGTTAATAAAGTGTAAAAGTGCTATATTAAAACCTGTAAGGAAGAAAATGTTCATCAAAACACTGCATCACAATTACTTTTTCACCATAATACTCATTTATATGCCATCCACATTTCCAAAGCTATTCATATACCACATGTGTATAAACCAAGGATGTCTAATTTTTTTGTCTTCTAAGCATCACTCTTGTAGACTGTTGTCTGTCAACACTGGACTCCAAGTCACAAGGAACATATGCCTTGTTAAAAGGTTACAGTGCAAGAAACCTATGGAAGTAATGAAGATGAAACAAGGCTCTAACTCCTAGTTTAAAGTGGATCCGTCACCCCAAACAAATATTCAAAAACACATTTTATCACATTAGTCAAGCAAAATGAACATTAATTACAATATATAAATTATTTTAATCTTGTTTTCTTCAGTCTGGGAATTCATAATTATAGCAAGCAGGCAGGAGCCATTTTGTTATTAAGGCAAGCCTTGCATCATCTCAGAATCTTGTTTGTGCACCAGAATGGGGGACCTGTAGTCTATCCCCATGTCCTGGCTACACAATTAATTGGTTAAGAGAACTGGGGGAATGTGTGGAGAGCAGTGACATCTAGGAAGTGCTGAATGGAAAGCGAATGTAAGTATCTGCCCCGCCTCTATGCCTAAGGCATAGAGGAGTGGTAGACAATATTTGATTGACAGCTGAGCTTTGTAAATGAGCTTAAAACAGCTATGAATGCTTTAATAAAAATTTGAAATTGGATTTCATGTTTAATTTGAAAAGGACTTTTATTATACAGATTTTTTCCACTTTAAGGGTTGCCCAAGGGTACAGGGCTGGTGTTGTTCAGTCAAAAAACTGGCCAGCACTAATCAAAAGTTGATTAAAATCAAATAGAGCTACACTGGGATCATATGTGCCCATTTTGATTGCTATTGGGGTTGCTGAGTAAATAACCCCCTGTGTGTTTCCACTGCCATCATCAAACGACTTTTATGAAGCATTAAGCACATACAGTATCTTTAGCTCCTGGAGACTATATTTTGGTTATATCTGATCACTTGTGATATGAAATAGGCTGCAAATTGCATAGCAAGCCTGATCACACAAAATTAATGTCTAATTTCAGTAATGCTTTTGTGACAGAATAAAAGCAAATTCTAGCCACGTTATTTCATCTAATGGCATATGTACACAATATGCCTTCAGAGCAAAAAAGTTTGTTGGGAACATGGGGTTTTATGGGTTAGCAGCTGCTCACCTTTCAAAAGCCATGAGCAACATTCTGAAGTAAAAGGAGTTGGGGAACAACATAAGCATTAAAAATGTTCTTGGGGTTCCATATCAGGGCTGTGATTGGCCATTTGGTAGCCTCCTATGTGGATTGTCAACCTTCATTGAGGCTCTGTTTGGCAGAACACCTGGTTTTTATACAACCAAAACTTGCCTCCAAGCTTGGAATTCAATAATAAGCACCTGCTTTGAGGCCACTGGGAGCAACATCCAAGGGGTTGGAGAGCAACATGTTGCTCGATAGCTACTGGTTGGGGATTACTGAGCTAGAGTCTCTAAAGTGTGAACTAGAGATCTCTGGGGCAGTGCAAACTCATTCTCTGGAGTGATGAATCTCATTTCCCAGGACAGGTTAATAAAGCAACAAAAAAAGACCAATACTCCTTCAGATAAAGAATAATTTCATTAGAAGCACCAAACCAAAAGCACACTGAAAATTAAAGAAATATAACCTACTCATCTTAACCTATGGGCAACTGACTGAAATTGTTAATTAAGCCTTTACCCAAAATATCTTTTGAAGGTAACCTCTACAATGTGTTTTTGATTTTATCAGTTCAAGGTCCCTTTAAGGGTTGATGACTCCCTGTCACATAAGCTCATAACAAAGTTACTGTATCCTTATAGAGTTACAGATTTAAATTGGGTTAAAAAAAGACAAAGTCCATCAAGTTCAACGCCTCCAAATTAAAAACCAGCATCCATACACACACACACACACCCCTCCACTCTTTCACACAAACCATATATGCCCATAGCTATACTAACTGCAGAGTTTAGTATCAAAATAGCCTTTGATATTATGTCTGTCCCAAAAACATCCAAGTCCCTTTTAAAGCATCAACAGAATCAGCCATCACAACATCACCCGGCAGTGCATCCAGTTGGATGACCTGATAATGAGCGATTACCTTTACACGAATAATACAAATATGGTTTATGTTTTTGTTAAATGTTTGTTAAAAAAAATAAATTGTGTCTACATTTTGAAATTATTCATTAGTCAGTGACAGTATTAATCAGATGAACACTTGTACAAGGTTTAATATTCTGTATGTTATACTAATGTTGACTAATTAATTTTGTTGTATTTTAATTAGTTGGTATGTTGGCCTTTGTGATGTTTACAGAAAATATGCAATGAAGAGCCAGTGAACGCACAAATGAAGTCTAACATCATACACCAGAGAGATACACTGATGGTGCTCCCATCTCCGGCACCGCTGCAGGCAAGACACCAGTATGATGAAGTCAAGCGATGACAGGTCACTGGTTTGATGCCCGATTGTAGCGTTTGTTTGGAACATTCCTGGGTGTTTACATAGTTACATAGTTACATAGTATGTCTATCCAAAAAATTTACATAGTTTACATAGTTACATAGTATGTCTATCCAAAAAATCATTCAAGCCCCTTTTAAAAGCATCAACAGAATTAGCCATCACAACATCACCCGGCAGTGCATTCCACAACCTCACTGTCCTCACTGTGAAGAACCACCTAAACTGCTTCAAATGAAAGTCCTTCTAGTCTGAAGGGGTGGCCTCTGGTGCGGTGATCCTCTTTATGGGTAAAAAGGTCCACTGATATGTGTCTATAATGTCCTCTAATGTACTTGTAAAGTGTAATCATGTCCCCTCACAAGCACCTTTTTTCCAGAGAAAACAACCCCAACCTCGACAGTCTACCCTCATAATTGAAGTCTTCTATTCCTCTAACCAGTTTAGATGCACATCTCTGCACTCTCTCCAGCTCATTTATATCCCTCTTAAGGACTGGGGTCCAATACTGCACTACTTACTCCAGATGAGGTCTACTAGGGATCTATAAAAAGGTATAATTATGTTTGCATCCCTTGCATTTATGGCCTTTTTTATGCAAGATCTTTATTTGCTTTAGAAGCTACAGAATGACACTGCCCAGAAATAGACAACTTGTTATCTATAAAAACCCCAAGATCCTTCTCATTTAAAGAAACTCCCAACATACTGCCATTTAGTGTATAACTTGCATTTATATTATTTTTGACAAAGAGCATAACCTTGCATTTATCAACATTGAACCTAATTTTCCAGTTTACCCAGTTTCCCAACTTAGACAAATCACTCAGCAGCATCCTGCATGGAACCTATAGTTTTGCACAATTTAGTATCATCTGCAAAAATAGAAACCTTTCAATGCCCACATCCAGGTCATTAATAAACAAGTTGAAAAGCAAGGGACCCAGTACAGAGCATTGCGGTACACCACTAACAACACTGGTCCAATTAGAAAATGGTCCATTTACCACCACTCTTTGTAGTCTATCTTTTAGCCAGTTCTCTATCCAGGTACAAATATTGTGTTCCAGGCCAACATTCCTTAATTTAACCAGTAACCTTCAGCCATCCCAGAATCGAGGTCCCTGCTTACCTTCTCATAAAAAGAAATCAAGTTAGTCTGGCAAGATCTATAATGTATAAAACCATGCTGGCACAAACTCATAGTATTGTTATTTGCTATGAAGTCCAGTATCCTATCCTTTATTAATCCTTCGAAAAGCTTTCCTACCACGGACGTCAGACTAACTGGCCTAAAGATTTGAGACTGAGAACTGGATCCTTTTTTGTATAGCGGCACCACATTAGCAATTCGCCAGTCTCTTGGCACCATGCCAGACCTCAATGAATCCTGAAAAATTAAGTAGAGTGGTTTGGCAATCACAGAGCTAAGATTGCTAAGTACCCTGGGATGAATCCCATCTGGCCCTGTACCTTTGTTTATCTTCATATGTTTTAGTCTATGTAACAGTCATTCATACATGGCTTAGATACTATATACTTAGGGCAGCAAAAAGGTGTTTGTGCCAAATATCAAGCTAATTTACCAACATCTACGCTTACAGTAGTATTTAGAAAAGCAAATAGTACCTAAAATTTATGTTTTATATGTCCATGGCAAAAAAATATTGATCACACGGTTACCACTAAATTTGTGTCCACAGGTAAAGAGCTCAATACTAAACAAAAGACCATTGTGAAACATAAGATCACCTAACTCAGGGTTGTCATCATGACACATTTTGACTCTTTCATTTTAATATTCCCTCACTTCCACCATGAACCAGGTTGAAAAGAGAAGCATACTCTATTACTATGGAATACGCTAGAATGGAGTCTTTAAAAAGTGATGGACAGATCCAAGGCAAACGAGAAACTATAGTGGGTAGTCATTTGCAGTTGTAAGGCAAATGCAATTTGAGCTTCATCCAAGCACAAAGGCTGGTAGAAAGTGTTAATATACTGAAAAGGACATTGCATCATTAAAGAAAGGACAAATTTGTCTTGTGACAGGTTTACAAACCTCAGTACTCTAAAGTCTATGATTTGACATAACAAAGTCAATCCAGCATATTGTGACTAGTTAAGTGGAGCCAAAAAAAAGATCTCATGTAAGCCTGGATTATTAATGTAGGAAGTACCTGGATGAAGCAGGAATGATAAAAGCAAGCTTGATGTACATGGTGCATTTTATTTAGAGGGATGTTTTATTTGTGGCGTTTGATTTGTTTCTTGACATCGCTTTCTTGCTGGTATTGTTGCTGTTTCGTGCCATTTTACAATTTTCTTGCACCTATATAGATAAACACATCCCTAGAGTGACAGCAAGAGGCACTAATTGCACAGTTGAAACAAGATGCCAATCCCTTAATTTTACTCTTATGTCTCCAATACCATAACATTAACTAGCATTGCAATTTCCATTTGATTTTATTACATTTATTTGCACTTGAATTGCAATGGGCTTTTAATGCTTGCGGGGTGGAAAAACTTTATTAAAATACACTTTATTCAAACTAATATTCCAGTACAAATTATTTACTTAATGAAATGCATGGTACAATCTATGTGAGTATTATATATGTCTCATTTCATTGTTATGTCACATTCCATTGTTTTCTACCCTCAGAGTCCTGCATTATATAAGAATAATAAATAAAGGTAAAATTGAATTTCAGAGCAATGAGTTTGCAAATAACCAACAGGCACAGTTAAAATGCCATATTTTTGCTTCTTTGCAATTATTCCAAGTAATAAAAGAATAATCTGGTCACACAGGTCCCATTCCCATCACTGTGAAATGGAACATGAGCTTCTTTAGAAATAGCAAAAATTATAATTTAAAGGCACAGTAAGCAAAACACAGGTAATACTATACCACCAAAATTAATAATTAAGCAACAAATAGTTTAAATCACATTAAGCGACATTTTAAAGAATCTTACCAAGCTGAAATATATATATATAATAAATATTGTCCATTTAACATATTTTTCCTAGAACCCCCATTTTATGATGATCTCTGTGCTGCCTCAGAGATCACCTGACCAGAAATACTGTAGCTCTAACTATAACAGGGGAGCAAAAGAACGGTGTCTGTTAATTGACTCATGTGGCATAACATGTTGTTTGTTTGTGTGCCCCGTGAATTGTATAATCACAGGGGGCAGCCTTTGTGTCTTAAAATGGCAATCTTCTATTTATATTTACCCAATGGCACACACTACTTAAAAAAGTATATTAGTATGAAAATGATTTATTTACATGAAGCAGGGTTTCACATATGAGCAGTTGTATGCAATATCTTTTTATAGAGACCTATAGCACATTGTTTGGGGTATAGTTTTCTTTTAAGTAGTAGTGAAAACAAATTTGCTACATGTTGGCTAGTAGCATTTACTAGTCAGGTGTTGAAAAACATCTGCTATGAGTTCAATCTGGGCTATTTAATACTTTTTAAAGTATGACCCTACTAATGTATTGTTATCTAATAATCCATATCCATACCATGAGAATGATAAGGAAATATGGCTGCACCTTTTATTGTAGTATTTACTTCAGTCTCTGTTCTGTCATGTGGCAAATGACATTGACAGGCATTGATTCCTGATATTTCAAGAAATGAGATGTAGGGAAGCACACAGTGAAACTATCCCACTGTAGCTTCTGCCTGTCAAGCCAGTGCAGTGTCGGACTGGGATGCCAGGGGCCCACCAGAAAACCTTAGACCAGGGGCCCAACTTTCCAGACTTTTCCTTCTCTCCTCACTTAACCTCTTTATTCTCCTATTCTTTTAGATCTACTTACTATACTCTATTCTTCCATTCTTATGCCTCTTTTTCCACATAAAATAGGGACTGAACATGAAATAGGCCAAATTATTAGAAACAAGAGGGCCCACTGACACCTGGGCCCACCGGAAGTTTTCCTGGTATCCCTGTGGGCCAGTCCAACACTGAGCCAGTGGCATAACTACCAGGGGAGCAGGGGTGCAATTGCTCCAGGGTCCGTTCCCTCTCGGGGCCCGTTGGAGAGGCTAGGAGAACTCCAACGTACAATTCATAGGGGGAGAGCCCGATGGGGGGCCCGGGTGCCAATCCTGCACCAGGGCCCACCAGCAAGTAATTATGCCACTGTATCAAGCCTCCCTTCTAAATGTAGCCTTTCAGTGTTCATTCTGTTTGTTTGAATTTATAAAGGGGCTTTCATAATTTTCCAAAAATCCTTCCAGGTTTTCTGGTATCAGTGTGCCATTATCTAAAAAGATAATATCATTTCTGTTTTATGTAAATAACAAACACATGTTGTACATGCACTTTAGCTGTTTAGTATTGTATGCCTTGTATGGACAAGCATAGTAATTTAAATTTTTTTTAATTGTAATGATTTTTATTTTCCAACAGTGAATTAATGATACACATCTATGGCCAATTATTTGCATGGTTGGATGCTTCAGTGAGAATAAGATCTCCAACAAAGCATTGAATTACGTTAGGAGAACTACAGGAGGGATTCCAAGGGGACCAACCACATGCTCTTAAGGGCACTGTTTTGCAGTAAGCATCTTCCCAATTAGTTACTCTCTCACAAGCAAGATAAAGGCTTTGGTCTGTGTTAATTATCTGTGCTTGAGACTTGCCGTTTTAATAATAGCCAGGTGAAATCAGATCTCTTCTTACTTGAATTCCAAATAATTAACCATCACCCAGAAGACTTCATTCAGTTCCACTAGAAACCAGTGAAAAATAAAATAACGATCTTCAAACATGGAAAAATTGAAAGTCTGTTTATGTCAGTTTATTTGCATTGATTTTTTTTTGCCAGGCATTGATTTGCAGCCACATTCTGCACTTCGTCATCTGCAAAAAAATCATCATGACAAAATTGTTACCATAAGAAAAAAATGTCCATTGACTTTATTGCATTTGCACAAAAGAGTCTCTGAACCAAAAAAATCAGCCACAAGAAAAATGCCCCCATTGACTTTAATGCAATTTGGAATGAGAAATAAAATTGTTGCATGTAAAAAAAACTGGATCCTTATTGACTGTCTCTGACCTGGTCCCTACCTGTAAGTACTGCCTTTCACAAACCCCCCACCTGTCAGGCTTACCTTCAGTATCCAGCGAGGAAGGTGTATGAAGAATGAACTCACAAGCGCCTCGCACAACGCGAACCGCCCTGGGGATTGAACAGGGACGGAAGCGAGTGGAGAGTAGCCGGTGAGGCAAAAACAGGCAGGGTACCAGGGATCAAGCAGAGGCGTAGTCAAACAGTCCGAGTCGTGGGCAGGCAGCAGGTATCAAATCCGGGTAACAGGCAGAGGAGGTCAAAGGCAGGCGGCAATCAAAGAAGAATCCAATAAGGGGTAGCAAGG
Organism: Xenopus borealis; assembly: GCA_024363595.1. NCBI lineage: Eukaryota > Metazoa > Chordata > Amphibia > Anura > Pipidae > Xenopus > Xenopus borealis. Next base: position 75,968,601 of record CM044438.1, read on the forward strand.
TCAATCACAGGAAATCCAATAGTAATAATGCTCAGCTTCAGGAAGTGAACCCAAATAACCAGGCACAGAGCAGTTCCAGGAAGTTCCTTAAATAGGCCTATTTGGCGCCAAAACGAGTCGCACCGCTCCGCAATGGTCGCGCGTCCGAACCGACGCAGTCAGAACGGACGCGCGTCCAGCTTGACGCGCGTCCAACTCGACGCCCGCGCGCGCGCGCACCTCGGCGCGCCGAAATGCGCGCGCACAAGCGCCGAACCGGACGCCGCAGAGAACAGGAGTGCGACCGTCTGGAGTGAGTGGTCTCACACCCACCCACACCTCTTCCCTGATCAGTGAAGTCCAGGTGCACATGGAGGGGAGTGAGCAGTAATAGTCTGGAGGGAGGAGTCAGTGGTAAGGAGCTGACAGGAGGGAGCAAGCAGGTGGCAGGTGGGGCTGAGAGGGTGAGGAGCCCATGGGAAGCAGCCCTGGTGGACCTTGAACACCCAGTCTGACGCTGTATGGTAGCAAAAAAAGTAGGATGCCTGGTGAGTGATGACTGGAAGGCTGTTTCCCCTTAACTCCTGGCTGGGGCTTTTAGCTACCCTTTGCCTGGTGCACTTAGTATGCATTATGGGACATATTTATTATGCTGAGTAAAACAAAATTTGACATAACAAGCTGTGTAAAATAAATGGTGAATTTATCAAGATGTGTGTTCCTTAACAACATGCGAACGTCAGATTTGCTATTATTATTGAACACTGCTTCAGGCCTCTGTAAGTAAGTCCTGGTGGAAGTTGCTCAAAGAAAAATCACATTAAAAAATGATGCCATTTTTATGCAATGTCATGTGTGGCAAAATATTCCTCTTTTTTACCACACATAATAAATCATCCCCTATTACTCTTTGTCTCCAGTCTCCGGTTGAACCTGTCACCTGCTCTCCAAGACTAGGCTTTTCTCCTTCAGCAGCTATTAACTAGACCACACCCACCTCAGATCTCCTCCTCTGCCCCTATTGTTGCCCTGTATACAGTTTCCTCCCTCTAGCTCCCTCAGATGGCCAGGGTAAAAAATTCACCAAGTTACAAACATTTCCAAAACTGTTAAACCCCACATGCATACATATTTTACTTTATTCACTTTCACACATTTTACATTCCTTTCACTCACCTTACAAGCTTTAGCATGGATACAGGACTGGGAAAATGCTATTTTGAAATATGCAGATATATCCTATAATGTTGTTTTCAATGTGCAATTTATTGTTTTATTCACAGTAACATTGATTGTATTACTTGTCATTTCATATATGTTTTGTTGGAGAACTAAAGCACATTTGTGTACTGATTTAAAGCATAATTCCAGTTAGCTTGTGGAGTCGTTATCTCTTTCCACACCATCTCTTTACAGCAATGAAAGCATCATCCCTTCTGAGAATTTTATAAGTAATAGTGCTTCTATGGCTTAGGCAAAATCCTGTTATTTTTATCTTTATTTTTATTGCATCACTTGTTTAATTTTTATTCTCAGCAGCTAATGTCCTGATGTGTTTTAAAGCAGCCTTTGGAAGGAGGTCAGAAATAGCAGATCAGCAAAAGACACAAGACACAAAAGAGTGCTTATGTCAAACATTATGTGATATATGGTATAATATGGTATAATCAATTATTAGCCAATGGCGTTATAGCTCTATTTTAACAAATTGGGACTCCACTATAGAGCTTAAAATCTAAGTTGTTCTACATGCCAATACATTCACAGAATTTGTGCAGGATACAGGATACAATCTCTCACTCTCCTGCTAATCCATACATACGACCTCCAATTACACGTTGTTCTCCACAGATTCTCTAATGTATTTCTGTTCCTTGCTTTAACCCTCACTTTAGGAGGCACTTCTTCCCCATGGCAGTTCTCTCTCTGAACTCCATGCCACACTCTTGCTTGACTTCTTTTCCATGTTCACCAGGATATACTGTGCTCTTCCCAGATGTTACCAGTTCTCAATTATAACCTCTCTGGGGTGCTGGTGCATTTTCTCACACAAAGGATATTTAGGAAATCTGCCTGTATAGTTTTATGGCATTTGCCTAAAACCCCCTAAAGGAGGATTTACATTACTGCCATTTTGTAAATTGATGGTTTGTTTTGTAAACAATGAAAATAAATTATAAAAAACAATAAAATACACCTTGTTTAAAAGATGTGGCCATACATGAGATTTAATGCATAAACGTTTAGCACTTGTTAGATTGTTAGATTCTATACATAGAACCCATCCCACCTCATGTTAATTGTGCACAATTGTGCACCTATTATTGTCGAGGAACCCTGAAGCTACTGCCACCTTTAAGGATGGTGATAGTTTTAGACTTCTCACAGTGGACAGCATCAATAGATGCATGATACTTATACCTAATGAATCACATCTAGCTGTAGTTTTGACACCATGCACTGTGGTGTAATTTAGCACGTCAGTTGAGAGTTTCACCAAGCAACTTTATTACACTGTTACTTGATATTCTTAGTAAATGTGTTCAAAAAGATTTACTTGGTCCAGGTATAAAAATTTTAACCAGGCCCCTCAGTTACAGCTCTGGTACAGCAGTGCCCCAATGGTAGTTATGCCACTGTACAAAATAAGTGTTAGCTTTCACTCACAAACAAATTCAAGAAATTTGTTTCATTTGTAAACTGTAGATATGATTAGTAAAGCGAATTAAAATTTTTTATTATCATAAAGCCACAAAAAGCAAAGGTGTATGTGCTTCACAGTAGATATATGTATATATACAATTCTGTACTATAAGGCTACTTTAAAGTACTTCTTGCTTCAGTTGGATTGCCAACACGCTCACAGCTGGTGAAGTACATTATAGTGTGGCTGACACTGCATTTAACTGAAACACCAATCAGAAGCAAGTAACAGATGTCTACAGGCACTATATCAGCATGAAAAACATATCATGTAACGAAAATAAATTAGAAAATTAGATGAAACAAGAAATATTTGCAGTAAAATGCTGGCAAGTGTGTAAAGTGTTTCTAGTTGCAAGACAGTAGAAATTATGAGAAAATATAAAATCTGGAAATGTTAAATAATTTTTTGGTTGTAGTCATCTGGGGTAGACATTATATATCATAATAAAATCTATAACATAATAAACATATATATATATATATATATATATATATATATGCTTTTCAGAATTTGGTAGCTTCAGCATTTTCTGATGGGACCACAATTTGGTTTATCACTAACTGGTAATTTTTTTAAATTTTCCTTCTGTCTCTATTTTTGGGTCCTGTCCCATAAGTGAAGAACCCCTGCTCTAAACAGATATCTTGAGCCTGGCTATTCAAGGCATCATGCAAAATGCAATGATTTAACAGCTTCATAAACAAATGAAAGTGGAGCAAGCAGAGATACTGTATGTGCACTCACAGGGATGTTTAATCAAATGATAAGCATATGTGGAGGCCACCAGTAGAAGCCTTTGTATTGGAAAATTTATAATTATATAGTAAGATATAGACTGTCGCAAAGCCTCTTTTAATGTTCAATATTCTCTGCCAATATAGAGAATCACCTGCTGTATTCCTGGCCATTACCATCTGTAAAATGATTTGTAACATCAAGCACATTTAAGCTTTATCACCAAAGAAGATAGAAGTCACATAACCATCAAATAGACTTTATTCCAAAACCCAGCCAGTAAGATCCATAGAAAGTTAGTGGATTTCACAGTCCAAACAGTTAAACTAATGGTTTTTATTTTAGAGTAATGTCCACGCCAATAAAAGTCCTACAGAAGATCAAATGGAGCTTAAAAAACCCTACAAATAGGCCATCTAGTAAAATCGATTTTATCAGAACTGGCCGTTTTGTGCATTATCATCTGGTTTCCAGAGTCAGAACATTTGTTTGACTGGTTATGTCAACTGGGCTTATTCCAAGCAGTAATGATTGAAAAAAAAAACGATCAGTCTTCATTTGCAAATCGTTTCTGGAATTTTTGTCAATGATAAGACGTGGAAAAGATTTTAACAATTTGTTGAAACAACCAATATTCTTCTTAATTTAGATTTAGACCTAGCATTGTGGCAAAATTAACACATGTATTTTTTTCTGTGGCCTTGATCAATTCTGTGATAAAACAATGTAATCTGCCAGTGGTGCAAAGTAGGCAATTCTATGATAAATGGGCAAAAGCATCCTAAGAATTCCAGAACTGCAGGAAATAGAAGTGAAAAAGTGAAAAAAAAAAATCACGTATGAAAAACCCCTGTTCTATTGTTTAGCTGAACATAGTCTATTTTAGCCCAAATAACATTGCATACATACTATATATATATATATATATATATATATATATATATATATATATATATATATATATATATATATATATATACAATTAATTTAAATGTGTAGATCATATATGGCATATATAAAGACATGAAGTGTCTTTATTTGGAGACAATCAATACATAATCAAGCCTTCATGATCATCATCATTTATTGATATAGAGCAAGTAAGTTAAAGAGAACCTTACATATTATTACAAATAAAGTCTTCCGCTTCCAAACCAACCAAAATGAGACTAAGATTAGTGATGATCTTCAATAAAGGCTGCTTTGATGCACCGCACTGTTTCTAGAATGCCAGGAATAGCCCATGTTTCTTCCTACTGATGCCATAGTGAAGTGACTTGAGACAAGTAGCAGTGGTGGTAAGTGCTGATACAAGCAGTGGTGATCTAGAAACCCTGTCTGTGGCTCAGTTGTCTTTTTTTGGTTGCAAAATATGCTAAAATGCTTGCTCTATGGCCCCATCTAGTGATGCTTTGATACTCTAAACCAAATGATTGTCAGACAAAGTGACAACTTGACAGCATAATTCACACTTTGTGAAACTAATTCTTTGAAAGATTTTATTGTTCAGACATCATGCAGGCCTTAATGGACTCTCATGGTGTCCCTGTGTTTGACTGTGTGCAGGTAACATACTCAGGGAATGACTGAGTCAGCCAAACATGTATCCACTTGTGTAGCATCCAACTGATCATTTCCTGGCTGAGTAGAATTCTGTACTTGCCTATGAGTCAGTCGTTGATGTGCACTCACAGCAAAGGGACACTTTCATATATAGATTAAGGAGGTTGATATGAGGTTGCTAGATTCAATTTTGAAAGTTTATGTAAAGCAAAGATGTAAACATCTGATTTAACATTGCAATCCCATTTCCCCCTTATCTTGAGAGATGACCTTTGGAAAGAGGGTATTTGTTACTTTAGAGGCGAGCCTAGGGTTGCAACCGCACCCCTTTAAAATCAAACACACATGGAATCCACAGCCTGCATGGCTAATTAGCAATTCATTTAGATGTGTGATGCATGGCCGCACATAAATCAGTTCAGGTCTTCAGCATACATTTAAATTAATTTCTAATTAGACGTGTAGACTGTGGCAAAACTTCGCCTGGCGTAAGGGTGCTGTGTCGATGTCCTTTGCTAGCGAATTTGCGCCAGGGACACTGTTAGTGAATCGGCGAAGTTACGAATTGACGTCACGCTGGTGAATTAGCACTAGCATTACATGCTTCACTCTTTAGTGAATTTGCACCCATATGTGTTCAGTTTTAAAGGGTTGAGGTTGCAACCCTGGGTGTGCCACATTCTGCAGTCTGAAAGATAGAATCATTCTTTAAAAAAATAGTCCTATAGCACGAAGGTTTTAATGTTTTTTGCTTCTAAGAAAAAATTAAATGAGCAAGCAGAGATTGGTTCTAGATATTTAGATAAAACTAGGTATCTTTTATATAGCTGCTGCTGAACTGCAACTCACAGAATCATTCTAAAAAAATATCTAAACCTCCATCTACAAATAAGAACCCCTGCCTTACTGCACAGATATTGCTTTTTTTCCCCGCTAGCACTGGCTGTAATCTAGAGCTTAATAAATTCACTAACTGCATATTAAGCTTGCGGATGAATAAATTACAGAACCTTCATTTCACAAGAATTTGCTTCAAATGTGTTTTGCTCCAGCTTAGGAGAAAATTCTGCAGTCAGGAATGTTCATTTCTTATTAGCCGTTGGATCCTGTGTACCTGTGTAATACGAATGCATTGCATAATGAAAAATACTATCAGCTGTCTTAAATCAGTTATCTTCACTCGCTCCTGCAACCGCCTGGAAGTATCCAGAGATACAGATATTCTTTCTCTGACCTCTCCTGACTCCTGCAATCTTTCAGCGAGAGATAAGTTTTTGTTTCAGGGGAAAAAAAATAGAAGAGAAAATTACCTTGCACTTTAATGAATTAGGATGAAATCCTTTAGTTATTCTTTTGCTTTGGTAAGGCTGAGACTGGGTGCAGAATGTGTTGCACTTAAGAACATTTCTACCACTGTAAAAGGCAGGTAAAATATTTAATGGGTACTGTTCCTCATGAATATGTAAAGCAAAGAAACCACAGCTTCCATGAATATGGTCCATTGCAGGGAACAACATGAAAAGATTTCTAGATTGTTCCCAGTATTGACCTTTATTAAATGTTCTGTTTCAGCAGTAGCATTTAGTAATGGTTGCTTCTGTAGCAAAACAACAGAGACTAGCATTACCAGCACCCATCAGCTGCTGCAGAATTTGCATTTTGTGGTAACTCTTTGACCTGTGCTTCACTACGTGTATTTCCAACATAAAGATCAAAGATCCCTGGCATTTAAAATGTTAAGGCACTTCTTCAATGAAAGTGGTTAATGCTAATCCTTTCTGAGAAAAAACAAACACATGCTACAATTTTAGCAAGATTAGTAAATCAGAGCATTAACCAATCTTCCCCCCATTTTTTGTCATCGATATTAGAGAACCATTGGCTCCAGTGAGAAAGTTATATGACTTTTTTATTCTTTTATGGCCACTGTAACCCATCTGTTTGCTAAATTGTAAATAAAAATGTATGTGTGTTTGTCCTTTTTCCAGGTTCTTGCAGTTGCTTAAATTACAGTACAGATTTAATTGAAGGGAAGGGAAGCCATAGGACAAATAATTATCTTATGTTCCTCTGCTCTGAATAACATTATATGGCCAAGTGTATTTGTAAACCTACCTGGCTAATATCTCTTTCCCAAACTACGACTTTTAATATGGAGTTAGTTCTCCCTTTTATGGGTATAACAGACTCTGTTCTTCTAGGATGGCTGGGTGCCCCCCAAGCCTTGTGCCCTTGGCCCTGCATCCACATAAGCATTAACCAGGCTGGACAATGAAGTTGGCGATCATTATGTTCTTGAAATTGGGGTTCCATTTCATCCCACAGGCGTTCCAGTGTGTTGAGGCCAGGGCTTCTTGTCCAGTTATGTTCTTCCATACTATAGCAGACTAATTCTGTACAGAGCTAGCTTTGTGCATGTGGCGTTGTTGCTTTAAGTGAAACAATGGGCATATGCTCAAGCCAAGGAAAACAGCCTCCACCGAATGTTGCTGTTAGAATTAGTCATTATTTATTATTTAGGCAGGTAGTTTTCTGCCATACCTAGACTTTTCTGTCAGAGTGCCAGATGATGAAATGCCAATTATTACTAGAGAAAACATAAATTAACAGTTATTATGGATAACTGCAGTTTTGATCCTATGTTAGTAAATGAGCATCAGAGGCCTCCAAACTGACTTCAGTTATTATGTCTACAGCAGTTTGGTAGCCTGTTGCTCCTTCCCATATTGGTTTGCTTTAAAGGGACAGTATACACCAAAAAACTTGTTTTTATTTTAGTAGCTGTATGCACAAAATGTCTCATTGTCTTTAATATATTGATAATGGGTTGAGTGCAGAGGACCTCTTGTATTTGTCTAAATGTATTTTGTGGTCACAGCCTCATTGCACAACCCGCCTAATGGTTTTAAATTTAGTGGTGAGCACAACTTTTCCTTGTTTGTTGTAGTTATACAGCCCCCACCCTTCCCAGCTATAGTCAGGTGATCCAACTGGTGTCTTATAAAAGGCAACCAAGATTGGGAGTTTTACTTTGAAAGCAGCTAGTAAATTGCAGGTAAAACTTAGTCCCTTTGTAAAATGCATAATAGAATTCTTAATTAATCAAATGAAAATTGAGTGTAGAACTGGCCAGATATGGGATGACTTTGACGTAGTTGGCCAGCTTAAATATATTGCAATATATGGATAAACAATCCCTGTTTTGTTTTTGTAAGGCATTTTTTAGTAGCTGTATGCACAATGGGGCAAATTCACTAAGATACGAAAATTTGCTAGCGTTAGCTTCGCTAGTGTCGGCTGCACTTCGCCTGGTGAATTTTCGCCAGCGCTATGCAAATTCACTAAAGTACGAATTTACCCTCAGGTTGTCGAACGGTAGCGTAGTTGTGCTTGTGTTACTTTGCTAGGTGGAGCGCTGTTACGCTAGCGAAGCCTAATTTGCATACGGGGGAACTTTAAGTCATAATAGAAGTATATGTTACAGCCACTACATTCAACTACACAAGCCCAGGAAACCTTTAATAAATAAAATAAAATTGTCCTATTGCCCTACATGTGCCCCCCTTATAGTTGTGTTGCCATATGTTAGGAAATGTAGGGGGGAAGGAGGGTAACCCCCCAAAAAAATATCGATCTTTTTCAGACTATCACCCTCCTATGCTAAAAATTTTTGGGACTTAGAAAAAAATTTTAATTTTTTTTTCAACCTCCTATCTATTGTATTGAACTTTGGTCTGACCAGGCGAAGTAACGTCTAGCATAAGTGCTAACGTAGAATTCATCTTAGTGAATTTGCTAATTTACGATCCTTCGTCAGTGCACAACTTAGACTTGCGCAACTTCACACCCTTACGACAGGCAATCTACTTCTCTAGCGTAAATTCACCAGAGCCAGTGAATTAGCACTAGCGTTAGACACTTCGCGCTATAATTAATTTGCCCCAAAATGTCTCAATGTCTTAAATATATTGATAATGGGTTGAGTGCGGAGGACCTCTTGTATTTGTCTATATATACATATATATATATATATATATGAATGTATATAAAGTATGCATACATATATATACACTTATATATAATACATATATATATATATATCTCAAGATGATAGAAATATTTTCCTTTGTATACATTGTTGTCTTTAATAATAACACCTAATCTTTTTGTCTGTATGTAATCTTAAATATGAAGCTCCACTCATAGCAAAACAACATGGAAAGAATGCTTGCTTGTAGGGTAATGTAGAGTTAATCTGCATGAGTAGTTGCTGCAAAACAAGGTGAAATGAAGGAGAGTGAGATTGATGAGATCAATAGACATTGCATAAAACCTCCATTTCAATAATATTGCAAGGTAAAAAGAAAAATCAGATAGTTGGCCTAATGCCTGAATCATTTTGACAGACCAATTTGGGATTGGTTTGCAACTCTCCCTATACTCGGTTCCATTTCATTTAATCAAAAGAGAAGAATCTTTGCTTCTCAGATATATGAGCTGCAGTATGTGGAGCTGGATAGCTGCCCATCTGGTGGCCACCAGAATCTAACACCCCCCAGCCCTCTCCTTTTTAGAATATAACATATATTGGGTTTTTGTGTTTTTTTTGTTTTTTTTTTTTAAGAAAATGTTGGATCTGTGTCACAGAATTAATATTAAATAAAAATGCTGCAGTGACTGAATCCTTCCAGAAATATTAATATTCTCACAGCTTATGTAAAAGTAACTTGCTCTGAAAAGCGATACGGAACAAGAAATGGAGTAAAATTATAGGGATTTCTAAAATATCATTCTTTTAAGAGTGTTTTTATTGATCTAGAGATTGTACATATATGCTATTAGCTATACCAAGAAAATTTCCCAGAATGTATAGGGCTTCATTCGCTCATTCACTCCATAATTAAAAAATGGCAAAATGGCCATTTGCATGTGATTAACACATTTAAAATAATAACTTGGTTTTAAAGAGATATTGATACTTCTGAACTGTGTGAGGATTTTCAAATGAATTTGTATCTTAAAAGTTTGGGCTATAGATCTTTCAGCCAACTGTCCTGCTATATTCTTGGAGACAAAAAACGGTTTTCACATGAAAAGGTGGTTACAACATGGACCAAGCTGACCAAGCTTTGATCAGCACTTTTGTTGTGTTGTTACTAATATGAATAAATCCATCACTGCAAGACTGCAGTGCTCCTGTCATGCTATTGCTGCATTCCTCTTGTATTTTACTCTCAGTGCACTTAACTCAAGTATGATCAATGTCATTCCAACCCCACACCCCAGTCCCCTTCTTACTCAAACCCATTAAGCCCAAGGATAAGTCTGATACAGGGCAATATGCAAATTGTGCAGGATGATCTTGGTTATATTGTCCCTGTGTTTGCTGGAAGGACCTACTGTTCAGTAAAGTTTACTGGGTGGTCCACTTATGAACAGTATTTATACAGTTATATCATTTCTTAAGCACCTGTTTTCCTGTTTAAACAATACCAACTTGGCCAGCAGTTCTTCTTAACCAGCTTTCCATACTCATAACCACTCTAGACACATTTTATTGACTAACTTTATGGAAATATATGTATGGGACCTGTTATCCAGAATGCTTGGGACCTGGGGTTTTCCAGATAACAGATCTTTCTGTAATTTATACTTTCATATCTTAAATCTACTAGAAAAACATGGAAACATTACATAAACCCAATTAACTGGTATTCCTTAGTATAGATAAAGTACAAGGTACTGTTTAATTATTACAAAGAAATAGGAAATCGTTTTTACAAATTTGGATTATATGGATCAAATGGAGTCTATGGGAGGCAGACATTTCATAATTTGTTGCTTACTGGATAACAGGTTTCTGGTTAATGGATCCCATACCTGTATTACAAAGGCTGACATATTACAAAAAGAAATGAAAGTACTTTATATGTATATATAGTGTATGCATCTTTATTATATCAATTATTATTATTATTATTAACATGTATTTCTATAGCGCCAACTTGTTTTGTAGCGTATTTTATTTATTATAATACACAAGTTTCAGTGAGTCATGTGACAGAAGTGACATCAGAACTCACCGTTTATAACGAATGACATCAGAACTCACCGTTTATAAGGATATAATTTACAAGATAGTAACGGCTCTTGTGTATTATATATATTCTAATCCAGTTGATCAAAGAAGAAGAAGGTGTGCTGTCCTGTAGATAAGAAATATGAAAGGTCTATGGTTGATTTAGATCAATAGCCACCTGACCTATAAATTCCTTCTGTGGATACAGCCATTTTCCATGGTAAAGATGGCAGATGGTCAAGATATTCCAAGTGTTTTGTTGACAGACAGCTATAAAATGCCCATAATTGCTGCTTCTGCCATTACCCTTACACAAAGATATGGTTATGTTCATAATAGGACATGAATCTAAAACACTTTACAATTAAATTCCCAGCTGTTTTTCTCCCTCTATAGTTACAAAAACAGAGAACTCACTAACTGATCTATTTCTAAATAAGAACAGGCCTGTAGCAGCTTTTCATTCTGTCAATACCTGACCGATTAAATTGAATGAACAAACAAAGCCCATATATTTGGGTTCCCAGAACAGTTGACAGCTGTCAACAGAAACTATCCGCACTGTCAAAAACAAAATTTAAATTGTCCGGTCAATTCAGGAAAATATCTTAGTTGCTAACCAAGAACTTGACTTGTGGACTGTCCCATGGCAATAATGTGCATCCTGCGAGTATTCAAAAAGCCTGTCTAGGTACATTGTCTCAGGCAAGAATCACCATTATGGTAGCTATTCCAATGGCAACAGATGCAGTCATTTCTCTTTTCTATAAGGTTTGAGGCAAATCAATTACTCTATTCCCTGGGACCTAATATGAGCTTTTTGAAACCAATCAGATGAATCTTCATTCTTAGAAAGAAAGCTGTCAGGGAGCTATAAGCAGAGCGGGGGTTAAACTTGTTAGCCTAGAACATTTTTTTTTTTTTACAGTGCAAGCACGCCAGTTGCATTCAATCAGCCAGAAAACCTGCATACCATAAACCTTTCCGTGCAGCTACTGAAAAGAGGGAAAAAGGCAGGGCCATAAAAATTCATCAGGATAATGTAGAGAAGAGGCAGGATGGAGCCAGCATCCCTGCAATAAGCCCATAACTCATCCACTGGCATTTACTGCACACCCCATTCTGCTCTTTCTTAAAGGTAAACTATACCCCTCAAACAATGTAGGTCTCTATAAAATGATATTGCATAAAACAACTCATATGTAAAACCTTGCTTCATGTAAATAAACCATTTTCATAATAATATACTTTTTCAGTAGCATGTGCCATTGGGTACGCATAAATAGAAAATTGCCATTTAAAAAAATAAGGGCCGCCTCCTGGGATTGTATGATTCTACGGTGCACTCAAACATACCAACAAACTATACTTGTTAGGTCACATGAGCCAATTAACAGAGAAAGTGCTGTCCTTTGCTTCCACACTTCTTCCTGTTCCAGTTAGAGTTGAAATATTTCTGGTCAGGTGATCTCTGAGGCAGCACACAGACCATCACACAATGGTGGTTCAAGGCAAGAGATGTAAAAGGGAAATAGTTACTTAAATATATATATACCAGTTTGGCAAGATTCTTTAATATGCCACTTAATATGATATAAACTATCTGTTGCTCAAGTATTCATTTTGGGGGTATAGTTTTCTTTTAAGGACAATTGATGTTCTTTATACCATTAGCATAATGACTGCAGTGCAATATTTCTGGAAACTTCCTAGAAGTGGGCTTTGTGCTGTACTAAGTCAATGTTCAGGTCTATGTGTGCTGGTGTTTTTTTGTGGAGTTTTATTGCTTTTGTGTTTGTATTATTACATTTACTGTATGTGTAGTATGCATTCATGTCGGAAATATGCATGATTGTGTATTGCAAAACTGTGGTTTCATGCAAGTTTCAGACAGCATGATATTTAAGGTGTAAATACATACTAAAGCGTTAGAATGGAGGTTAGGTACATGCTTTACTGATTATATATATTTGTTATACAAACTCATTCTTAACAAATACTTTTCTGCCTATAGCAATTAAGAATCCAGAAAAAAATCCTTTTAGTGTAGGTTTGGTGTTCAAAGTGTCAATATTCATATTCACAGTGATGAAATGATAAGGGGGGGGAACTGCACAGCTGTGGGGGGCCAGGAGTAAAGAGGACTCAGTATGGACCACACAAGTAGGGATGGCGCGAACCGCCGAAAAAAAGTTCGCGAACATGTTCGCGAACTTC
>CM044438.1:75995825-76009722 GCA_024363595.1 Xenopus borealis
TTGTGCAAATTCTCGCTTAGGGGTTAAAGGTTGGAGTGCTGGGGAATTTTCTTGTTTTTAAAATGCCAATTCAGCAGCTTTAAGGTGGCGAAGTGGCAAATTTGAAGGCTTTTAAAGGGACAGTACTTTGAAAACTCGACTTTTATTTGAATTTTCACTTCGACCGTTAATAAATGTGCACCATTATATAGGGATTGCAAAAAAGTAATATGTTGTTACATATATATCTGTATATATATTTTTTTTAATTAATTTTTTTATTTCTTTTTATGTTTTTCAGGGTTGGGACTGATACAGGGATGCATAGCTCACAGATATTAAGGTTTTACAGATGATTTAGTCCAGCTCACTGAGGATGCTGGGAGTAGTAGTAGTTAAGCATATTTTAAAAATTGCAAAGCTGAAATCTTGAAATCCTGCTAATTTTTATGTCACTGATTTTTATATTATTTCCACACCTACAGAGGAAAACTATATCATATGTATGTTTGTTACTGATTTTCAGTCAGAACGCTATAGGCCACCAATTGCAGGCCACTTATATTTCAATATCACTTGATTTAAATAGCACATAACCTGTTGCAGAATAGGTCACCCTTCACCAAGAGAATTTGTGCATGGGTTGCTCTTTAGCTAGAAAGTGGCTTAGTCATGAGATTCAGCGGGATGTCACTTGTTATTATAAATTACTCTTCGGTTAATTGCCTGTTTTGGTGAGTAGATGGTGAGGTCACAGCTGTTCCGAGAATCCCCCCAGCTTCCCCTCCCCAGCTCAATGAATAATAGATTGAACAGCACCCAGACAGGCAGACAGCAGTGCTGTCATCCTCCCTTGGGGACCCATGCTTTCCAGTCTACCATTTCTTGCAGGTAGCATGTGTTAGCACAGCAAAAATGAGATAGCAGCTAGTCCATTGTAGAGTTAACCCTTGCAGTACAGGTCAGACAGACGCACAATATAATGTGTAATGACAAACAACTTTATGGAAGATCCTCTAAACCATTTTCAACTTATATTAAAACCAAAAAGCATCAACTCAAAAAGGAAATAAAAAATCATGCATTTTTTGAGATTTATTACGCTCTGAATCTGATAAAAATTCAGATCCAAAAATACTCCATCTAAACCCTGTCAAAGTCATGTTGAAGTCAATCGGAGATGGTCCCTTTAATACTTGGATTCTCAATAGTTTCAGGGCTGTTTGCGATGGTTTTCTTTCAATAATCTGATAAATTTGAGTTGTTGTGGCAATAGCTCGAAAAAGTTGTGTGATTCGAGCGTCAAATTGAAGATTTTCGCCAACTAATTTTTTAAAGACTAATTATTGTTAAATTAAGGGAACTCCATTTTGGGAGTTTGGTCATATTTTTTTGTCAATAGAGTGAATTAGAGTATTTGTAGTAAATAGGCCTTCCCATGTCTCGTGACTTATAATGAGAAACGCTGTTCAACTGAAGGCCAATATTATTATTGCTACTGACTTATATTTGCAAAGCACCAACATTCCACTGTGCAGTGCAATCCTACATAATGTGTTTCTTTATATATTTGCATGTTTTACTGTTGGACATTTGTACAATCTCTAATTAATAATGAACAAGTGCTGGTCCTTGAAGTTGGAAATCCAATTTTGCCTCCCCCATCCTTATCTTGCAAATCTACAAATTACATAGAAATACTGTTACATTTTTTATTCATAAATGAAAACAGTTTTTATAAAAAAAAACTGTGCTCAAATATGAATATGCAAATTGGGGTCCAGCTTTAATTCTGTAAATCTTTTGTGCAGGATTCAGTATTCAACCACATCCAAAAATAACTGATTCTTTCATCACATTCCATGAAGTGCATTTTGTGCCTGAAGCAAGCAAGCTTCTTCTTATAAAGGAAGCATAATACTAGATCTTGTGTAAGAACAAGTATTTCCTAGTTTATATATATATATATACAAGCTAATATCTGCTACATCTTTGGGAAGAACAGTTATAAAGATGGGGAAAAGATATGGAGCATAGGTATATTTGAAGGTTTAGAACTTTGCACCTTGTGCTGTAGAGATGGTGATGGAAATGTCAGTTTTCATAGTATTATATGACCCAAAAGCATAAAAATATAAAAATTCTCATTAAATTCAAGTTCAACCCAAAATACTCTTTTAAGGTTTCGTTGAGCAATCCAGGTTCTTAATTAGCTTTCACCATTTTTTTATCTGAAAATAGGAAACAGTAGTTACAGTAGAAGGGATTATTTTCAGTCTACCACATCCTTGACTGATAATCAATAACTAAATTCTGAAATTTGAAAATGTCTGTGTCCAGGGCATGCCAGGTAATTAAGATATATAAAGCAAAAGAAACAGAAAGAAGAAGAAATCTGACTTATTATGATCTTAAAAATCATCTATTTGATTATAACTTACTAGCAAATACTGATGACAATGAGGATCTAAAACTCTGAAAACGTTTTTCAATCTCCCCATTTTTCAGATCTTGTGGCGTCCCTTGCCTGGCGCTTGAAAGGCCTGAATTGCTAATTGAACTATAATTTATTTCTCTGTACTGCATGAGGATTTTGAGTAGCTTCAATTTTATCACAGTTGTTAACACTTTCATGACTATTAGGAAGATCTGGTCTTCAAATATGGCAGTTTGTTAAGGTGGCCATACACGGGCAGATTAAAGCTGCAAAAAAAATTTGATGGTCAAATTTCGATTTTTTTTTTTCATTCGAAATTCGACCCTTAATAAATCTGCATTAGTAAATCTGCATCTTGTTATCAACAAAAATCCCCAGACCCTTCCCAAATTAGGATTCCCCCAACACACTACCATTTAGGAACAATTTCCAATGTTGTGTAAAATGAAATGTACAGTGTAAAATGCTGTGTAAAATAAATGACGAATTTATCAAAGTGTGTTTTAATTTACACTATGAGAATGTGGAAAATAAGAATGTTTATAGCCTTGCATTTATCAGCATTGTTCCTAATTTGCCAGTTTGTTGTCCACTGTCCACTTATTAGTCAAATCTCTCTGAAAAGTTAGATATTCAAAATAATGTGCAACAGTAAATGTATTTATTCAAATTACAAAATGATTGTGCAAATATCAAATCAGATCTTCAAATCCAAATTTCACTCCTTAAGGAGATCATGATTTAAAAAAATAAACTGCTGAGTGGATATTAATCTCTTTCCCAAATTTAATTTTTCTTTTTAAATATTATAGTTTCTGAGTTCCCTAACCTATCATTTTATTTTCTGCTGCTAATAACGCATTCATTCTGCAAGTCTGAAGTTGATTTTCATAGTTTAACCAACAAATTAAATACTGGAAAAACGTTTTTCAGGCAAACATAAAATGCTATCCCATAGACTAGCAGGTCAGATGATACAGTATCTGTGAATTTGTGATCATCGAAGATTCTGTTTTGCTTTCTTGTATTAAGCTCTAATGTAATAACACTTAGGGGCAGATTTACTAAGGGTCAAATTTCGAATGGCAAAAAAATTAGAAATTCAACCCGGGAATAGTGGGGGAATAGTGGGGAATTAAAAAAATTCAAATTAAAATTTTTTTAGCGCAATTCGATCGATCGAATGATTGAATAGGGAAATTCGATCGAATTCAATTCGAATTCGATTCAAATTTTAGAACGATTTTTAAATGCTCAATCAAATTTTTCCTATTCGATCTTAGGGAATGATCCCCATTTTGGTAGGTTTAATCTGACGAATTGGGGTCGAATTGGGACGGTATTCGACCATCGAATAATCAAATTTTCGAATATTCAAATAATTATAATTCAAAAATTCGAATTCGCCTATTCTATGGTTGAATTTGCCTAATTTGCATATTCGAAATTCGAATTAGAATCTTTTTGAAGATTCGAAAATTCGAATATTCGAATCCTTCATGTGAATACATGTGAATTTAGTAAATCTGCGCCTGTATGTCTTAAGTTAATATACAACAAAACTGTATTAACTGACCACAGTCAGCTGCTTACATAATTATATACACTATATATATATATATATACATATATATATTTATTTTTATTTTTTTAATGGGTTGCAAAGTTCCTGTTATAAATTTGATCTAATAAAAATGTCACTGGGACCATGCAATAAGGTTATTGCATTTTAATTAGGTTCTTAGAAGTCTGTAATAAGGCAATTAGATGTTTCGTTAATCCCAAATCCTGTAATAAAAAAATTCTTGATAAAATGCAATGTTGATTATTACAATATTGCATTAAATATAGTATTTAAAATGTATATGCTTAGGGGAATGAGAAACTCTGATTCGGTCTCTGATCACATATAGTGAAATACATGCAGCATGAATAATGATTAGGTCAGTTTAATTGCAATCAATTGCAATCAGTACAGCATCGCTAATAGCATTTTCTCCAAAGTGATTTCCAATCATCCTATGACCTGAGGCACCTTACAACTGACTTAATCAACTTTGGCTGATACATAGAGGGTCGGTATAAAGATCTGTCTAATAAACTTTTCATCCTTGGGATGATGCAGGTGACAAATGGGTATTCATTAAGATGAGGATGATTCTCCAGGGTTTGTTCACTTAAAGGGAAGTTAAATTGTTGGATTCACAGCTGAGATGATATGTGATTCAGTAGTAGATTGAATGACCTTATAGAAAGAATATGTTTCTAAAGTTGTCATTGAATTTTTGTTATTTATGCAAAGGGTTAAGCAAATGCTTAACCCATTTTATATGTTATCAACTATACTAATGAGGTTGCCTAATAAAACTGTATAAGGTTTGTTTTATGAAAAACATATGCATCTCCATCAGAAATGTGTTGGATCATGTTTATTGTGTCTTTTTAACTATTCTCCAACAGATTTCTGATGGAGAAACCATAGATTGTGTCTATACTTGTGATGTCTTGAGTGTCCTCATTACCATATCCTTATAGAGTGCAACCTTTTTCAGGAGTTCTGCAAACAGCCAGACTAGAGCTGACACATGAGGATTCCTGAGTTGGGAACAAGTGACTCGCAAGAGAAACTATACTTTCCCAGTGTAGATATCAATAGGCATCAGTCAATAAGTTATAAAATTACTTGCTATTGTGGGTAATTGCACTGGTGGATATTAGCAAGTTAGCACACAGACTTAATGAGAAGACTATTTCAGACTTCCTTTAAAATACAAAAAACTTTTGACCACAGATGTGTGATTAATGCAGCTGAGTTCTTCTAAACTGTAGAAAATAAGGGTGGAATTGCTATATGTTATTAAAAGTCCATGTCATTTTATTTAGTCTGGGTTAATCTTTTACTATGCAAGGCTTGGTCTTGCATCTGTCACTTTAATCATGGCTTGTTCTTCTTTAACCTAATTTGTGTCCAGATCTGTCCAATTAAGTCCATGTAGTACCTGACCTGACAGTGTTTCTCTTGTTAATATGTAATTAAGTTTGCAGCATTTCTCACAAAATTAAAAAGGTTACCTAAGTGCTGCATTGTTCTGCCAGTGATCCTTTAATACTCATGTTAGTGTTTTTATTAGCGCCAACCTGGTTGAGTGCTTTCCTTCTACCTTGCATGTTGCTAAGTGAAAATGCTGGAATTGTGTCTGGTGGATAAAAATAATAATCTTAGCACATTATGTGCTAGAGCAGATATGAGATGCCATGTACTAATGCTCTAATAACATTATTGGGGTTAGCAAAAAGGGTGGATTAGCGTTTACAATGGACGCTGCATGAAGGAGATAAGGATTTCTCGCTGCTCTTTTGTACAACGGCTGCTTCCATCATGTTGTGAAATAATGAAATAGCCTGTAAAAACTCTAATCCTGGCAGATTCACAGTGTATTTTTGGCAGCCATATTCCTACCTTTGACATCAGATATTTGCATAATCCCTTACTTTGAAAAAAGCATCACAGAGGAATAGTTTTTAAAACTCCTGCACTGACCAAGCCAAGATGGCCAACTCAGCCACTGCCCAAAACAAGTGTGAATTCCACAGAAATTTTATGTAGTTCATTGAATGTGCCGCAGAAATCAGCCAGAGCTAATAGGGACAAAGCATTTCCTTGAAGTTATAATACCCAGAGCTTTCTGGTAGGTCTCAGTCAATGTGCATCTACCTGTTTTTCCATTGGTTTCGTTTTGCTGTATTTTCTGTGTTGGGATGAGATAAAACAAGATGAAAGAATGTGGCCTGTGCCAACTGAAAGAAACAAAGAGGGCAAGACTATAAGATAACTTATCTAAGAGTGAGAGATAAAGGAGAGTTTGAGATCAGGATCAGTTCCACTGAGAAGTGGAGTGCCATCATTGGTTAGGCCACCAAATGTAGGATTCTCAGGATGGCAGAAAAAGGGCATCAGAGAAATCACCTTACAGGACATTTCAGATGGTTTATGTGAAAAAGCTTGTATTTGGTAACAATGTTATTAACAGCCTTGTTGCCTAATCCCCTTTTGGATTACCATTAATATGGGGACTTGTTACACGTGTAAATATGAGATTACTTTGAACTCTAGAAAGAGCAAGCATGATACAAAAGTGTTGTTTGTATTCAGGACTGGACTGGGATTCAAAATAGGCCCTGCCATTCCTACTACACAGAGGCCCAACCAGCCCACTGAATAGTCACTTTCTATGGCAAATCACAGCAGCCCCTCTGGCATTTGCCAGAACCCACAGTTTGCCAGTCCGGGTCTGGGCTCACCAATATCATTCCTGCTGGATCCCAAAGTAGTTACAATAGGCATGAGGCCACGACCTGTGCCATTTGCTCTTCGTCCAAAGATAGATGCCGAAATAGGTCGCTTGGTGCAACAAGGAGAGTTTATTCCAGTAACCTGCCCAACCTGTGCCACTCCAATCAGGTCTGGACTGAGCATTAAAATAGTCCCTGGTATTTCAGGTAGACAGAGGCCCAATCAGCCCTCATAGAGGCCCAAACAGCCCCCACAAGCCCACTAAATACTGACTTTCTATGGGACCTTATAGCAGCCCCTCTGGCATTTGCCTGAACACACAGATTGCCAGTCCGGGCCTGTTTGTATTGTATATTCAGACTTTCCATTCTCTCAGATTTCCCTTGTGTGAGGAGCCCACTAGGCCTTTTAGGAAATGCATTAGGCTTTTAATTATGTCATAAAATAGCTTTACAAAATGCTGCCTTACTGTACATTATGTGATGCATTCACATGTTTGGGTGTTCTCTAAACCAAACAGACTTGTTTGTAGTAGGTGTTATTTAAACTACATTATCTCCTCTTATTACCCAGTACTAGACTGATTTGCAATAGGTTATTGGAGTTGTGTTCATTTGACAGCTCTTCAAAACATGAGACACTGAAGCATACTTTGGCAAGTGCCAGAACTCATTGTTTTATAATGAACTGCAGGCCACTTAGGGACAGACAGCATGAGACATGGATGGAAACTCAAGATAATGAGCTTTTTTAGTCATTGTTGTCCACTTCTAAAAAAAAGTGTATTGGTTGAACTTGCTTCTATTTATTAAGTAGATCCGACCCTTGCACAAACCCTAAAAACATTGCTTAACTGTGTAAATAAACCAATTTCATAATAATATACTTTTTAATAGCATGTGCCATTGAGTAATCATAAATAGAAAATAGCCATTTTAAAAATAAGGACAACCTCCTGGGATCATATGATTCAACGGTGCACACAAACATACCAAACAAACTATAAAGTTAGGTTACATGAGCCAATTAACAGACAGAGTTGTGTCTTTTGCTTCCACACTTCTTCCTGTTACAGTTAGAGTTGAAATATTGGTCAGGTGATCTCTGAGGCAGCACAGAGGCCATCACGAAATGGTG
The DNA here is from genome assembly GCA_024363595.1 of Xenopus borealis. Classification (NCBI taxonomy): domain Eukaryota; kingdom Metazoa; phylum Chordata; class Amphibia; order Anura; family Pipidae; genus Xenopus; species Xenopus borealis. The sequence continues at coordinate 76,003,673 of CM044438.1, forward strand.
GTTCAACGAAAGATATATATATATATATATATATATATATATATATAGATGTATATAGATATATATATATCTATATATATATATTCCAGTTTGGTAAGATTCTTTAATATGCCACTTAATTTGATATAAACTATCTGTTGCTCAAGTATTCATTTTGGTTGTATAGTTTTCCTTTAATGCTTTTAGTCACGTAAGGCAATTGGTACCACACTAGACTTACACAGAATTAGAATTATATCTAGGTAGAGTTACACATTTTGTACCTGGAGTCAGCATTTGGGATCTTCTTTTGCTTCTGTTACAGGCACATTGCTAGCTATGGGGAAAATACTCTGTACAAGGAACAATGTTCCCTTTAAACTCAAGTTTGACATCCTGGTTTTGTTGTTTGCTTATCTTTGCTTTGCACGAGGGGGGGTGAAGTCAGGATCAAGGAGGAAGTCCCTTTCCAGAGAGTCCAGGCAAAGTACAGTTCAGGGGAATCCAATAGAGAGGTCAAGTTCAGGCAAAGGTTCAATAAGGCAGGCAGCGAGGTTCAAAGTCAGGAACAGGCAAAAGATCAACAACCGATGAAGCAGACAAGGCAAAGAGACCCATGAACACAATAGCTATAATGAGCTATACTCGGGCATTGAACCTGGGTCTCCGGTGTTCTTTTATTTTTGAATTTGACGCCAAGCGTGTGACGTCACCACACCGGCGCTTTGGCTGCTTGGGTCAGTGTCCTCCAGTAAGCAAATGCATGTGATCGAACACCTCTCGTGAACTAGTCAGCAATGCTAGTGGATGCTCACAGCGAAAAATTACCCCAGGAGTCTCCTATACAAACTGCTTGAGTCCCTATATTCGTGGTTGACAATGCAGGATACTAACCGTTCTGATCTCTGCATTGGAACATCTGGCTGCTCTACTAACTACCTTGATCCTCTCTCAATTCTAGAGAGAGCTATTACAGACACTTACCTCTCCTACTTAAACCAACTTCCAACTTGGTGTCTTCTGGCATCAACCACCCCATCTGCAAGTGGGATCCAAAGTGACTGAGCACATGATAACTTCCCTTTTTAAAGCGTAGAGAAACCAGGACACCTCTGGCTTACAACAGAACTACCAGGAACATACTTTGACTTGGATAGAAAAACCAACTCCCCCTCCCAATGCTGGCTTAACCTTTATGGAGACTGAAGTCAAGATGTACAAAACCACACCTTCCTACATACAGTATGCAAATATCATGTTTCCATTTTTTTCAGAGTGTACATGTACCGGTAGATGGAGACCAACAGATGAAGTGGGAGTAGTCTACCACACAGGAACATTTATTCATCCTATTTATAAGTTATATGTGAAAAGGTTAGAAGTGAATTCATGGCATATTTTGAAAACACTGCTATATCTATAATAATACACTCAAGCAGCTGTATTTGGGGTCTGTGAATAATTGTGCACACTGCAAACAACAGCAGCCAGGGAGAGGTTAAGAATTTCTGTCATTTGCTAAACATCTACAGTCACGGATATTTTTTTCAACATCATAATATTTTATTATATTATATAGATCCAGCACAGAACTGATGCTGATGGTATTGATCTGTAAGATATTAGTACAATTTTACCGTATAGGGGATGTGGTTGGCAAACAAAAGTTTATTTCTTTTACAAAATGTGTTTTGTACTATACATCAAGTGCAGGATGAATGTGTTACACTTTTCATGGCTTCTGTCCTAAGCCATCTAGCCCCCATGTTATTTGTATGAGTTGATGTTGATATGTATTTTTTTCCTTCTTCTACCTCTAAGGTCACCTTCAGAAAGATTCCAGCAGGGGGTTTGCATGTGCTTCTCCCACTGTCTCACGGCACCATGATTTATTATTGTTCACTTCTTGCTACTGTTCACTGCACAATCCAATCTTACAGACATACATATTTCTCAATCTGGAGACTCCGCTTCTTTGAATGGTATGAAAAATCAGCGGCTCACTCTTGCTGCTAATTTCTCTGCTATCTTTCAATTCGAGCTTTCTCCATTTTGTTTCACTTAAACATTCTGACCTGCTCCAACAAAAGGAAATGGAGACAGCAAACATGAAACAAAGGAAAAAAGGAATAAAACAGCCGAGACAGAGAATGCAATCTGTTGGACATCGGATATGTAAATCCATTATGGCATATAAAATATCACCCATATATCCAGCACAAGCCAAGCTTTATTGCTCCTCTTATTGTTCCAAAGCACCACTACATGTAATTTCTTTTTTTTGCTTTATACAGTCAATTTCTATCATTCAGTGGAGGGACAACAAGGATGAGCACACTTTTATAATTTCTTTCCAACGGAATACAATATACTGTATCTGAAAGATCCTCCCAACAACAGAATGGAAAAGTCCTGAAAGACAACATAGTTTTTGTTACTACTGCATGCAATTAATTATATGGCCCTTAAAATTATCAGGGATATGCTCGGACAAGACCTTTATTATAACAAAATTATTGTAACAAATGGCTCTTATTTTACTCCTGACCTGACTGTTGCTTTAATACTAACTTTTTAAATAAATATTATGCCAGCTGATCTGGTAATACATGTACATAATAAAGTTGTGCTTTTATCTGGAGAATTGTAAGAATGGTACGTGTTACTGGTTATGCTTAAAGGACATCTAAACCCCCCTCCACAAAACTTTTATCAGTGAACAGCCTCTTTGAAATCTTTAGATAACTTGTACTCTGGTTGTTAAAAGCTTAACAGTAAGGCTGCAGCATCCCCTTAATCACTTAGAAATCCTTCTACTCCTCTAACCCACTTGGCCCCCTCCCTCAGAAATTTGCGTTGACTATAGACTTATGAGCATGCTCAGTTCTTATAAGCTCAGATTTCTAAACAAACCCTCTAGTCTAACAGCCAATGAAGAGATAGCATTGTTGGTTCCCATAGAAACTCTAGCTATCTAACCCTATTTTTTTCTCCTAACCATTTCTCCTCTGCTCAGCTTAACGATTACAGAGCTCAACCCGAGCAGAACATGTTCCTGTGTAAACCTACATTCTGAATTGCATGAACTTTACAGCATACGTCTCACTGTTGCTGATCACTGTTACTGAAATGGCCACTGGGTGAAAGCTGCTATTTGTTTTTGTCACTTTCTTTTTCATATGCCAGCAATACAACAAACATATCTATCTCTCTCTCTCTCTCTCTCTCTCTCTCTCTCTCTCTCTCTCTCTCTCTCTCTATATATATATATATATATATATATATATATATATATATATATATATATAATTCCTATATATTACCATATTTGCATATTCCTGTGAACTCCATCAATTGCTTCACTTAGTTTGGTAAATTTTCTACACTATTTTTTCCTATCGTCTGCACACCAGCATTAACAAGAAATGCATAATGGATGCCCATTAAAGTGGTAGTTCTTAGCATACTCATTACTGATAGTTATGCCTTTGGCGTACGTTTCTAGAGGCTGAAAACAAATATCAAAGCACCAACAACAAACTCTCACTAAAGCCCTTCTTATTGCTTAACATATTTCTTAAATCCACAGCTCTTGCAAGTGCTCACTGAGCCATAATGTACATGAGTTGAATTCCTCTGATTCTTAGCAGCCTAATAGAGAAAAAAACTCAGTTGAAGGTGTACACATTAAGGGAGGGGTACGGGCTTCAAACACAGATTTTTCTTCTTCTAGATAATTAACTTCTATTAAGTAGAATCAATCTATTCTCTTTTTGATTAATTTGTTAGGAATAAAATATTTGATCATAAAAAGAATAACTCTGCCTTATTTCACAACTGGCTAATAAAGTAGAAAAACTTAATTAAAACGCAAAGGAAGAACTTTAAAATATTTGCTAAGCTATGAAGAAATTGTTACGCATTAAGAATAATATTGTTTTACTAATAATGCCACACTGATATGTACTGCATCATTATGCTTTGATTTGTTTAGATTAATATTTATGTACCTTGGACTTCAAAAGCTAATGTGCATAATATAAGATTTTTGATCTAGTGCTCACTGCAGAGAGCTCTGGGTCCTTGTGGAACTACTGGCTGTTCAGCTGGTAACAAAACGTATGTCCAACTAGACCTCACAGGTCAGTGGTCTTTGGTTTAAGGTGTGAAATAACCATTGGACCCCCTTAAATAACAACATTTATCCTATAGCTATAATTCCAGGAATATATTGAATGGTAAATTTGTGTTTAACCCAGATCTTGCCCTAAATGACCTTCATTTTGGACTTTTAGAAGTACAGGTTTGGGACCTTTTATCCAGAATGTTCAGGGCCAGGGGTTATCCAGATAAGGGGTCTTTCTGTAATTTAAATCTCCATACATCGTCTATCAAAAAATTATTGAAACATATATATAAAAATAAATTCAAGATAATCATTTTCCCTCTAGTAAGGATTAAATCAATTGTTCAGAATAAAAGTAAAAACTTGGTAAACAGATAGGCTGTGCAAAATAAAACATGTTTTCAATATAGTTAATTAGGCAAAAATGTAATGTATAAAGACTGGAGTGACTGCAAGTCTAACCTAACAGTACAGAACACTATTTCTTGCTTTTCAGCTCTCTTTTGTTTACACTGACTGGTTACCAGGCAGTAACCAATCAATGACTTGTGGGAGGCCCACATGGGTCATAACTGTTGCTTTTGAATCTGAGCTGAATGCAAACTCACTGAACAGTTTTGTCCCATGTGGCCCCCCCTCAAGTTGCTGACTTACTCAGATTTAGAGAGCTGAAAAGCAGGATGTTGTGTTGTATTCTGTTAAGTGAGACATCCACTCACTCCAGCTTTTATATTTTACATTTTGGCTAACTAACTATATTAGAAACATTTTTTATTTTGCACAGCCTATCTATTTATCCAGTTTTTATTTTTACCCTGAACTGTTCCTTTAAGGGGCCCATTTACTAAATTCACGATTTTTTCCTAGGATCGAAGAAGCCAAATTTGGCTTCTTCGATCATCGAATACCGAATGAACAAATACATTCAAATGGATTAGAATGATTGAATATTTGATCATTTGATCATCGCAGGATTGCAAATTTTAAAATCCTTCGACTGCCAATTCGGCAGATTGAACCTACCAAATTGCAATAGAAGCCTATGGAAATTTCCTCCATATGCTTCTACGGCTAAGTCCTGCCAAATACCATTCGTACGATCCAAGCGCTCGATCGTTCGAATTATACAAATTTTTCGGAGGCTCGAAGGAAAAAGTACATTTTTTTTTTGAGAAACCGAATGATTGGTGTGATTTCATCGAGGAATCGTATATCGAGCAAAAAGGTAGCCTAGAACTATTCTATAAGCATTCGAATATTGAATGCTTATCGAATATCGAGGAAAATTGTAGGAATTTCAGGGAATAATAGTAAATGTGCCCCTAAGTATATATTAGTTAGGATCAAGTACAAACTATTGTTTTATGGGAGAAGGCCTTCCTCTAATTTTGACCTTGGCTAACAGGTGTAGGTGGCTAATAAAAGGGCAACCAAATTTGGGAGTTTTATTTAGAAGGCAGCAGGTAAATTGCAGGTAAAACTTAGTCCCTTTGTAAAATGTATAATGAAGCAACAGAATTCTTAATGAATCAGATGCAAGTTGAGTGTAGGACTGGCCATACCGTGGATGCCTTTGATGTAGTTGGCCAACTTAAATATATTGCAATATATGGACAAACAATTTCTGTTTTGTTTAAAGGGTAAGACATTTTTAGTAGCTTAAGGCACAAAATGTTTAAATTTCCTCAATATATTGATAATGTGTTGAGTGCAGAGGATTTCTCTATAATCTGTATTTTTTATATATATATATATATATATATATATATATACAAGATCCTCTTGTATTTGTACCAAAATATATATAAGGGGTACCTATCCCAAACAGTACCTGTGTTAAGGGATTATAATGTTACTCAGTATTTGCCATGACTAATAACTGATGTGAGAGTTAGGGATGGCGCGAACCGCCGAAAAAAAGTTCGCGAACATGTTCGCGAACTTC
>CM044438.1:76017328-76053293 GCA_024363595.1 Xenopus borealis
AGGTTTACCGTTTTGAGCAGTGGTGTCTTTGTGGACTTTCTACTGTGGTGTAGGGTGGACAGGATCTGGGGTGCAGCTTGGGGTGGGATCTAGGGTGGGTGGATACCAGGGGCCCAGAAAATTCTGCTGTATGGGGCCCCATGATTTCTGATGGCAGCCCTGCGTGTATGTCACAATGACGCCTATTGATAGGGTAGGGGGAAGCATGCTCACATGCCTCCTACTCCTGCTCCTCATGAATAACACACTGCCATGTTCACATGGGGCAGTCACAGGTCTCCAAAACAGAGCAAAGTCCTGCAACAGTTCATGCAAAATGCAAGAACTGCCCATTTCTCTCATTTGAACACTTCATACACTTACTTAAATCAAAAGGCAACCACAAAGTGCAGCTGAAGGATTGGTTGAGTCTAGAGACTATGCATAGGTTCAATAAAAGCACTAAGCACTGACATTTGAAAAGTTCTGCACAATAAGCAGAGAAATAAATGTTACAGTGTATAGGGCCTTGGGTCTTGATGTGCTACATCGGTACTACGTTAGCAAGGAGGCAGCATTAGCTATCATCAAATAAATGATTCTGACCACAGATTTAGGATACATTAATATACATCTGAGATCTGGTTGATTTCAGATAATGGCACCTGTTATCCATGGTCAGGACCTGGGGTATTCCAGATAAGGGTTATTTTCTTAAAGGAAAACTATACCCCCCCATACAATGTAGGTCTCTGTAGAAAGATATTGCATGAAACAACTCATATGTAAAACCCTGCTTCATGAAAATAAACCAATGGTTATAATAATATACTTTTTTAGTAGCATGTGCCATTGGGTCATCCTAAATAGAAAATTAACAGACAGAGTTGTGTCTTTTGCTTCCACACGTCCTCCTGTTACAGTTAGAGTTTAAATATTTCTGGTCAGGTGATCTCTGAGGCAGCACACAGACCATCATGAAATGGGGGTTCAAGGCAAGAGATGTAAAAGGGCAAGATTTATTTAAATATATATTCCAGTTTGGTAAGATTATTTAATATGCCACTTAATATGATATAAACTATCTGTTGCTTAAGTATTCATTTTGGGGGTATAGTTTTCCTTTAATCTGGGTCTCCATATCTTAATTCTTCTAAAAAAAAAATAATTTAAACATGAATGATAAAATAGTTTTGCATCCAATAAGGATTTATTATACTGTATATTATCAAATGCAAGGTACGGTTTCATTACTATAAGGAAAAAGGAAATAATTTATCATAAATGAGTCCTAGTGTTCAACAAATGCTGTATGTAAAAGCCTTGATTGGCCTGTTGTATGCTAAACATGTATGCCAGAATACATCACAATGTTAAAAATGATTTTACACCGCTATGGATTTGGTTTATTAAAGTTAAAGACAACGAAATGCTGCTCTTGTATAGAATCTGTGTTGTAAACAAACATCCATAAGCTGCATAAATGTTGTACACAATTATACTGATTATGCAAATTTCTTATTGCAAATAGCTATGGAGGTGCATATTGTGTTTTTTAACTGTTTTTTACACACTAGTTTTATACTTGCACCTGACACAAGATCTGTGATGGGCCTCTCTGGGGACCTGGATACATAATAGATCATGAGAGGAGCCTCCCACTAAAGCCATCAATAGGCACCCCCATGTACAAAGACACACCAGCCTGGTCTTTGGATTGGAAAGGGTATTTATTGTTTATTTATTATGAGGTTAAAAAGTATCAATTAGTGTTGATGCTGCAGTTGGTATTATGCCTGCCTTGGCAAGATGCTTTTGTACATCTGTATAGCCAAGGGTTATCATCTGTATGTGCTATGATTTGCATTCACCATGTATTAGCAGCAAAATTATTTGTTCTTTAACCATTTGTTTTTTTTATAGAAAATCCCCTCAAGCCCCCATGTACAGTACGTTTAAAGAACATTTCTCCTTCCTGGGGTCTGATATACATTAAAGTAGACCTGTCACCCCAAAAAAATTTTCTAAATCCTATTTTATCACATTAGTCAAGCAAAATGAACATTAATTACACTATATAAATTATTTTAATCTTGTTTTCTTCAGTCTGGGAATTCATAATTATAGCAAGTCGGCAGGAGCCATTTTGTGGACACTGTTATTAAGGCAAGCCTTGTATCATCTCAGAATCTTGTTTGTGCACCAGAATGGGGACCCGATGTCTATCCCCATGTCCTGGCTACACAATTATATGGTTAAGAGAACTGGGGGAATGTGTGGGGAGCAGTGACATCTAGGAAGTGCTGAATGGAAAGTGAAAGTAATTATCTGCCCGCCTCTATGCCTAAGGCATAGAGGAGTGGCAGATAATATTTGATTGACAGCTGAGATTTTTAAATGAGCTTTAAACAGCTATGAATGCTTTAATAAGCATAATAATTTTAATTGGATTTCATGTTTAATTTGAAAAGGACTTTTATTATACAGATTTTTGTGTCTGGGTGACAGTTCCACTTTAAGCTTAATTTTTTGGGCAAGTGTAATCCCGCAATCTTTATGTAGATCGGTCTGAGTAGAGAACGTGGAAATGTGCCAGCAAAACAGCCATAGGGTAAAGTGAAAGAAGTAGATTTTTTTATTTATAAAATGGCTGTTTATCAATTGCTTTTTATTACTGCAATTACATTCTTTTTTTGCTATGAATAGTGGCATATCTCAATGCTAAATGTTTATAAATCAGCCCTTAAGCCTCACTACCATTTCTTCTGCCACCTCTGCTCTTTCTAACATTTTAGCTAGTCATTTCCAACTCATTTGTATAAACAATCATTTGGAGGTGATGAAGCTCCGGCATTCTGTAAAAATATAACATTTTCAGAATAATATTTCTCATGTCTGTTAACTAAATTCCTGAATTACGTTTTAAAAGTAACCAACATTAGGCTAAATATTGTGGATTAACCTCCTGTTTGCTGGTAATCCATAGAATTATGCTTATATATAATCACACACTAAGAAATATGGTTGATTATTCTTTAATACTTTCTGCACATAAGGAGTGTCAATAAGCAGTCCACAGGAAAGCCACTTCAGTATATTGTTATGACAGGCAGTGTCGGGGATTTCTTAAGTCAAGCATTATATATATATATATATATATATATATATATATATATATATATGTGCAAACATAGATCATTTGGTCTTATAAGATCATTCGGTCTAGTGTGACCTTTGGGCTGAAGCTTTCAGCACCACGGACAGCAGCTGCTTCTCTGCAGCATTACTGAGTGCCAGAGGCTCATAGAGATGTCAGACCTTTACTCAGCCCATTTTTCAGCATTGGTTGCCTCCACTGGATAAGGCATTGGTTGCCTCCAGTGTCCCTGGGCTGATGACTATGAGGGTTGCAGACTAGGAGTTGTATTTCTGGTAAAGGTAGAGCTAGAGCTTTGAAACACTTTGTGATTGTCCAGGCTTCAAGCATGAACGCCAATGTATAGCCCCTGATAAATTCATTAAGTAACAGCAGCAGTGATTTAGTAATCATCCAGTTCAGACAGATTTCTAGCATATTGTAGATGAAAAGAAAAGCCCACCGTGGATTATTAAGGGAGTCAATGACGCTGCAGTTCATTGTTGTGACAGATCAGTCTGATGGTTAAATGCATGGTTGTGTAATTCAAACCAATTGCTGGTTCTGTTTGAATCTAAGTAGATCTTTTAATACAACTAAATTGTATTATCACAGGATCAGCAGCTCAGTGTTTAACTATTTGGTTTGACCTGTTAATTGGGTCCTCAAACTTTTTAAACAGGGTGCCAGTGCTCAGCCCCACAGACTGCTGGAGGACTGGACTATAGTTTTACAAAAAACATGAACAAATTTCCATGCACACTGCACATATCCTATTTGTAGTGCAAAAAAAGCTTTAAAAAAAATTGGTGTTTGGCATGGCTCGGGTCCTACTTCAGCTCAACGCTGTTCCTACTTCAGTGCAACACTGCTCCTACTTGGGTGCAACCTGGCTCCTACGTTGATGTATCCTGGCACAAACTTCGGCGCAACTTGGCTCCTACTTAGGTGCAACTTAGCTCCTACTTTGGCACAACTCGGTTCCTACTTTGGCACAACTTTATCACTACCTCCCACCCCCACACTCCTGACTGACGCTAATGACTCTGGAGGCAGCCGCAGCGGGGGGCCAGCTAAATAACCTTGGACAGCTGTATCTGGCCCATAGGCAGTAGTTTAAGGATCCCTGTGTTAATATATGGTTAATATAAACACAAAGTTCTACATTTAATAGCAGGTCACCATATTACATGTCTTTTTTAGGACTGGCAGGCTATGGCTGATTTTGTTCACATGTAGGGAGTTGACAAGCATCCTTTTTGCCCAATAATGAAGGATTTCCTTCAATCCTGTAAAGCATACAGCTATTCCCACCCCTTTGTAACACAACAAAAATAAAGCAAATTTAGGAAAAGCTGTTTGAACCCACAAGCGCCCTGTTTGGCTTGCTCTTTTTTTTAGGCTAAAGAAAGTGTTCCAGGAGGACAGATTAAAACTGTATATAAATGTCTGAGTTATCATAACTTTTGCACATCTTAACAATATCAAAGACAAATGTTGTGTATGAAAAATTCATCCTAATATTCTGTTGACCTTGCTTGACACAAAAAAGTCTCCATCAATACAGACTTTAATCCTGGTTCCACTTGGGTACTATGTGGACAATTTACTAAAACAAGTGCCGCATTTAATAACTTGCCAGGGGGTACAGCTATGTACTCTTTATGTAAATGATTTATTACATAATTGGACTTATTCACTGAAGCAGCACTTTATGTAAAGTGCACATTTTGAATGCAAATCTCTGAAGGCCTCATTTGCAAACATAGCAACAAGTTTGATAGCACTAAAATACAAGCAAATGGAGTGCATATCAATTCAGATTCTTGCTTCTAATCCCATTTCTTGAACTCCTGTGTATTTGCACCATGTCCCATTGCATCCATTTAGTCTGATGCTAGGAAACCCTGGGTCCCATGATGGGTTGTATCAATAAATGCAACAGACTTGTGACAAAAGAATCAAATGCTAATGCAATTTTAACATTGACTGGAAATGACAAGATCCCAACTCTTATATTTTGGGTGCAAATGTGTTTGTTTTGATGTACTGGGTTCAATTGCAGAATACACAACTCGAGGCATGACTATAATTATGTTGGCATTCTAGTGGGAAACATTGCATCAACGATAAAAATGGTGGTTTGCATCTGATAATTCAACTTTACTCACGTTATATTATTAGCAATATATAATTTTCCCAGTGGATGCCCACTTAATAGAGTGCAACACAGCTCTGTACATATTTCACCAATGTGAATCGCACACAAGTTGCAACAAATTTGTATGTTGCAACACATAAGTAGAATTTGCATCACTTCCAGTGCATGGCTGCTTCCATTATGCCCTGCACTTTGTACTATGCTTAGTGAACAGGTTGATTGAAGCTACCTACAAGTTATAATGCTAATTGCTAATGTGAATGCTAATAAATCTTCTACCATTTTGCATCCATTGTAGCACTTGCTGTCAGGTTTGTGAATTAAAATAAAGTGAAGGTGCAATTCATAGGAAAGTAAATAATAATCAGGGATACTTTAGCCATTAGGTGGGATTTTAGCAGGGGCAACAAAAAGCTGCAATTTTAATGGGAAGTTAGCCTCTTTTAGTTTATGAAAGTACAACAGCATTCATGCCACAATTAACTTTTTCCTGATACTAAAATAGCAATTAAACCCTAATGTTAATTTTTGGCATTGGAACATCTGTCATGCAGTCAAAAGTAGAGAAAATTATGCCTGAAGATCAGATCAGAAGATCAGCCATATTACAGCTACGGGACCTGTTATCCAAAATTCTCAGGACCTAGGGTTTTGAACTTGGATGTACAGCATATCTCCCAACATTTAAAAAAATGTATAAAAGTCAGAATATGGATCAGCGCCTATGGCTACGGGGAAATTAGGAAAAAAGGAAAAAACAGGGCACTATATAGCGCAGGTGTATCAATTAACGTTAGTGGTTAAGTGAGGAGTTTCCTTTAAGCAATTACTGTAAGTTTAAGTGGTGCACTTTGCACTCTCAAAATATATCCACCGGGTCTCCCAAAACCGTGTTTCACCCGGTGGATATATTTTGAGAGTGCAAAGTGCACCCTTTAAACTTACAGTAATTGCTTAAAGGAAACTCCTCACTTAACCACTAACGTTAATTGATACACCTGGGTGTTCCAACAGAAATCTGACTTACTGCACTATATAGTGCCCTGTTTTTTCCTTTTTCCTTTTTTCCTAATTTCCCCGTAGCCATAGGCGCTGATCCATATTCTGACTTTTGTGAATTTTCGTACCCAGTGGGGAGACTGTGGAGGGATCGGCAGGAGGGAATCTAACCGAAAGACTTGCTAACTTTTTCTTTCCTTATATATACAATTCATTTGTATTTTTTTGTTAATTTAAAAAAATGGGCATAGTGCAGCAAATTTCTTTTGAACACACCCATTTCATTGTCACACCCCCTAATTACTGTGCCCATTTTACAAAATTTGGCAGGTTATAAGACAAACATGAAATGAACACATTGTTGGGAGTTTTAGGGATATGTTTTATGAGTTATAACAATTGAGCTAGTTAAATGTAAAATTGCCCTTGAAGTGGTGAATAACAGTTCTCCCAAGAGACTTGTTTACCTTAAATTGTTACAATTGTATCTAACTGCAGGAGCTGATTATTCTGGTATCTTTGCCAAAACGTGTCTTATTTAATTAAGTTTCAGAAACGCTTATTAGTTACAATTGTATAAAAATGCAGGAGTATTCTTGGATCTGTCACAAATGATCTTATTTAACAAAATTTCAGAAACTTTGTATCTTTTTCTGGCATCAGTGCAAGAGATCAAAGAGAAACTCGGCACATTTTCATAAAAATGAGATCTGAAATCGCACAGAGGCATGCTTTGCAGTAGAGATGCACTGAATCCTCCTTTTTGGATTTAGCCAAATCCAGAGTCCTTTACAAAGGTTTCTCAAAATGTAAAATGTTGTAGGGTCCAGATTTGGTTCAGCCAGGCTCTTGGCTTTCCTGCTGAAAAATGCTTGGATCCAGCCAAGAACTGAACCAAACCAGATACAATACAGATACAGTAGCACAGGCTGTAGTTGTATAAAATGAGGACAGAGCATGGAAGAGAGGAAGAGTACAGAACAAAAAGAAAACCTTTAACTAAAGATTTGAGAATAAAACACAGAATGCCAGCAACACTGAACGAATGCATTATGCTGATATAGGTATTGCAGACATATGTTTGAGTGAGTCATATGCTAAAATGCTGAATACAGAAGGTTTACTTTATTTAGAAACGATAGAATAAGGTAAATGAAAAGGTGAAGTTGTATCTGTTCAAGTAAAACATAGTAAGATAATGTTTATAGGAGGCAGTAGTAGTAGTAAGAATTAAGCATTATGGGCAATTCATTATACAGAATATAAGAGGTCATGCAAGATAATTGTAGCATATGAAAATCTGAAAGTCATAAGGGATTTTACTTACCCTTATATTGATTGGAGTAGTTAAATTATCAATACATGTCACTTTTGAAAATTTGCACATATAGTTTCAGGCGAAAAGAGAGCTGTGACAAATTTGACTAGAAAACTGCTGCGAAGAATACCTTTAATCAAAAAAAGGCATAGTTTGACCACATATTACAGCATTGTCATGTCCAATTTAGTCAGGCCTACACTCACTTTTACTAGTGAGTCCAATGTTTCCCTGAACATTTTTATAAGGACTTTAAGAATTTTAAAGCTGCAGGAAAACCTTTAGTCTATATTATTGTCATTATCACCATAAAGTGTCAACATATTTCATGGCACTGAACTATATGAGTACTAAGGCAACTATGAATCCGGATAATATTGCTGCATTTTGTGTGTTCCATGCATTGCACAAGCTATATCAATCTGGGAACTATATATTTGGATAGAGATTTAGCTTAAAGGGATTGTGAACAAAAAACAGTTGTCAGTGGTGCATACTCTGAGGTAAGAAGAGTTGTATACTGATTCCACTTTTATTGAATGTGTTTATTATTAGACTTAGACATAGACATAGGATCTAAAAACAATGTATATGTGCTTGGCAATGTAAAACTATGAAGAATATTAGCTTGCATGGAAGATGCAGCATCTTTGCAGGAGCATCTGGAATAATTCACTTGTCAGCATCAAAGGACAGAGAAAATTCTCCTTGGATTTCTCTGCAGAATATGGGGAATTGGAAAGAGCCACCAGAGGACTAGGGGTATGTTGCAGAACATGACAGAAACCTAAAGGAGGATCCGTTGTGAGGATGAGACAGTTTTAGGAAACAGACATTTTTGACATACATGATTAGGATGCCTTCAACCAAGCATTCTAAACATTCTTTTTTCTATATCAGGCATTGTTGGAATGGCAAGTTAAATAATACTTATTGTCTGACGTCTCATTAACTATTATGTGAAGCACGTCTCTCTTCATTTACAACATTAATAAGTACATAAAGAGTTTTAACACTTTTACCATAGCATTGCCACCTCTTGCTTCAGTACAGATACAGGTATGGGACCTGTTATCCAGAAAGCTCGGGACCTGAGGTTTTCTGGATAATTGATCTATCTGTCATTTGGATCTTCATACCTTAAGTCTACCAGCAAATCATGTGAACATTAAATAAACTCAATACAGCGATTATGCTTCCAATAAGGCATTATGGGGAGAATGTAATTAAAGTCACAAAGAGAAAAACATTGCGCACCAATAAGAGTTAAAGGGCACATCTCGCAATGTAATATTGTTCCTTAAACGGTTACTGCATTGCGAATCGTTATTGCGCATTATAATTGCGCACTCTTAAGAAGTGCTTGAAGGTGTCGTAATCTTTTGGAGCAAACATTGCAACTTTTTCAGTAAGCAGTTTTATTACATTGACAGCGCATTAGCACAAAGTATAACATTCGCAAACGGCCTTCCTCTGGCGGAAGAGCTCGCTAACAGTTTCCGGGTTTGCAAAAGGTATATTGCATTTGCGCAAAGCAAAATTTGTTCGCGCAAAGGCTTAACTTTTTACATTGCGAATAATTTTTGCATTGCCAATGTATATTACATTCCCCTATAAATCTTAGTTTGGATCAAGGACAAGGTACTGTTTTATTATTATAGAGAAAAAGGAAATCATTCTTTAAAAATTTGGATTATTTGATTACAATGGAGTCATGGGAGACGGCCATTCCATAATTCAGAGCTTTCTGGATAATGGGTTTCCGGATAATGGATCCCATAAATGTAATACATTCACACTCTATGCTTAAAGGGATTCTGTCATGATTTTAATGGCTTACTTTTTATTTCCAAATTACACTGTGTACACGTTTATCAGAGTACAAATCACACGACTGGGGGCAGCTGAGAAATGGACACCATGTCTAACCCCATGCCAAATTTCATAATTAAATATAAGTAAATCTGATTGCTTTTTTAAAAAATGGATTTCAGTGTAGAATACTGCTGGAGCAGCACTATTAACTGAGGCATTTTGAAAAAAACATATTTTTAAATGAATGCTGCATGATCAAACAGTGACGTTAGAGATCACCACAGTCCATTAAAGAGAAATACTGCCTCTCTCTATTCATGTCTATGGCCTTTAAAAGTCCCATATAAATGAATGGAGAGAGGCGGTATTTCACACTAGTGGACTGGGCGATCTCTAACTTCACTCTTTGATAAATATTCCCCTTAGTGTGCCTGAATAGAGCCACAGTTTGCTAAAGATAGCAATCTTGGTGGAGTTCCTTGGGTAATATCAGAGAATTGCTGTGATTCTTATACAGACACAAGTTGTAGACTCTCATGAGTACTGCTGCCTGGGAGGAGACATGCGACCAAACCATGCAGATCGACGAGTTCCATTATATTCACCTTTTTTCTGTATTACAACATGAATCTACCTCATCAGCAAAATGTATAATGGGCATGTATTTGAAAGGATAACTAAACGCACATATAGGCATAAATGCTATATTTTGCATTTTTAGATACAGATGAGCCTTAAGTTTCAGACTCTCTATAACAGTAATGATTCAGGCCTTCAAAGTTGTGCACAGGAAGTCACCATTTTGGATTTTGTTAGTGTCAGTGCGTTAAATTAGCAGCCACTATAACTCAATATAGTTGTGTCTGAACCAGGGTATCATCCTTTTCTGTTGTATTTTTTTACCAACATGCCCCATGTGCCAGCTTCACAATATCTGATTAATATTACACCCTGTAACAGGGCCACCATCATGGGGGCACAGGCAGTACTCTTGTTCTGGGCTGTACTGCACTTTTTTAAAATCAAAAAAACTTTTACGGGGGGGCCCTGGTGCCACAGTTTTTTTTTTAACTTATAAGGGGGCTCTCGCCATCAATGGATTCTTATTACTTGCGTGGGGGTTACGATTTTAAGTGCTGATGTCTGTGTGATCTTTTAACTGTGGTGTAGGGTAGGTGGGATCTGGGGTGGGGCTTAGGCTGGGCAGGGCCCAGAAAATGTTGTTATATGGAGCCCTGTGATTTAATGGTGGCCCTGCCCTGTAGTTACCAACATCCTTGTGTTCACAGGCATTCCAAAGGGCTCCCTTGTAAGTGAAATGCCAGGAAAGGACACTGAAAGGGACACCTAAGTCTCTTGCATGTGCCACACCCTTAATATGTTCAATTCAAAGTAAGGCCCAAATGTTTGTCAGCAGTAGGCATATAAAATCAAGGACAAGGTGCTTTTTAGTTTTTAATGGGTGTTTTGCATCCTTTTTTTACTTTGCACCTTCTACCACCCCTAATATATATGAGCCTTTTAGTATGAGCTTATGAAGTTCAGTAACTGAAGAGACCCATCTTGCCTATATTTAATGCTTATCACACAGCATCCATCCAATCTTTACAAAAGAGAGAATGAGGAGACAATGGGTCTTCTGAATTTTTGACTTGTGTAATGTTTAAAAATAAAACAAAAATAAGGCATAGTGAACAATTCATTCGGGCAGTGGTTCATTGATAATTTGAGACCACAAATTACAAACCCTATTGACGCGTTGAACAGACACCAACAAACCCCACCTTTTTCCAATGCGGAGGGACAGTAGCTTGCCCTTTAGAAAAGGCACCCATTAGATTCTACCAATAAAAGTTCAAAGCACAGGTCAAACTGGAGAAGTATAATTTTTTTATTCAATATGGAAACCAATCGATTGATCGTGTCTCTTTCAGAAATATTGAGAAACTGACATATTCAGATGTGATTTTGTCCCAGTTGTGTTGGGGGTTTTATTTCTTATTGTTAAACCCTGGGATACACTAACATGGTAAGTGCTGTCATAGGAGGATTTTAGACGTTTTTACACCAAGCAATCTGTCCCATAGAGTCAGTTCTACAATTTACAGTAGTATTGCAACAAGGCTTGGATTAAAAAATCATTTCTTTTGCAGGTGGATGCTGCTTTCAGCTGTTTTACTGGCATGGGAGGGCTCTGTTCTGCCGGGCTTTGGTATTGACGTGGACCTTAATGAAGGATGTTATGGGAAAGCACAGGATGAGAAGAGGAGGGGTTAACACTTACCCTCCATGCCCCCTCTAAAATCAGCCTGTAATGTTGTACATAACCCCCTTAAAAAATGCTAAACGTTCAAACTGCATCTTTACTGAAGAGATTGCTGTTGCCTTGGTTGTGAATTCATCTACTGCCATCTCTTGGCAATACTGAGAATATCTAATACTGAAAATATCTAATAACCAGAAGCCTACCCTTTTCAGCAGTCACATACATACCTGTTTGGTTAAGGATGCTGGAAATTGCAGTTCACATCTTTCCTTTGGTCAGTGTTTTCATCTGAAAAAAAAATACAAAGCCAAATCTTTCCTTCCTACAGTCTCATGTGAAAATAAGAAAAGTCATCTGTTCCCCATGAGCTATAATGACTGTGTTCTTCATGCTGTTCAATGGTCTAAAGCAGATTGTTTCAGGATAGGATAGTGTCTTATAGCAAATTAGTGACTCCTTGTAAATGCAAAAAAAAAAGTTTTTATATAATCAAAGTTACATTTATTGCATACAAAATACATAATACATACAAATATTAATAACAGAACTTTATAATGTCAGATTAAGTACTTTGCATCAGCTCTAGTAACTTTCACATTACTGTCAAACATGATATATTATTTAGAATATGATAATGCTCCCTTTGTTGTTGTTAAACTCAACTCTATCTCCCTCTCCCTCTCTCTCTGGATAATAAGACTAGAGCTGCTGGAACTGAACCCATATTCCCAGCATTACCCAAAAAAAGCTATTGTTTTCAGGGAAGTGGATGTTGTTATCACAAAACGTTTACAGAGATTGTTATCACAAAACGTTTACAGAGATTTAGAAAGAACAAATTATTCTTTGTTAATTATGTAAATATATACATAAACGGGGGGCGTGTCCAACCTCGCAGCAGGCAAGATGTGATTTCTCGGTGCTCCCGTGGACTTAAGCTGGCCATAGACGTAAAGATTTTTGAAAGATCCAATAGTTATCGTAAGACCACGATTTGTCTCAAAACTATCGTTTAGATGTCCAATGTGTCCATCAACTAAAAAGACCATTTCAGGCGATATTGCCAGCAAAACTGAAGGGTCGCTGCCTGCTTTGCCCTGCACACATAGGTAGATTGTATGGGGACCGATAAAGATTTTCTAACCTGGCCGATCAATCTTCAGACCGATGTCGGACTAAAAATCGTAAGATGTACAATCGTTTCTATCCCACTAACCGCACGATAATTTGACAGATTAGTTGGACTTCGCTAAGATTGCTCGTTCGGCAAGGAAAGATCGTTGCGTCTATGGGGAGCTTTACTGCCTGAGGCTGGGAGAGAGGCCTACCGGCTCCATAGAGTGATACCATAGCATCACTGAACACTCCCAACTACCGCCCAACGTTAAGATCTGCATGTCATGGGTAGAATAGGCTCCTCCAACTGTCTAAGGTGCTCAGCACCAAACGCGTGTTTCTTGCATTTAATGTGGGAATGTCATATTGTGTACAAATTTTGGAGGGAAATTACTTTTTTAGTATTTACTAGTATTACCCCAAGTGCTTAACACAACTACCTGCTTACTAGGCATTATTGACTCCCTGGTGCCCCGAGTACACACCAGATGACTAATGAGACTGTTTTCTACAACAAAAAGACGATAGCCCTACATTGGATGGGCCCAACACTGCCAACCATCAATCGATGGATCAAGCTTGTCAACTTGCAAGTGGAACTGTATAAAATCACATACCTAGCCAGAGGCTGCCCAAGTAAGTTTGAAAATATATGGACCGTATCGCTTGATTCACCAGTCACCTCCTTCGATTAAAGAACGATAGCTCCAGCCCAATCCCTCTTCACCGCTTCCTTACCTCTTTTCTTCCTTCTTAATTGTTAATAAAAAGTTAATAAAACTTTATAATAAAAAACATTTTATAAAAAAAAAGACATGCATAAACATCTATATCTTGCAGTCTTGTGTTACTTCTCTGTACTTGTTACAGCTCTCAGTAGAATTATCTTCATCATTTGGGTGTCACAGTGCAAAAGCGACGCAGATCCGTAACCATTTCCCTGTTTGCTATGGGATTATATAAAGCTGTACCAGGAAGCCTCACTGCAACCATATCATTAAATCCCCCATAGCTGTAAGGCTCAGAGAAGTATTTCATAAATAAACAGATAGTACAAGGAATCTTTTGACATTTAATTAGAAATGGCAGCTTAGTGCATGTTAGATAACTGATCTAAGCCATTTGTGAACTAATTCTACTGAGCTATAGGAAAGGGATGTATACCAAACAAGTCTTTCTTTATAGAAACAATTGGATACTTCAGGTTCTACAAGGGAAGTATAACAATTGCAAGGAGGCAACAACTGGGAACATATTTATTTGGCAGTAGATCTGTAGATGTTTATTGCTGTTTCCCCGAAAGACTAAATCTGGTTCTGTGGGTACGATCTGTACTATGGCCCATATTTACTCAGAAAGGCAAATAAGCCAAAAATAGAAAACATGTTATGCTCCCTATCAAATTCTAGCTGTAAAATGTTCAAATTGAAGTTGTTTCAGACCAAATAATCAGAATTTAAATTCATAACAAAAATGAACATAAGCTATTTTTTCTGTAATTACTGTCTTCCAAGTACAAAAACTGCACTGGTTTTTACAAAGTCACATGGCTAGTATGCATAGTATGATAACATCCCAAGGAAGGCTACAAATTGGAGTGAGCATTGAGCATCTCAGGATTTTGTGGAATTGTAATAGCTGATTATATGTTTGCACAATGCCCCATGCCAATTACAGCCTTTTTTGCACTTTGCACACTGCATGGGGCATTGTAAATGGGCACCATAGACTCTGCATTACCAGAATGCTTGTCATAATCTCATCCTCCATAATCTCTACAAAGCTCATAACTGTAGGGAAAATTCATGCAATTCAGGCTAATATCCTGTTGGTCTTCAGTTTCAGTCATCATGTATTAAACAAGGATATAATCTCCAGCCTTGCCTGTGGTGTTTGGATAAATTAAGAATTCATTTTATGTCACTTCAGCTCAAAGGAATTCCACACATCACAATGGAAACTTTTGTCTGTGCTGCAAATAAGGAAATAGACTGTCACAATGACTATGAGAATAAAGCTTATTCTATCTTTTGAGTTTCCTTTTGGAGGCAGAGTGACATGATACCATGGTGTATGTCTAGGGTTTTAGGTATGAAGTACACCAAGCCATACTACATTTATATGCAGAGGACTTCTTCCTCTACATCAGTGACACATATTTAAATTACTTGTTTCTGTCTTACAGTACTTTATTTAAGCGTATAGTCTATATAATAGTAATTAATCCAATGGCCCAGTGTTCCATTATTGGAGAAAGTGTCATAGTTGCTAATATTTCAGCCTGTTTAATGTATTGATATTAAATACTCTTAAAGTATTTATTTGTAACTGTGATAAATAATAAAATTGTGTGGGTGCTAGGGTCACAAATATTTTTTTTTTAAACGTTGTATGTATTCATCTTCAACACAAGGGAAACAAGGAGAACAATCAGATGTCAACTAAAGCACAGATTGGTTGTTCCTACAGGTTAGGCAGTTCTAATACCAGCAGTAGAAGAGCAACCCATTTTAATATACATATTAGTGTGTAGAATGGGGGAAGGGGGATTGGGCTGTAAGGCATACATCAGTATCTATTTGGGCATAGGTTGGTAATGTCCTGTTAGCCGGTAGCTTGAGGTGTAGTTGTGTCAAGCGTATCGGCCCACGTGCCCCAGACTTTTTTGAATTTGTCTAGGCAACAAATGCTTATGTATATTAACTTGTTGTAAGACATGCCATCACATCATGACGTCACTGTGGGGTGCCCGATTTTAATTTTGGCGCCAAATTATCCTTAAAAGACCAGTCCACCATTTTGAGAATTCCCAAGCTAGCTTCACTTTATCTATTCCTGCTCAAGCGTATAGTCTGTCCTCTGATATCCTGGTTTTGACTTCTGCCTGACCCTAGACTACGATTTCTGCTGCCTGCCTTGAACTCTTCTCTGACTATGGCTTCTCTGAATCCTTGCCGGTACCTTGCTTACAGACTTGTTACGCACTTCCTTGTTGGCTTCCGCAGCAGAAAGCCTTGGGCCCCAAAAGGTCGTCAGTGAACACCGGGCAGAATCCACAGGGTCCATCTGTGCGTCCAAAGGTACTACCACTGAACAAGGTTCCTGATAACGTGATTACACTTGTAAATAGGAAATGCATAATTTATTAAGGATTTCCTTCTAGCCTTCTGTTCTGAATCAAGAGTTGCTACTCCTATTAGAGCTACCATTACATACTGACCAGGTGGTAACTCCAGTATAGGGATGGCGCGAACTGTTCGCCGGCGAACTTGTTCGCGCGAACATCGGCTGTTCGCGCTCGCCGGAAGTCGCGCGACGTTCGCCAATTTGGGTTCGCCTTAGTTGGCACTTTTTTTTGCCATTTCTCCCCCAGACCAGCAGATACATGGCAGCCAATCAGTAAGCTCTCCCTCCTGGACCACCCCCACACCCCGTGGCCCACTCCCCTTCCCTATAAAAACCGAAGCCCTGCAGCGTTTTTTCATTCTGCCTGTGTGTGCTTGGAAGAGATAGTGTAGGGAGAGAGCTGTTAGTGATTTCAGGGACAGTGGGGGACAGTGGATAGTAAGTTTGCTGGCTAGTAATCTACTGTTCTTCAAACAACTGCCATCTAGCTGTGTGAGCTTGTTCACATTCTGTCTAAATATCCATAATATTACCCTCTCCAGAAAAAGCACCTGAGTGACTTTTTTCAAGCAGCCATAATATATTTTACGTAATCCGTATCCACCGCTGTAGTAGTGTATACGTTGACCTTGTAGCCATTATTTGCCCTGTAGGCATTTTTTGCCCAGTGTGTTCTTCAAACAACTGCCATCTAGCTGTGTGAGCTTGTTCACATTCTGTCTAAATATCAATAATATTACAGTGTCCACAACCACCACCTGAGTGACTTTTTTCCCTTTACAGCACAAAACGCAGCGCTGTGTTAACAATGGATTTTTCAGATACATTTTTGCCCTTGATCCCCCTCTGGCATGCCACTGTCCAGGTCGTTGCACCCTTTAAACAACTTTAAAATCATTTTTCTGGCCAGAAATGTCTTTTTTAGCTGTTAAAGTTCGCCTTCCCATTGAAGTCTATGGGGTTCGCGAACCGTTCGCGAACCGTTCGCAATTTTCCGGAAGTTCGCGAACATGTTCGCGAACTTTTTTTCCGCGGTTCGCGCCATCCCTACTCCAGTATTCCCTTCATGCCCAACATTAATAGGAGCAGCACACATGCACCTAAAGAATAGGGTGCAAACACCAGAAATTACTACAGATGGACTTCCATACAATTGTGTCTGATTTGCAATGAATTGAGGATAAGGTGCAATTCAGTCATGGGCAGCCCAATTACTTCAGGCACAAAACCCACTTGAGAGCACATTGGGAAAAACGTGGGGGGAAAAAGCATGGTGATTGCACTCTAAACTGCACTTTGTTTACTGATTTTGCAGATGTAAATATTCCCTGTGGTCTTTACTTCTCTTTGGTGACATGAACGGAATCAGCAACATTATGGTTCCACCCATGAAAGAATGAATGATTCAATTACAATAAGTTCATTCATTGCATGCATCATAAGCATTTATCTTTTCTCTCTACGATATTTAAAGGAAAACTATACCCCCGAACAATGTAGGTCTCGATAAAAATATATTGCATAAAACAACTCATATATAAAACCCTGATTCATGTAAAGAAACCATTTTCATAATAATATACTTTTTTAGTAGCATGTGCCATTGGGTAATCCCAAATAGAAAATTGCCATTTTAAAAAATAAGGACAGCCTCCTGGGATCCTAGGATTCAACAGTGCACACAAACATACCAAACAAACTATAAAGTTAGGTCACATCAGCCAATTAACAGACAGAGTTCTGTCTTTTGCTTCAACACTTCTTCCTGTTACAGTTAGAGTTGAAATATTTCTGGTCAGGTGATCTCTGAGGCAGCACACAGACCATCATGAAATGGTGGTTCAGGGCAAGAGCTGTAAAAGGATACTTGTTGCTCAAGTATTCATTTTCAGGGTATAGTTTTCCTTTAATTGAAATTATTTCCTTTGCAATATTAATACAGGCTAATTCTTAAAGCTTTGGGACACAAGGTATGCTGTATTTTCATCAGTGTGTCTTGCTTTGAAATTAATCAAAATATAGTTTGCCATCTCCATAAAATGAATAGCTCATCATAAATAACTTGCTTTGTCCCTAGTTACAAGAGAAACGTGTTTCATTTATTCAAGGCTAAGTGTCACCGCATTCATTTAAATTAAACAGGCTGCAATAGATTCAGGAAAATTACCATAAATAAGCTCGGCCTATGATGGTAATAAATGTGAAGGACTAAACCCTGTAAACAAGATAAGTAACACCATCGTATACATATTTAAGGCTATATAAAATAAAGATTCTCATAAAGTACATAGAAGGGTGATGGATGCTGCTGGTTCCATTAGATTTCCGGACAAATGGTCTTAAAAGGATCATTCATATTTCTTATTTATAGAAGAATTCATTTGTAAAGATAAATGAGACTCATGCCAAGTGCACAAGAGCTGAGGTAACCCTTTCTTGTCAGGCATTTTTTTTGACTGGGTCTTTAAATAAAGGGCTAATAAAATGAACTCCATCTTCTTAAGTTTCCAAGGGCTCATAAATATGGTAATCGTGCAACTTGCCCTGTGTATATTACATCTGGGATGTCAGAGAGTAAATGTGGAAGAAATCACAGATGCACCCAAAAACTCTGCAAAGATAAGTCAGGTGCTTAGTCTGGAAGATTGCCCTGCCCCTCCTCCATATATGCCATAGACATAAACCCAGCAAAATGGCATAATTACATGCAGGATAACCCCGGTAAATGTATTATGTAGATTGTAATGTTTCTGGGGGCAAACCCTTTTATCAAACAAACAGTAAAAAAGTAAACCAGGAACCATGCATTACACTGTAGGTCCTGATTCTGACAGATATATGCAATTAAAGACTGAAACTAACCCACTAGCCTTTCCTTCTCTGCTCTGCCTTGAGCACATACTCACTGCGTGTTGGTCTGGTGTAGACACCAAGAATGGTGTGTAGTTAAAGTTCCAGAGCTTGACCAGGTTGTTTTCCAAGATGTGACTACTCAATGCTAATTTCTGATGAGTTACTGGAAGTAGCAGGAAGTAACTAGTGGGAGCAGACCAAGGTAGTCTCAAACTGCATCTTTTCTTTTTCTTCATATTTGTTCACAAAATAAGCAATGGGCAACACCAACTGGGCTGAGTTGGAAGGGCATCCTAAACACGATGCCATGTACCCCCTCTCCCTGCACATGTTATAAGAGCAAGGGCAGGGATGGGACTTTCCCTTTCACCCAGGGATATCCAGGCCATTGTTACCAAGTGCTACTTCTGCCTACCCTACTTCTGGCCCTGATGGGCAGCTCAACACCATCAGTAAATGTACAGTTCATAAGGCAATAAGGGTTCATTCTGACAAGAACAAATGCAGACTACAGGATTTTTATTAGACTGATAGAAACATGCTTCATTTTGTAATATATACTATATATATACTGTATATGTATACTTGTACTTCCTTTGTTTATTTAATTGAAGCTAAGTCATGCTTTTCCTTTTTAATATCTGGGGGCTTGAGTCCCACAAGTTATTGATGAAGCCCATACTGATTTAATGGAGAGGAAAGAAAAAGGGAAAAAAAAGTCTTTACTCAAAGCATGGAACAAAAGCAAGGGAGGGAAAATGAGAAAGTGGAAAGCATTTAAATCGATTGTGCAAACAAAAGACAGGGAAAGGGATTCAGAGAGAAAAGGAAAGAGAGAGAGAGTGTGATTCAGCTGTCAAAACATGAAATGAAACATTAGATATTATCAGGGGGAGATGTGCTGCTTGCCTATGATCAAGGCATTGCTGTCAAACAAAAGCACCCCGGGTGGGGAACTTTTTATTATTGATTATTTGATTGATCTGGACAAATCGCTAACATCACCATTGTGTACTCTGGGCAACATTATAGCCAGGGCTGCCATCAGGGGCTGTATAGGCTATTTAGCTTACGCTGTAGTAGTAGAAATTGGATTTACTACTGTTACTCAGTAAATAACAGGAGCTTTGCCTCAAAAGAATCCTGTTTTACCTGAAAATGTTAGAGTTAGAGTTAAAGCTGACTACTACAGCCAGGCTTGCTTTTCAATCATTTAGGTATCTCTGACTATCCTGCAGGAACTCAGAAACAAAACAAATATACACATACAATATACCATTTACATAAATACATATGCCATTTTTACAGAACAGGAGCACCCACGGGATATCTGGTAAATGATTATAATCACTGGGGGATGCCTACAATTTTGTTTTCATGATTATACCTTTGTTCAGGCAGCTAGGTTAGGTTGCTGACTTTAAAATGAGTTCATACTAGTGATGTGTGGGTTGACTCAAAATCTGCTGGTATCTGCAGTTTTACCGCTAATTTGGCAGGTTCAGGGTTGAAATTGGGGTGACCACATTGGGTTAGGGTTGAGTCTGGGTCAAACTGGGGAAGAGTATTCACACTGCTCCCAAAAACTTTCTGTCTTGGAAATAGCATACATAGCAAGAACACATGGGCTTATTTCTCAATGATTATGGTGCAGCTTTTTTAGGAGAGAAGATGGCTAAAGGGTTGGAGATTTTAAAGTAGGCATAGAGGGGGAGGGTTCAGTAAACGATACAGTGGAAGGTTAGATGAGATAGTGACCAAAGGAAGGGAAAATGGGGGAGGAGATTTGGTTGGGGGTACTGTTAAGGATAGGGAGGACCACATGTCATTTGATCAATAAGGTACCAGTATTAAACGTATGTTTGCAAATGCAAGGAGTCTGACTGATAAAATGAGAGAGCTGGAGGGAAATATGATGTGATTGGTGTGGCCGAAACATGGCTGAATGAGTCGCATGACTGGGCAGTTAATATCAGCGGCTATACTTCGTTTTTGAGGGTCATCAAAAAGGAGGAGGGATATGTCTGTTTGTTAGGCAAGCTTTAAAAGCTTATATAAAGGAAGAGGTTATGTTAGAAAATGAGGGGGCAGAAGTCTCATGGGTGGAGTTCTTGACCAGTTGTAAAGAGTCCAACAAATTAATTGTCGGGGTATGCTATATACCCCCTAATGTAAGTGAGGAGGAGGAAGTTAAGCTCATGATGCAAATAGAAAAGGCTGCTAGTTTGAGTAAAGTAATGATAATTGGGCGGTTTTATTTAGCCAGATATTGACTGGAGCAACAGTACTGCCAGATCAGTTAATGGGAATGAGTTTGTAAACTTGTGGCATGACAATTTTATGGCACAGGTTGTTGAGGAGCCTACCAGAAAAAATTTTATTTTGGATTTAGTGAACTTGTAGCAAATGTGCAAGTCATTGAAACCCTGAGTAATAGTGACCATAATGTTATATCATTTAATGTCTGGTGCAAAAAAACAATTATACACTGAGGCAACAAAAACCATAAATTTCAGAAAAGCTTATTTTAGTGCCTTGAGGGCTGCCCTTCAGAGCATTGATTGTGGCATTATGTTTGCAGCTAAAAACACAGAACAGGAATGGTTGTAATTTAAAGTTATATTAAATTGTTACTGTTCTCAATTTATTCCCTTAAAGAGTAAATGTAGAAGCTCTAAGAATCACCCTATGTGGCTTAATACAGAAGTTAATAGGAAAGAAGAGAAAGGCATTTTAAAACTACAAGTCTGTGGGGACAGAAGCTGTATTTGATTAATATAAACACTAAAATAACTGTTGTAAAACAGCAATCGGGAAGGCAAAAGAAATGAAGAGTGCATTGTGGCGGAATCTAGGACTAACCCCAAAAAGTTGTTTAAGTATGTTAATAGTAAAACATTGCTTGAAAGAGTTGCTCTTCAGTGTATACAATAGAGGAGATCTCAGGCTCACTTCATAGCTGCACTGATGGCTCAGCTCAATCTAGTCAGTGGCTGACTCAGGATATGGTTCATAAAGCTTTAATAAAAATGTATGTAAACAAGGTTCCAGGGCCTGATGGGCCTGATTAGTTCAGTTTTAGACCAGCCCCTATTTCTAATTTTCTCAGATTCACTTTCATCTGGTATGGTACCTATGGATTGGAGTAAAGCAGATGTCATTCCAATATTACAAAGGGATTACAATCTCCGCCTGGCAATTATAGGCCAGTAAATTTGACATTTTTGGTGGGCAAATTATTTGAAGGCTTGTTAAGGGATTAGATTCAAAATTTTGTCCCAGTGAATGGCATTATGAGCAGCAATCAGCATGGCTTTATAAAGAATAGGTCATGTCAGACAAATTTGATTTTGACAAAGCGTTTGATACCGTGCCCTACAAAGAACTGCTTTCTAAACTAAGGTCTGTTGGGTTTAATGAAGTTGTTTGCACATGGATAGGAACCTGGCTACAGGATCGGGTATGGAGGGTGGTTGTTAACAGCCTAACAATAGAACAATGGGAAGGTAAGGAGATAACAGCTCCCTAACACAAGATAACAGCTGCCCGGTAGATCTAAGAGCAGCACTCAATAGTAAAATCTTATGTCCCTCTGCGTTCCATTCAGTTAGGAAAAACAACAGCCTGCCAGAAAGCAGTTCCCTCCTAAAGTGCTGGCACAAGTCACATGACAGCTGGGAAATTGACAAAATGTCTAGCCCCATGTCAGATTTCAAAACTGAATTTAAAAAAATCTGTTTGCTCTTTTGAGTAATGGATTTCAGTGAAGAAGTCTACTGGAGCAGCACTATTAACTGATGCATTTTGAAAAAAACATGTTTTCCGATGACAGTATCCCTTTAAGGGGTGATATGATAACTATGTATAAATATATAAGGGGATCATATAATAATCTCTCTAATGCTTTATTTAAAAGTAGGTCTTTCCAGCTGAAACAGGGTCACCCATTATGATTAGAAGAAAAGATGTTCCACCTAAATATTCAGAAGGGTTTTTTATTCAGTGAGAGCTGTGAAGATGTGAAATTATTTTCCTGAGTCATAGAGGCTGGTAAATAGCTTTAAAAATGGGTTGAATGGCTTTTTAGCAAGTGAGGGAATACAGGGTTATGGGAGATAGCTAATTGTACAAGTTGATCCAGGGACTAGTCTGATTGGAGAGGCTTCAGATGGGTTTTGTTGTCTTCCTTTGGATCAACTAGCAGTTAGGCAGATTAAAAAAATTGAAAGGTTGAACTTGATTGACATGTGTCTTTTTTCAACCTTATTTAATATGTTACATGGGCACAGGTCCAACAGTGTCAACTATATATATATATATATATATATATATATATATATATATATATATATAGTATATACAGTATTTATACTATATTATTGGGGCACATATTTTGTGCATTTTAATGCAGTAGGAACCCTAGAGCCACAGTTGAAGTGGAGGTAGTTTCAGGGTTCCCCTGACTTACTTCGAGCACACCATTCATCCAAAAAATCATCCAAAAAAATCAGCGGTGGTGTTGACTTTTAGCATCAAAATTCACAAGAGCAAAGAGCAGCTTTAGAAGTACCTTTTAATGAATGGTGTCAATTTTCTATGCTACTACTGTTTCTACAAGAACCCTGTAAAGAAGATCTGAGGACATTGTTGTATATATCTATACAAAAATGCTTCAGTGATATCCGTACTAAGACAGTATGTGATATATAGCAGAATGTACAAATACACAGAGGGTACAGTGCTACAGATCATGCAATGTTATATGACAGAGTTGCTATTATTATCAGTATTGTAGTGGATTTGGTCATTGAATATTACAAACTCACATAGTTTGGGAGTTTTACTTTGCAGGTAAAGTTGCTGAGTTTTACTTTGAATGCCGCAATTAAGTTGCAGGTAAAACTTAGCCCCTTTATAAAATACATATTGAAGCAATAGAATTCTTAATGAATCAGATGCAATTTGAGAGTAGGACTGGCCAGATATGGGATGACTTTGACTTGGTTGGCCAGCTTAAATATATTGCAATATATGGACAAACAATCCCTGTTTTGTTTAAAGGGTAAGGCATTTTTTAGTAGCTGTCTGCACAAAATGTCTCAATGTCTTAAATATATTGATAATGGGTTGAGTGCAGAGGACCTCTTGTATTTGTCTATATGTATGTTGTGGTCACAACCTCATTGAACCCCTGCCTTAATGTTTTTAAAAATTAGTGGTGAGCACAAGTTTCCCTTGTTGTTATAGTTTAAAAAAAAAAAACCTGCAAATGTTTGGCCGACATTCTACTCCCTACTAGTTAGAAGGCAAAATGTAAGCTTTTTCCCGACACATGACAATTTTCCACTCTGTATTTTGCAGATATGTTCCAAGGGACTACACCATATTTGATCAAGTGAATTACAGATAAGTTGCACATTTTTAACATTTATGTTTTAGGCTGGGGCTGTTCCATGAAAACAGCTACCTTTTTTTTCCATTTTCTGAGACATTTATGCTTCCCTTGGTGGGTGTTTCCATGGTCTCCATTGGTAAATATACCTTTAAAAACAAAGACATTGTGGGATGGACCATAGCTTATGACTGTTTCCCTTTAGGCACAAACTGCATAAGTCTGTTTTGCCAAATCGTTAAACTTTTAAAACAGCAGCTGTTCTCTTCACCTGGTGTGTCTCCCATCTTTGAATTACAAATTTCTAAGGAAATACATGCGTATGGGACTGCATTTGAAGCCCTGTGGCACCCCCTAAGTAACTGCAGTTAGTTGTCACAATGAAACCCTTGCAACTGTTTTTCTAGTCTCCTCCTAAAATCAACACTGAATGATCCAAGCTGAAGCACTGCAAAGATATTGATGTTTTCAGGTGAATTGACCTGGGAGTTGTAAAGGATAAAACATTAGACCTGTCAGCAGCTGCAGAAGCATAGAAAGCAATTAAATATATTTTATTGTTATATTGAGAGCAGGACTCCAGGGCCACGATTTACAATACATAGAAAATTAGCTAGTTTCTTGTACAGAATAATTATGGTGTGGGAGGTACATGGAAACAGTGCCAGGCTTTGGTTGTACCTAATGAAAGAGCTAGAAGAGAGGATTTCATCCTATTTTATTTTGCTCCTTGTGTAATTCAGTGAGTTTTAGATATAATAGCCTGATGATTAATATGGGTTTAATTCCCTTAACAGGTAAAACAAAAACATGATCTAACATGCCTGAGTGTGGAAAGCAAATTCTGTCATGATGGAATGGAGTCATGTTTACATTTTACATTTTACATTTCTACTTCTTATTATGAATTGAATGGCTGCCCCTACTCAGCAGTGTCCAAAAGCTATAACACTTGGCTGGGTTTGTATTTTTTTATTAGAGAAAACTCACTGCATACACCATTGTCTCAATATATAAAACAAAAGTCAGACAGAACTGGGTGGTGCACAGGATATTATATAATAAATGCAGTATGAAATATAGTTTGTACAAATGTATTGGCACAACTACACATTCAATGTATACATGGTTGAGATAAATGCAACAGAAATATAGCACCATGGAAACATGGAATATTTTAACTAGGGGGTTCTAGGGTAAACAAAAACATGGACAAAGAGTGTTGTTTTATGTTATGAAATGAGTGCTTTATCTTTAAGCAGTTGGTCATTTATGTTGTGTAATAACAGACTTCCAGAACAATGCTGAAAACGTGTGAAATTCCATAGTTCTAGGGTTGAAAAAAAGGTCAAAAAGTGTTTTGGTTTTTGACAAAAAGAGTGCTTTATCTTAAAGGTTATTTTTGTTGTGCAGACTCCCATAAATTTGAAGAAAGTATATAAACATATAAAATGTCTTCTTGGAGTATGGTATTTTACTGAATAATCAACATGAGCTGGGCATAAATAAGTTAAATACAATAACCTTGCATTTTATACAATATTTACTTTGTCAGCATTAAAGGACAAGGAAAGGCAAAAAAATAAAATCCCATTTTTACTTTATTTAATGAAAAAGAACCCTATCTCCAATTTACTTTAATTAAAACATGTGTAGCATTTTTATAAGAAACCTGACTGTATGCAGTGAAATTCACCCTTCATTTACTGCTGTGGGTAGGAATTGTCAGATGGTCCCTTAATGCTGAGCAGGGAAACAATCATACTTATGAACAGCAGGGGGAGCTCCCACCTTACTTCCCAGCCATGCATGCGTTTACATGCCCTTTACTGTTTCCAGCTCCAGCTGCAGGGACAAAGATCCCTGATTTATACAGAAAAACTGGGATTCTATTTGGAGGATTATTTTGCTGCAGCCACTGGTTCTGCAGAGTTGAGGAAGGTTTGTATTAAACAATACAAAAACTATAAAATCCACATTAGATTAAGTGGCAACACAGGACCCAGTGCAGTCTGTATATTCTGATTATTAATCAGTCTTGCTCTATCGGCTTCTGGCAGATATTATTTGACTTGTGCTGTTTTGATAATTCATGACGATCCATAAGCAGCCTAGATCACACTGAGCATGTGCACAGTCTTGGTCTTGCAAAGATGTTTAACAAAGTTACAAGATGACAGCCCCCTGTGGCCAACTTTGAAAGCTTAAATCTTTTGTTTGATTAGGCTTGTGGTGCAGTAAGTTCATGTTTATATTTAGTATACAAAATACAGCATTTCTAGCCTTATTCTATTTTAGACTTTCATTGTCCTTTAAAAGCCTATTATCAGTTTGCTGTGGCACAAAGCTATGGAATAAAAATGCAAATAAATAAACATTAACAGGAATGATACAGAAGGAAGTCCACCTTTAGATTAAATGTTTAGTATCTTATATAGATGGACTAATCATAAGCAACATTTCTGTTGTGTTTTGATAGCCGAGGATTAGCAGAGTATAACAGTGCTTTATTAGCAGGCTCATGTGGCCATTAAACATCAGTAACATAAACTCTAGTACCTTAAGCATTATAGACAGTACTGTGTATGCACTGAGTATAACTCATGTGCACAGTGACATCTACAGGCCATTTGTATAAACACCACAATTTCATTTTATATTTTAAATATATTTAGAATTTTAACCTTCCTCTTCTTCGTCTTTCTATCTTGCAACAGCCAACAAGCAGACTGGCTTACTTGGATAACCAATCTTACCTACTACTTAGTCAATAGTGATGGGTGAATCTGGGGCGTTTTGCTTCGCTGGCGAAAAATTCGTGAAAGGCCGCCGCGTCTCATTTTTGCATGCCAGCGTACATTGCTGCAGTCAAAAAAATGGACAAAACCAAAAATGGACGCCAGCGAACTTTCACCAGGCAAAATTTTCCTGGCAACTTTATTCGCCTGTGTCGAATTGCAGGGGGATGTTGGATGGCAGTCCGGGCTGAAACTGAAACAGCAAAAGCAGTGGGACCACCAAAATTGGGAAATTTGCATTAACCTCTAAGAAAGATCTTTAAAACACTGGGCAAGTCTCTTTTATTTCCTTTTGCTAGGAAGGAATCAATATGTTTATACTATATACTCATAAAGATGATCTTCATATTGAACCAAACGAAGACTTTTTGTTGAACAGTAATGGAAAGTTGGGCAGGAGATGGCAACACCGTTATGCAATGTACTCATGAAGCCTACAGCACAGAGCAGTCCTTCTGCACACACTGTTTGTCCTTCCCAAAGAACAATTCTAGTCTCCTTTTATTTCTTCCATCTGCCTGACCTGCCCAGGTGAACTCATCTGATTCCAATATTGATGCTTTGTATAGAGTCACTGGATAATTTGAAAAAGGAAAAATGTCAATGAAGGGAAAATAACTGAGCAGATAAAGCAACTTCCACAATGCAGAGCAAAGCAAAAGGTCACTTTCCAAGACACAGCTTTCTCTGGTGTTCTCTTTAATTTCTGCCCATTGTGTAACACATGAATAGAAAGGCAACAAAAGGCAAATAGATATATTACCCACAGCTCAGCAGCACTTGGGAGAGAGCCCTTATCATACTGAGCTGAAAGGTCTGCCACACAAAATGATAATGATCTTATTTCTTTTCTGCATGTATGCATATAGTGTTATCTGAATTATGCCACCCAGTGCCCTAGTCACAAAGAGCTAGCAATACGGTGCAAATTACTGACTGTGTCAATCAGTATCTGCCCTGATTCATATGGGGGATCCTGCCATGAATCTCACTTCAAAATAATGTGGATAGTGAGCTTTTTTAATGCCTTCTTTAGAACATCCCTCTTTTGAAAATAAATTTCAGAGGGTATAATAAAACATATTCAGTTTCATAGAGTTTCCCATTTGGACCATGGCTTCTGACACCACAGGCTTGATTCACTAACAAACAGTGTCACATACGGTTAACTTTCTTTTGTTTATATTGCTTGGTGAGGTACAGTAATAATGCTACCTCATTCCCTTGCTTACTCCTGGCACACCCTGCAGCAACCTCTCACTCTCCCCTGGAGGCCTATTCCACATATGGTACAATGATACAATCACTCAATTGGCCATATCTATACATGCATAATATTGTCATGTATTGTTTTATGTATGAAAAGGGTGCGCTTTTCTGAACACGCCAATATCCTTGCAATTACGATGGTGCATGATTAAAAGCACAAAATCCAAACTAGTAACTGCAATGACAGCAACAAAACTTGGATCCACTGTTCCCATTCCAAAATATACTCCATTTAACGACATTCCAATACCAACAACACTCCTGGGTGCTGCAACTGCAACAGCACCACTGGGCATTTCTCCTGTATCAGGAGGACTACTTGAATGCTATCCAAAGCCAATAGAATCCATGGCTTGCATTGCAACTTCAACAGTATCAATTATTTCCACTTCATGAGAACTGCTCCACTGGGTAACACTGCTTCAATAGCACCACTGGGTAACACTGCTTCAATAGCACCACTGGGTAACATTGCTATATCAACAGCACCACTGGGTATCAATGCTTCAATAGCACCACTGGGTAACACTGCTTCAATAGCACCACTGGGTAACACTGCTTCAATAGCACCACTGGGTAACACTGCTTCAATAGCACCACTGGGTAACACTGCTTCAATAGCACCACTGGGTAACACTGCTTCAATAGCACCACTGGGTAACACTGCTTCAATAGCACCACTGGGTAACACTGCTTCAATAGCACCACTGGGTAACACTGCTTCAATAGCACCACTTGGTAACATTGCTATATCAACAGCACCACTGGGTATCAATACTTCAATAACACCATTGGGTAACACTGCTACATCAACAGCTCCCATTAGAAATCACGGGGCCCTGTACAACAAAATTTTCCGGGTCCCCGGGGCCCCGCCCATCCTGGTACCCAAGCCCCACCCCTGATCCCACCCACTCCACATCACAGTTAAGAGACCACACAGACATCAGTGCTAAAAAAGTAACCCCCCCCACTAACTGCTTCAATAGCACCACTGGGTAACACTGGTCCAATAGTGCTAATGGGTAACACTGCTGCAACAGTCAGGCCTGGATTTGTGGAAAGGCCACAAGATTTTAGCGGGGCGGCATGCGGCTAAACCACACCCACACTGGTTCAAAAACACTGGGGACACGCAGGAGTTACAATTGTTTTTTACATTTCCTGTGCAACAATCCCCATTGCTCTGGTTCCGATAATAAAAATTTGCAAGTGGACAGGAGAGGACAGGGGCAACAAATGGCAGTGGGCCTAGGGGTGCCCACTATATAAATCTGGCCCTGTCAACAGAACCACTGGGTAACACTGCTACATCAACAGAACCACTGGGTAAAACTGCTACATCAACAGCACCACTGAATAACACTGCTTCATCAACAGCACCACTGGGCCCTACTTTTATGCAGAAGCAGGCCACGCTCCAGTCATGGACTTTCTTATCCTCCATTCTATAAAACCATAGCATAGCATTAATTATGTTAGAAAGACTTTGAACCTGCACCCACAAGAATACACAAAATCCGGATTTGAGTGCAGCTGTCTTTATATATATATATATATATATATATATATATGTGTGTATATATATATATATATATACCATCCAGCAGTTTAGACTGAATCATTTTGTTGCTAGTAATCAGCTGATTTATGTGGATCTATATTATGTAACTATTAATTAAACTACCTAGCATATATAAAAATATGAAACTTCCAAATTTATTAATTCTGCTGTCACCAAAGCTTCTAATCCTTTCACGAGGCTACGTCTGTACTCCAGCGCCGGCTGCTACTAATTATATGCACAGTCAATGCTGTGTGTCTCTGTCCGACTGTATTTCACAGAACATTGGAAGGAGCTGTCAGTGCATACACAACTGGGGACTATAAAATACTAATATATATAGACTGGTATAACTTTCTTTAAATAAAACATCCTTGAACACTCTGGGAAATGAATGTAACAGAAAAAAATCAGAGGCAGCATCACTAGGAAAAACTGAAATACTGAAGTCTACAATCTGATTGGAGATAATTACAGCATGGGTAGATTGTTTGTAAAAGAAATATCCCTGGCCCAGTCTGTGTGCAAAACAAAGAGAATTAATGCAGCATCTTATTTAGTGCTCAGAATCATCATCAATCATGAATGAGTCTGTAGTAGTTCATTTAGCCTCCTGTTCTAGTTTGCAACTAAATATTTAATACTTTATGACTGATGACATTGCACCAATGATTATCCACGTATCTCTGAACCTCAGCCTCCACTTTTATTCCCTCCATCAAGTCCAGAATTATGGAGACTTAAAACAATGCTGGAAAAGGCGTTGTTATCCACCCAGTGTAACAAAGTGGCTAAAAAAGGACCCCTAATCCCTCTCCTGTTATGGACTATGGACATACCATGGGCTTTACACCCAGGACATATATATATATATATATATTTTTTTTTTTTTTTTTTTTTTTTTTTTTTTAAATAAACAAAAACCATGAATATCCTTATAAAAGATGCTAAAACATCTGAAACATTATAATTAAGGTACCTCTTATTGTAAAATATGAGTATATTAGAAATCACCAATGAGTTCCTTGACTAAATAACAGTACTAGGCCAAATGCTTTTATACAGAACCTGGAACTTCAATATCTTCATTTTACAATAGGGGGATAGATAGATGAAGAGATAGGAAAAAGATATGCAAAGACAAAGAACCCATCAAGCCTCTTCTCTCCCACCCATTATAAATAAAGCACTGCTGAATGCAGACAGCACTTTACTTGTGATCCAAAATTGAAGAAGGAAAAGGAACTCCAGCAGAATTATTGCAAATAAACTTAAATTCCGAGTGGTGGCAAACACAACATGACTTGATAAAGGGTATTGTGCCTGAAACCTGTTGTGTTTGCCACCACTCAGAATTAAAGTTCTGCCGGAGTTACTTATCCTTATTCAATTTTGGATTGCATGTAGCAGTTGCAGCACAGAGCAACCATAAAGGAATTTTACACAGTTTGTTTGACATTCATACTGGCCATCATCCCCCCTCTTCTATTTGCACTGTACTTGTGTAGTATGTGGTTGATTTTACATGTTTTATCACTTTGTCTCCTATGTTGCGTTGCACTAAAGCGTATCAAATAACCCCTTAAAGTGGCCCAGTCACCCAGACACAAAAATCTGTATAATAATAGTCCTTTTCAAATTAAATATGAAATCCAATTTCAAATTTTCATTAAAGCATTCATAGCTGTTTTAAGCTCATTTAAAAATCTCAGCTGTCAATCAAATATTGTCTGCCACTCCTCTATGCCTTAGGCATATAACTTTCACTTTCCATTCAGCACTTCCTAGATGCCACTGCTCCCCACACATTCCCCCAGTTCTCTTAACCATTTAATTGTGTAGCCAGGACATGGGGATAGACATTGGGTCCCCCATTCTGGTGCACAAACAAGATTCTCAGATGATACAAGGCTTGCCTTAATAACAGTGTCCACAAAAGGGCTCCTGCCTGCTTGCTATAATTATGAATTCCCAGACTGTAGAAAACAAGATTAAAATAATTTATATAGTGTAATTAATGTTCATTTTGCTGTACTAATGTGATAAAATATGATTTTGAATATTTCTTTGGGGTGACGGGTCCACTTTAAATGTCTCAAGTGTCTTCATGCCTATCTGTGATTTTAGAGCTGGAGAGAGAAGTTGCTCCTTCACTTCAGCACAGCTTCTTTAGTTCTCCTGTGACTTGTAGTTGGTCCTGTGTGTAGTTTAACATGGTCCCAATTTACCTTGACTGAGTGAGTAAGTGAGTCCAAGTCAGAGCAATGCCAGGGTAAATAAATAGTAAGTGGGCGACATGGAAACCAGAGAGGCCCACAGTTAGGAATGTTGCTTGTACTGAAACTGAAACTAGTCACCACTCTTCTCTTCACTACAAACTTTCCATGGAAATTATACACACCTCCCAACATTTTGAAAATAGAAAGAGGGACAAAAGTGGCGAACATTGTAGATCACGCCAATTTTGAGGCCACACTCCCCATGTTCATTTTACAAAATTTGTCAGGTTATGAAAGTTTAAACACATTTCTGAGGTTCTTATGTGTTATTACAGTCTTGCTAATGAAGGTGATTTGCCATTTTAGCCGCAAGTCATTTTCCCGAAGAGACCTGCTTATTTTAAATTATTACAGTTGTATTAAAGTGCACCAGGCACATATTCTGGGCTCTCTGCCAATTAAGTTAGAAACATTGTATTTTTTTTTTGGCAGGAGAGGGAGATCAAAGAGAAAGTCTGGACATTTCAGTAACAAACACAGGACTGTGGGTTGAGCTGTCAAAATCAGGACTGTCCCATGAAAAACAGGACAGTTGAGCATGTATGATCATATTCATTGAAATCTTTGGTATGAAACAGTCAGTATTCCTACAGAACAATACAACTGCAAATGCTGCGTCTCTCTCTGTAGCCAATAAGTCTTTCAATCAAACTGCAATGTCGTTTTGCCTGAAACTGCAAACTCACTGATCCTAAATTCTGTTTAGATACAGATGCGCCCTCTTGTGTTATACAGAAGACTAGCTTGTCTTACAGGAACACAATGTAATCTAACCTATACATGGTGCAAACGTTTTATTCAATGGACCAAGAAGGGGGTGATTCAAGATCCTTTCATCAGAATCGCCAAACAACACTTACCCACTTATTGTTCAGTGTAAATTATACACTGACTGCCTATAATGGCCCTAATTTGTAATTTGCTACAGAAAAAAAAATTAAGTTTGTGGCTTTTTGTTTATATGTTCATATAATATGCATATGACTGTGGGAATAATTTCATGTATGTGCAAGCTTCCATTTATTTTTAATGGGGGAAGGTTTTATATGAATAATTGATGTAAAGTTGTTGTTAACAGGCTCTTATTGAAATCTCTCGCTCCCTCTGGGCCTCTACTGCATTATATGACTGGCTGCCATTTGCACAGTGTCTCAGGAATATGCTGACTGTGAAAAACTGGTTGTAATGTATACAGTGCTTTTCCTAGTCCTAAAAACCTGAATAATGACAGTCATTGATTGCAGCTCCACTTGTCTGTCCCTCATGCCTCTCAATAAAACCAAAAATTGTCAGGGAAGTGCAGAAAATGTACTGTGGTTCATTAACTTCAATGAAGTAGCAAAAGCAAGGAACTGTATATACCAACCACAGAGCTCAGTGGGATACACAGTTGAAACAACTGAAATTGCCCATGTTAAAGGAGAACTAAAGCTAAACTGAAGAGTATGGCAGAAATGTTGTACATTATGTTTTGGGCTTCTGTACCAAACAAAGAGAACTACAGCACTTTATCAGTGAATATCAATGCCACCAAAGATGCCTCAGTAGCTCCCAATCTTCTTTTCTGCTGATTCACTGATTCACATGCTCTGTTCTGCTGTCACTTACTGAGCTTAGGGACCCACTCACAATATCCTGAACATATATAATATAAATGTCACAATTTATGGTTGATTAGTAAATAATTCTGATTACTGGTATATGGCAGCTCAAATACCAACACAAATAGCATCAGAATTTAATAATCAGCCCTTTAGCATCATCATATATGACAGGGGACCCTCATTTTTTTGGTTGACGATGTGTGATGTTCTCACATGTCACTGACACTATTAACAAGGTCCAAGATGGGAAACTCCTGTGACAACTTTGAAGGCCTGACTCATTCCTACTATAGAGGTGCTGGAGCTTTAGGTAATAAGTTCAGTATATAAAATTGATTTGTTTGAAAAAAAAGTCTTGTAAAACTTTCAAATACTGCACATTTTTTATCTATTTATCATTTTCAATGGGTCGAAAAACTTGCACTGAAAAAAATGCCTTAAATTTGCCATAGACGGCTCCCATTGACATGAACTTGGCAGTTTTTACAAAGTCTTACTTTATTGGTTCATGTGTTTTTTAAAGCAAAATTCTGATTCCTGAGTTTTAAGCGAAACAAATGTTGGTTCTTGGAAAAAGCAACTGTATTGTCAGTGTAGCACCTACAAACCAATATGTATTACAAACATTATGTATTTTGCATCCCCTCCAAGAATAATGACTCTTCATACTACCCTATATAGAGGTGAGAAATGAGAGCAAGTTGTAGCACCATGGAGCTCACACACTCCTGGAGGTAATAAATAATATTAAGCATGAAAAAAATGATTTAATAGATATAAAAAAAAACATGTTAATAACATCATATTTCATCCCTATTGTATAGTTGCTGTATTTCTGTAAATTAAACCCCACTGCTAGCATTCCCTTGGCATGGTGTATAGTAGAGAACATGAATACCCAAAGAATATGGATCCTGCAACTGGTGTCCAATAATCCTTACATGTGTGACATCTCTTATAGACAAAGCCAACCAGGGTACAAAAAGCTGCAGAAGTACATATGATTTTTTTTTTTTTATTTGTTTGTTTTTTTGTTTTCAAGGCCTTTAGCAGAGAAGAATCTAAAATGACTGCGAATATCTGTCTTTGTTCAATGTCGAAATGGCAAAAATATAATATTGTTATGGTCTCTGCTGCCATCTAATGGCTATTTCTGAAATTCAGGTTGATAGTCGTCTAGAAGGTTAGTCACAGACTTTTCAACATCAATTCAGAATTATTATTGTAAATTGTATTGATTCACATGTACCTGAACTTGGTGCTTCATTTAACCAGTGCAGTTACCAGAGGAACCAATGAAATACTGCCTTTCACTTCAATGCTGTAGCAGACTAAACTAATGGCTATTCGGTTCCTACTGATAACTACAACATTACAATTAACCTCTATCTTAGCCAAGGATTACATATAGAAGCGGTTTACTTTAAAGCTATATAAAAATACAAGAATACAAAATCTGAACCTCCAATGGGACAATAAGGAATAATGTTAATGGTTTTGAAAAATATTTAGTGTGATTGGGGTAATTATGTGATACTTTGTAAAAAAAAATCTAGTTTCTCTCTTGTCTAAAGACATGTTTTGCTTTTATGAAATATAAAATATTTTAGATTTGTACTGATTTATTTCTGTATTCTACCTGCCAGGCAAAAGGGAAAATGTTGTTCTAGGGAAGTGAAATAAGCCATAAATAAGACAGGCAATGTGAGGTTACAAGCTGGAGGTAGATAAACATGGGCTGTGCAAGTGCAGCTTGAAGGCACAATG
The DNA here is from genome assembly GCA_024363595.1 of Xenopus borealis. NCBI lineage: Eukaryota > Metazoa > Chordata > Amphibia > Anura > Pipidae > Xenopus > Xenopus borealis. Next base: position 76,052,771 of record CM044438.1, read on the forward strand.
GAGATATGAGGCAGGAAGATTTAAAAGTCTCATCAAAAACTAGAGTATAGTAAAGATCCCTGGGATAAAATTTGAAAAGAAACAAGTTGGCGCTATAGAAATACATGTTAATAATAATAATGTCAAGTTAAGCCAAAGCCATACAGAAATATATATATTTTAATGTAAGGATTGCTATTATATAATGGTGATATGTTTACAACTCTGTAAATAACTTTACTATGTGCACTTGGTTTTTTTTTTTTATAGCCATTAAAGTTCCCCTTTGGCACCAATGAGCTAGTAAAGGGTGTAGCGGAACTAGAAGCATCTACACGTGGATGCCAGAATGCACATTAGAAACTTTTTTCTCTCTCCATTCTCCCTGCACCCACATTAAAGTGATGAATGCTGTTAAAGTGAATGTACAGCCACACAGGGAAACTACATCCACAGTACGCACATAATCTAATTTCTAAGTGCTATTTTTATGATATATTTATCTAGGTCTAGAGCAGAGTCAAAGTTTGCTTTTTTTTTTTTT
>CM044438.1:76065673-76103537 GCA_024363595.1 Xenopus borealis
TTAGGACGGGTGAGTAGAAAAAAATAGGACGCCGCACTCAACAGGCTTACAAGGGCGCATATGAGACAGCGGTTTTTCGCAATGATGTCCTAATATGCGTTCCGTAGACGTGACCAGGGGATTGAGATTGAGTCTAAAGTAAATGATGTGCTGCCATAAGGTGAGCCAGGCAGAAGCAGGGGAATTTGTGCCCCTCGAGGGGAAAATAAAAGGGCTTAGTGAGAAGCCTGAATATTCCAGAGTGTGGAAACCAACCTGTATTGTGAGGACCCCAGAGTGGGGTAAAGTCTTGAATGCATGCTGTTAAAATGCCAATGAACTAATGAAAAATCAGATGATGGTTTAGGTCACATTCACATAAAAATATAGAAAATGTAAAGGGTTTACAAACGTTCAAGCACCACTGTAAGTCTGGTTATTTGTAATTGTTTTTTAAACTCTGTTGTGGTATGAGTATTTGTTTGAAGCTTATGCATATGAGGTGGGAGCATCAGCTGAAGCACAAGACCCTACATTCTTCATTTCACCACAAGATGTCAGTAGCAGCTTATTATTTCACTGTTGTTTGACTGGTAAAGGAGAAAATGCTCTCAACAAGCTTTTCAGCATTCTGTCAAAATCTTAATTGAAAAAGTCCCTGAAAATGTTTTCACGTTAGAAGAAAAATCATCGAGGGAACGTTCTAGAAGAAATGTTTCTTTCTCTTTCTATTGCAAACTGCACAATATATTTTTTTTCAAAGGATAGTGAATCTGGACCATATTGTACAAAGAAAATCAATATTGTTATCTCTGTAAATATTTGCCATACATAGTACCGCACATTCACTTACCTAAACACAGTGAGCAATGTACAATTTCAAATGCAGTTGCTGTGCTTTATTCTCACAATGCAGCACTTATTCCCAAAATTCCAGCATTGTTCCGGACAGAAAAGGGTGGATTCTCTTAAAGCAGTTACTCTGCACCTACTATTATAATGTCCTTTTGCTAAACTGTGCATGAGCTTTATCATAAACTGGGCACAGTTTTTCTTTTTGAAGCCTGCATGGTGGCCTTTCCAGTGTTCCCCATGCGAGTGGCATCAGCTGAAAGTATACAGAATATATTGATGCAAGGAACAAAGGGAACACTGGAGCTACTGCCTTGTTAGGTCCTTTTGCATTTTTATTAGTAACTCCCTGCATTTTGGTGTGTCCCCCCCCCCTCCATATTTCTGTGTTCTGATTTCATGTTCAGCAATAACAGAGGGTAGAAGAAGACGGCACACAGAACTAGATGCTTGTGGGGGTAAACCCCTACGTGTTTAATTCGTCAAGTGATGCACAACGTTTCGGGGGCGGGCCCCTTCATCAGGTGATGCAGCAAAGTTACAAAACAACCCTTAAATACCCATCAGGCCCTCCCACCGCAGTGAAAAAAATATTCCATACCACTAAAAAGTCCAAATAGTCCAAGGGAAAAAAAATTTTTTCCTTAACAGTTAAAGATAAAGGGATACAATGTAATTGGCAGGTATAACATAGATAAAAGTAACAAAATAGTGTCAAAAAAGAAACATAGTAAATTTACAAGTAACAAGATAAGTTAAATGCTTCATTCTATCCCTTCGGGATTTGAGTTTGTAATAACCAAATCCAATAACTTTCTCGTTGTAACAATTTTTGTTTTGTGTTCTGTCCTTTAACAAAAAAATGTTTAGCAAATGTAGTTTTCTTCAGGTCCCCCGGCAGCACCACAAGAGAGATGGCCCCTCCTCCTAGGACAGGAAACAAGTACAAAACACCCCCCCTTCAGCAATCCCATGTGTTCTTGTTTCCTGTCCTAGGAGGAGGGGCCATCTCTCTTGTGGTGCTGCCTGAGGGGACCCGAAGAAAAGAAAATTTCGAGGTAAGAAATTACAACCTTCATATTTACTCGGTTTGTTGACTTTTTCATCCACTGGAGGTTGATAATTCCGAATGGTAGATTTGTGTTCATTTAATCGTGTTTTTATAGGTCTACTTGTTTGGATTAGCCTATGTAGGCCAAACAAGTAGACCTATAAAAACACGATTAAATGAACACAAATCTACCATTCGGAATGAAAAAGTCAACAAACCGAGTAAATATGAAACTACATTTGCTAAACATTTTTTTGAAAACCATCACACAACATCACAAATACGTTGGCAAATATTGGAGAGAGTAGTTATTGTTAAAGGACAGAACACAAAACAAAAATTGTTACAACGAGAAAGTTATTGGATTTGGTTATTACAAACTCAAATCCCGAAGGGATTGAATGAAGCATTTAACTTATCTTGTTACTTGTAAATTTACTATGTTTCTTTTTTGACATTATTTTGTTACTTTAATCTATGTTATACCTGCCAATTACATTGTATCCCTTTATCTTACAGATAACTGCTGAGATGAAATTATCTCCAGGGAAAGGTACTTTTTCCTTTAGGGAAAGTATAATTACAATGTATTTATTTACCTAATTGTTGATAAGTAACTGTTAAGGAAAAAAAAAAATTTCCCTTGGACTATTTGGACTTTTTAGTGGTATGGACTATTTTTTTCACTGCGGTGGGAGGGCCTGATGGGTATTTAAGGGTTGTTTTGTAACTTTGCTGCATCACCTGACGAAGGGGCCCGCCCCCGAAACGTTGTGCATCACTTGACGAATTAAACACGTAGGGGTTTACCCCCACAAGCATCTAGTCCTGTGTGCCATCTTCTTCTACCCTCTGTTATTGCTGATATTGGGGGAGTGCCGTCTCCCCACGAAGACTGAGCACTAGGGACTCATTGGGAAGGCCAGGGTGTGCGTCCAGAACCTCTCTTTCTCCTGATTTCATGTTCCCCTAACTTGATATGCATGCTCTTCTATTTTTTTTTACAGTTTCCAGGCTGGTGGGGAAAGGGACAGAATAAAATTAAAGCACAAGAATAAAGAAAAAAAGGTATCTAGGTGCTGGCTCTGACACACACACATAACCCAGGACAGTTAATCATGGCAGCAGACATAGATTAAACTTCAGCTTTTTTCCCCTCAAAGTGCAAGTCCTAGCTGCCACCAGGGGATTGGCTAGGCTGTAAGAAGCTTCAAATTTCTTCAACTAGCCTAGCCAATCCTCTTGAGTCTGTACCAAGACTTACATCTTGAGGTAGGGGGAACTAATTCTCTTGAATCTTTATTATCAGTCAGGTTTGGGAAGGCTTAGCCTTAGTGAAAATTCACCCATGGAGGGAAGGACTAGGGTTGCCACCTTTGCCCTTTGCACCAGTACCCATTGCCGACATCTAAAAAAACCGATGCTGGCTTCCATTTTTGGACACCGGCAATGGGTGCCAGCATCCAAAAACACTGCTGCGTCTCGTTTTGGTTGTGGGCGTAAATTTCTTGGATGCCGGTACCCATTGGAAAAACGGATGCCAGCAATAATATTTCTGCCGTTTCACACCATTCAAACTACTTGTCAGGGCAAAACACTTCCCTTGCTTAGCCATACCTGCAAACTAGGGATGCACTAAATCCACTATTTTCGATTTTGCCGAACCCCTGAATCCTTTGTGAAAGATTTGTCTGAATACCAAACCAAATTTGAATCCTAATTAGCATTTTCAAATTAGGGATGGGAAGGGGAAAACATTTTTACTTACCTTGTTTGAAAAAAAGTCACACGATTTCCCTCCCTGACCCTAATCTGCATATGCAAATTGGGATACAGTTCAGCTAGGCAGAAAAATTCATCCGAATCCTGTTGAAAAAGGCCAAATCCTAGATTCAGTGCATCCCTACTGCAACTGTCCATTTTTCACGAGAATGGATCAGATCACAAGTCACATGACTGGGAGCAGCTGGGAAACTGACAACCTATATAGCCCCATGTCAGATTTCAAAATTAAACATAAAAAATTAGCAGCACTATTAACCGGTGCATTTTTTTAAAAAAAAAAAACATTCTCCCATGACAGTATCCCTATTAACTATAATTCAAATCTTATTCTCCATAGATGAAATATTTAATACTCTGCACATACTCTGTAGCTGGGAGAATGTGAAAAATTTGAAGAAAATGGGTCAGTGGCAATATATGTATTTATTTATTTATTTAATAAAAGGGGACACTGTTAACCCTTACTGTACTGGGTAAATTCTAGGAGTGCTTCCCACCATCTTTAAAGGGATACTGTCATTTGAAAATCAGTTAATAGCGCTGCTCCAGTAGACTTCTGCACTGAAATCCATTTCTCAAAAGAGAAAACAGAGTGACTGAAGTTGATCAGATCACAAGTCACATGACTGGGGGCAGCTGGGAAACTGACAACATATATCGCCTCATGTCAGATTTCAAAATTAAATATAAAAAATGAGCAGCACTATTAACCGGTGCATTTAAAAAAAAAAAAAAACATTTTCCCATGACAGTATCCCTATAACTATAATTGAAATCTTATTCTCCATAGATGAAATATTTAATACTCTGCACATACTCTGTAGCTGGGAGAATGTGAAAAATCTGAAGAAAATGGGTCAGTGGCAATATATGTATTTATTTATTTAATAAAAGGGGACACTGTTAACCCTTACTGTACTGGGTAAATTCTAGGAGTGCTTCCCACCATCTTTAAAGGGATACTGTCATTGGAAAATCAGTTAATAGAGCTGCTCCAGTAGTCTTCTGCACTGAAATCCATTTCTCAAAAGAGAAAACAGTTTTTTTATATTCAGTTTTGAAATCTGACATGGGGTTAGACATTTTGTCAATTTCCCAGATGCCCCGGTCATGTGACTTGTGCCAGCACTTTAGGAGGGAACTGCTTTCTGGCAGGCTGTTGTTTTTCCTTCTCAATGTAACTGAATAGAACGTAGTGGGACATGGGTTTTACTATTGAGTGCTGTTCTTAAATCTACCAGGCAGCTGATATCTTGTGTTAGGGAGCTGTTATCTTGTTGCCTTCCCATTGTTCTGTTGTTAGGCTGCTGGGGTGAGGGGGGGATATCACTCCAACTTGCAGTACAGCAGTAAAGATTGATTGAAGTTTATCAGAGCACAAATCACATGACTTGGGGCAGCTGGAAAATTGACAATATGTCTAGCCCCATGTCAGATTTCAAAATGAAATATAGAAAAATCTGCTTGCTCTTTTGAGAAATGGATTTCAATGCAGAATTCTGCTGGAGTAGCACTATTTACTGAGGCATTTTGAAAAAAAAAAAAAATTCCCATGACAGATTTTCACAGCTGTGAAATACCTTCAGGGTTAAGGCCAAAGGCAGTGATTTGCAGAGGCTCGGCAGCTAAGCACACACTCAAGTCTATGCAGATGTTCATCATCATTTCCAGCCAATACATAATGGCACTTACATGCAGCCATCTCATTTTCCAATTAAAGTGGAATTAGTGAGACCAATCAAATTAGCTCACACAGTTAAATCCTTCCTTTATTAAAACGTTTTCTTGCACTGCTATTGAGTTTCACTGCCTCATGGAAGAGAAACCATTAAAAAGTTTACTCTCTGATACAGATTTGGCAACTCCCAGGTAGGATATATGTCAAATCTGTTGACAGAGGTGTAGTTTACATGCATTTAAAATGCTTTAAAATGACATCTGGTGCCTAAAGCACTTAAAACAAATAAAGGGAGGCCGGGACTGTATTTTGTTAGATTCTCTGAGCCTCTCTGTGTCTTAACCCAGAACGTCCTCAGTTTACTCAGTTATTCAGTTTACTGTTTGTTCAGTTCTATTAAGGCCAGTGAAAAACAGCTCTGCTCTAGCACAACTCGCTTAGAATGACTTGCACCCCACCCCACCTCCTGGGACAGACATGTTTCTACCCTCACATCTGCACCGATACTGTCTCAATGCCAGCTAGTGATATGTCCAACTAAGTCAGCTACACAAGTGGCCAGACAGAGAAGAGGAAGGAGATCTGTTATCCAATGTGCTTGAGACCAATAAGGGGTCTTTACTTAATGTGGAACACCTTGCTGTAAGGCCACTAAAACATTGAGGCATTAGAAACCCTACAAGATTGTTTTGCAATCAATAAGTTTTACTTAACATTAGGATACTCTTCTTTTTATGGAAACTAGTAATGCTATAATTCAGAGCTTTCAGGATAACAGTTGTTTTTTTCAATAATAGATCCCATACTTATATTTGGTCTGTAATCAGGGTGTTTAAGGGCTCCTACACACGGGCGTTTTTGACCTGCGCTCCCCTGCGTTGCGTTTGGCTGCGTTCAGCCGCAGGGGAGCGCAGGTCTAGACGCACCTCATTTTGTTCAATGAGGTTGTACCCACGAGACGCGTGTAAGCGCCGAACGCAGATTCAGACGCAACATGCTGCATTTTCCCTGCGTTCGGCACTTACATGCGTTCGTGTGAGTACAGCCCCATTGAAAATAATTGAGTGCGTCCATACCTGCGCTCCCCTGCGTTTGAACGCAGCAAAACGCAACGCAGGGGAGCGCAGGTAAAAACGCCCGTGTGTAGGAGCCCTAAAAGTACATATGATAGACTATTGCAGCTATGAGGTGGGGAGCAAGAGAACCCACCTGCACACCCACATCTTCCCTTAAATCTGCTAGATTTGTGACAGGTGCTTTCCTCATACAGGTATGGGACTTGTTATCCAGAATGCTTGGACCCCAGGTCTTTCTGTAATTTGGATCTCTGTACTGTAAGGGTCCTTACACACGCGTGTTTTCGACCTGCGCTCCCCTGCAGCTGAATGCAGCCAAACGGAACGCAGGGGAGGTCAAAAACGCCCGTTGGAATCAAATACAAGGTACATTTTTTTATTATTAAAATGTAGTCAATGGGAGATGGCCTTCTTGTAATTCAGAGCTTTCTGGGTTTAATGGGTTTCCAGATAATGGATCCTATACATGTAGCTCTGAGCCCAAGGCATTTGGCTATTGAGGGGCCAACAATAAAGACTAATAACTTTCTGTTTTAGAATCAAGAGGAATTGAAGCATTTACACATTATCATTCAATAATTTTTGAATGGAATGGAATGCTTAGAAACCTAAGTTTTTTGGATAACAGGTATTTTAGTAATTAGGAGAATTATTTTTTAAGGCTACTAAAAACAGGTAAATTAAATAAAATCCACTATTGGTCTGCCACCAGTATGTATTTATACAGTGCACTTACCACCAAATACAAGGTAATGTTTTATTACAGAGTACAGGAAAGTAAAAAAAAAAAAATATTTGCCTTTCAATAATTGGTTTCTGAATAATAGATCCCATATTAAAAAGAAAGGAGAAATGCATAACTCTGTGTCTAAAGCTCATAAGCATTTGTTGGTATCGTGCCCTAATAAATGTATATAAATGATACTCCTACATTTCATCATTCTGTGTGGAGATATTTGTGACTACATATATTTATACAAAGTATCTAACAATAATAGGTCATGGAAGATCATTTTGATCTAGTAGTATACGACCAACAATTCTTATAACAGTAATTCTGTGCAGGGAGCTGAATATATCCATGAATATATGGAACATTTCACTGCTAGAGATACAATCACACCTGTTTTAGAAAATAACATTTATTTCTAATTCTCAGGGAATGGTCACATAAAGGTGTTAACAATTTTCTAAATAATTAAAGCAATAGTTTGAAATTCACCAAAAAAAGGAGTGGGGGGTCTGAGTGCTGCACCCACATTTCTCCCTACATCTGAACACACAGAACAGTCTCTAGTGCAGCACCGTGTTGCACTTGGAATGTGTCAGTGAAGGGCTCCTTGTTATTATTAGAAATGGGTTCACTGTCAATTTACAAGAATAACTTAGGGTTCCAGCTCATAACATTAGAAGTCTATATATTTATATATATATTTATAATATCACAAATGATTGGGACTGGTTCCATGCTTTTATCCTTAAACAGAAACAATGTCAACCCTTTTTTATTAACAGAAAAAGTGCAGTTTGTGTTTGTAGTGATTTAGGATTCCAAAAGCATCAAGTTGCCTTGCAGAGAACAGGAATGTCTTTACAGTGCTCCACTTAACTAGGTCTTTCTCCAGAATGGGCCTCAGTCGTCTTAATTACTTGAGACATTCTTAAAACTTTACGACAATTGTCATCTAATCCCACAACACTGCTCTGAAATCAAAATCAGAGTCTGCAAAACCAGAGCTGTCGTGTCCTTGTATAATGAGTTCATTGTTTATCAGCATTATTATTGACCACTGGCCCATACAGTCCATTAGTGTATACCTGGTCCTTATGGACATTGGCCCTGTCCCTCATAAGGTCACTGAAGGCATAGTCCATGGGTGGGCGAAAGCCAAGGGTAGGCATGAATCCAGCTGCTGAGTAAGGGGCCATAAAAGCAAGTCCTCTACTGTGAGCAGAATAGGCCAACCTCAGCGGGTTCAACCCAAGGTGCCCACCTAGCTGGTATGCGTTAGCCTCAGTGCCAAAGTGTGCTGCATTGGGTTGTAGAGGGGAAAATGCAGATCTGCTCCCTAATGTACCAATAGCAGGAGTAAGGGCCCCAGCAATAAGGGGTCTGTGTGTGGAGGACACAGTTGACTGAATACTCTGGAGGGCTCCATCTCTTGACCAGGTCTCTTCACCCTTATCCTGGCCCCTGTTGTTCAGTATCTGTTCAATTGCTTGAACCACATTTCCCCCACAACCTTGCAGCACCAGTTCCAAAACGCTCCTCTTCTGAGTGGGGAAGACCCGGGTCAGGATGTCTATGGGGGTCTTCTGCCTGGCTGAGGAGGAAGAACTGGAATCCTGCTCATCTTTTTCAACATCAGATCCAGATTCTGAGCCCAGGGGGCTGATTGAGCTTGGGCTCTCCTCTCCTTCCTTGAGCACCTTAGAGATAGGGGAACTGAGCAAGGACTCTCCATCCCCATTTTCTGAGCCAGGGGATGAAGCATCTGGTGCACCGCCTGACACCGATTCACTGTCTGGGGACTCTGGCTTCCCTCCAGAAGGCAGCTGAGGAGTTGTAGATCTGGGGATGAGGCTCTTTGGGAATAGGTCAAACTTTTGAATCTTTGAATCTGCAACAGAATGGCAAAGAGAGGTCAGTGATAGACAATATAGGGTCTAATACAGGGGTCCCCAACCTTTTTTGCTCGTGAGCCACATTTAAATTTAAAAAAGAGTTGGAGAGCAACACAAGCATGAAAAAGTCCATGTGGATGTCAAATAAGAGCTCTGATTGTCTTTTTGGTAACCCCTATATGAACTGGCAGCCTACAGGAGAGAATGTTTGGCATGATTTCTGTTTTTTATGCAACCAAAACTTGCCTCTAAGCCAGTAATTCAAAAATAAGCACCTGCTTTGAGGCCACTGGGAGCAACATCCAAGGGGTTGGAATGGAGAGCAACATGTTGCTCGTAATCTACTGGTTGGGGATCACTGGCCTAATACATACAGCTGGGGACAGAATGTAATTAAAATGCACCAAATGAATAAAATACCTTGCACTTCTCCAACTACTATTGAACTACAATTCCCATTATCCACCATAAAATTTAGCTTTTAGGAATGCTGGTGCTTGTATTTATATAACAGCAAATATAACAAATACTGATGACACCATCACCTTCCTCACTGTACAGACAAAGGACTGCAGTCCCTTTCCAAAAACATCAAGAAGTGTTGTTTTCTTTCATCCCCACATTGGGTAACATTTTGTAATCACTGCTCTACTGATTCTCTACTGCACAGGGCACAGGGAATCCGCATCTACACCTGCAGCCCTTACACGAGCAATAAGATCTTACAATTAGAATAATCTCTATAATAATGAAGGCTGTATATACACTCTCAGCTTCGGGCAGGAATTGAGCAACCAAAGTGCTGGTATTTTCAAGATCGGGAGTGCCAAACTGACAATTTATTTTTCTCTGTATAGGGATTCCACTATATATAAATATTCTTATACAAATAAATACATCGAGATGAAGTGGTTATGTCTGATATATTCATTCTGTGCCATATCTGCTTAATTGTTTCAGATAATTGCGATACAATCGGCCACTCAGTTGGCAGTAATCGCAGCTGCGGCAGCGACACCAGACACTCAGCGGATTGACTGGAAATATAACGAAATAAAAGCGCTGCCTGTGCGACTGATAAGTGTTGTAGTTTGGGACATTTTTGGCACTGAGTCGGAGTAGAGCTGGCAGAATACAGAGCGATTACGAAATTACTGAAATATCGAATCGCCAACAATCGCTAATGTCCGAGCGCTCGAGTTGCTGCTGAAATAAATTCTCCTGTTGTACTGGAGTTTTAATCATCGGTGGTTTGCCTGAAATCAGAGGGAAAGCGATACCTTTAACTCTCGTATAGATCAGGTATTTCTGATAAGCATAATAGCCATCAGTCTGCATGTATAATAATAATAATAATAATAATAATAAATTAATTAATAGTAAGCATAAAGTTAATAATAAACGTCTTTAGGATATGTCTAGATGGGGAGAAAAACTATAACTATCCTATATCTACTCAGCCACCAATCCGACCTAATGAAATCTTTCATAATAAGCCAAAGATTGAAAGCTTTGGTGACCAGGGCCTTTTTATTTCCTGTTTTCGTTAAGCTTTATATGAAGGGTTTGATCTAATATTAGAAAGTTCAGAATGGGTTACTACGAATAATGCTAATTAATGGGTAATTATATAATTATAACTATATAAATATATAGCAATAGCAGCCATTGTAACGAGTGACACACACACATAGAGTGTAGCATTTACTTGAAGTCCCTTCAGTGCCAGGGAGGTAATGGGACAGGCGGATCCAGATAATGATTAAATCTCCCCATGTAGAACAGCATTGGCTGGGCCTGTGCAAAGACACAGAGCTGGTCCCAAGGCAGATGGAGTATTTGTGAGGATGACAGAAATGATAGTAATGAGCCCTTACCAGTCCCTCCATCGCCACACATAGATCCGAAGACCTCGTAGGCTGGCCGGGGTGGGATGATGCCATTAGCCGCCGCCAGTGCCAGTCCTTCGGCGGTTCCATAGAGCAGCTGCAGCTCCCGGGCCTCGTTTTCCTCCTGTGCTTGTTGCCTGCGGAGCGCAACTTGCGCGGCCATCACCCTCTGGCGTTCCGCTATCAGAGTGCATTTTGCGCACAGACAGTCTTTCCAGCGGCAGTAGCGCTTGTGGCCCTTGAGCGCGGACACGACCCCGTGATTCCTGCAGCGGGCGCACTTGGGGGTACGGGGATACTTCTCTGCGGCGCGGAGTAGAAACTGGGGGCCACGCAAGAGAGTAGCTGCCATGGTGACTGGAAGTGATGGGGTCGACGTGGGGGTCTGAGGAATCTGGGAAGTTGGGGGACCATTCAGCTCCATTCTAGACTTGATCTACTCTCCACTCTATGCCCCTAGAGTACTGACACCTCTGTATAACCCACTACCCCGACCTACGGAAAGGGCACAACTCCACTGACTCGCACTATACTCTCTCTCTCTCTCTGCTAAAGTTACAGTTATCAGTAACACTCACTACTCTGTGGCTGTATAAAGTTCTAAAGAGATGTAGGTATAGACTGACCTTGTGCCCAAGTAAACCTGCGCCCCTCACCTACAGTCTGGCACCACAACTCACATTAGTGAGCCCCCTCCAAACTTCTAGCCCACGATTCGCCCACACCTGAGCCTTCTATAAATCCCTTAGGCCGCACGCCCTACTACTACTACTACCCAGAACCTGCTCCCCTCGCTCTCGACTCACACGTCTCCCAGATGAAGTGAAGCGGCACCCGGGTGTGACCTGTGAGAGCCCCGACTCCCCTGCACACCTCGCCACACGTGAGAGATCAGATCGCAGGCTGCAGGTCCGGCCGCAGTGACAGTGAAAGGAGGGTAAGACAGTCCGGCTCCAAGTTACACTCAGTCTCAGCGCAGCTCCTGTGTCTCCCACTCACTGCTCTCTGCCTACTCATTACACACACTTGCACAACAATCTACATCTTGTCATTGGCTACTCAGCGCATTGGCCACTTCCCATTGGCTAATCCTTTCCTGGACTGTGTCAAACACTTGCCTTTCTCAAATAACATTGTATGGAGGGGCCCGGGGCGGATCCCGTGCTAAACAGGCAAGTACTTATTCCTATCTAGCTCATCCCATGCTTTGTGCATATATATATATATATATATATATATATCTACATACATTTACATGTATACGTATACCTAGACATAACACAAAACTAGTTGCAGAAGAAATACATTCATTGATGCTGCTACTCAATTACTTTGCATCATACATTAACACATTCCTGCAAGGGTTTTCTACAGCATTAGTGTTCATTACACATATATATACTGTATATATATATATATATAAGCACTAAGGAAATTGTGAGCTTTAATCCGCTAGCTTTGGGAAAACCGTTGCACAGATAATTACATTCTAACAAACAAACTTTGATTGGACCTATACAGAATGGAGTCAGAGGGAAGGGAAATGGTATGTGTCCTGTTTGTCTCACTCTATAGATCGATCTATTTATCTTTTCTGTCTCTTTCTCTCTTTTCTATCTATCTATCTATCTATCTATCTATCTATTCTATCTATCTATCTATCTCTCAATATACATCTATTTATATTTATCAAAAATCATCTATCTATCTCTATCTATCTCTCTCTAAAGTTTTTCAATGTAAAATGATTGCAAATAGGCAAAAGAGAGCCAGCCCACCAAATACACTGGCATTTTGAAACCGCACGGTCTTAAAACGTATTTTCCAGAGAGAGTGCAGTATTTAGCCAATGTTTCCCAACCCTCCGTTGTATTTTCCAGCCTGTTAGAGAGAACTTGTCCAATATAAGACGCGGCCACAAAATGGCTTTGGGACATGAGCTCTAACGAGATCTATAGATGTATTTGCCTTGTATGTCCTGACATGTATTTTGTGTGTTAGATACATAGTTTATATATTGACTAAGCAGCAAATTTACAGCAGGAGTCATTTCATAATGATGTGAAAAATACTTGGGCATTTAACTTAGAGGAGCAGTGCAACAATTACCGTAAAATGTAAACATCATCTAAACTATTAATTTGTAGCAGTCGTATTTGTCACACTGATCTCCTGTACAGGGGTGTCTGTACGATGCAGCTGTTTGTTTGTCTGTGCGATTCTGTCTCCGACCTTTCCCACTGCAGGACACTGGCAACGCTTTGGCCTTTCCAGAGCTGGAATAAAGTGGTTGCTGTGATGTTTTGGTACGTTTATGTTTTTTATTTATGTTGTTTTTAAATCTCAATTTTAATAGCCCATTGAAACATTTCATTTTAATTCACAGTATATGTGTACAGACAGAAAATTAGAATCAAAATAACAATTTCATGGACTCTTGATTCTTGTTACAAAATGCCGATTTAGCGCAGATTTGTTAGTTTGTCTCCATCACTTCTTTTGTCATGGAGCACAAGACAACGAAATAACCCGGGACTAACGAAGCAATATCGAAGGCATCTTTCATTGATTACATTAGGAAATAAAATTGTTCAATTCAGAAACATGCGCCTTTTTTGTTTTTACTAATACACTAATAATAATAATAATTAATAATAATAATAATAATTATTAATAATAATACATTGTTAATAACGCGATAGTAGTAACATCATTTCTATAATGTAGAATGAAAACCATAAATAGGCTTTACTTTTATACAAGATATGTTGACGTTTTTCCACAAGTCTCGTTGAAAAAGAGCGTATTTGGATTAACGCGATAGATAGACAGACAGACAGACAGACAGACAGATAGATAGATAGATAGATAACTTAGATTAGATGGATAATAGATATATAGACAGATGATAGACAGACAGATAGATGATAGATATATAGATAGAAAGATGATAGATAGATAGATAGATAGATAGATAGATAGATAGATAGATAGATAGATAGATTCGATAGATAATAGATAGATCACAGACAGATAGATTATATATATATATATATTTATATATATATATATATATTAGCTAGATAAATAGATTAGCTAGATAAAAGATATATAGATAGATGGTAGATATATAGATGATAAATAGATAGATAGATAGATGACAGATTAGGTAGATAGATAGATGATAGATTAGATAGACAGACAGACAGGCAGACAGATAGATAGATTAGATAGATAATATATTTATATAGACAGATGATAGACAGATGATAGACAGACAGAGAGATGATAGATATATAGATAGAAAGATGATATATCAGATAGATAGATAGATAGATAGATAGATAGATAGATTCGATAGATAATAGATATATAGATAGATGTTAGATAGAAAGACAGATGATTTGCGGTGCGAATGTTAGTTGTGCTGGGTCTGCTGCGAAAATATTTTTAAGTGGAATAAATGTACAATTCAAGGCAAGATTTTCTATTTCTAATATGTATCGTATAGCTGCTACACGGCCACCTAATTCTTTTTAGCAAATATATAGATTTTTTTTTCATGTCTTCGATTTAGTTACCAGTACCTGCAGAAATGTGAGCTCTGGATTTAATTAAATCTTCTTCTAGTGAAGTCAATTTAGTTTAGTTTGTTGTCAGAAGCAGCTGATTGCAGGAATCCAGAGCAGTGGGAATATTTCTAGTGCATAATAAGTGTATATATGTTTCCCTTGCACCCTGACAGACTGTATATAGATGCTAACGGCCGACTGCCTCTCTATTTACTCACTGAGTCAGAGTTAGACACTTCCCATCTGTTCCTTCATACGCCTTCACCACTTTTAATTAGCAGCCCGCAGCCTAATAGAGATGATATTAACCTTAATCTTTCTGACATTAAAAGTAATTACCTCACAACCAATATTACAATAATAAATAGACCCCCCCCCCCAAAAAAAAAAAAAGAAAATGAAGAAGCAGTAAATTCGGAATTCACATGTAATGGCTTGATTTAACCCCTTGGGGTAGAGAGAATCAGCACAAGACGTTATCAAGGGCAAACTGACAGTTGCAGCGGAGAGCGGGTTAATGGGCTGTAGACACCCGCTGGGCCGTTGATGGCGCGAATAACAACAGTTATTCATTCACTGTTGCATCGTTTATTATGTAGCGCCGGAAATAGAAGATGGTTTTTGGAAATGAAACGAATGTTTAATACTGTAGTCTGTCTGTCTCGGTATCGCCACTTCAGCGACATTTCTATGTACAGAGGGCGGGCTCCTCAGTGTTTCTATGTATCACTCTCCTTTATATAAAGGTCTGGTCACCTTAGCCATTTTTCACTATATATACACACAGGGCTGCCATTAGAAATCACTGGCCAGCGCAACAAATTTTTCAGGGCCCCCTGGCTGGGCCCCGCCCACCCTGGCATCCGAGCCCCACCCCCTGATCCTACCCACTCCACATAAAAGTTAATAGACATCAGCGCTAAAAAAGTAACCCCCCACACATAAAAATTGGGGCCCCAAAGAATATTTTTTTAAAAATCATCGGTGGCAGGTCCCCCCTTACAAGTTAAAAAAAAATCGGGGCCCCATAATTTTTTTTTAATTGGTAGCAGGGGGCAATAAAGTATTAAAATTAAACATTGGTAGCCAGGGGATTTAAAAAAAAAAAAACCCACATTGGTGTCAGTAGGATTGAACTCACAGCTTCAGGACCTCCCTTATAGCTGTTTTTGTGACATCGGGTATTTTCGCCGCTTCAGGACTTAAGTGTCGGCTCCTTACATGACATCGGGTATTTTCGGCCGCTTCAGGACTTCAGTGTCGGCTCCTTCGTGACTTCAGGTCTTTTCATCGCTTCAGGACTTCGACTGTCTTCGGCTCTTCCACATTCAGCACAGAGGCAGCAGGACGGCTTTGGCGGCACTCGGAAGGGGGGAACGGCTCTTGGAGAAAAGCAGCAATGCCAGGCCCCCCTTCTTGCCCAGGCCCGAGACACTTGTCCCCCCCTGATGGCAGCCCTGTATACACACACACACAGTATATACACATACCTCCCAACTGTCCAGTCTCTCTTTTAAAAGCTCAACCAGCAGTCCCTCATTTGTACTGGAAAATCCATATTTTCTCTGCACTGTAACAGCCAGAAAAAGAAACAAAGTTTCTGATTTAATTGGCGTTTGGCAGAAAGCCCAGAACAGCTAACAGGTGAAATAAGATACTTTGTAACAATTTTGAGATAAGAAAATAAGTAATTGTAACAGTTTAGATAAGGAGAAATATTTTCAAACCTTCATAATCTGCAAAATTTTGTAAAATGAACATGGTAATTAAAAGGTGTGGCCACAAAAATGGGCGTGTTAAAAAAAATAGCAGCGCTACCTAAATTTTTGTTTGTCCCTCTTTTCACTTCCAAAATATTGGGTGGTATGCACATACAGGTATACACTGTTTAACGCATTATGGGTAGACTTCTCCTTTGAATTGCTTGTTTCACTTCTCCTGGTTACACTTAGTGAGCTCATTAGCAGACGCCCCAGAACCGTTTCATTCAAACTTAGCAATTTGCCATCCTGCATTCCAGTACCTCAGAGACAGAGTCTCTTTATTAGAAGTGCACTAGAACTGGGCTTAGTGTGATTGTGCAGCCAATAGACCCTACTCAGCCCTCACAATACAGTCATACACAGGGCCGGATTTACCTAGCGGGCGCCATTAAACCCACAGCCGTTTGTCGCCCCTGTCCCCTCCCTTTTATTTGCTCAAATTTTCATCAGGATGGAGCAATGAGAAATGACACACAGGAAATTAAAATTTCTGAACCAATGTGGGTGTGGTTGGTCAGCATGCCGCCCCCTAAAATCCTGTCGTCCTAGGCCCAGACCTAGGTGGCCTCTCCTGGTTTTACACAGGGCCACTATTAGAAATCAGGTGCCCCTGTGTCCCGCCCACCACCCCAAGATCAACCCCCAGATTCCACCCACTCCACACCACAGTTAAAAGACTATGTAGACAAAAACAGTACAAACAACACAAACACACACACACTGGTCACTGGTTAAAAAATAAACATTAGCAACAGGGCCTCCTTACAAGTTATAATAGAAATTGAGGCTTCAGGGGCCTATAGTATTAGAGTATTAAAATAAAACGTTGGCAGCCAGGGGTTGGATAAAATAAAAAAAAAACACACACATTGGTGTCCTGTAGAACTGAACTCATGGCTTCAGGACTTGAACTTCGGCTGCTTTCATGACTTTGGGTCTTTTAGCCGCTTCAGGACTTCAACTTTGGCTCAGGTTCTTTTTTCAGCTTCGGCTGTTCGGCGCTTCAGCTTTTTAGTAGTGATGGGCGAATTTATTCGCCAGGGTCGAATTCGCGGTGAATTCCCGCGATTCGCCGCTGGCGAATAATTTTTCGCCGATTCACGAATTTCTCTAGAAATTCGCAAATTTTTCAGCGAAGCGAATCGCGGGAGATTCACCCATCACTGCTTTTCAGCTCTTCAGGACTACACGAGAGGAGGCACGGCTTCGGCACAGTTAAGGGGGGCCGAAACCACTATCAATTCTCTCAATGTGTTAGAAAAAACATTTTCCACAACAAAAAGTAAAAATGCCAATGTAGAAGCCAATTTTTATACCTGTCAACTCAGTCCTTCTCCTGTCACTCTGACCGGTTTTCTGAAGGGATGGGAGTGGCCTATTTTAACATGACACACCAATAACTTTCTTGTTACCTATTGCACATTGATATGGCCCTCCTCCTAGTAATTCATTGGTTGCAACAATCACACAGCTACGCAGACAATTACTGAAGAATAGGAAGGAGCAACCTTGTTCTCCCAGTTCTTACTCTCTCCTTCTGCCTAGTCTATAACTGAATGGAGTGCCAAAGGGGTGCAACCTTTTCTGGGTTTGAATTTTGGCAGTAAAGGAGAAATCAACCTGTAAGAAAAAAAACCCTCCCCTGGGTAGACCCCCTCTTCCATCCCCCAGCCTGCGTGTTTTGTAATTCTGTGCTTTCTAGCATGTGTCTAGCTATTGCCACCCAGGCCCAGATTTGTGGCAAGGCCAGTGGAGGGGGACTGAGTCGCAGGGGAAAGGGGCGAAGAGAAAAGCTGGCCTAGGGGTGTCAGTTTGTAAATCCAGGCCTGTTGCCACCAATCACTGAACTTAACACTGGGTAAATCCTAAACAGAAAATTGCCATTTTCAAATTAGGGTCACTCTCTGGGATCCTACGATTCACAGTGCACACAAACATACCAAACAAACTATAAAGTTGGGTCACATGAGCCAATTAACAGACAGAGTTGTGTCTTTTGCTTCCACACTTCTTCCTGTTACAGTTAGAGTTGAAATATTTCTGGTCAGGTGATCTCTGAGGCAACACAGGGAATATTGTAAAATGGGGGATCAAAGGAAAAGATGTAAAAAGGCAATATTTACTTAGTTTGGTAAGATTCTTTAATATGCCACTTACTTTATTATATATATCTGTTGCTTAAAGGGAACATATCGCTTTAAAAAGTTACCCCCAACCAAAGGTGTAGGCTGATAGAGCCCACATTCCGGTTGGGGGTACCAGTACTTTTTTTTTTTTTTAAATACCCCCCGCGGCGCCAGCGCAGGCAAACTCGCAGGGAGCTCCCAGTGCGAGCCACCATGACAGTGGACGCACAGGCTCATTAAGAAATGCAGCTCCAAACAGTGACCGCTTTTCACAATGCGCATGCGCGTGATGTGACACATGTGTAAATGCGCATGCGCGTCTACTGTCATGGCGGCTCGCACTGGGAGTTCCCTGTGAGTTTGCTTGCGCTGGCGGGGGGCATTTAAAAAAAAAATAAAAATACTGGTACCCCCAACCGGAATGTGGGCTCTATCAGCTCACACCTTTGGTTGGGGGTAACTTTTTAAAGCGATAGGTGCCCTTTAAGAATTAATTTTGGAGGTATAGCTTTCCTTTAAGCTGGTTAAAGGACCAGTAACATAAAAAAATGAAATTATTTTAAAGTAATAAATATATAATGCAGTGTTGCCCTGCATTGGTAAAACACAGTGTATCTGCCTGTTTGTAGCAATGAAAGTTAGGAAGAAAAATTTAATTTTGCTGTCACGTCTTTCAAACTTGCAGGAGAATGACCAAAACACATTTCTTATTGGTTGTTATTGGTAACTACATTGGTGCAAAAATAATAAACCCTACGTCTCAATTTTATATCACAGAAATATACAAAAGATTGGATTATAGTATTTCAACACATTCCCACACATTTTATATAATGCCACATCAGGGCACATACCCTCCAAATCTCCCAGGAGTATGGAGTGTTATCTTAAAGGGGTAGTTCACCTTCAAACTAACTTTTGTATGTTATAGAATGGGCACTTTTTCATTATTTTCCTTCTTTCTGGCTAAAAGGGGCTCTGACCCCATCTAAAAAATGCTATACAAATTCACAAATTATTGTTATTGCTACTTTTTATTTCTCATCTTTCTATTCAGGTCCTCTTCTTTTCATATTCCAGTCTTTCAAATCAATACATGATTACTAGGGTAATTTGGACCCTTGCAACCATATGGCTGAAAGCTGCTGAATAATAAGCTAAATAACTCAAAAATCACAGATAATAAAAAATGAAAACCAATGGCAAGTTGTCTCAGAATATCACACTCTACATCATACTAAAAGTTGATTCAAAGGTGGACAACCCCTCATGGGAAAACATGTTTTTTTCAAAATACATCAGTTAATAGTGCTGCTCCAGCAGACTTCTGCACTGAAATCCATTTCTCACAAATTTTGAAATCTGACATGGAGGTGGATATTTTGTCAATTTCCCAGCTGCCCCTGGTCATGTGACTTGTGCCAGAATTTTAGGAGGGAGCTGCTTTCTGGCAGGCTGTTGTTTTTCCTTCTCAATGTAACTGAATAGAAAGCAGTGGGACATGAGATCTACCAGGCAGCTGTTATCTTGTGTTAGGGAGCTGTTATCTGGTTACCTTCCCATTG
Source organism: Xenopus borealis (assembly GCA_024363595.1). Taxonomy (NCBI): domain Eukaryota; kingdom Metazoa; phylum Chordata; class Amphibia; order Anura; family Pipidae; genus Xenopus; species Xenopus borealis. Next base: position 76,085,635 of record CM044438.1, read on the forward strand.
TTCTGTTGTTAGGCTGCTGGGGGGGGGGGGGGGGGGGGGGGGGAGGGAGAGATATCACTCCATCTTGCAGTACAGCAGTAAAGAGTGATTGAAGTTTATCAGAGCAAAAGTCACATGACTTGGGCAGCTAGGAAATTGACAATATGTCTAGCCCCATGTCAGATTTCAAAATGAAATATAAAAAAATCTGTTTGCTCATTGCAAAATGGTTTTCAGTGCAGAATTCTGCTGGAGCAGCACTATTAACTGATGCATTTAGAAAAATTTCCCATGACAGTATCCCTTTATGGATCATTTGAAACATCAAGGTAAACAAGCCGATAGAGATCTATCAGACTCAAGACGACGTATCCAGCATAAATTTCTTCTATTTCATATTACTGCATTCTCACCATTTTCTGTTGCTTAAATGGCATCCCAGGCTCACTTTAAAACTGATACCGGCCGAGACTCTGATGTTTTGTTTCAGGTAATACCCAATAATTAGAATTCAGCACCAGTTCTCTGCATCTGCCTCTCCATTGCTAAGTGAACTGAAGGAGAATAAAAGAAGACTGCATTGAGACCACAGATAGGGTGCAGGTTTTTGGAAGAAATTTGAGAAACACTATTGTCCAAAATCAAAACTCAAAGTGTTCCTTTAACAAAAGGTACTGCTTTAAGCTCCTTGATTTGTATTGGGCTTGTTTTTTAAACTTGAAGAGTTCCGTACAAAGGCTTTACCCTTCAATGTCAAAACTGTGATTCCAAGTGTGTGCCATTGGCATCCATTGGACATAGAGAAGGTGAGAAATGGCTAACCAGGGCCAACTAAAATGAATGGCAAGGGGTTGATGTACTAAAATTCAATATAATTTGTACATGTGAATTTGAGTTAATAAAAAAAAAAAATTCTTGCAGTTTGTTGTATGCAACTTGGACTGGTTTCTTAAATGGATACTGTCGTTTTCTTTTCTGCTCCAGCAGAATTCTACACTGAAATCCATTTTTCAAACGAGCAAACAGATTTTTTTATATTCAATTTTGAAAACTGACATGAGGCTAGACATGTCAGTTTCCCAGCTGCCCCCATTCATGTAACTTGTGCTCTGATAAACTTCAGTCACTCTTTACTGCTTTACTGCAAGTTGGAGTTTAATCACCCCCTCCCTTTCCCCCACCCAGCAGCCTAACAACAGAACAATGGGAAGGTAACCAGATAACAGCTCCCTAACACAAGAGAACAGCTGCCTGGTAGATCTAAGAACAGCACTCAATAGTAAAGGCCAAGTCCCACTGAGACTGATTCAGTTACATTAAGTAGGAGAAATAACAGTCTTCCAGAAATTAGTTCCATCCTAAAGTGGTGGCACAAGTCAGTTGACTGGGGGGCAGCTGGGAAACTGACAATATGTCTAGCTCCATGTCAGATTTCAAAATTGAATATAAAAAAAAAATCAGTTTGCTCTTTTGAGAATTGGATTTCATTGCAAAAATCTGCTGGAGCAGCACTATTAACTAATGCGTTTTGAAAAAAAAAAAAAACGTTTTCCCATGACAGAATCTCTTCAACCTAAAAGTGTTTGCTTGCTCTAAATTGGGAATTTATATTATATTTCAATTCTTTTTAGATTATAGTCACCTAATGATGATTTTTTAAAGGGGTTGTTCACCTTTGAATTAACTTTTAGCATGATGTAGGTTTAGCAATTTGGTTGCTATGATCCAAATTACCCTAGCAGCCATGCAATGCTTTACATAAGAGAAAATCCTGTAAACGTTAAATTAACTCAATAGTCAGACACTGCTTCCAGTAAGGATTAATGACTGTATATTTTAGTTGGGATCAAGTACAAGGTTTGATTATTACACAGAAAAAGGAAAACATTTTTAAAAATTTGGATTATTTGGATAAAATGGAATCTATGGGAGACAACATTTCTGTAATTTGGAGCTTTCTGTAAAACAGGTTTCCGGATAAATCATCTCATACCTGTAATAAAAAGTAGCAATAAATATAAATAAAATTTATTTATATAAATAAATTTGTTTTTTTAGATGAGTTCAGTGCCACCTATTGGAAAGTGTAAACATTTGGATGTAGAAGGCAAATACATTAGGAAGGAAGATAAAGAAAAAATTAAGACCAACTGAAAAGCTTTAAATGACTTAAGAATAAAATACAATACACCATTGGGCAAAAATATAAACTTTCTTTATCCTTATAGATTCCTGGTTTAACGCTACTGTTAATGTATGATATAAGTGTTTGCCCTGGGCCCTCAACATCATAGGGGCCCCAAGGCTTTCCAGCTTCTGCATTGAAACACCATCAGCTTCATTTTTGGTCCTGCAGTTGCGTTCTCTGCTTCCTTCCAACTGTAACGTCAGTGCTGCCTGACTCCCTTTAGCCCAACAACTCCAGTGCAAAGGTAAAGACCTAGTTTATTAGTGGAAGGTTCCAGATTACGTTTTTTATTTTTATTTCCGAACATGACAGCCCCACTTGGATTTGCTAAGAGGATTTTCATTGGAATGATGTTTGTTGCCTTAGAAGCCCCAGGAGCTTAAAACCCCTCCAGGAATGTGCAGGGTAAATAAAGCAACATATTGGAAGTGTCTCTGGCAGAATAAAATGAATTAGTACAGACTATCACTTTACATTGCTTCAATTACACTGTGCATTACTGTGACTATTAATTAAATGTAATGTACTAGTTATCGCTGTGCATATTTAGCCTTCCATCTGAAAATGGATGAAAATTATTCCACAAAGGTGGCCATACATGGACAGATAAAACCAGGGTTGGACTGGGCCGGCAGGACACCGGGAAAAAACCCACTGGGCCCTCAACTCTTGTGGGCCCCGCCAGCCCAGATCCGCTTCTTAATGCTGTGACCTCCTGGAGGGTGATCGCCATGCGCATGCACATAAATGCGTTGAGGTGCACATACACACAATCACAGCATGCATACACACAAGTTCAATGAGAAAAGTTCGATGTGGCTTACCAGAATCTTTTTAGGCTTGATTCCACAGGTTATCCTGTGTTCGATATCCCAAGTATTCGTTATAAGCAGAGTTTGTTTGTGGAACAAATTCAAAAGCAGTAAAACTTGTCTGCAGTGTACTTTATTGGGGCACAGAGATACACGTGTATCTCTGTGCCCCAATAAAGTACACTGCAGACAAGTTTTACTGCCTTTGGATTTGTTCCACAAACAAACTCTGCTTATAACACAAGTTCAATGAGCCAGAGCGACGGGGGGGCGGGAGGGTGAACGGCGGGGAGGCTGGAGGGGTACGGCAGGGAGGGCCTGGGGAAGTTGCCCCGGTGGGCCCTGGCAGTGCTGGGCCAGACTGACCAGACGCCCTAGGCAACCTGGGTGGTCTCACTGCTCGATAGACACACGCGCATGTGCAAAAAGGCTGCAAACTCCTGCAGCCAGCAGGGACCGGACTAGGGCGTAGGCGACAGAGAAGGTGCTTACCTGGCGCCCCTCAGCTTTGCGCCCTAGGCACGTGCCTAGTCTGCCTACCCCTTGGCCCACTCTGGGCCCCCCAGTCTGACCCTGGATAAAGCTGCCGATAACGGTCCTTTAGACCAATTTGCCAGCTTATCTGTTGGTGTATGGGGGGCTTCCAATGGGTATTCCCAATTGATATCTGGCCATGATATTGATCGGGAAGGTTTCATATTTCCACCGACCGACCCATCAGAGCCCACTGCTCCTCTTTGTAATCTGATAGTTTGGCCCTAGGGCCGTATTTTCAGATTACCCCGATATAGCCCTGCAATTGGTGGGCATATCAGGGAAAGATCTGCTCATTTGGCGACTGGCCAGCTTTATTTATGCGTGTGGTTGTGCTTTTTAAATAGTATGGCGTCACACATGCTCATATTGTGTACATCCTCTTTTATATGTAAGCAACTGAAGGATGAAGGGTCACTTTCAGCCTGTGTTCTCTTGCCACCTAACTTTTGATGTTGGTCAACTACAAATCCATTCACAGAAATCCTTCCAAGCTGTATCAACTGCCATGGATGGATAGGACACGTAATTCAAGTCATGCCCAGCATAAACACTGGGGGTCATCACTTAAGAATCTTCTCCTGTGATGGAACCAAAATTCAAGCATTAAGATGAGAATTAGTGCTAATTTTTTAACACTGGACAAATGTTTACATGGGCAGAAACTCGTAGCAACCAGCTGTAGACAGAACAATGAATGTAACAATTAGTTGTCATGGGTGATTACCTTTTGGCAAATTTGCCCACTGTTGATAAATGTCGCCCCACACTCTTATTACAGTTTGCAGCTATGTGAGCAAATGGCTCAATATGTCTCACTGCATTATACAATATTCCAGGGTTAGAGTTGGGGTTAGGGTTAAATAGCACTAAGAAAATGTGTGTATGAATTTTAATATATATTTGTTTGGAATTACACTAACCTGAGAATAACATTTGCAGAATAGTGCACATCTACATTTATACACTTCCTATGTATACTTCCAGTGATGCAAAACTTCCTACATTAACAAAAGAAACTTTCGATAAAGGTTTATTTTCTATTAAAAGTGTATTAAACTATTTCTATAATATATATGTATAATATATGTACAAACTGGAGTGGAGCCCTGTACCAGTCTTGTCCACATTAGTGGACAAATTATATAATTATATAATAAACAGAAAAGGCTTTACTTAGCCAGTCATACATGCAAAATTTCAAAGCTCCCGCTTCTTTCTCAAGCATCATTACACCTAATGACATAACATCCTATTTAAAGGCAATAGACAAATAACAGTCAACTGACACTACACTAAACTGTCATAGTATATAACTTAACTGGGTTCATTCTAATAAGTAACCATTAAAGGTTACGTGATTTTGCGCTGTTTCACGCAAATAAGGAGTCTGGACTTTTTGTTATATATATATATATATATATATATATATATATATATATATATAGTATAATATAGTGAATAAAGTACCCCCTCTTGTAAAATATAAGGATATTATAAGTTACCGAGGAGTTTCATGACCATATAAAAACACGAGGATACAGGTCATGGAACTCCGATGTAACTTCTAATATCCTCATATTTTGCAAACGGGGGTACTTTATTTATTATAATACACAAGTTTCAGTGAGTCATGTGACAGAAATGACATCAGAACTCACCGTTTATAACTGATGACATCAGAACTCACCATTTATAAGGATATAATTTACAAGATATTCACAGCTTTTGTGTATTATATATACAATATATTACAGTACCATGCCATGCCCCCTACTATGCTTAATTTAAGTCCTCAACAGTTATAAATTTCATTTTGTATACTGTATATTCAGATCTATTAATTTAAAGTTTAAGCTGAGGCTAAAAGATGTACAAACTCAAACCTTCTTTTAAAGGTAAAGGTATAGAAAGGCAGTCTCCCATAGACTCCATTATAACCACATAGTACATTTTTTTTTTTTTATTATTTCCTTTTTCTCTGTAATAAAAACAGTACCTTGTACTTGATTGAACTAAGATATAATTAATCCTTATCAGAAGCAGAACCAGTTTATTTTGTTTATTTAATGTTTATATGATTTTCGAGTAGACTTCAGGTATGAAGATCCAAATGACAGAAAGGTCCATTATTAAGAAAACCCCAGGTCCTAAGCATTCTGGATAACAGGTCCCATACTTGTACTTTAAGGTACTTTAAATGAAGGTTTTGGCTGCCTTCTTCCTATGCTTACTGAGTTTTTATACACTCCATTATACACTATGTATAATACAGTTTTTACATTCAAGTTTTTATATAATTTTCTTTACCAATTTAGATGTGTATATTATTGAGTTGTGTAGCGTTGTATATGGATGCATCTATGACATCTGGATAACCTGAATAGTTTCATAGTTCAGCAGGCAGCGTCTGTAACATATATAAAATAAACACTCACCAGCTCTGAACTAAGAAATTATGTCTCAGTTAAAAATAAAAATGAGTACAGTAAATATCCTGATCCATCTGGGATCAATAAGCCTCATAGAAAAATATAGTAAACACATGAGCCTTTCTGTCACCTTTCATTAAAAGCTTTAGTTCATTTATTAAAATAGAAGTGCTGTAACAGTAACAGAATATTAGAGCAATCAAAACATCTAAATTCTAATGGTCTAGGCAATACTTCCCCATTGATTAGAAAAAGAGACTCTATCATTATATTTCCTCTCTTAGGTAATTATCTAGAAGGTCAGCTCAAACAAACATTGTACAGGTATTTGTGTATTTAGCAAGCACAATACTTTGACTCAACCTGGAAATACATGGCTAGAATTGGACAAGCCCCTAATGACCTATTATTGTGGGTTACAAGTAGGACAATCAGGTCTTGTTACAGAACACTTGTGTCACATTTAGATTTCAAGTACCAGTGCTGTGTGTATAACCTTTTTGTATCACACAGCTCCCAATTAAAGCCATACAATATTTTGTCTATGAAAAACTCAAGCCCTATTCATGTTAATGTATATTTGACTGTGTCGCTTTCCTCTCTTTTTTTACATGGTTCTGCTAATTATAAGCTGGACATTTTTCAGAAACAGTCAGTTCTTGCTAAAACTTTTAGTTTTAGTAATAGTAATGAAGTCTGAAGTTTGGACATAAAGGGGTGATGTAATAAATGTAATGCTTGTACCATATTTAATGTCCTATAGCTGTTTGAAAGTAGCATTTGCTCTTAGAAACTGGTACAACCGTTTTTATGGCATGATCTCCTTTTCCAAAGCCATATAAAAGCTTCTTTTTATCAAGCTTAGGGTAGGGGCTCATGGGCAGATTCCTTGTGCGGAAACTTCGGGCGACTTTGGAAAACGAAGCGCTGCGAGTGCCATCCCGCAGCTGTCATCTTGTTTTAGAGCGCTGCTATCTGGTTACCTTCCCTTTGGTCTGTTGTTAGGCTGCTGGGGGATGGGAGGGAGGGGGCGATATCACTCCAACTTGCAGTACAGCAGTAAAGAGTGTCTGAAGTTTATCAGAACACAAGTCACATGACTGGAGGCAGCTTAGAAACTGACAATATGTCTAGCCCCATGTCAAATTTCAAAATTAAATATAAAGAAAAATCTGTTTGCTCTTTTGAGAAACTGATTTCAGTGCAGAATTTTGCTGGTGCAGCACTATTAACTGATGACTTTTTAAAAAAAAAATAGTTTCCATGACAGTATTCCTTAAAAAAATTAATACCTTTAAATAACTTTCTAGTAGAACAAAGTTTTCTTAGAGATCTTTCTAACAAATCTCATGTGAAGACATTGGAGACAATTCAGTTTGAGGTGATTGCACAGGACATTACTGTTTCCACTCAACTGCAGAAGTGCCCATGCTAGTATGAACACAAAAAGGTGCAAGTGTACAATATGGTTACATTGTGTTTGAAGTAGTGCCCTAGTAACAATGGGATGTAGGGTTGACTGTCTGGTTTTGTCCCAGGCAGCCGCGTTTTTTTGAAGGGCTGCCCAGGTCAAAACCGCTTGCCTGGTTTTCCAAATTAGGAAAACCAGGCAGGATTCCCTATGATTGACGTGGTGATTCTCCAAACACCGATCGCTACATCATAGCCCCACCCCTGATGTCACAACCCACCCCCACAGCATCAAAATTGTGCCCCCATCGTGCCACAGTCCCGCCACCTGCACAGATTCAACTGGGCCAAAAGGTGGCAACCATAATGGGATGGGTTTTACATGGAGTTCCAATCAGTATGATGCAGAACGAGGCTGAAGGCCAAAAAAAGGGTACTTTATTTATAATACAGAAGTTTTAGTGAGTCATGTGAAAAAAATGAATTCACTAAGCTCCGTTTATAACTGATGACATCACTAAGAGCCATTTATAAGGATATAATTTACAAATATTTATGGCTTTTGAATATTGATTTTTTTTTTTTTTTTAATATTGGTATAATGTTTAAAGAGAACTTATATCCCAGACAGCCTACCAGCTGCCTGGTATTAACTGCTGGCCAAAAAAATATACCCCAAACTCCTGGACACATTCACTCAAGCAACCCTCAACCCCTGGAGCAATGGGGATTGATGCACGGCAAATTTTAAAACTATCATATTTCCTGTGCACCCCCAGTGTTCCTGAACAAATGTGGCTGTGGTTGGGCAGCATGCCACCCCCAAAAATCCAAAAATCCAGCCGCCCTAGGCCCGGGCCTAGGTGGCCTTTCCACAAATACAGGCCTGATCCTCATGTTATAACACAATAATTACATTGAGACTTAAAGAAGGGAAAGAACCATACTCATGTGAATCATACAGACCTATTTTGCTGATCAATACTGATGCCAAGATACTTGCTAAACTATTGGCGAACAGGTTAATTAAAGTTATTACATCCCTTATTTATCCAGACCAGACAGTTTTCATGGCTCACAAAACTACGCCCATTAACCTGAGATGCTTGTTTACAGACATACATGTAGCCAATCAACAACAATCCATTGGGGCGGTTGCCTCACTAGATATAACAAAAGCTTTTGACTTGGTTAGCTGGTCATACCTCTGGCAGACACTTGAGAAATTTGGGTTTGGCCCAAATTTCATCACATGGATCAAACTGTTATACAAGAAACCCACCACCCAAATCCATGTTAATAATACTCTTTCGGTGTTAGGAATTTAATGTGCTAGTAGAACCCTGTATTGTGCAGCAATTGTAACATCGTTATGAATTCAATTAAACTCTTTATTTATAGGTCTCACAGAAGGACAATCCCTGCACATCCTGAGAAGGAAAACCCCGCAGTAGTTCTGGTAATGAGCAGGAGCTTCTAGAAGAGTATAAGGTGTTGGGAAAGTCCTTTGAAAATAGTTTTCTTCACACAGGAAACCAGAGGAGCGGATATGATCTTGGATGAGTCCTCTTTAGGAAAGGAAACTTGACTGTACATGTGAGAGCAAATCAATACTCAAGGTAAGTAGTTGTACACATGGAACTGGAACAAGCATGAAAGTCCTGGATTGGGGAGCAACCTTCTGTATCCCCGTTATCAGGGGTCTGATAACTTTTTCACTAAAAAGCAATATAAATAAGCTAGTGATAATGAAATGGATGAACCCCAAACACCTAACACTTCAGCAATGGATCAACCTAATAAATGGCACATTAACTCTAATCAAATTGACGTACAATGCTAGGGGAACCCCCCCCCCCTGGAAATTATGGGAACCTTGGTTAGATGTCAACCCTCATGTATCCCTACCAGACGACCTAACTGAGCTCTAGATTGGCCCGAAGTGTATGCTGACAACTACTGAATATGTTACATGCTCCTTTACGTATTAAAAAAAAGACTAACATTGAAACCAGTAGTCATGTAAGTGTCAAGCCTGTTGGTTGCTTTATTTGTGTTTTGTTGTTTGTTTGAAAATGCAAAAAAAAAAAAAAAATAATTATATATTGCTCTGTTTTCCTTATGGAGATTTGCAGCTGAGTCACTTACATTGGTCCCAGTCTGTCACTATGATAACTTATGAACAGCAGCTCTACCTAAATTAAGTTTTCTTCTTTTCTTGGCAACTCAGGAAAATGAACCCCTTGCTCAGCACATAGGCTAACTTTTATGTATATATAATGCTATAATGCTCCCAGAGTCTTTACATTATTAGTATTTACACCAAAAGGCACTAACCATATCTGACACTTTTTTGTGTGTATAATAAAATTTGCCTTTTTATAAATTGGCCCCTACTCTACATAACAGTGGTATTTACAACTCATTAATGTGATAATTAGTATTCATTCTTACCATACTAATATATCAGATGACACACAAGTAATACTAATTTAACTTACTACTGGTTTTTGTAAAGTAATTTATCCATCTCTGAGGAGAGTCTTGTTCATGTTTCTTTTTGAAATGACACATGTGGCAGAGATTTAATCTTCCTTTGTTCTAAAGCACATTGTAAACTTTGAATTGGACCCTGCAGAGAAAACACAACTTTGCCTGTAAGAGGATTGAAGGATTTGCATTCCAAGTCAAGCATGGGAGTTAAGGACTCAGACATACAAAAGCTATTCTACCTGCATGGCAGAGGTCTGAGAAAGTAAACTCATACTGACCTCCCAGGTTAGTGTAGCCTGAGATCTTAAAACTGGGCTTAGAGAATGCGCATATTTGTGTTCATGAAATGTGACATATTTAGTCTGATAAGTGACCCCGGCACTTTTTGCTTGTGCAAAAACCAAATACTCATCCATACAATAAACTTCTGAGGATCTCTGTTAATCCATCTAGGATAGCCTTTTGCTTGTTAACTTGCACAGTTCACAAGATGCCTTATCTTTAAAGACATAATTTGGTATAAAAACAAAGATGCATGAATCCATCTGCTGTGAAGACCAGAGTGCTCTTTATAAATATTGGATAATGGATATAACAAAGGCCGAAATAAAAAAGTTGCAAGCAGGCACAGAAGAATATATTTTTTCATGGATTAAATAACACGAATTAGGTGATTCTCCTGTATTCACCAAGCAAAACAAGTCAGGGTTAGATTAGTGAATGTTTTGTTAGAATGCAAGTTCTGGTTAGGGTTTTGAGTTTAGAGGGGGACATAAAGAAGTTAACCCTGAAAGTTATCCAGGGTTGGACTGGACCATTGGGGGCCCACTGGGCTCCACAGTTCTGGGGCCCCCTGCATGTGCAAACACTGTCACATTGGGGCTAGCTGAACTGGAGATAGGTCTAGACCAGCAGGGGCCCATGAGGGAAGGGGTTTTTCCTGATGTCCGACCGGCCCAGCCCTTATCCACTGATACTATAGGAAATAAGGTTACACAGGCAATATGTTACTGTTTGAATAGGCAGCTGGATTGATGAAATGGATCACCACATAGAAGGTTTTGCAAAAGTTGAATATAATGGGCTGTGCTGCCAATATGTGCTATCTACTTAACTATGAAAGCAAAGCAGAAAACACTGATGGAAAGTACATTTAATCTAGTCTACAAATGACTTGTAACTGAGATGTTGTGAAAGCCTACAAATTCATTCATTCATTAAGGAATCCAGTATGAACATAAACAGAGGATATAAGGTGCACAGAGGTTAAATGTATCTGTCCACACGGGTCAACCCATGCTAATCCTCAAATTGTCTTACCATTCTTTCTAAGATTCTCATTTCGATGGGTAATAAAGTTGGTAAAAGAAAATATTGTTTATACATTTGTCTAAACTGTAGTAAGAAAGACACAGATATGAGCCTTCTCCAAAAATAGTATACAGGGGCAATTTAGCAAGTTCAGTAGACTTTCCAGCAATAGAATTAGACAACTGGCAGCTGGAGAAGTCATATGCTTGGCTGCCCTTGAGTAGCCAATTATTGTGATAATATAGGTAAATACCTGTGCCAGGTTGCAGTTTCCTATTCATTTTATCTTCATGTACCTTAGGCCTCAACATTGATTTCACGTCCTTTTGGTCAGGGTTTACTGATATGACTAGTTTAAAAAAAGAATACAATTAGTAGTGCTAAAGACAACAAAAGCTGTATACGGATGTATTAAATATGATGATTCTTACTCAATCTTACATTGCATCTCAAAGTAGAATCTATGGAATCAGCATGCTGATGTGAATTCTATGGCTTCAATAATCAAAAAATAAAATGCTCCTGGAGAACCATATTAATCAATGTGCTATATTTATTGGCATTCCATGAATTCTATGGCTTGTTGCATCCTTGGGGTTAAACCAATGCTGCTTTGTCTGTTTTTCTGGAATTTGATTAATTTGTAGACTGAACTGAAGTTCAGTGTTGGACTGGCCCACAGGGAACCAGGAAAACTCCCGGTGGACCCAGGTGTCAGTAGGCCCTCTTGCTCCTTACCATTTGGCCTATTTCACAGACATTCCCTATTTCTTTATGCTTAATAATGGAAGAATAGGAAGAGAATAGTACGTAAGATATAAAAGTCTAGGAGAATAAAGAGGTTGAGTGAGGAGAGGAGGAATAATAGCTTGGAAAGTGGGCCCATGGTCCAGAGCATATACCTCTGCATTTTAACTTTTTCCAAAAAGGAAAAACCAAAGGGACAATTAACGGCAGATAGTAGATATTGGAAAGATTTTTTGCTCATATAGCGGAACAAAACATAAGCCTATGTCTAGAATATGCCACACCAAAAAAACTGGCATAGTTAAAGGGATACTGTCATGGGAAAAAATGTTTTTTTCAAAATGCATCAGTTAATAGTGCTAATCCAGCAGACTTCTGCACTGAAATCCAGTTCTCAAAAGAGCAAACAGATTTTTTTTATATGTAATTTCGAAATCTGACAGGGGTCTAGACATATTGTCAGTTTCCCAGCTGCCCCCCAGTCATGTGACTTGTGCCTGCACTTTAGGCTGGAACTACTTTCTGGCAGGCTGTTATTTCTCCTACCTAATGTAACTAAATCAGTCTCAGTGGGACTTTACTATTGAGTGTTGTTCTTAGATCTACCAGGCAGCTATCTTGTGTTAGGGAGCGGCAATCTGGTACCTTCTCATTGTTAGGCTGCTGGGGGTGGGGGGAAAGGGAGTGGGTGATATCATTCCAACCTGCAGTATAGCAGTAAAGAGTGACTGAAGTTTATCAGAGCACAAGTCACATGATTGAGGGCAGCTGGAAAACTGACAATATGTCTAGCCCAATGTCAGATTTCAAAACTGAAAATACAAAATCTGTCTGCTCTTTTGAAAAATGGATTTCAGTGCAGAATTCTGCTGGAGCAGCACTATTTACTGATGCGTTTTGAAAAAAGCATGTTTTCCCATGACAATATCCCATTAAGGAATAAACTGGAAGTTGGAGTGCCTTTAACAAACACATATATTTTATGGTTTGTGTAGATTAGCTGGACTTTTATTTTCTATAGTGCATATCTAAATATCATATTAAGGTTGCCTAATTCTGACCCTGGTATAGTGAATAAGGTATTATATATTTTATAACAAATAAAGTAGGGATGCACCGAATCCACTATTTTGGATTCGCCGAATCCTTTTCAGAAACATTTGGCAGAATACGGAATCCGAACCCTAATTTGCATATGCAAATTAGGGGTGGGAAGGGGAAAACAGTTTTTACTTGTTTTGTGACAAAAGTCATGCAATTTCCCTCAGATGATCTTTCTGTAATTTTGAACTTTCTGGATAACAGGTTTCCACATAACCTATATTTCAATGCAGAGAGTTCAGTCAGGAACAACAATATTAAACCCCTCCAACAAGAAAGAATTTTGTTTTGAATTCAGAGCAATTATTAAGGCATATTTTGATTATTAGTTATGATTAATGAAAGCCTGAAATCTTTTGAAACTCATCCAGGTGTGTGAATTTGTTGGTGAGACTCACCATGGAGAATTATTTAAATGGCGAATGGAGAGACAAAATTCGCTGATTGAACTTCGTTAACTTTGGGCGCATGTGCAGTAGTACTAACTGTCAAATGTGTCCTACTGAGCATGCGCCACCAAGCATCGAGAGATCCAGGAAGAAGACGTTGCTGGAGAAGATGGCGTCTGTGAACCTAGCTGGAGGGGTCCTGCACGGAGGGGTAAGTAGCAACTTGGGGGGAGAGGTAGGAGCGGGGCCTACAGGGGGGTTGAATTCCCCTTTAAGTCACGGATTAATTCCCCAGTGTTTTCTGGGGTTCATAGACCCCAAAGTGTCAAAGACTTTCTTGAGAATTGAAGATGACAGCTTAATCTACTTAGTCTCTGGTTACTCAATCCAGGGTGACTTTAGAAGTGTCTCTCCCATGAGATCAGCAAATTACTACTTTATAAATTTCCAATATTGTCTTAAAGGAGAAGTAGGCTAGTAATGCTGAACATTTTGTTTTCGGCTTCATTACCAGCCCAAGGCAACCAAAACCATCTAGCAATGAGGATCTGTGTTTCCAAAGATGCCCCAGTAGCTCCCCATCTTCTTTTCTGCTGATTCACTGATTCACATGCTCTGTGCTGCTGTCACTTACTGAGCTTAGGGACCTACTCACATATACAGTACACATAGAATAGAAATGTCAAAATATAAGGCTGATTAGTCATTAATACAGATAATTACTACATGGCATCAAAGAAACCAGTGCAACTAGCATCAGAATTTAATAATCAGCCATGTAGCATCAGCTTATAGGACAGAACAACCTAATTTTCTGCTTAATAATTTGCAACAATCCCTAAGCTTAGCTTCTCAACAGCTGCTCAGAGCCCGGCATGTGAGTGTCACAGACACTTTCCAAGATGGTGACCCCTGTGACAAGTGTGAAGTCCTGGATCATTGCTGGTATTGAATAGCTGAAACTTTAGGCTGGTGCAATAAGTTCAGCAGATAAAATATGGCATTTTTAGCCATATTAATTTTTAGGGTTTAGTTCTCCTTTAAGGTAACTGCAGTGGCGTAACTACCAGGGGAGCAGGGGGTGCAATTGCACCAGGGCCCACTCCCTCTCGGGGCCCACTGGAGAGGCTAGAATAACTCCAACTCATAGGGCCCACCAGCGAGTAGTTACGCCACTGGGTAACTGAACAGAACATCACGACTAAGTGCAAAGACTAATTTGTTAAGAACAATGGTGAAATGGACCCAACCCTGGGCTAGACGATGACTCCTGCCTATTTGTTAGATACATATGCCTCATTTAACATCTTTGCACCACAAGAAGAAAATAAGTTGTTTGCTTAGTCAAAAGTCAAAAAGCTATTACTGATATCCAGCAAACAAATACATTTTCAAACAATATATTTCTCTTAAAGGGGTGGTTCACATTTAGGTAACTTTTAATATGTTATAGAACGGCCCATTCTAAGCAACTTTTCAGTTGGTTTTCATTATTTATTTCTTATAGTTATTTGCCTTTTTCTTCTGACTCTTCTACCTTTCAAATGGGCGTTGCTGACCCCGTCTAAAAAACAAATGCTCTGTAAGGCTACAAATGTATTGTTATTGCTAATTTTATTACTAGTCTTTCTATTCAGGCCCACTCCTATTCATATTCCAGTCTCTTATTCAAATAAATGCATGGTTGCTAGGGTAAGTTTGACCCTAGCTAGCAGATTGCTTATAATGCAAATTGAAGAGCTGCTGACTAAAAAGCTAAATGACTTAAAAATCTTAAATAATAAAAAATGAAAACCAATTGCAAATTGTCTCAGAATATCATTCTTTACATCATGCTAAAAGCTATCTCAAAGGTGAACCGCCCATTTAACTTAGTGATTTTAACATACCAAACATCCCAGGTTATACGTGAATAAATTTTAAATAAAACACAATAAAATAAATAATAATAATAAAATACAAAAAAAACCATTTCATTAGTTTTGATGATGACTTTAAAGGAATTGTTTGGTATAAAAATAAAAACTGGGTAAATGGATAGGCTGTGTAAAATAAAAAAATGTTTTCAACATAGTTAGCCAAAAATGTAATGTATGAAGGCTGGAGTGACTGGATGTTTAATATAATAGTCAGAACACTACTTCCTGCTTTGAAGCTCTCTTGGTTTCCACTGACTGATTACCATGCAGTAACTAATCAGTGACTCAAGGGGAGGCCACATGGGTCATAACTGTGTGCTTTGAATCTGAGCTGCATGATACAGATCAATTGCAAACTCACTGAACAGTTTTGTCCCATGTGGCCCCCCTTAATATACTTATTAATCCTGCCGAGCCAGTTTGGTTGGTTGGTTTCAAATGGCCATTTCCTCTCTATAGAACATAGAAATGTCTCACGGCCAGGGGAAGGCACATTATTGCCATTTGCTCATTTGGATTGGATGTTTCTAACAACAGTTAATTTCTATTGTGCGCTTTACACAATGAAAACCACCTGCACTGTATGTGGAAATAAAATACACTCTCTCTCTCTGATACACAAGGCAACACACAAGAGTCATCCAACAGGTGCTCCAGAAGACCACAGCTCCCACTCTTACAGAAAAGGAATTTTCTGTTCACATAATGCATCATACAATGACTTACAGGTATAAGACCTGTTATCCAAAATCCTCAAGACTTGATGGATTCAGGATAAGGGATCTTTCAGTATGCATCACCATACCTTACGTCTACTAAAAAAACAAGAAAACCAATAGGCTTGCTTTGCCTCCAATAAGGATGAATTACATCTTAGGATGAAGTACAAGGTACTGTTTTTATATAACAGAGAAAAAAGAAATCATTAAAAAAAAAAAATCTTTGATACAAATAGACTCTATGGGAGATGGCATTTTCAGTAATTCAGATCTTACTGTATAATGGGTTTACTGATGCATGTATAACACTCTGTTTAAAGATTGTAAAGCTGGAGGGGATGTCTGGTAGATGATCGGTATATATCCCCATTCTTTAGGTTTTAAAGAAGCTACTC
Organism: Xenopus borealis; assembly: GCA_024363595.1. Lineage (NCBI taxonomy): Eukaryota > Metazoa > Chordata > Amphibia > Anura > Pipidae > Xenopus > Xenopus borealis. The sequence goes on from CM044438.1 coordinate 76,102,064, forward strand.
CTTTAAGACATCCTGGACATCCAGGGGGTGTTTCATTGAGGTGATCAGCAGGTGAAGAGGGAGAAAAGGTAATTTTTCAAGAGACAAGAGAGTTCATACCAAAAAGACTGGCCAATATATGTTTTGAAAAGTACACTGTTTTCATTTTGGGTCTCAAATGCTGAACTGAAGCGGTTTTGTTTGTTTTATACCATTGCTTGCTGCTGGAAGATAATTTGAGTTTAAGAAAAATACACTGACTGTTTTCCTTCAATCTGGAGTGGCCTGCATGTCTGGTGAACACCTTGAACTAGTTACCCAAATGATCATCAGACAATCTATACAGGACTGTGCCCTAGAGGGTCCCGCAGGCCCAGACCCGCTGCCTGCGTAAAACTATTGCAGCTGCTCCAACCCCTTTCCATACCTCCCAACTGTCCCGCATTACGTGGGACAGTCCCGCTTTTAATTGCCTGTCCCGTGGTCCCAGATAGCAACGAGAGATGTCCTGCGGTGGTTCGATTTCGGCATTTCTTGCTGACTTCCGGGTTTCAGACTTAATACTTCCAAAGTGGGAAGGGGAGGAGCAGAGCAGTTGTCTCCTTCGTCAGGTCTTTCCGGCTTGCTTCTTAGTTCTGGCTCACGCTGGCTGCATTCTTATCTCAGTCTCAGCTCTGCCTCGCTCTCAGGATGTCACGCACAATCTCTCTCTGATCTGGATGTTGATTGATGATCACTCGGTCCTCTGGAGTGTCAAGAACTACTGGCTGGCTGTCTCCCTCCCTCCCTGCTGGCTGCTGCTTTAAAAATCATCAATTTTGGCGTGACTTTTTTTGGCTTATTGTGTGCCCAGAACATTCCTTCTCTGTATATTTGTATTTATACATATGGGAGGAGGTGCCATTTAAAAAAAAAAAAAAATGGGCGTGCATTTGGGGGCATGTCCATCAAGTGGGCGTGGTAAAAACATTTTTGCCACGCTGCAAATTTTTGTGTCCCTCTTTCTTCTTCTGAAATGTTGGGAGGTATGCCTTTCCCTGGGTCCTATCATTGCCCTGAGAAGAAAAAATGGGGGTTGCTGCTGGGGCAAGGGGCAGTCCAAGTCTGACCCATCTGACTGGAATTTGTACAATGCCAAACAGATTTTTAAAGACAAACTGGTTGAAATTTTCCAAGATTATACGCCCACTTCTAAAAAGTTTTGTGGATATAGTTTCCTTCTGGGCAGCAACCACTGCAATGAACATGCTCTAGAAATGTGAGTTTTTGGTCAAACCAGTATACAGAAGAAGAGACATACAGTGATGTTAACAAGCCAGGGCATAATGAGCTAACTTATAAAAGTGTGCAAAACTATAACAATTACTCTTTGCAAATGATTTGCCATTTCTAGCAGGTCTAGAACACAAGGTTTAACCCAAGAGTTTTAGTTAGGACAGGGGTCTGCAACCTTTAAGACATAAAGAGCCACTTGGACCCGTTTTCGAAAAGAAAA
>CM044438.1:76106324-76189142 GCA_024363595.1 Xenopus borealis
CGCTGCAGAGCTTGAAAAGAGCCGCATGCGGCTCTGGAGCCGCGGGTTGCCGACCCCCGGGTTAGGAAGTATACTGAAGTTGAGCAACCAATACATCAATAAGTCAAGTTTCTTTCCTCCAAGGGGTGCCCAAAAGGTAGGTCGGTTATACCAGTAGACCTTTAGCTGGTGATCAGTAGATCTCAAGACACTGTCAACAAACAGCTTGTCTAAATGACTCTCCTATTTCATGCTTTTCATTCCAATATTCATTGTGTTAAGGTTACATAAGAAATACTTGTTTGTTAAATATAGCAATATAAAAAAATCTATATAATATTTAAGTAATATTTTCCATGCTAACAATACTTTTATGCAGTGATCCCCAACCAGTAGCTCGTAAGCAACATGTTGCTCTCCAACCCCTTGGATGTTGCTCCCAGTGGCCCCAAAGCAGGTGCTTATTTTTCAATTCCAGGCTTGGAGGCAAGTTTTAATTGCATAAAACCCAAGTGTACTGCCAAACAGAGCCTCCTGTACACTTCCAGTCTACATAAGGGCTACTAAATGGCCAATCACAGCACTAATTTTGCACCCCAGGAACATTTTTCATGCTAGTGTTGCTCCCCAACTCCTTTTACTTCTGAATGTTGCTCACGGGTTCAAAAGGTTGGGGATCCCTGCTTTTATGGATATAGATCATAATGGGGCAACATCAATACAAATAGACCTTGTATTTGTAAAGTATGGGCACTTCTGGGTTACAGTGTTGTACATTGTGCAGACCATATTGTAAACCATATAAACATGTAAACACTTTACAACAAACTGAAATGGATTTGTTTCATAGGATAATTGGCTTTACTTTTTTTATTCCTTGTTTGCAAAGTTTTAAAGAAGTTGCTTACACTAGTGCTAAATGTGATGGTTCTCAAGTCTTTCAAGTATCTTGCGTTGGTCTCTCGTTTATTCAGAGATACATTTTCACATCAAGCATATAAGTAAGAGGCACACACTGCAAAACAATGTAGCACCCCTCACCCTGCCCCCCAAAAAAAACTTACAATCAGAAATAAATTGTCATTTCTACCAAAGTATTTACTTAAAATAATGCCTCACATGTTAGAAGAGATTCAGGTAATCTAGAGTTTCTTTGTAATACTGTAAAATCTCAGGAGCATGTAACATCCTAACAATCCAACATTTTTCACTATAAATTAGGTGAAAAATGTAGGCACACAATGAAACCAGCAATTCTGAGAACAAAATATACAAACATTTAAACAAAACTGCAGCAATGGCTTCCAGCAATAAATTACGTTGGGTGTTTTACATCATTAAAATCACTAGGACTCACAGTACTTCTTGGTGCTGATAAAAATGATGATCTGAGTCCTGTGAACACCCCTGTGTACTTAAGAGAAAACAGACAGTTGAGGTGCAGTACAAAAACACCAGCACTTCTTTATTTGGAAATATTATTATGAGTTGAAATTGACAAGTTTCCACAGGAACCACTCTATAGGCTTCTCTTACATCTGAATTATCAACTTATACAGCATCTCTATTATGGTAAAATGAATGTGTTCTTCAGAATGAAGAAGTACTGCTGTCTGTACGTGTGCATGTCAAGACCAATGTAGGGGCACCCCTCAATCCAATAAAATCAATGGAGTTATACAAAGACCTAGTAAGTCAGAATTGTATATAGCTTAATATAACCACGCTAAATAGCTCATTGTTTGTGGTCTCTTTGATATGCAGTCAAGTTTGAAATCAGAATTCTAAGCTAAATATTGTACAACACTGCTGCCATTAAAATATTTATTATGTTGAGAGTGGACTTTGTATTCCTTGGCCTTTATTCACTAGTTGAGTTTTTGTGTAGACATCTATGTGTCTATTATCCTGGAGTATAAGATCATTACAGAGCACTGTAAAAAGTCCAATGCATATATATATATATATATATATATATATATATATATATATATATATATATATATGTCTGGGCACATGTAAAAGCCTGGTACACTGGGAACACATTTTGCAGTAAGTTGGCACCAACATGTAAAATCATTGCAGGACTGGTTTTAGTGTAGGACAGAACAAGAATGTGCCATGGACCCCACAGTACTAATGGGTCTCCATGAGGAAAAAAAACAAGTGTTAAAAGGCAGAAATGACATTGTGTAGCAACTGAGATTTTCAGCAGGTATTTAAGTGGTGTCCCTCAAATACAACTTTCAGTGATCACTAGCTGCTGGAAGCTGACAGTTGATGCTGAACTGTGAAGTTCATCAAAAGGGTTGACACTTGGACATCCCTGATTTACAGCCTTCCTGCCTTGCCACCAGCCCTGGTGATAGGGTGAGGGCCCCTTTGGCATTCAAGGAGTTTAATCTCCAGAGAAGAAACTGCCAACTTATACTGATGCGGAGTATAATGGGAATCCTAAGGCCCTATTTGGTAATTGTGGCAAAGTTTGCCCAACTGCTTGTTCTTAAGAGGCTTATTTGTTAGTGTATTCCATTGTATAAAATATATTGCTATTTGTGAGACTGTCAGGGCAAGGAAAAGTGGGATAAGACTGCACTGATGAACAGGGAATTAATATTGCATTCTTTTTTTATAGAAAGACTACCCAAATAAATACCTCTCTTTCTTAAAGGGGAACTATAGTGAAAATGAAAACTTAATATTAGCTTCTTGATACTGAAATAAGAGATATAAATCTAAATATAATGAATTAAAACTTTGGAACGGTTTTCTTCATTCTATCTTCATGCAGGAGTGGGGAGTCTTATTTTTGATAAAAGTTAAACCCAATATATCTTTTAGTAGGATCCTTTTTGTGCTCACTCTATTAAAATCTTGAGAAATCCTGTCTCTCTACATCCAGGATTTGTGCCAAAGGTAGTTATTTTGATAGATATTGTTTGTACTGGAATCATTTGAGTGAGCTCTAATATATCTAATACTTCTGCTAGGAAAGGGAGCCTCGCCTATATGTATATTGGACTTTATGGTCAGTGAATATCCGACACCCAACTGCTGCATGAAGAAAGAATGAAGATGCTGAACGAGGGTAGTGAACATAAACATTATTATTTCAATAACGGTACAACATTTTTAATTGGTTGTATTTAGAAAGTTTCTTATTTTAGTATGATCAAGCTTATATTACATTTTCAATTTAATGATAGTTTCCCTTTACGTTACCATATTGCTAAAAATCATCACAATCCTCCACTGTAACTTTCAGTGGTGTGGGAAACCAGCCTGCAATGTAACTTGTGAAATATGTGTTAAGCTATTTCTCCTGTCTTTAAGCTATAAACCAATGTGATACTCCGCATCATTATACAGGGCACCGTGGGAAATGTCCCCAGCTACAAACACAAAATTCTCTTTTAATCCCTTTGGTGTAATTTATTTGATCAGAAGCTGGAGAATTGGTAATGTGGAATTCAATGTTCTTCTTGGGATGATCTCCTGTTCAGGCTGATAACCCACTTAATGTGCATTGCAGAGGTTCTCTTTCTTCCAGGTGGTACAGGTACACATTGCGAGAGGGGTGGTACCAGTAAAATCATAGCTTCAACTGATGCTCTCACAGTCTTCTCTGTAGACACTTATTCCTTGGCTTCCAGAAAAAGTGTTTCCTGAGGATACAGCTTAAGATTTAGGAGTGATCCGTTAGGGTCCAATTGTGTTATCTGTTACAAAAAAAAGAAAACCTTTTAAGTGTTTTAGGTAGTCGGGAAAGTTCATTAGAAATACATAAAGCAGATGCACTTAACCTCCTCATATTTATTACTGTTACCCACTCACATAGATTATAAACTTTATAGCACACAGCACCAGCCCTGGGCAAGACTGACCAGGCATCCTAGGCCACCTGGCTGGTCGCAGCACCCCATGGGCGAAGAAAGCAGGACAAGGGGGTCGGAGGCAGGGAAGGTGCGTGCCTGGCGCCCCCCCAGATTTGCGGCCTAGGCATGTGCCTACTCTGCCTACCCCTTGGCCCGGCCCTGCAGAACACTTGTATCTTTAACACAAGTGAACATTGTATAATTTTGTATTTTTATTGTTGCATTGACCTGTTTGTTTTTTTCATACATTGTCCTGTTGTATAGCACTGTATGCACAACACTATTTAAATGAAAAAAATATTTACATAGGTTTATATACATATCACTTAAGACCATTATTTTAAATAACTTCAACTAAAGGACAATAACCTCAAATCTGAACTTAAACATATCAGTATAAAAATATACCAGGTATACTCTTCATAAGTTGAGGGTGACCGGTAGGATTAAAAAAACATAAAAAAAAAAAGCAGTGGAGCAGAAAAGAGCGGAAGGATCAATTTGCAGAATACATTTAAAAAACTGTATGTCCAGACTTGCACCTCAACTACAATATGTGTAGATTACATTTCAGCTGCCTACTTCATGTTCTAGAATATAATTACCATGAAGTCCAGGGTCATATAAGGACAATTAATAGTCAGTGCCAAAAAACACAGCACAAGGGTGCTGCAGTAATAATTGTTGGTGGAGGCTTTTAACTGGAAGCCCTGGACCATATATGGCCCTCTGTCACAGTTTATTTTGAAATAAATCACTAAGGGTGTCATTTATCAAAGGTCAAATTTCAAAGTTATGTGGATTTTTTTTTTTTTTTAACTCTGATAAAATTGAATGTAATCACAACTCGAATGGGCGGTTGTTTCATGAAATACTGAAACGTCTAACATTCAGTTGAATAGGAATGACCCAAAAATTTCAGGAAGGCTATTATCATCTTCAAGTGGTTCAACTGACCTCTGCCTTTGACTTCTACAAGAACTCAGCAGGTTTTAGGTGGCGAAGTATTGAATTAGGTTGAGGTGTGATAAATCTCAAATTCAAGTTTGTGGTTTTAAATTACAATTTGTGAGTTTTGACCAAAATAGAAAATTTTTATTTACCATTAAAACCTTAATTAATTTGACCCTAAATCAATCTTATTTATACAGGTGTGCTGTTCACTAGTCATTTCAAGAAAATCTTTGGTGTGAAAGGTATATCTTTATCCAACCGTACATACAGCAGATGATATTATTACTATGATAAAAAAGGGAAGAACAGGTATGGGATCCGTTATCCAGAAATCCATTATCCAGAAAATTCAGAATTACAGTATGGCTGTCTCCCATAGACTCCATTAAAATGCCATAATTAAAATTTTTGAAAGTGATTCCATTTTTCTCTGTAATAAAAAAACAGTACCTTGTACTTGATCCCAACGAAGATATAATTAATCCTTATTGAAGGCAAAACAAGCCCATTGGTTTTATTTAATGTTTAAAGTTGATTTAAGGTACATCAGTCCCTTATCTGGAAAACCCCAGGTCCTGAGCATTCTGGATAATGGGTCCCATACCTGCACTAGGCACAGAAACTTCTTGAAACATACAACCATTAATCAAACTAAATCTGAACTCTCTCTGAACAAAATGACAAAATAGTTTCAGGTCTTGCTCATTAAACTTTTCATTGTTCATTTTACAAACATCCAAGGATCTTTCATACAGAAAGTCATTCTATATATCGATGGAGCTGTATGTGTATTTGTTGGTGAATAAAAATACCAATACTATAAAATGTGCAAAATTCTTCGCCATGCTACACTGAATGAGGGAATTACAGAAAATAAGTTTGATTGATGAAGCCATGTATTATACAGTTTAATGGAGGAATACATGTATAATCTATTCAATGTTACATAGTAATGTAGTGAGTTAGGTTGAAAAAAGCCATACGTCCATCAAGTTTTGAGCCAAAAACTTCAGTAGTTATTCCTTAGCGGATAAGTCGTTTTTTTTTCTCCCTGTGCTTAGGGAGCTAAGCACAAATGTTTCTTGGGTCCCTCTAACATTGCTGGAGAAATTAGGCATCTTCCTATAATGATGCAGCATAATATAAACAGATGGTGCAGAGATGCACTCAGGGATGTAATTACAGGAACAACACCTCATCAACACTCTGTTATTTGCAAACTCAAGGCAGACTAGATATGAGATGCCCTTTTGTCAGGGAACTGAATCTTAGATTGATCTGGCTGCAATGGTGACATATAAACATATCAGTATTCGTAAATGTTCGTGTTGTCAAGTGGTGGCAGGATTTCAATGCAAGCAAAGGAGGAATTTATGAACATCCTAATGGCTTGTGTCAGTTCAGCATGTTGTGTCTGTTTTCGTCTAAATATTAAAGCTGTTAAAAATGATTTGCCATTTAGAAACAGCAGTTTGAAGTTGGCACCTAAGGTGTAACCAGGCAAATGCAACACTCAATATCAAAGGTGGGACTGCAATGTTAGCACATGTTTCCAGATGGGACAGCAGATAATTAAAAACAATGAACCTCAGTAGTTAATAAAACGCATGATTCCCTTTTCTCAATTTTCTTTACACACTAAAAAAAAAAAATCTTAAAAAAGGTTTCAGGAAACAGATTGTGGGTGTCAGGAGAAGGGGTGGAACTGTTTATACCCATGATTTCTTCTTGCCTTCTGTTTCGAATTCACAAAGGGACCTTACGATTCGCCAATGTTTACACCATTACCCAATTACAGAGAACACGGCTGCTGCATCTGTCAACAAACAGAGCTGTTGTCGCTTTGCTTTAGAGGCTCTGGCTTTCCTCTTCTTCATATGGCTGATGATTCTGCTTAATTAGCATCCCACGCACTCCTGCCCGCCTGATCGCTTATGTGTAAACATTTTGTTTGCCACCAAGTCAGATTAATAATGTGCATCTTTTTATATAATTATAAAGGAATTACCCTTGTTTGAGTTGATTATGTTGATGAGAGAATAGTATACAGCGGAATCATGGAGGAGTCTTATAATTAAATTCCAATCACAGCACAGTTAAATGTACACACATAATAGAGAGGAGCATGGAGTTAGGGGGTTAAATATGCCACGGTTTATGCCAGGCATATGTAAAGTAAATAGCATAAACAGTCATTTACCATGTGAACCAGTCAACTATGCAGCTGCTATATTACTATACCCATATAGTAGATTTGTTGTAAAATAGCGCAACCCCCCCCCCCCATCCCACCATGATGCTTAGGAGGAGTCAGGATGTGATTTCAGGGTGGCTTGGTGCTAAACACGCATGTATTTTCTTGAAACAAAGTGCATCCCCAGGACATAGGGTTGCCAACTGACCGGTATTTTACCGGCCTGGACGGTATTTTTAATGGTTGATCCCAATGTTATTAATAGGACAAAAAGATAAATATATAGGAAGGCCGGTATTTTTTTCAGGAAAAGGTGGCAACCCTACGAGGACATCAGTTCCTAGGGAAAGCACTACTACATAAATACTCTGGTGTCAGTATCTATTTAAAGGGAATGTAATGAAAAAGAAATCTATCTCCAATATACTTTAATTTAAAAATGTCTACTGTTTTTATAATAAACCTGACTGTATGCAGTGAAATTCCCACTTTTTACTTACTTTCAAATGGCAGGGGGGCACCTTACTTCCCACAACTAGAGCAGATTTGTTTGTTTCCCTGTAAAGCAGCCGGGGACTGTGGAGATTTGTATCTTGCTATATCGGATTCTATGGCAGATTTTATTTGACTTGTGCTGTTTTTATCATTTTTGACAGTCCCTAAGCTTAACCTCCCAACTGAAGCCCAGACCACACAGAGCATGTGCACAGTCTGCATATGTATATTGCATAGATGTTTAACAAAGTTACAAGATGACAGCCCCCCTGCACTAACTTTGAAAGCATAAATCATTTGTTTAATTAGGCTTCTGGTGCAGTCAATTTGTGTTTATATTTAGTATACAAAATACAGCATTTCTAACATTATTCTATTTTAGACTTTAATTGCCCTTTAAGCTAGCCCATGCATGCCTGAATCTGTTTGGGCATGACTAGACTGCTTGACCATCTGGGCATAGGGTTGCCACCTTTTCAAAAACATTTTACTGGCTGGTGGGGTTGCGGGAACAAAAAGGGCATGGACCGTGATATAAAAGGGGGCAGGGTTACTCACAGTGAAGGAAAAGGGGCGGAGCAACAAGCATGATGGACTGAACCCTGAAAAATAACCGGTAAATACTGAGTGAATTGGGGCGGGCCAAGGGCTTTTTCTTAAGAATATTACAAATTACCAGCAACTACATTGCAAGTAACTTTGTAATACTGGCCCCGGCCTTCGCAGGCTGGTTAAATACCGGTTGGGTGTAAACCCTATCTGGGCATATATGGCGGGTTGGGTGTCCATTTCACAGACTGTCCTGAGATCCTGTTGAACTTGCAAAAACAGGATGCTACAAAATCTGATAAAATTGGATCATATAAATTGGGATGGTGCTTTTTTACACATCTATATCAATAAATGCATTTTAATGAAGATAAAAAAAAAAAAAAAAGGTTCTTTCAGTCTTTAACTTGTCAGATGCCAATGCAGCATGCTAAATTCCCTTCTACAGTTATATCAGGTCAGATGTCAAACTTCTCATGTAGTTCTCAGATTTTTGTACCCATTCCATTTCATTTTAGCCACGCAAATTCATCTAACTTGGAGGATGAGACCTAATGAACTGACTGTATTGTGCGAAGCCCACAGGGTGCAGAGGAATTAAGGTTTGGAAAAATAATAGGACTGGACCATTATAAACCCAATTAAAGAGGGTTAGCTGGAGTCTGTACTGATGCTAAAAAGTTGTCAGGGCTACCCTTGAAGAAGGTTCTGTCCAAGTGATGGTGAGTCCCTGTTTGTAGGCAAGCGAAAGTGTATAGATGTGATTGTAGCATTTATCTCACTGTAATAACGATTAAAAAACACATTTTTTCATTTTGACATATATGCCTTGCATATATGCTTCTTAAAAGGTTGGTTCACCTTTAAATTAATTTTTAGCACGTTAAAGAATGGCTAATTCTAAACAACTTTTTAATTAGACTTCACTTTTTATTTTATATAGTTTTTTTTATATATTTTTATATAGAATTATTTGCCTTCTTCTGATCCTAACTTTCAAATGGTGGTCACTGACCCCATCAAAAAAAAAACAAAAAAAAAACAAAACGCTCTATAAGGCTACATATTTGTTGTTACTCGTTCTACATCATTCTAAAAGTTAATGTAGAGGTGAAAAATCCATTTAAGGGGCTAGTGATGTTTGTTCAGATTTTTTTTTTAGAGAAGGGGTGTTTCCACTAGATGCATACTTTACATGAAGCGTACAAAACAGTTGGGTCAATTGATCAGGTAACTGTAACTGCAAAAGGTACGTTTTCATACAAAGATCAACAAGCCACACTATCCACCTCACCAGAGACTGACTCACAAGAGGGACAATTCTCCAGGCAACGCTGGTGTCTTAATCTCCTGCTTCCAGTGCTCATTAGATCTTATTAATGCTATTCCACATGGAAATGAACAAGCCAAAAACATAAGCCTAACTAGGTAGCAATTAAAACACAATAAAAGGCAAGTTGCAGACAGCAGTTACAAAAGTTCTGTCACACAACAGCTGGTGAAGCGTTAGACGCACACGTATATTGTCCATAATTATTTTAATATAACAAGATAAAATTCACTAATTTGGATTTGGCCGAACCCCCAAATCCATTGTGAATGATTCGGCTGAATACCGAACCGAATCCGAACCCGAACCCTAATTTGCATATGAGAAGGGTAAAAGCTAGCCACGTACTTTGTGCACGGCTAAAAAAAAATTTACTGCCTTGTTTTTTGACAAAAAGTCACATGATTTTAAGGATTCGGATTCGGCTCGGCCAGGCACAAGGATTCAGCCAAATCCGAACCCTGCTGAAAATGGCCGAATCGTGGCTGAATACCAAACTGAATCCTGGATTCAGTGCATCCCTATATTTTTTCATTTAAATATATCACATGTGATGCAGATGGAAAACAGGCAGTTCCAAGAGAATGGCTGAACTAAAATGAAGGGAGTTGTTTAAAAGGAAGCCAAAATTTTGGGGGGAAAATGGATAGCTTTGGGGTCCATCATCATGTGCCAACAAGTTTCACTTACAAGGGATCCAAAAACGATCAAAAAAAAAATCAATCGTATACATGTGAAAACTACCAGAAAAGGAATTACACATGTATAGCTAAGGGATGTATTTTCTGAAACACTTGGTGATCTGCATATGTTTTTTTTCTAAACAGTCAATAACCCCAATATGATTATTTTGCCACCAATATGGATTCATGCAGCTACGTTACAATCAAGTACAAGATACAGTTCTTACAGAGAAAGAAAATAATGAAACAAAAATTAGGATTACAGGTATGGGATCCGTTATCTGGAAAACCATTTTCTGGATATCTCTGAATTACTTAAAGGAAAACTATACCCCAAAAATGAATTTTTGAGCAACAGATATAGTTTATATCAAATCAAGTGACATATTAAAGAATCTTACCTACCTGGTATATATATTCGAAGTAAAACTATACTCCTCAAACAATGTAGGTCTCTATAAAAAGATACTGCATAAAACAACTCATATGTAAAACCCTGCTTCATGTAAATAAACAATTTTTATAATAATATTCTTGTTTAGTAGTATGTGCCATTGGGTAATCATAAATAGAAAATTGGCATTTAAAAAAAATAAGGGCCACCCCCTGGGATCCTAGGATCCAACGGTGCACACAAACATTCCAAACCAACCATACATGTTAGGTTACATGAGCCAATTAACAGACAGTTCTGTCTTTTGCTTCCACACTTCTTCCTATTACAGTTAGAGTTGTAGTTTTTCTGGTCAGGTGATCTCTGAGGCAGCACACAGACCATCACAAAATGGGGGTTCAAGGCAAAAGATGTAAAAGGACAATATTTACTTAAATATATATATATATATATATATATATATATATATATATATTCCAGTTTGGTATGATTGTTTAATATGCCACTATGCTCAAGTATTCATTTTAGGGGTTTAAAGGAAAACTAAACCCTATAAATTAATATGGTTAAAATGCCATGAATTTCTTGCACCAGCCTAAAGTTTCAGCTTGTCAATAGCAGCAATGATCCAGGACTTCAAACTTGTCACTGGGGGTCACCATTTTGGAAAGTGTCTGTGATACCTGTGCTCAGTGGCCTTTGAGCAGCTGTTGAGAAGCTAAGCTTAGGGATCGTCATAAATTTATAAGCAGAAAATGAGGTTTGTAATATAAATTGATGCTAAAGTGTTGATTATCAAATTCTGATGCCAATTGCAGTAGTTTCGGAGCTGACACGTAGCAATGATCTGTATTAATTACTAATCAGCCTTATAGTGTGACATTTCTTTTCTGTGCGTACTGTATATTGTGAGTTGTCCCCTAAGTTCAGTAAGTGACAGCAGCACAGAGCATGTGCAGTGAATCAGCAGAAAAGAAGATGGGGAGCTACTGGGGCATGTTTGGAGGCACAGATCTTTACTACTAAAGGGTTGCTGTTGCATTGGGCTGGTACAGAAGCACAAAACATCATGTACAACATTTCTAGCTACTTCTTTAGTTAGGCTTTAGTTCCCCTTTAATGTTTTTGCCACAACAAAAATTAGCTGGAAAATGTCATAGCAAAAATAAGTTATAATGGGACATGCTTAGCGTGACTTACAAACCCAGACATGGTGTCACATCCTCCTGTTATAGCTATCGGTAATTAATCCATAATTCCAAATACAGGTATGGGATGCATTATCAGGAAACCCATTATCCAAACAGACACAAATTATGGGTTTCCCACAGACTCCATTTTATTCATATAATTCAAATTTGTAAATAGTTTTTCTTTTTCTCTCATTTGCAAATGTTTAGCGCTGCTGACAATGTAAAGTCATTGACTAGTGAATATAACATCACTCATTATCATTATTAAAGGTTAGCATTAACACCTGCACTGGAGTTTTTTTTAAATATCTGTCGCCAAAAAAAAACACTTTTCGATTGCGAATTGAATTATATACACTGTGCATGTTCACATAAGCCATTTGTTCCCAAACATTGAGATAAAGTAGTTGAAGTCAAGAAGGCACAAAAAAATATGTTTACCGGCAGTCATTCTGACTGCAAAATGCTTCAACGAGATTAACTGACAAAATACTTACATCTCTCCTGGGAAATGTGCTGAGAAGCTTGAACTCCTGGCAGGGATAGCCTTTGGATGCTACAAAGTCAAGGACAACTTGCAACGGGCTGGATCCCAGGAAGCGCCTCTCAAGGAACTCTCCACTTGGGGTTCTGATACGGAGCTTGCTTAAGGGTTCACTTTCTTCCAGTGGTTCTGGAGGCAGAGACTGTTCTAAAGAAAGCCGAATTGCCTGTGGGTAAGATGCATAAACAAAATGTGTTATTATGGTGCAAGTCATGGGCGTTTTAATTTTGTTAAAGAATCAAAACACTGTTTAAAACACAGGTACCAACATCCAAATGTAATATATGCATCAACTGAGAATGCTACATGGAAGAAAGTTAATCAAATACAATACACAAGTACCATGTATATCCTGTAAATTATATCATTATAATCTACAGTTTGGTCTCTCTATGCACTCCTATGTCCTACGGTGATCTCTCTTGTAGAACTTTATCCTTTTGGACACTTGTGTAAAAACATATAATTTGCCATAAAAACCCCTAGGAAATCATGCTCTATGCTACATTTGTATACTTTTTTTATGCAGCAAGGAGAAAAAGCTCTTGAATACTGTAACTCCTGATAAAATGTATAAAGTTATTAAAAGTCACCTTAGGATCACAAAACCTGCATAACAGCACTGACCTGCAACCTTGTGCTTTTATACAGTAAGGTAACTCCTCAATGACTCATAATATCTTTATTAATTACAGTAGGGGGTACATTATCCACTAGATAAATGGTGCTTAGTGATATCACTTCCACTACAAGACAGCACTGAAATTATAATAATAATAAATTACAATATAATATAATACAAGTATGGTATCTGTTATCCCATTATCCAGAAAGCTCAGAATTACGAAATGGCCGTCTCCCATAGACTGTATTATAATGAAATAATCAAAATTTGTAAAAATGATTTCTCTGTAATAATAAAACTATAGCTTGTACTTGATCCAAAATAAGATTTAATTAATCCTTAATGGAGGCAAAACCAGCTTATTAGGTTAATTTAATGTTTACATTATTTTCTAGTGGATTTATGGTATGAAGATGTATATTACAGAAAGATCCATTATCCAGAACCCGAGCATTCTGGAAAAGAGGTCCCTTACCTGTACATTATTTTAATAAAGTTATTGTAAAATATGCGGCTATTAGAAGTCACCTCAGAGTTCCATGACTTGTATAAAACAGCCTTGAGCCTTTACATGGTCATGGAACTCATCAGTGACTTATAATATATTGTACAATAGTGCGTACATGATTTAGTATATATATATATATATATATATATATATATATATATATATATATATATATATATATATATATATACGGAAATATAATATATATAATATATATGGAAAAATGTAAAACTGTATAATCCTATTACACATTCCTGTCACTACAGCCCTTGAAGCCCCATTACATACAGTGTGCTCTCTTAATAATTTAGAATTGTACATTGTACTAACTGTGCTAAAGGCTGCAAATATGGACAACGACTTTCCCAGTATTCCTTCTGACTTTGGAACAGGTGAAAGAGTTCCTTTGATAATCAACGCGATGTCACCTTAGTGCCAGGTGACGATTCTGTTTATTTCCCACTGCCTAATGACAACGTGCTAAGCAACTAATTAAAATAAAGCTTCCTTCTTTCAAATCACAATGAGATCAGATATTACTGCCCAGGAGGACAGATGATTTAATTGTCAGGACAAAGAGGTTAACGAGGCTTCAGCGTGGGAGAGTAATTGCTGCACCAGTAACGGCTTACTCTGGTCAAAATCACCTTCCTTTGAAGATAAAGAGGAATTACCTAAATTGCATGTAATCGAGTAACCAATCAGCCATATAACACCTTTTGTGTTTCTAATAACCAACTTAAAAAAAAACTGAATGGCTGTTTCCCATATGTTAATCTGCTGTAGCCAGGACAACAAAAACATCAACATCCAGAGAAAACTCCCAAAACAGGCTGTGAGAAGTGTGTGCAGCTCAAGGCAACCCTACAAATGTTAGTTTTAGCTCCGCACTCACCTAACTTAGAGTATGATGACCCGGTGCTCAGCATCAAGGGTTCGGCATATCCCAAAAGTGTAATTACTTTGAAATGATACTGATAGTGGTTTATGGTTAGTATGTTTTGCTGAGCTCCATGTGGATCATATCCAATAGCCTGCAGTATGACACATTTGTAGGGTTACTTTGAAATGATACTGGCACTCAAGGTACTTACAAGCAGGGTTACCCCTTGCAAATTTAATGTGAACAGACGTGCAACGTTTCGGGGCGTGCCCCTTTGTCAAGCATACAACACAACCCATGTGCAGACATTAAATAGTGTGAGCAATTAAACAATTAGCATATACAATTAGTGACACCTCTCCTTTTTACAACAGTGATATATGCTTCAATATAATGATAGTGTAATATGAATAAACATACATTAATCTAATAAATATCTTATAAAAATATATACAAAACAGGAGAGGTTGGGCCACATATTGGCTTCATTAAAGGGGCACGCCCCGAAACGTTGCACGTCTGTTCACATTAAATTTGCAAGGGGTAACCCTGCTTGTAAGTACCTTGAGTGCCAGTATCATTTCAAAGTAACCCTACAAATGTGTCATACTGCAGGCTATTGGATATGATCCACATGGAGCTCAGCAAAACATACTAACCATAAACCACTTAACCATAAAAGACATTTGGAGAGCTGGAATTTTTGAAAAAATCGTATACATATGGACAAAAGTTATCCTGTGAATTTCAATAGCACTTACCACATTTTTAGGGCCTGTTTAAAGTTGAGGGTTTCTTCTGTGTCAAAAACTTTTGAGTAATATATTTTAATACATACGCTGCACACTAGTGAAAATGATTACATGCACAATTTTTTCCACTCTCTGATTCTGTGGGTTTACAAAAGCAGTATTTCATTAAATGTCAAATTGTTTACACTAAGGAAAAATGTATTTATTAACATTGGTCATATTTTTCCATTCAGCAAGCTTCTGGAGATCCTCCTTTTTTTGTTCAAGCAAAATGTATATTTGTAATTAAATATATTTGTAATTGTATATATATATATATATATATATATATATATATATATATATATATATGTATATATTGCTAAATATTTTTTAATTTAAAGTAACCACCATCACAGATCAATGTGATTTAATACTAACAGTAACTCATAGAATGGTAAAGGGGTGGTTCACCTTTACGTTAACTTTTAGTATGTTATAGAATGGCTACTTTTATCGGATGGATGATCAGGTGCTCTCATGAGACAACTTGAGAAAGGAGGTTACTTGGATCGTTGGAACTTGTTTATGCAGCAGAGTTTCCAGATCGAGCACCACAGTATATCGTGGACTTTCATACGTTGTTAATGGCTGATTTTGAGATACTTTTTCAGTTGGTCTTCATGATTTATTTTTTATAGTTTTTGAATTATTTGCCTTCTTCTTGACTCTTTCCAAGCTTTCAAATGGGGGGTCAGTGAACCCATCTAAAAACAAATGCACTGTAAGGCAGCCAGTCTATTGTTACTGCTATTTCTTATAACTCATCTTTATTTTCAAGTCCTCTCCTGTCCATAGTCCAGTCACTTATTCAAATCAATGGTTGTTAGGGTATTTTGGACCTGGGCAACCAGATTGCTGAAACTGCAAACTGGAGAGCTGCTGAATAAAAAGCTAAGCAACTCAAAAACCACAAATAATAAAAATGAAAACCAACTGCAAACTGTCTCAGAATATCACTCTCTACATCATATTAAAAGCTATTTTAAAGTTGAACCCCTTTAAAGTAAGAATATAAATTACTTTTTGCAGAATGAAAGAAAAATGTTCATATATTTGAATATTTTCAAAATAATTCTAACCAACTTTCCAACATAAATGCATTACAAATCCTAATCATTTTAGCCTAATTTCAGACAGAATCATGCCTCTTCTTGTGATCTGTGATGATAATGTCAAGCAGGGCTGATTCTAGGCCTGCTAATAAATTATCAGTCAATACCATGGCTCTTGTGTCTGCACCAAAAAAAGCACAGAAACAGCCTCGGTGCAAACACATGGAGCATATATTCTGTGACTAAATCCACTATATGTCTGCACTAAGGCTGATGCATTGCCTTTCAGTGCAGCTACAGAAGCCAGGGTTGTTTCAGGAGTCAGAACCAGGAGTGCTGAAAACAGACATGGCTTTCAAGAAACATCATTTAAACATCTTTAAAACCACTGAACTATTTAATGGCTATACATACATGGAAAGTTGTTGAAAGTTACTTACTATGCAAAAACCAAAATATTAAGAAACAGTTTGAAAAGATCAAGACATAAGAGCAAATGCTTTCTTGACATATATATGGGGTTGAAAGGGTTCAGAGCCCTTAAACTGGATGTAGGTGCTATAACCTATATTATGCTAGCTTTCTGTTTTACGTCAATTTACTGTTATTGAAGCACCTGTTTCTGAATACTTGTTTTGACATTTTCCTGCCGGCTGCAATAACAGATGCTACTTTATTTACAGCACTTGCTCAATTATATCGCAGAAGGATAAACAGTAGCTCATTAGAGTCCCTTTTCTCTGTATGTGCCATTCCTATTTCCCCCATGTAACCAGTTCCCAAAGGCACTGTCACAGGATGGAGACACACAATAACTATACGAGGTAAAGGACAGACTAGAAAAACAATTAGAAGATGCTCTGTGCTTTAACTTCAGCATCTGAACAACCGACTTTGGTTGACAAAAAGGGAAGAGGTGGTTCTTCAATGAATAGATCAATAGCCACAATTCAAATATATGGAATGAACAAAAACCCCTCTATGTAAGCAAACACAAATCTACAACAATAGGTTATAGGTAATCCCTGAACTTCAAGTGGAGCATTCTTTAATAAAGAGCATTGTTAAAAATCTCTTTGTCGGGCAAAGTAAATATCTCTTTATTATCCTCATTGCTGCACACTGTATTAAAAAGAACACCAGTCCGGCTGCACTCTGTAACATAGACTAGCTGTGTCTTTTATGTAGGAAAACATAGTTTCTAAACAGCCATTGTGTGCTGGATAAAATAATGAAAGGTAGGGAAACAGAACAAGCACATTTATGGAGAATACCTGTTTGTTTTACTGGGAACTATTGCTTTAGCTCCAAAGAAACGAAGAGGAAAATACATGAATAAAATGGAGATGGACTGAGCAGCTTCAGAGCTGCATGCAGATGCACCATATGCCAAGTTTATACAAGTCAGGTTTCACAATGACATTATACTTACTATTTTAGTAGCTCTTACGCTACAGTATCTTTAATCTGGTATTTTTAGGGCACAAAACTAATTTCTGAGAATGAAAAGAACATGATGACAGCTTAACCGCTTCATTTGTGTACATATTCCATACTATACTAATATAAACAATCAATTAAGGACTAGTCTGACCAGAAAATGCCACCAATCATGGTCAAAAAACCTCAAAAAATTCACAAAAGTGTTAATTCTGGAGTGCAGAATAACCAGAATTTGAGGAGGCATACATTCCATATGCTGCTTATAATTAGATAGATTTATGGCTGTATAACGCTGGGAAGAAGTTACTCTTTGCTTACTGTTTTGGGACAATGAATAACAAAAACACTAAGGGGCAAATTAACTAAAATTCCAAAAAAATCCTACGAATCTATTAGAAATTCGATAAGCAATCGACTATCAAATGATTATCGAATTGTTTTAGGCTATCATTTTGCTCTATATCCGACTTCTCAATGAATTCATACGATCGGATACCGATCAATCAATTTCACGAAAAAATAGTACTTTTTACTTTGAGCCTCCGAAAAATTTGTATGATTTGAACGATTGAGGCGTTCGATCGTACGAATGGTATTCGAGCAGGATTTAGCAATCTGACTTACAATCTGGCGAAGTAGGCATTTGAAGGATTTTAAATCCTTCGATCATCGAATTATCGAATTATCGAATACCCGATCATTTGATCTATTCGATAATTCGGTATTCGATGATCAAAGAGGCCAAATTTTGCAAATATCCGAAAAAATTATATGATCGGAAATCGATCATATTCGATCAAACTTGGATCCAGTCATGTGAATTTTGTAAATTTACCCAAAATGTGCAAGGCTAGATTGATCCTTTCCCTGGTCTCTGGATCACTTACAATTATCTAGCACAGGACAGAAACTGTTAATAGGTTTATCTTAAAATAACATTTTGGTTTGCACAAAATACTATACAGTAATGTCAGCTAGTACAGAAGCACTAGTGCACTTTTTTTTTTGTTTAGAATTTTAGCAACTAGAACTTAAGACCAAGTAATTTTTCACAGTGGAAGCCCATTTTTATCTGCTGTTGGTACTGGATATGAGAAAGAAAACTAAGGCGTATATGTCAAAATGCAGACAGAAAAAGTTCAAGAGGTAAGGACAGTAAACCTTTGTTATTTATCATAATATCCTACACAGATGTATTTGTAATAGAATATAAGCAAATAAAGCAGATTACCTCTCTCTCTTCCTCTTGTTCTTTTCGGATTTGTTCCAAACGGTATTGTTCAGCAATTTCTCTCTCCTGAGCTTCTCTCTATGAAAAGAATGGGATATTTGGTTCAATTTTCAAGTATGTCAACATGAGATTACAAAAAAAAAGCATTTAACGAAAAAAGTACAGGGCATCCCAGTAATTAACAAACTTTTAGGGAAAAAAACAAACAAAACTCTTAGAGACCATTTACAAATGCCTTTGAAGGAAATTTTAGAAAGTAACAGAGAAATAAACATAATTTAGGTAATTTCCTGCAAAAGGTGCTTTGTGTTTGCAGCCTATCACATGCTGCTAGCGCCAAAAGCAAAAACTGGAATTTAGGTTACTGATGGTAATCTTGCAGATTACTAAAGGTAAATGAGGATATTAATTCTTCACCTGCTCATTTTCAGGTTGTGAATAGGCTGGACATTCTAAGTGTCTGCCAGCCCAATAAATAGTGACTGTCTATGGCACCTAACAGAAACACCTCTATAGACAGATTGCCAGTCCAGGGCTACTCTGCATTACCCTTCAAGGAAAAATAGGGATGCCTTCTGGAATCATGGGTCCTCATATATCTGCTTGGCTTTAGGTACCCTTATAATCCCTTCCCATTTATTGAAACCCTCTGTACCCTTAGCAGCAGTCTGGGTACCTGCCAGGTAGTGGTCTGTACTACCTTGATGGCAGCTGTAAGGAAAAATATAGTTGTCCAATTTGACAACAACTATTTAGGAAATGCACTGGTGCTAGAATATTTGTGACCTTTCAAAATGTTTTTTTTTTTTTTTTACATGAATGCAACCTAAATCATCATCTGATTATTGAACAAGTCATAAATGAAAATGAAGAAAACCTAGTTCAACAAATTAAAAAATATATATTATATTTGGTGTATAATATAATGTATGTGCTGAAAAAAATGATCCAGTAACAAATCTGCATGTGACAAAAGTAAGTGAATCCTTAGGATTATCATATAATTTGAAGGTAAAATCAGAGTCTGGTGTTTTCAGTCAATGGAATGACAATCAGGTGCGAGAGACCAGTAGGAGTAGGACAAACAAAAAGAGAAGTGAAAAAAAGGATACAGGAACATAGGGGCTATATAAGGAATTTTAAAGAAAATACAGCAACAGATACACAGGTATCTAACCACTTTAATCGACTTAAACATAAGCCAATGCAACTGAGGTGGTGCGTGCTGGAAGAAGTGTTGCCAGATAGAAGGGGTGGAGATAGAAATAAGAAGCTATTGCAGGCTGAGGGGAAATGGATTAAATGCCTGAATACAATGGCCCCAGAAGGCCTCAATGACTCATGGAGCCTGAAACCCTTTTTGTAAAGAAACCAGTAATGATGTGATTTTGTTGCAATATGAATCTAAATTATTCTTTCTTTCCCTGCAGGAACTACACATAGAACTCACCAGCAGAATAGTCAAGTAAAGGTAAAATTTAAATGGTTAATATATGCTGGTGTGGAAGCCTAGTACTAGGTAGATGCATATAGAGAATAGAAGTAATTTTGTTTATAGTAAACAATTCATGCATGGCAATTGTTGAACCCGATATAAATATTAGCATGGTTTCAATAGAGTTAATTCTAGCTGGCTGCTCCAAATTAGGTAGTACCTAAAAAAAGTAACATAAGCTTATTGTTTTGATATTATGTTTTTAATTGTTTTTATGTATCTTTAAATGTATCTATGAACCAGATAAGAATTTGTTACACTTGGACATTGTACCTTTTTAGCACTAAACACCACTACATTTCTATGTCTTTTTAACCTTTTTAGGGAAAGGACTTTTTTTACGATTGATGGACTAAGTTTGAACACTGGTCAGTAATGGATTATACTGTTTTAGATGGACACACCTGAGGACACTAATTACCTACCTGTGGGGGTGGAACGGGTGTGCTTAAAAAGGTTGCACGTTCTGTAAGAACTTACACTTGAGAAAGGGCACGCAAGGCCCGAAACATGTTGTGTACAATGTAGTCACTGAATAAAGTTCCTTCACAGCATAACTGCCTTTAGGCTAAGGGCAGACGGGGAGATTCGGGGGTGATCCGTCGTGGCGAGTGAGAGACCCTATTTATTTAAAGGTCAGGGATCCAGTAAAGCCTGATTATACATACAAGACATTTGGGTAACATGGCTCAAGCAAAAGAGGTGTCTGAGGATGTCACAAAATGAGTTTTGATTCCTATAAAACTGCAAAAGGTTACAAGACTATCTCTAAGCAAGACTATCTCTAATCCAGTAAAGCCTGATTATAATACATACAAGACATTTGGGTAACATGGCTCAAGCAAAAGAGGTGTCTGAGGATGTCACAAAATGAGTTTTGATTCCTATAAAACTGCAAAAGGTTACAAGACTATCTCTAAGCGTAGAACTACACGGGCGATTCTGACACAATGTCGGTGGATCCGACACTGGGCAAAAAAAACGGTAGGAAACGTGAAGAAAGTGCTAAAAAGAACATACTTTTGCTCTGTCGGCTTCTAACGACAAACGATAAGCTTCATCCTGCTCTCGCTTTACATTTTCTCGTGCTTCCCGTTCATCCTAAATTAAAGCAAAATAGGGGGTCATGAAATAGCACAAAAATACACAAATCCATGAAATGGTTCACACCTCACACCAAAAGTTTCTTTTCCCTTTGCAGAATATAAATAATATAAGATTTTGCATTGCACTAAAACTCTGCTGTTCTTGCAGCAGTATATTTAAACATCAGAAATCAGTTTGTCAGTTATAATTGAGACACAGCAGCTAGTGCTGTGTATAAGAGTGCCAATAATTACACTTTTTTACAGAAATTATTTTCTATTGTGACATCTCCACTGGCAATTTGGTCTGTACATAGTGGTGAGGTTGTTGCACCATGATAATGTCCCACTGTTCACCCCAGCACAATCCACGCTAGGAGCTAACAGTAACAAAGGTCCTGTGGATTTTCCTTTTAATTAAATGTGGAATCTATGGTTCCCCCCACATGGCAGCGGAACTGATTTCTGTCTCTCACTGCAGGCCCCAGCTCCAAACCCCTGGAATTCATTTGAGAAGGGGGAGATTAATGATTGCCGCAGAGCAAGAGATATACACTGTATATTGTCAGATGGGTTTCAGTTATGTTCCACAGTTCAGGTTTTGTTTAACGAGCTCAGTGTTTGCAGTCTAAAATTAGTATTAACGTCCAAAAACAAATGTCTATACTATGGCTAAGCCTTACCTCAGACACAGCAGTTAGCAGTGGCTTGACCTACGTGCTTTCCCGTAACACAAAATGTGACATAAAAAAAGCCACAAATTGCCTCCAACTGAGCATCATGTAAAACTGGTACACAATTCTTTACTAAGGACTGCAGAGGGAGAAAATGTGTATTTGATTCTGATAATTTTGCTTACCCATCCTATAGGGCTTTGGTGAGAGAGATGTGTTTGCCCATTACATTACAAGAGAGTGTTTTTGCTCTTGATCCATTAAATCTGTACTGATGATCCATTACTGGTGGCAACTCAAATATGAATACGTGTGGGTTTTTCAGGCAAGAATTGCATTAAATTAACCCATGCCAGCATTTTTATAATTTACACTGAGTTCAAAAGGATTACTTTTGTAATGTCTTGTGTAGATATAATGCCACATAAGTTAAAAAATCCTAAAACTAAGGGCAAGCCACTGGCTCTACATACTACAATCTACTGCATTTTGGCAAATGACTAGTAATCTAACCCCCACCCCCAAACAAAACACCCATGTCAAATACAAACTAAAAGTATATCTAACCTCAGTTTTTTGGGTTTTTTTAAATACCCAGTTCTGTTATTCCTATGCACATAACAGATTAACTACAGTGCTATCTCCACGTGTTTTCTATTTCTCGCTGCTCTAACCAGTGGTAAGCACATGCATGCTAGTAAAGGGCAATTCTAAAGTAGTTGGAAGGCCTTTACCTGTGTAACTATATGAAGTAAAAAAAAAGTTTAAAACCCTTTAAAATATGCAGAGCCACTCATATCTGGATTTTTGTGAAAAAGCAATGTAGCTAATTCAATCTAAGAATAATGTGGAAGAAATTAGATCTCTGATAGAATTAATTTTTTCTGCTTAGCACAATTTTCTGGTGCCAAGTCATATGATTTGATCACATCATGCTGTGAAGCTCCATAACATGGGACCACTGCAGAACAAAATTTGTAAAGATAATCTGTTAATAGGTGCTGCTTGGAAAAAAATCATTACTGATTATTACTTGGGACTGCCATGAGAGAGAACTTTGTGTTTTGGGTTTCCAACTCTTCTGAAAAAATACCAGCCTTCCTTTATTTTGATGTTTTTTCCCTATTAATAACATTTGCATCACCGGCCAGATGGCAATCATATGCGTATTTCACTAATGCTCCACTGCTGTGTAGGACCACACTAACGGTAGTGTCACACGGGCAGATTTGGTGAGATTTGAGTGACTTTATGTTAACTTTTAGTATGTTATAGAATGACCTGTTCTAAGCAACCGCTCAATTGGTCTTCATGATTTATTTTTTATAGATTTTTAATGATTTGCCTTATTCGTCTGCCTCTGTCTCTCTCCAGCTTTGGGGAAGAATTAAGACTGTTAAGTTACATGGTACTGCAGGAGTGAGAAGTGTTGATATTCCATTATAGGAGACTTGTTATGGAGAGAATTTGTACTAATGCATTATGGTAGTTGGGGTTAGAGAAACCTATTTGGCCTATCCATTACATTAAGCTGCCAGGAATTCTATTACAACGTGTATAGTTGATTCACTGTATTGGACTGCTTGGTGAGATCATTTATCCTTATGCATCAGGGTCCTGTTTTAGGTATTAATATCACGTGTTTCTAAGCGCTGCAGCTCTGTAGAATAAATGCATGTAAACAGTGAGCATAAATATTTACATACAAAAACAACCTATAACTAGTAGGTTAAAGGTAAAGAGGGCTACTATAATCAACAGAGGAAATATCCTACACCATTTTGCTGGCATGTCTGAGTTGACAGTATATGCTGCGACAGAACATATGTGTAGGGGTTCAGGAACAGACACCCCATTGCTTTCTAGACACTAATGAACAACAACTACTGGCAATACCAAACAACCATATTGGCCAGATGATGCCTATATGTAAAGATTGGCTGGAGATTCAAAAGTTGCAGAGCATTGGATCATAAGGATTAAAATTTAATTGTAACATATTTTATTTTGACAACGCTATAATCTACACTGTCATTTCATTATACTTACTCATAATTTGGTATATGTTATTTTATTCATGTACCTAGTAAAATGTACATTTGTGCATTGCTATACAGGCACAATCGTGCTATTAGTTTGAAATAAAAGACAATTCTGGATGTGTATTGGGAGAGAAACAGACATAAATCAATATGGCACCGCTCTCCTCTGTTGATCTTTCAGACAGTGTTTAAGACGTGCTGCAACACAAGTTATTTCATACAAATGGCACAGTTAGATTA
Organism: Xenopus borealis; assembly: GCA_024363595.1. NCBI lineage: Eukaryota > Metazoa > Chordata > Amphibia > Anura > Pipidae > Xenopus > Xenopus borealis. The sequence goes on from CM044438.1 coordinate 76,130,587, forward strand.
ATAATAGCAATAAAAATAATATCTTTACAAATACAGCTCTTTTTATCCTTAGATCACACAGTGCTTTACACAGTAATGAATACATCTATTCCATTATTACTGCTCCAATTTCTATTTACCTCTGCTGGATGAAAGGCTTAGCAGGCTCCGTGGGATTTGAGTCTGTGACCTTCTGGCTGTTAAGATGTTCTCGGAACCTTTCCCACCTGTCTGGCATTTAGTGTAAAATGCAATAAGTACTTTCTGCTTACAGTAAAGAATGAATGAAGGAAATCAGTATTCTGACTCCTGCTCTAGGCTGCAATATTCCATTTATAAGTGTTTAACCCCCTTGATGCCAGTGAGGCCTTCAGTTTATTGAAACACCTTTTCAGTTGCAAAGATCACCTCTTGCAAAGAAGCAAGGTCAAGCAAACCCATACAATCAGCTGCTTGTGGAGGGTACATGAAGCAACAGGTTAAATCTGTTTTTATTAAAGCCTTGAGCTGTGATATTGCAAGTGCTACTGAAGGAGACGTCATCAGAATTCATGTTAAATTATGCTAAAAAGTGAATAAGCTTTTTCTAATCCATATTTTCTCTACAATTCGCACGATGGAACCTATTTGAACATTTTTAAAAATATTTTAATAATACAACCAAATGAACAAACTGTTAATTTACCCTTTCAGTGCTGTCCAGGTTTTTCACTTAACCTCCCCTCTACTGCAAGCAGGTGCTTGTTGCATTGTGTAATCTTATGCAGCATGACAGAGATCTTTTCATCAAAGTATTTACTTTTTTTGACATATTTTAATGAACTGTAAGCAATGCAGGAATTGGGGAGAGATGCCATCCCTATGGATAGGGATGGTAATATATTTATTGTAATACCGGAGCTTTCTTTTGCCCCTACCCCCTTCTGCATGCAAATAAAACAGAGGTAATAAAGCAGCACACATAGCATGCCTCCATTTTTTTTTACCCAAGTTGAAGCACTGACTGTAAGTGAAATTAGGGTTTTCGAAGGATTTCAAACTCACAGCTATTAATTCAGCTAAAATGAGCAACTAAAAGTAACTAGACAAGTATACAACTAGCAATGAGCTAACATTTTCTCCAATTATGCCTATAGAAAAAAAAAATTGCTGTGGTATCTAAAATGTTTTGTTACCCATAGACTTCAATGGATTTTGCAGATTTTACACCATTTTGCGAAACTTTGGCGAAACGGGTCAGATTCGCCCATCACTGTATACAACTAAAATTAAACATATAATACAGGTAAAGAACCTGTTATCCAGAATGCTTAAGACCTGAGTTTTCTTTCCATAACATGCATTGCTATACCTTACGTCTACTTGAAAATCATTTAAACATTAAAGAACCCAATAGGATTGTTTTGCCTCTTGAAAGGATGTTATATCTTAGTTAGGATCAAGTGCAAAGTGCTGTTTTATGATTAAAGAAAATAATTATCCAAAAATGTAAATATTTGTTTAAAATTGAGTCCATGGGAGATGGTCTTCCCGTAATTCTGAGTTTTCTGGAAAACAGATCCCATTTGACAATAATGTAAAGGGATTTTCTTTCAAAAATGTAACTTGCATCCAGGTCACTCGGATTCAGCTTCCCAAATCTAAAAAAATTACTTTGGCAGCCACCCCCCCCCCCCCCCCCCAACTTAAATGCATTAAGGGTAGAACTCCATGGTGTGCCTTGAGCCGAAATATTGCCATGCGATGACATGCATGCGACATGTCGGATGTCCTGACGATACAGGAAGTGAATGAGAAAAACTACATTTATCAGACTGTTTGATAAAGATGCACCATGGAGTTCTACCCTAAAACAGGCACAGATGTTTAATCAAATTACAAACAATCTTAAATCACCTGCAGTGCCGGGATTCACAGAGCCCATTGAACAGTTAGTTTGAATTTGTCTACTTTACTGGTCTACTTTAAATTGAAAACAAATACCTTATTTTCTGTTATTTATCCGGCTGGTGCACCTCTGCTACAAGAGGAGGACCAAAAGACGATATATATAGTCAGGGAAGAATCAGGCAACTAAAGTAAAACTAAACAAGTATATACAACTAGCGAGGAGACTCTAAACTGTGAAAAAATGTGTTGCACAATTTGTCACGTGTAAAATTCATTTCTCAGAATGTTTTATTATTAAAGTGATACAGACATTAAAAAATTAATTTTAACATATGAATGTAAATTAACTGTTACCTATAGGTCATGGTGATAATTTTTTGCTGAGAGGTTTGTTTTTGTATATAATTGTTAGTTGAAGTTCCTAAGCCTGACACTCTGACTTTGCCAACCTGACTGTCCCATCTCAGCCCGTTAGTTACAGTTTCTAATGCTAATGGACTCCTGCTGCACAAATATGGCAGCCCCCCTCATACAGGAACATGGGGGATCCGACAGGTAATGTAAAAGCATCATGCAAATACTTTATGGCAAAGATAGAAGTAGCTTTTAAAGCCAATATTATAACAGATGTAAAAAAGAGTTTAATTTAAGGTGTCAATATCTCTTTAAAGAGAAAGAAAAAAATCATTCTCCAAGAATTTGATATTTGCTTTAAAAAAGTCCATGGGAGATGGTCTTCCAGTAATTCTGAGCATTCTGGATAACTGGTTTCTGGATAATAGATCCCTTTGACAGTGGATAATAGATCCCTTCGCCGCGAATTCGCCCCTGGCGAATACATTCGCCCATCACTATATGGGAGCAATCTTTCTTCTGATGCTTAGCTTCCACTGTTTCAATACGCACCAGAAGCATAAACAGGCTGCATAATATCACATGAAACCACTAAAATAAAAGCTAACCACACATATTTTCCTACAAAAGTAATTGATCAGTTTACAGCTTAAGTGTGATTACAGAATGCATGCCAATGAGGCATCACAAATAAAAAGCTGCTCTGACATGGTTAGGTTAATCCATAAAACAATTGAAAATTTAAGGCTAATGTTACACATAAGTATGTGGCTACTTAGGATTGTGTGTGTACAGGATTTGTATAATATTCAAATATTGGGCAATAACAGACTCAGACAGCAGACAAATAAAAAAAAAAATCAGCTTAGACAGGTTCAACCAACCTTTCGGCATCTCTACCTGTGTAAAGGTTGTCACTAAATGTTATTGTAATCCTTTCAGATGGCTTCCTCAGGCAAATTTCATGTGTGAGGAGCTGGAACTTATTGGTTTAACCAACTACGCCTTGTCTGGTTTGAATGCGACAACGTGTCAGTCAGAAAGATACATTTCAACATTATTATTATTAACATGTATTTCTATAGCGCCAACATATTGCATAGCGCTTTAAAGTAAATGTGTTTATACAACTAAATCACATGAATTACATACATATGGAGTTACATACAATCACAATCAATGCCGATAAAAAGGTGAGGAAGGCCCAATACAGAAAGAGCTTACAATCTAAAAGTAAAGGAGTTATACATAAGATGGGGAATGGGCAAGATTGAATTAGGTGGGTGAGAAATGTGGTACTGTATGTAGTGTTGCATTTGGTAGTTAAGAGTGAGGGTATGCTTCTCGAAAGTTCTTTTTAAGAGATTTTTTGAAAGCAGAAAGGTTCGGAGAAAGTCGGAACAGACCGTGGGAGGGAATTCCAGAGGAGGGGTGCAGCTCAAAGTCTTGAATCTGAGTGTGTGAAGAGCTAATGAAAGAAGCGTTGAGTAGCAGGTCAGTAGAGGAGCGTAGTAAGCGGGTTGGGTGAGTATATAGAGACGAGTTCAGAGATGTAGAGAGGAGCAGAGTTATGAAGTGCTTTGAATGTCAGGGTCATTAATTTGAATTTAAATCTGAAGGGGAGTGGAAGCCAGTGGGGGGATTGACAGAATGGTGTGGCAGAGGAGGAGCGGTTGCTGAGGTATATGAGCCTCGCGGCACTGTTCATTATGGATTGGAGAGGTGACCGTCTCTGGCAGGGAAGGCCAATTAAAAGAGAGTTTCAATAGTCTAGACATGATATGACGAGAGAGTGAAAAAGAATTTTGGCAGCATCTTGGGTGATAAATGATTGTATTTTGGATATGTTCCTTAGGTGGAAGTGACATGATTTAATAAGTGACTGGACCTTATATTACACATTCCAATCCCTTACACATTCTGAAGATCATTGTCATTTATTGAATGAGCAACAGATAAACAGTCCCTTCTCAATCCTCTCTGATTAATAGAAAACATTATGCCCTGCAACAAATTTGGCAACTTTTCAAAAATATCTGTAACCATTAACAGATATTTTTCACCGTATGTAAGTATGATAAGGAGAAAACGCTTAAAAAAAGTCTTACTCCGCACATATTAATGTACTAAGTGTAATTCAGTTTCTTACTACAGAAATTGCTGACAACTCTTCATAGAAAAAGAAACCTGCCAGGACAAATGTTCTTCTTGTAAAAAAAAAAACTCCCTTTTGTACAAGTAATTAAAACGTTCTTTGTTCTAATTGCAAGGGATGCCGACATCTTCTCGAAAGACCAATGGATAGGGTGGTCATATATAGTGCTAAGACTGATATTACCCCCTATCCTCACAACTGAGACCTTGACGTCATTAACTTAGTTGTTTTTCTCTGCACAACCAGATGTTGAGATTTCCACTTTACTACAACCTCCAAAGAGTGAGCACAGGTAACTTACTTCATCCTTTATGTCTTCCTGCTGTTGTCCAGTGAATATTTCCATTGCCGAGATAAGTCTCATCATTAGTTCATCCACTGATGTATTCCCTGGCAACAAGGAGAAAAATCAGCAAGTAATTACTAGCAAATGAGTTTAGATGCTATTATAAAAGTTTTATTTGACCATTTTGGCAAGACTCTTCAAGCCAAGATACAAATTTTCAGTTCAGGTACATCTCACATTACAAACAAAATATATGATATGAAGAATCTATACCGGACAAAATGTTATGCCTGCCAGTCAGAATTTCTTTTTGAATCCATATTTAAAAAAAAGGTAGGTGACAAGTATATGCTTCTTGTTGACTGGTTGAAATGGCAAACATAGATCAGTAGCACACTTTGAGCATTTTATGTCATCACAAGCAATCTCCAACATTATGTGTAATTTAAACTATATTATATTTGTGTCATGGTTGCTTAATGACCAAATACCCTTAATAGTCACTCATTTGTCTAAAGATGTATTTAAAAAAAATCTCCAATGAATGAAAAAGGTAATTCTAAGCACATTTCTATAATACATTCATTAAAAATGTTCAAAAAAGTTATTTGTAAAGATTAAATACTGAAATAAAATATGTTTTCATCTGCTACACATTTACCATTAAAACAATGTAGCAGTAGTCAATTCTCCTCTACACGCTAATATTCATAATTCCTTGATTCTACTTCTTCACAGGTCTGTCAGGCACAGATTACAGCTTCATTACTTCAATGGTGCAAGTAGTCAAGATGAGTGGTACAAAGAACAGAAAGGCAATAGAGAGAGAATGTTTTTGCTAGTAATAACATTTATTTATATAGTGGACACAGCACTTCAGAGAGATTAGACATTATTCAATATCCAACGTCCTACTCACACAATACAGGGCAATATTAATAATTTAGTTGATGCTTTATTCTGCATCTTAGTACATCTAAATAAATATACCTTGAATGACATTCAGTACTTCGTTAGATGATCGTTTGCCCATTATAATGAGGAAAAGTGGAAACTGATCTGTGTTCTGAGTACGGACAGTCTGTGCTACCACACTTCCAAAATGTCGGGTGCAAAGTGTCAAAAATCTGTATGGAAACAAAATAAAAACGAGACACATTCAGCATATGAAGAAAAATAATGCTCATATTTGTCTAATTTAATATATCGTAGGTTTTTATATACTTTATTATATGAATAATATCTCTTCTATTTTATTAATGTAATGGCCACATACAAATTGAGAGCATATTAAAAATTTTAAGGAAAAGAAATGGCGGATGGGCACAGAAGAGTGACTGTCTGCAAGAAGAGAGGAGTGGGCAAACATGGCAGAATCAATAAAAATTCACAACTATTAAAACATCTCTAACTTCTGTGAGTTTTGCACATACTAAGTTCATTTCATTACAGTTTGGAAATTGTGGCTTTAGTGGAAGTTTACATTAGTGTCTCAGGATATTTTGAAGATAGCAAGTCTTCTGAGAAGCCTTGCTTTAAAGGAAAACTGTCATGGGAACACATTTTTTTTTTTTAAACACATCAGTTAATAGTGCTGCTCCAGTAGACTTCTGCACTGAAATCCATTTCTCAAAAGAGCAAACAGATTTTTTTATATTCAGTTTTGAAATCTGACATGGGGCTAGCCATTTTGTCAATTTCCCAGCTGCCCCTGGTCATGTGACTTGTGCCAGCACTTTAGGAGGGAACTGCTTTCTGGCAGGCTGTTGTTTTTCCTTGTCAATGTAACTGAATAGTATGCAGTGGGACATGGGTTTTACTATTGATTTCTGTTGTTAGATCTACCAGGCAGCTATTATCTTGTGTTAGGGAGCTGTTATCTGGTTACCTTCCCATTGATCTTTTGTTAGGCTGCTGGGTGGGGGGAAGGGAGGGGGTGATATCACTCCAACTGGCAGTACAGCAGTAAAGAGTGATTGAAGTTTATCAGAGCACAAGTTACATGACTTGGGGCAGCTGGGAAATTGACAATATGTCTAGCCCCATGTCAGATGAACTGTAAAAAAATTCTGTTTGCTCTTCTGAGAAATGTATTTCAGTGCAGAATTATTCTGGAACAGCACTATTAACTGATCCATTTTGGAAAAAAAAAACATTTTTTCCCATGACATGATCCCTTTAAAGTGATTCTAAATCAAATTATGATGAAGACTGCAAATAGTAGACTTTTAGCTCCACAGTCAGCAACCCTGACTATCTATACACTTCCAATATTTAGTTAAGCCTTGGTTTATCAGTTCTAAGTTGGGCCTAAAGCCTTAGTATGGGTATTTAAAAGGAGAGAGTGTGCTATTATTATAAATAATATTAATAGGTTATTTTACTCTTGGTTTCAAAAACACATAAATGGTGGCAGAACAGTAAAGTTCATCTACACAGAAATATTAAACAAAGATTGACTTTGCAAGGTTATGAGGCTTGTTATACTTTATCAGTAGGCAAGGCATAATCACCAATAAACCTGCACAAGTATTCTTTTTTTGCTCTTATTTCATTCTTGCTCTTCTGTGTTCCCAGTACTGGTGCGACTCTTTGTACTGGTATGGAGTCAAATAGTTTTGCCCAACTGTAAATGCCAGGCTAAAAGCGCAAGTAGCGCCAGCCATGGAAAGGACAGTGAATGGACATCTCCCTGCAAGCCCCTCAGTGTCATTCAGTGAGCATAAGAAGTTGTACTAGGGACTGCAAGTGCTCCATCAATAAACTATCATTTTTGTTTAAGGACTGCAAGGTGCCTGCAGAAACGTGTACAAGGCTTTCTAAGCACAGAGAACTTCACTCTGGGCCTTGAACCCGATGCACTGTCAAAGGCCCAACCAACAAAGGATGTAGAGTGCAAAACCTGCATTGGCCAAAAGCCCTGTAATCGCTATTATTATTTTGCTCTGTATTAAAACAAAAAAGAAAGTAAATGCTACAAGAAAAAAAACTACTTAACATACAGGTTAAGTTTCTTAAAACATGATTAATTCCCCTTAGCTTCATTTTTATTTTACATGTATAAAACATAAAACAACATTAATATCCAGATTTAAACAAAAAGGCACTCAGATATTAGCATATAAAAGTCCAGCATTAGTATTCTTACCACGATCTAGAATAAATGAAAAAACTGATAAAGCTTTTCTGTTCCATTAGAGGACTGTCTGAAATTAGCATTTCTTTCAAGAGAAAAGGGTAGCTTATGATATGTTTTCAGATCTGATGGTAAAAGTAAATGTCATAATAATGATGAATTATGAAAGACCAAATGCAAATATGGAATGCTTTAATAAGATCCAATTTAATAAAGTCTGTAAAAATAATAGAGTTTTAATAACATGGGTCAGAAAAGGCAAAACAGTGAAAATTTCTGGGAACTCATCATTGAAAGAGGTCTATTAATACTTAATTATTTTCATGAAACATAATTTAGATTATGTGTTTTTTTTTTTAAATGTTAGAGAATAAAAGTGTAGCTAGAGTGGCAGGAGAAGCTTTGATTAATTTATGATAAACACAATATAATATTGCATTTTATAATCTATTAACTCAAAACGATTAGATTTAAATATTATCATGTAAACAAGTAAACTATCTTTATACTAAGGATCAGTTCTTTCTAGTAGGTTAACAAGTAAAATAACTTTGCTTAGTATTGAGGTGGGTAAGAAAAGACGTGCTTTTAAGGCTTTCAAGTTAGCTGGGACAGCCGAATCATTTATAAGGTACAAGGAGGCCAATAAGTCATGCAAAAAAACAATCAGGCAAGCTAAAATCGATATGGAAAAGGATATAGCAGTAAGCAGTAAAAAGAATCCAAAATTATTTTTTAAATATATTAATAGTAGAAAAATGAAACAGGAAGGGGTAGGACCTTTATTATCAGAGGGGGGTCAGTTGGTTGATGAGAACAAGCAAAAAGCTCAGATTCTGAATGAATACTTCTCATCAGTATACACAAATGAGGAACCAACTAATGAAGGTTTCCTTGTTAATAGCCCCAATTCTAATACATCCAATGATGTATGGTTCACACATGAGGAAATTCAAAAGAGACTAGAAAATGTTAAGATAAACAAAGGTCCAGGCCCAGATGGGATTCACCCCAGGGTACTTAACGAACTTAGCTCTGTTATTTCCAAACCTCTATACTTAATTTTTCAGGATTCTTTGAGGTCTGGCATGGTGCCGAGAGACTGGCGAATTGCTAATGTGGTGCCGCTATTCAAAAAGGGATCCCATTCTCAGCCTCAAAACTATAAGCTTTTTGAAGGATTAATTAAGGATAGGATACTGGACTTCATAGCAAATAACAATACTATGAGTTTGTGCCAGCATGGTTTTATGCGTAATAGATCTTGCCAGACTAACTTAATTTCTTTTTATGAGAAGGTAAGCAGGGACCTCGATTCTGGGATGGCAGTGGATGTGATTTACTTAGACTTTGCTAAAGCATTCGATACAGTGCCACACAGAAGGTTACTGGTTAAATTAAGGAATGTTGGCCTTGAACATAGCATTTGCACCTGGATAGAGAACTGGCTAAAAGACAGACTACAAAGAGTGGTAGTAAATGGAACATTTTCTAATTGGACCAGTGTTGTTAGTGGGGTACCGCAGGGCTCTATACTGGGTCCCTTGCTTTTCACCTTGTTTATTAATGACCTGGATGTGGGCATTGAAAGTACGGTTTCTATTTTTGCAGATGATACTAAATTGTGCAGAGCTATAGGTTCCTTGCAGGATGCTGCCACTTTGCAGAGTGATTTGTCTAAGTTGGGAAACTGGGCAGCAAACTGGAAAATGAGGTTTAATGTTGATAAATGCAAGGTTATGCACTTTGGCAAAAATAATATAAATGCAAGTTATACACTAAATGGCAGTGTGTTGGGAGTTTCCTTAAGTGAGAAGGATCTTGGGGTTTTTATAGATAACAAGTTGTCTAATTCTGGGCAGTGTCATTCTGTAGCTACTAAAGCAAATAAAGTTCTGTCTTGCATAAAAAAGGGCATAAACTCAAGGGATGAAAACATAATTATACCTCTTTATAGATCCCTAGTAAGGCCTCATCTGGAGTATGCAGTGCAGTTTTGGACTCCAGTCCTTAGGAGGGATGTAAATGAGCTGGAGAGAGTGCAGAGACGTGCAACTAAACTGGTTAGGGGGATGGAAGACTTAAATTATGAGGGGAGACTGTCCAGGTTGGGGTTGTTTTCAAGTACATTAGAGGACATTACAGACAAATATCAGGGGACCTTTTTACCCATAAAGAGGATCACCGCACCAGAGGCCACCCCTTCAGACTAGAAGAAAAGGATTTTCATTTGAAGCATCGTAGGTGGTTCTTCACAGTCAGGACGGTGAGGTTGTGGAATGCACTGCCGGGTGATGTTGTGATGGCTCATTCTGTTGATGCTTTTAAGAGGGGTTTGGATGTTTTTTTGGACAGACATAATATCAAAGGCTATTTTGATACTAAAATCTACAGTTAGTATAGCTATGGGCATACAGGTATATGGTTTGTGTTTGAAAGAGTGGAGATGTGTGTGTGTGTGTGTATGTATGCTGGGTTTTTAATTTGGAGGGGTTGAACTTGATGGACTCGGTCTTTTTTCAACCCAATTTAACTATGTAACTATGTAGTGTTTCACAGAAAACTTGTGAAGTTCTTTTTGACCATTATATATATCTTATATTTATTTAGTGAAGTGGAACAAAATAAACATTGTGGGGCAGATTTGCTATTATTCCCTAATTCGAGCGCTCGAAAAATTCGTACGATTCGAACGATCGAGGCTCATCATACGAATGGTATTCGAGCAGGTGATAGAAAAAAAAGCCTATGGGGGGCTTCCCATAGGCGTCTATTGTAATTTGGTAGGTTCAATCTGGCAAAGTAGGCAGTCGAAAAAATTTTTTAAGTTAAAATTGCTTCGATCATCAAATGGTCGAATTATCGAATATCCGATATACGATAACGTATATCGAATACATCGAGAATGATGAATGATGAATGATCATCGAGATCAAAGTGGCCAAATTTGCATATTCGAATATCCGAAAAAAAATCATACGATCGGAATTCGATCAAACTTCGACCTATTCAACATGAATTTAGTAAATCTGCCCCTGTGTGTTATTACCCTAAAAATCAGTGATAAAATAAAATCAGAAGTTTATGCAATGTAAAAACCACACAAAATTCTAATACAAAACTGCGCCACAACTATTGGCCTTCTTTAAGACTTCAGATTTGTAGACTTTTTGGATTTTTTTGGAGTCATTTTATGAAAAGCTAAATTTCTTTGTTATTTTAGAGGTTTTTAATTTTTGTCCAAGGTTTTTCATTCATACTTCTTAGTCAGATCAGATCTTAATCGTGGTTTCAAGATCCCCTAAAAACACTAAAATTCAGCCACTAAAACCACTAAACTAAGCAGCGATCTGAAGACATCCATAATTTTTGAAGCCCTAAATAAAAATACTGTATTTCATATTGTACTGAGGGGCCCAACTATTATGGCTCAAAGAACTAAGTAGGATTCTAATGGTGGCTATTTCCAAAATAAAACTCCATCAGTGTTATTTTTATTTTCAGTGAATAAAGGCTATGCACTTCATTTACATTATAGGACACACTACACAGTTTTAACATGATTTACTAGCATACAATATATGTGCAGTGACAATGAAATCGGAGGATCCCTGAAATGAAAAGCTTACAGTGTCATTGGGCTTTCATTTCAACAACCTTATACAATTGGGTTCTAACCTAGGTGGTTCTAAGCTTTGCAGACCATCAATTACTTGAAATTGGACAGGGAGTTTCTGAGAGGCATGGGGCAGTTCAAAGTGCAGTAGCAGACACAGCTGCCTATGGAGCTCCTCAAAAGAGCCAGATGTCAGGGCATGGAAAAGTTATCCATTCAATGCTGAGAACCTGGATTAACAGGTCTCCTCCTCTGTACAGAGGGAGGTGAATTGTAGCGAACAGAGGGCAGGCAGCACCCTGCCATTCTTACATCTTTCTCAATTATACAAATATTTAGTCAGATAAAGCAACATGGCAGGCATTTCGACAAAGAGTTTTCAGCTTCTCCCTCATTTTCTTTAATTAACAGTTGCACAAATGTTGCAAACACAATGCTAAATGGATCTACGCACCCGTGTGTTAAAAAACAGTGTCCTGCTCATTAAACAATGAAGGGCTCAATGGCCTCTATAACTGAAAATGTAAATGAAAAAGAAATGATGTTATAGATTTTGGCATGGCTATGGAAACTTGGCCAAGCTGAAGTAAGTAATTATAGTGACTGATCGAAATATAAAAGTAATTACAGGGGGTAAAATCCCTTTTGAATGTATGTGAAGCAGTGGTATACCAGTCATGGTAAAAATAAGTTTACGCATTAAGTATCACTAAAAAAAAGAGTAGCAAAAAGAAAGCAAATATTACATTTTTGGAGAATGATTTTTTTCTTTCTCTTTAAAGAGATACTGACAACTTAAATTAAACTCTTTTTTTACATCTGTTATAATATTGGCTTTGAAAGCTACTTCTAACTTTGCCATAAAGTATTTGCATGATGCTTTTACATTACCTGTCTGATCCCCCATGTTCCTGTATGAGGGGGCTGCCATATTTGTGCAGCAGGAGTCTGTTAGCATTAGAAACTGTAACAGGCTGAGATGGGACAGTCAGGTTGGCAGAGTGTCAGGCTTAGGAACTTCAACTAACAATAATATACAAAAACAAACCTCTCAGCAAAAAATTATCAACATTGACCTATAGGTAACAGTTAGGGGCAAATTTACTATTATTCCCCAAAATTAGTTTGACCAAATTCGATATTCGATTAGCATTCGTTTGTCGAATGCTAAATGAATAGTTTTATGCTACCTTTTATTCGATCATTCGACGATAGAATACAAATTTATTCGATCAGTCGAATAATTAATTCGATCAGTCGAATAAATCATTCGATCAGTCGAATAAATCATTCCATCATTCAAATGATTCGTACGATTCAAACGAACTTCGATCATACGAATCCTATTCGATCAGGAGTGCTCCCATAGGCTTCTATTGCAATTCGGTAGGTCCAATCTGCCGAAGTAGGCAATCGAAGAAACTTAGAAAATTAAATCCTTCACTGATCGAATGATCGAATATTCGTTCATTCGACTCTATTCGAATGTATTCGATCGTTCGACCATTCGCTATTCAATGAACGAATATGCCAAAATTTGCATATTCGACCAGATGAATAAATCCTACGTTCGAAATTCGATCGAATTCGATTGAATTCGATCGAACTTTGATCTATTCATGTGAATTTAGTAAATCAGCCCCTAAATGTACATTCATATGTTAAAATAAATTTTTAGTGTCAGTATCACTTTCACCATAGTTAATATTTACGGGAAAAACAAGAAAACATGCCACTCAAATATAAAAGTTAAAATTTGGTTTCATATTAAATAGGAACCCAATGCATTTCCATTCCATATATAGAGGTCTTTGTCAGGGGAGCATTAAAAAAAATGTAATCTCTGGCATGTGTACCCTGATGGAAACCCCTGAATATGGGGTCCAACATGTTGGGTTTCCTACATGATATGATGAAGTGCACTGTTCCCTTGTTTTTAGGATATGTGGACCTTTAGGTACCCCCCTCTTTTAGTGAGCACTCTACTGCTAATATATGGTATGTCAATAAAATGCTCTCAAAATATGTATGAGGCACAAAACAGTGGCTGTTGCTAAGTTGTTGACAGACATACAGAGCAACTGCTGTGCATTAAAACTGGGGCCAGTCTGCATTACATTCTAGTACCCAAATATAATACTACACGCTTCACACTGGAAGAAAATGACATCAAAAACCAGAAGAGTGATTAATAAAGCACTAGGTATTTATGGCATGCCCACGTACTAAACATCATTTCATTAGCATTATGCAAAACAATTTCTTTCCATATCAGTTTTTCTCCTTCAACAATTAGTTTGCCATAATGCCCACAATTTTCACATGTGTTCATGGATTCCCACTGCTTTATTTGTTCTTTTTCCCTTTTCTTGGCATCCAACACCATATGAAAATCTTGAAGCAGCATAAAGCAAAATTAATTTCCTACATCTGGCTGATGTCAAGTGCAGAAAATTTCCATAATCGCTTGCTGATCTGCTTGTGGGACGAGTGGCGAACAGGATCAACATCTTATGCTTAATAAATTACTGCAGGGTGTGAAGGTCAAAAAGAATGAACCAAAGAAAGCTTTGACACAAGAAATATTAAAAAGCTGGAGAGGCACTAATAAAAAGGCAGCTTGCCTCTACTCTTAATGTTGAGTGTTCTTAAAACTGAATCCACAAGTGCCCATAAGGAGTTCACTGCTTTACAAACGAGGACACTTAAACAGAACATGTGTCAAATGGTCCTTAGCTAGGCGAGGATTTTTAAGTGCACTACACTAACAATAGCATTAGTCCTCAGTACATATAGCTTTTACATTTGTGCTGCTCAGTGACAGAAATGAATCAATTGCTACTCTACCATCCCCTAGAACAGCACTGTAGCTAGTGAGAAGAATGTGTATTTATATTTAGATATCCAAATCAACATGTGCATATGGGATATGCATTGAAAAATTGATACCTTCAATAAAAATGCAGACTGATCAGGAAAGCCAAGGATTAATTAAACATACAATTTATACATACAATTCAGGTTAACTTGATGCACCCATTGGTGATTTGGCATATATTTATACTTATATACATGTGGCAAGGACCCCCTTCCCCTTGTTTCTTAGCACTTTAAAAGTTGTTGTGCTTCTGTATATTATGATATTGTATTGTTCCTTGTCTATTCTACTAGCATTGTTTTCATGCACAGTGCTGCATACACATAGGGTTATACCTATCTAGACAATCAAGGACATGTGCCTAAAATTGCTTAAATTAAGTACTGTGACACTAAGCCTTTCAGTGAAAAAAGTTATATAGTTTTCATATACAGGGGATCAAATGATATAATGATTAACTTGTACTAGTACTTGGCAGGTTATTATTATTAATAATAAAGGATACCAGTGTTTCAAGACATAAATAAAATGACTGTTTCTTTCTAAGAGAGACTGACATACCTTCTAGGGTCACAGGCAATTAAACATGTAGCTGCAAATCCTAAAAACATGAGGAAATCTACTGACTATGCTTGTAAAGTGTAATGGTCAGCAAGTAACAAGAGAAGCATTTTACAGGCTAAGAGGCCAGGCTTATCAGACAGTGATCTTTATGTCAGAAGGGCAGATTGTGACCTGCATAGGAACCCAGTATAGTTCATGGAACATTTTGTAACAGATGACTTTGGCTACAAACCCTTTCACAGTCAGAAGATGTTATCCAACACACTGCTTATTCATTTATGAAACACAATGACAAACGTTTCCAATAATACATTTTGCCTGATAAATTTTAATGGCTAACTATGCAGTGTAGGGGAAATGATAATTAGTTAGTTGTTTTCTTTTTATTTGAAAATTCTGCAGTCCTGTCATGTAAAATTATAGATACTGGGACTCGTTTATAAACACTAGGCAAATTTGCACCTGGACAGTAATCCATAGCAACCAATCAGTGATTACCTTTTTTCAGCCAGCTGTAGGTTGAACAATGAAAGCAATCATCTGATCGGTTGCCACGGGTTACTGCCCAGGTGCAAATTTGCCCCACTGTATCTTTGTGATGGATTTCAGTTTTATGTTGACAAACCAACGTAACACATTATAGCCTATAGTGCCATTAAACTTTAGCCAGAAACCTAGGCTAAAGAAAAGGTAACTATCCCAAAGTAATTTTCTTATTTTTGTGACTAAATAACCTAAAAACATTTAGAGGGAAGAAAACACTTATTGGAAACGCTAAAAAGAGCACAACACAAATCTCCAAAAATGCATGAAAAAATGTATTTGTGTCTGCACCATGGTGGGGAAGCTCTAAGGTACTGATGTCCACTGCTGACTTTTTGGCAAGGCTAAACAGCTAAAAGATTGGGAACAGGATACATCACACTATTTGTTAGAGACAAAACTGTAGATGGTTTTTTGAAACCTACTATTTGGTGCCTTATCCAGAAGCAAACTACAATACTAACTTGTTAAACGAAATACTAAAAGAGCAAAGACATGAGAAGCTTGTCGCTTTCTCACAGGTAACTAATTGTTAATGTGAGAAAGGGACACAATTCCGGTATTCACAGAATCACAACTGGCATCTTCTTTTTTTACTGTACCACTGCCATTCAAACATGTGATTATCAACTTGTGAAAAGAAAATCTTCCTGCTGCCTATTTAACTCATTTACTAGTGGAATTGGAAACTGCAGTAAACTTATCATTAAGAGAAAATTGATCCTTTAAGGACTCTAAGTCGGTCACGCGTTTTTATCCTATCAAGTGTTTCCTAAGAAGGTTAGTTTACCTGTTTAATCACAGGATAAAGGAAGGTATTTTAAACTGTTAAACCCCAAGCACATACACCTAAACATTTTCTGAGACTTTCACTTCTTCCTTTAAGATTTTGCTTTTTTTTTGTAGTTACAAGGACTGGATTCACATGCACAATTCTGGATAATATTGTGCAGTAATTATGGCTGATTAACAAAATGATATGAATTACTGGGCCGTTATGAAACTCAACACTAATAAAGTCATTAGATGTTGCCCTACTCATGATCTTTCTCAAAGCTTCTGAAGTTACAGGAACATACAGCATTGTATGATAAGACATTGCTGCTGGCAGATTGCAAACCTCAAGTTAAACCATGCTGCAAATTGATCTTGACATTTGGTTAGAACAGACACTATCATCAAAAGCCTAGCAGAAAGGGAGAAAATGACTGGGAGAACTCAAGCAAGAAGAGCAGCTATCCTTTCTCCTGCATAGTTCTTGCACAGCTGGCTGTCACTCCCAAGAGAAATGGGTGCAGGACTGTCAGGTCCACTTTTCATCTAGGATCTAGAACAGTGTTTAATATCGAAAGCCCATCCTTAGTAAAGTCAGTCAATAAGCCAAACCCTGAAACCACTTTATTGTATCTAAAAAAAACAATCAGGAGACAGAATTAACATTACAAGTGCTTGAAATGAATGAAGGCATGAATAGATTGTTACTGTTATAGGGATAGTGAAAATCTAGGTTTGTACAGTAGTTTCAGTAAATAAAATAATCACTTCTAGTCATAATCTTTTTTAGGCTTTGGTGCTCCTTTATATGGATGCAGTCTCTTGCACTTGCACTATTAATTTACACTATACATATATATATATATACACTGCAATAGGAACGCACTCCTTCTGTAGGGAAAATGCCTGGGTGCTAGTTCGGGTATAGAAATAACAAATGCACAGGTGACAGCACTCCAAGGACTTGCATCACATCACACGTTTCAGTTCCAAGGTGGAACTTTCATCAGGGAAACAGAGGTGTTTCCCTGATGAAAGTTCCACCTTGGAACTGAAACGTCGGATCAAATAAACCTTCACTTTCTTGATTAATGTTGTGATGTGATGCAAGTCCTTGGAGTCCTGTCACCTGTGCATTTGTTATATATATATGGGGCTGCGGCAATGAGGCGAGTTGAGAAATTCTCCTCAGGAGGCAGTGCCCCACTAGGTATCAGGGGTGGCAAAAAACACCGCTCCTGATACTTTAAACGACAAATTGCTGGCCTTCAAAATGGAAATTCCACTCTTCTATTGCAATCATGCGTTCTGCGTTAGTGTCCCGGCCCTCTCCGCTGCCCTCGTGGACCCCCCTGCGGTGCAAAAAGCAAGCTGCCTCTTTCGGCAGTGGGGACAGGATCACCCCTGACTACACATTATGAAGTTATATATATTGCATCTGACACGATTGTCGGATGAAAATGCTGCAAGCTGCGTCTGCATCCAACAATCGTGTCGCATCCGATCACTGTTGCGACACCATCCGACTTCCTACTTAACTTGTTCCTTACTTACCTAGTTCCTGTCGGATCCGACTTGACTGGGGCATTTTGTCCCCCAGTGTCGGATCTTACGGAAACGCAGGTAAGTCTGTCATGTAGTTCTGCCCTTAACTGACTGGATGTTAAAAAGCTGGATAAAGCATATCAAATTCAATATTTACAATACATTCCCTGTGTGGGAAGCGGATTGGAAGAAAACACCCCCCAGGCCACACCTGGGGTATGAAGCAGGAAAGCTTAGCTGTAAGGACATGGCCTGATAATCTTCACTCTAGCAGGGAACAGTTAAAGAGGTTAGCAGCAAGGGTCAGCACCTGTGAACATGGCTAATTGCTTCACAAATGGGAGGAGGGCAAAAGCAGACAGCAGTAACAAGTTGCCTCACCTCTGCAACAATATCAGGATTTTGCAGTTAAACTTGCGTGAAAAACACATTGGCAGCATGTTCTTGTAAAAAATAGTGACCTGATGGTACAGATTCCAAAATAATCTTGCAGGTAACAAGAATCTCTTTTGCAGAAAAAGGTTTTATGATTAAGAGTGGAAGCAAACCACAGTATGTTACAGTAATAGCCTCTGTTTGTAAGCATGAGTTGTATGTAAGTCGGGTGTATGTAACTCAAGGACTCCCTGTATTTGCAAAGCTGATATTAGCCAAGGCAAGCATTTTTTAGTGTCTTTAGTATTATTTACTGCAGAGCAATGTGGTATTTCTGCATGGTATTAAACAAAAATGATGACAAAGGGCATATTTTAAATCCACTGAAAAGACTGGATGCATCAGATTGAGAATTGAGTTGTTGAATTAAAGAGATACCAAACGAAGGAGGTGCGACTATTTATTGTGGGCCTTAGGGCTCCTACACACGGGCGTTTTTACCTGCGCTCTCCTGCGTTGCGTTTTGCTGCGTTCAAACGCAGGGGAGCGCAGGTATAGACGCACTCAATTATTTTCAATGGGGCTGTACTCACACGAACGCATGTGAGCGCCGAACGCAGGAAAAATGCAGCATGTTGCGTCTGAATCTGCGTTCGGCGCTTACACGCGTCTTGTGGGTACAACCTCATTGAACAAAATGAGGTGTGTCTAGACCTGCGCTCCCCTGCGGCTGAACGCAGCCAAACGCAATGCAGGGGAGCGCAGGTCCAAAACGCCCGTGTGTAGGAGCCCTAAAACATTACAAAGCAATTACAAGGTTACTATTGTTATTAAGAAAGTGTTCACTGCATTTTTATCTATAAAAGTACATCATCATTTTTGTTATTGTAATATAAAAAGGACTTCAGAACCAAACAGGGTCTGGGACAAAGCAACAGCAGGTATCCTTGTGAATTGAGCTGCTACAGAGGGTTAAGGAATAGCATTTCATTCTGCATGATGTTATGGATAAAAGGTTGTGAGGGAAATCCATGGTGAAAATGAATGGTCACAGCAGTGTACAAAGGTACACAGAGGAGAATATAGCATTTTCTTCAGGTCGCTTTCCAGAAATGTTGTCATTCGTTTTCAAATTCTTTATGGCAAATGGAATAGGCAAGACAGGTCTCAGCATACATACACCACAGACCATGTGCCAATGCTGTTCTTCATATACTGCATGATTTGAGTCACAGACGTTTATAGGTTGATGTACGTTATTACAGATAAACTGGCACTTATTTGAACATCCCACAGAGGGAAATTACATTTAAAAAAAAAAAACTCTATTGTTGGATTAATACAATTTGGACTAGGTAAATAAATGTACCTTTTTTTCAAATGAAGTTGTAAACCACCATGTCATTAATATTGTTGTTTGCCATGCCCAAAATGTAAGGGAGCTGCTATTAATGGCAAAGAAGTAATAAGCAAAATCAGTGGAAACAGTCCGTTGCTGAGCTTACCCGTTTTAGCGTGTCTGTTCCTGTGCTGCCGATACGTCAATCCGGATGCTACTTGCCGGTTCCTCGTGCTTCAAAGTAAAGTTTCCGTATCTCCGGTGCTTTCAAGGAAGATTGACACGCTCTTCATTCCAATAATTACATGGCTTTATTGAAGGCACACACAGTGTATCTAACAGTGGGCATCCCTGCACAAAGTGACTTACGCGTTTCTTGCCGACCTAGCGGCACTTCCTCAGAGTCCGAGGAAGTGCCGCTAGGTCGGCAAGAAACGCGTAAGTCACTTTGTGCAGGGATGCCCACTGTTAGATACACTGTGTGTGCCTTCAATAAAGCCATGTAATTATTGGAATGAAGAGCGTGTCAATCTTCCTTGAAAGCGCCGGAGATACGGAAACTTTACTTTGAAGCAAGAAGTAATAAGGTCTGATAACTCACCCTATGCGCCATCCATTAAAACATGTATTTAACTGTTGCACAGCATTTCTAAACATATTCTGGTTGCATAAAAGAAAACTGCAAAATTTAGGGTGTTGGAGAAGTCAAGTGCAGCCTGAAATCTGCAAGAAGCTAATCGTTAGCAGCAGCAAATTGTGCCTAAATCTGAAAATGAAAATATCTGGAAATAAAGTCAACAGTGTTGGTTATCAGTCCAGCAGGTACAATTTTGACGGTCGTGTCTTGTTGGATGGAAAACTTTACATGTAGTTTACACATCAGATTTTTATATCGTCCCATTATATTTTGACCCCCACAACTACATACAACTTGTCAGATGCATTTTGTTCATCCAAAACCATCCTACACAAGCACTCATGGAGCACAATATAGCACAATATGCTATAAAAATGTCACTGAAAGTTAATCAGACAGTAAGTTCTACAGAACAAAATTTCAGTGTACAGGTAAGGGACCTGTTATCCACAATGCTCAGGACCTGGGGTTTTCCTGATAATGGATCTTTCTGTAATTTGGATTTTCATACCATAATTCTACTAGAAATCCATTTAAACATTAAATATGCCCAATAGGATGGTTTTGCTTCCAATAAGGATTAATTATATCTTAGTTGGGATCAAGTACAAGTTACTGTTTTATTATAACACAGAAAAATAAATTTCTTTTTTTTTACAAATTTGGATTGTTTGGATAAAATGGAGCATATGGGAGACAGCCTTTTTTAATTCAGAGCTTTCTGCATAAGGGGTTTTCATAACGGATCCCATACCTGTACTAAATTTGTATTTATGTCCACTTTATGCAACTAGAATTTTTATTGATATCTGTACAGGACACAAAACATAACAGCACTAGCACTCTCAGTATTATTTATTTACAAACTGGTTAGCAAATTACATTGTGCTTTTAAATTTGAAAAAATCTGGCTTTTATAAACTTCTAAAAAATGGTAGCTAGTTTGCACTACTTGTAAGGGCTGCAAAGCCTTTAAATAAATATTGTTGAGATTAGACTTCCTTTCTTCAGTGTACTGCATTTGTCTATACTACGAAATAGGCCACTATTAAAAACATGCTTTAGCATTACTGGTCTTCAACAGTGGAATGAGAATACGATGATCCAAAATTCACCTGGTTCTGTTGGCTTCTTTTGTCATATCCCAGGCCCAAGTGATAAAGTTCTGACTCAGGTATGAGACAATAGATTCTGCACAGAGCATCTGGGAACAAAAGACGTTGGTGAGGACACTCTCATCATGGTGGAGGTATATAGCAAGGAGCTTCCTCTGTGAATAAGAAAAATTAAAAACATTTTAGAGAAGATTCAAAAATTGGAACCTTAAGGGGCAGATTTATGAAAATGTGAGATTAGAGCTCACCACAGAAAAACTCACAATTCTAAAAATCCGATAGGAATGCATAAAAATGGGCAAATTATTCTGTATTGAGTTCTAATCTCATACATTGCTAATTCTGCCCTTAAATGTTGCAGTAATAGCTATTTATAGGTCATTATTATAGTGAAACCTCAATTTTGCATCCCATGATTTTAAGTTTTCCCTCATTTTACAACTTTTTCATTTATTTTATATTTTCCTAATTTTATATAATATTTCTTTCTGGTTTCCGGAAATACGTAAAATGGGGACTCTACTGTATATTAATTTCATCTGATCTGTTTAAAGCACCAGTAACATCAAATTTGTTAGTTTTAGAATGAAAAAAAAAACACCAAGACAAATGATACTTTCAAATCACAAAGTCTTTATTAAGAAATAACTTGGCAAAACTCCACTGTCCTCTTCAGAAAAGGCGACAGGTCGACCATCCATCTTGCGGCAATCGATTCCTCCTCCCTGGCTATTCTAGTGACAGCCCCAGGCCAGAGCGAGCAGACAGCAGATGTGTTCCAGGAGGTAAAGGGTGCAGGTGCCTTTGGAAGGGTTTAGGGGATTCCTTGTGTAGTCCCAAGATCTCCTGAATGCCTTGCGCTTGCTTGCGTTGCCGGCTCTTGTGATTTTTTTTAGCGCAAGCACTCCATATATTTCCATAGCCTTGGGTGCTGGCGTACGGGTTCCCACTGGCTGAAGCTGCAGCGTCTGAGTCGGATGGCAGCGCATGCAAGTGCAACACATCAAAGAGATCTTGGGGGGATCCCCACCTTCTATACCCAGCCGGGGCTGCTACTGGGGGGCCCCCGGAGCAAAGAATACAGCCAGCGGTTCAAGCGGAGACAGACAGACTCTTTCCACTAGATAAGCAGCAGTTTCAAAATGAAAGGGCATACAGCACACACGGAGCAGGGCCACCACTTACTAAGTAGCGGCAGCAGCGCAAGCAAGTACAAGCGCTCCCTGTGTGCCGCGTTGCCCACCAGGAGCAGAGCAGGTTTGAGTCGCTGCCCTTGGAACGCTCTGGTGTGTCAAAGTCTGGGCTGGGAGTAGGGGTTCCTGGCGGCTGTGCAGAGGGCTGGATCTGTCCTTCACGGGAGTCTCTTTCCTGCAGCCAAAGTCCGGCTGAAAAATCTTGACTATAAAGAAGTTAGCTTTCCAGAGAGTGGGGGTCGCAGGGTGCAGAGGGGGTGGGGAGGCCCCTGGATCTGACTCACTTGGGGCCCGGGCTTTGCTCAGTCTATTCCAGAGGAAAAGGATAGGGACCTGCTGTTGCCCTGCTCCTCCACCAAACATCTGTCACTAGAATAGCCAGGGAGGAGGAATCGATTGTCGCAAGATGGATGGTCGCCCTGTCGCCTTTTCGGAAGAGGACAGGAAGTGGAGTTTTGGTAAGTTATTTCTTAATAAAGACTTTGTGATTTGAAAGTATCATTTGTCTTGGTGTTTTTTTTGTTCTAAACTAACGAATTTAAAAAAAAACTAATTTTGCTGTTACTGGTCCTTTAAGTAGAAATAATTTGTAAGAAACTAGCACAGATACATTTTTGCATTCATTCTGTCTTTGTAAAGCATGGAAATGAACTATATATATATATATGTTACCTACATCTGCACAGATTAAGAATAGCCACAAATCAATATTAAAGAAAAGCTTTAATGTCTATGGTTTTCACCACTGTAATGAGTTTATGATAAAAAGAATAAGATGATATTCAAAGAATGGTGTCTGGAGAAATACGGAAAAAGAAATGTCAATAGATTTGTAGATTAGGCTTTGCCATTGTTGCAGCAAAAGAAAAACTCTGATCTGAAATTTGCAGAACAAAAAAAAAAGACCCGCAAAATGAAATGATTTGCTTTTATTTGAAAGAAGAAGAAAGAGACGAGTGAAGACAGGCAACGTCTGACCAAAGGATCATCTGTTCTGCATTTCAAAGGGCAACTTCCATGCAATATCCTACGTTACTGTGCTAAAATCTCCTCCAATTTATGGAAAACAGGGTAAAGATGTGTTTACACAGTGATTAGGCCCTTAAAACAAGCTCTAAACTCCCGCAGAGAGAGCCCAACAATTATTCATCTGAACCAATTCACAAAGCCAAGGAATATTAAACACCCATGCTGGGAAGACAGGCGAATGCAGGCTGGTGGAGAGGCCAAAAAAACTCCATGAAAATCCCTTGCACAGCCTTCATTATTTCCCCTGCAATGAAACCTAAAGAAAGTGTTTAGTTAAAGAAAAATCCACATTGACCTTGCTCTAAACCCTTTAATCTGTCCTTTGTCACAGCCCCGCTTTGTGGCCAGAGGCTGACACTTCCAAAACCTAGGAGCCCCCCTGCTATCTTAGAAGACAAACAAAAAAATATATGTAAAAAGTGTACAAGTAGCATGCTGAGAAACAAGTTTTATCCCAAATACAAAAGTTAGCAGCATGAAATGTAAACCATGAATCGGAATGCATTGTATAAACTTCCCATGACAATGTTTTTTCATTGAGACCGTCTTTGATTAAATAGTACAATTAACATTATACCCCTTTTCAGAATCTGAACAGAACATAAAGAATACCTAATGTAAAATATATTGCAAAAATAAAATTGAGAGACTTTCTCTTATTTAGCATATCGTATTTCTCCGATTCCTTTCTCAAGGCATTGAATGAAAAGAAAGAGATTCCCAGTGGCAGCTAATTATTGTTTTACATTTACAGCACAGACATGTAAGTATTTGATAATAAGATAACCAGTAATGAAATACCAACAGTTTTTTAAAAGAGAATTTTTCCATACTAATCCAACTGCTAAGAGTTTGTGGAGTTTAGCACTCAGAGAAGACATAGTAACAATAGCAAAGTAACAACACTGCCAATTGAAGTCAGATATGCCTTTTAGGTAGTCAGTAGACAAATAGGGATACAAATAGTAAGTTTATCATGGCATTGATTTTATCAGATATCTCAAAAGTCAGGCAGTGTAATCAGCTTTATGCATTTCTCAGGTGTAAATACATCTTCTTCTTCAGTGGCAATACAAGAGCACTGCTCAGTGAATGTACCAACTACTGTCAGAAAAAAGGTTGAGTAAGAGAATAAACCAGCAATAAAAAATCCTGTCTAACAAACAGTTTTCATGCAAATCCAAGGAAACTGCAGCACTCTGATCCAAGTTTCAATTATAAAGGTGGTTTATTGGCTCACAGTAGACAAAAAAAGGCAATTTTTCGGACCGCAATGGGTCCTTTATCAAGCATGAAATTTCACACTGTGGACTGTTAAATAGCTTAACTAGTGTTCATCTTAGTTGGTGGGATCGCTGACACTAAAACTCAGTTTTCTAACAGTAAAGAATGGCAAAGTAAAAATGCAAACAAATTACACACCCCACAAATGAAAACAGGCAGCAACATACAAAAGCTTAATTTAAAGGCAAATGTTACCTGTAGTAATGTAAGGAATATATTGGGTTATTTGAGAAAAAAAGAAGAATTAGGTTAGGGATAGGTGGGCTAGGATAATCAAGTGTCCTCAGTTGTGTACCATGGACAGTACTTAACTTTACCATGCTAAACATATCATTGTCTTTACAACAAAAATAAGAGTATGGCTGCACTTTAGAAACTGTTGGAGCACAAGAATTTAGAGGGCCCCAGTGCATGGACATTTAATGAGCTTATTTCTTTTAGAAGGCAGAAAAATCAGTAATATTTTCATGTTTAGAATAAAGCGGCCCCATAAAAGAAAATCAGTTCATCGCGCCCAATAGCGCGAAACGCGTCAGGAGGGAGTGGCTAACACAGGTAGGCAGACAGAGGGGTAGCACTGCACTGTGGATTTTGTTAAAAAGATGTGTTAGTGAATATACTTTTTCTGTGTTTGCACAAATAAATGTTTTTTCAGTATGAGGCTGCACACATTTTGTATATGATTTAAAGTTGCAGTGTGTGGATCTGGGTGCAGCATCTACTGTGTGAGACAGCGGGTTTGCCCAATAAATATTTAATTATATTTATTTGAACAATTTTGCTATCAGTTTAAGTGTTTTAAAGACCTTTAGTTAGGGATGCCTTGCACACTTATGTTATTCTCCCATTTAAAAGGTCTGTTCACCACACAAAATGGTGAGGCATTGTGGGAATTGAAGTCTTGGCTGGAAGGTCACTTTTCACACTTCTTTTATTCTGCTTTTCTGTTGCTGCCAATATGATCACCTTGGGAAGATGATTATCTCGTCTCCACGTGCAATGTGCTGTAGACCAGTCTCAGTGCTCTGCTGTATTGCCCATTAGAATATGTTTACTGTTATTTCCACTGTTCTGCAACTGCACTAATGTCAGAATTACTCATCAGCCCCCGATATGAGTGTTACTGTGGCAGGGTGGGACTGGGTCTTGTCTTGCGGGCCCAGACTCTCTCACTGCTCAAATCTGCTATTGCTGGGCACCTGGCCCCCCAGTCTGATCTTGTACTGTGGGCAGTCATAATGACTTGGGACGAAACCGAACTGAAGTATGTGGTAAAGGTGGTATTAAATTCTTCAGATAATTTGGATGGCATCATAGGCCTATTTCACTAGGTTTGCTATTTGCATTGCTAGCTACTGCAAAACCTGGTCGGCCCCCACTGGCCCAGACCGTCTCCCTGCTCAAATTTGCCACTGCTGCCACTGACCTCCCTCTCCTGCCGCAGTCACCCAAAGAAGAAAGGTACTCAAATGCAAGGGAGTCAAGGAGAGAGTGTGGGTTGATGGGCTGAAGGCAGGTTGCCCCAGGGAGCCCAGAGGAGGCTTTGCAACAGGGGTTGGGAGCTGGAGCTAGAGGGGGGCCCGTGAGACAGCAGCCCCTGTGGGCCTCGGCCCCCTAGTCTGGCCCTGTACTACGGGAAGTCATAATGACCTGGGACCAAAAAGAGTTGTGGTAGTATTTGGTGCTGGTGGTCTTTACTTCAGATCATTTGAATAGCATCATTGGCCTATTTGACTATGTTTGCTATTTGCATTTCTAGCTACTGCAGTTTTCCTTTTACCATGGACATTAATAATGGACATGGGAGATTATATAGAAGAACAAATTGAAATGTATTTACATAGAATTCATATGATTATTGCTAAGTAAATGAAAGTACTACTTGAATTGTGTGACAAAATAAAGCAACAATTTATTACAGGCTTATGTTTCCACGAGTTAAAGGAAAACTATACCCCCCAAGCAATGAAGGTCTCTATAAAAATATACTGCATAAAACAGCTCATTTAAAGGGGAATTCAATCCCTTTGGGCAAAAAAATCCCTCTCCCCTGTGTAGTTCCCACTTCTTGGCCTACCCCCCCCCCTCCGGGCAACTAACTTGTTAGTTACCCCTCCTTCTAAGTCCTCTCCAGCGGAGTTTATGGCAGCCATCTTCTTCCTGGAAGCATCGACATTTGGTGGCGGTTAGATCTACTGCTCATGCCCCGAATGTCACGAAGTTTCCGAAAAAAGAAACTTTGTGACTTTTGGGCACATGTGCAGTAGCTTCGTACTGGCAAATGTCTCAATCTGTGAGGGAGAAGATGGCTGCCATGAGAGAGACCTATAAGGAGGAGTAAGTAAAAAGGTTAGTGGCATTTGCCGGGGGGGGGGGGTAGGCCAGGGAAGGAGGGAGGGGGACCTACACAGGGGAGGGTTTTTTTTGCCCAAAAATGTTAAATTCTCCTTTAAAACCCTGATAACGATATACTTTTTAGTTGAAATGGGTAATTCTAAATAGAAAATTTAAAGAACTAAGGGCCGCCCCCTGAGATCCTAGGATTCACACATACATGTCAGGTCACATGAGCCAATTACTGGACAAAGTTCTGTCTTTTCTCCCACACTTCTTCCTGTTAGTTAGAGCACAATTTTTTTTTGTCAGGTTATCTGTTGGGTATTTATTTTGTGGGTATAGTTTGCCTTTAAAACATTTCATTATGCTATGTTAAAGAAACACTAACACAAGAACTCACTCCTTTTTTTACATCTGCCACATAAACTTTAGGGATATTCCCTGCACTATTTGCTGTTGACAAAATACCAACTTCTACTAACATTGCTTGATACTTGATTTGATGGTTGACAAAACAACTGTTATAAGGCTTTCAGTATTTGTGATGAACCCCCTGTTAGCTGTCCAAATGAATGTTGTATAAAGAATTCTAAATCGGACTATGTCACATTTGTAACAATGAGGCACATATATGTAAGTATGCTTCGTATATGAACTTTTTTTTAGTTTCCCTTATTTACAGTCTAATAAAGAAGGTGCAATCAAAACTACCAGTACCGACTAGTTTAATTTATTGTATCACCCTGTACTGAACACATCTTTGATTTTCAGGTATCTTATATTATATTCTTATTGTGATCTCTCAATTACTGCATTAAGGGTTTTTTTTTTTTTTTTACACTACCCTACCTGACAGCTGTATATAGTTTCTGCCTAACTTAATGGAAGAAGCACAATACATTGCACACTCTCAGAAGTGCAGTGAAAGGATTATGGGATATTTGTTTCAGATGCATTGTAATTGCGGGGTTTTCTGTTCATTACTACATAACTATATACTGTAGGAGGTCTCAGTAGTCAGGTGATAAATGAGCTATATGCCAATATGAGGTCCCACTGGATATTTTGCCACTCCTGTGTGTAAATGTTTCAGCGGGTATTATAAAAGATTCTATGGCTGCAGCTTTATCGGCTGGTACTGAAAGGGATTTCATTAAGATTTAGCAGAGTGTGATATCGTGAGAAACGTTATCAAATGGAGTGTTTTACTTAGTGATTAAGAATATACTAGTTTGCAAAGCTCTCCAAATCCTCCATAATCCAGGCACTCCAATAAACATTTAATGAGCAGAGGAGTTCAAAAAGGCTGGCGGGGGATTTAAACCTTCAATCTTGTTTTTATTGACTTGGGAAACTCAATTTCTGCCACCAGTTCAGATGTTTTTACGGTTCTACAACACTTTATATAAAATAACAGATATGAATGTAAGAGCTGATCTAGATGGACTAGAATTATTTAAAAAAAAAAACGCATTATTCATAGGTAATAATAGACTGTTATTAAAAAAATAGCAAGTTTAATAGTAGGCTAAACTGTCAGATTTAAACAAATCAAAAGGAAAAAGGGAATAATTGGCTAGCAGATACAGCAACATATTTATTACAATTCCTGTATATTTTAATTATAATATAAAGCCTTAAGAATGTATTTGCCATTCTCAAACCCAAATCTTCCTGTGGAAATGAATGTTAAATTGAAAGATGAAAATTAAAATTAAGTTCTATTTCCATTCTTAAAGGGGATAAATTGTGAAAATGACAATTTAACATAAGCTTCATCATCATCATATTCTTAATACAATCCATTAGAATTTATGTAACATCGCTATCTCTCTCAGCATCTGTTTCTCTTCATTCTTTCTTCATGCAGGAGTTGGGTGTCAGATAATCATTGACAATTAGATCCAATATATCTTATAAGGGGGGCTCCTTTTGCCTAGAAGATATATTAGAGCTCACTCTATTAATATCACCAGAAATCCTGTCTCTACATGCAGAATTTGTGCAAAAGGCTCAAAAGGTTGTTTTGTTAGAACTGGAATCAGTTATTTGAGTGAGCTCTAATACATCTGCTAGGAAAGGAAGCCGCCAATAACATATATTGGTCTAACTGTCAATGAATATCTGACACCCAACTGCTGCAAGAACACAGAATGAAGAGAAACAAATGCTGAGAGAGGAATAGTGATGATAAATGTCATTATTTCAGAAAAGATACAGAATATTTAATTGAATGTATTTAGAAAGTTTTTTTATTTCAGTATGATGAAGCTTATATAAAATTTTAATTTGAGTAAACGCAGCGATGGAGATTAATATGGGGGGGGGGTCTACAGCAACACTTATCAACAGGGACTGAAACACATATAGTACAGTATATTCATATCAACATATATTATCTAGAAGCTAAAGAAAGAATGCTAAAAATGAAAAATGTGATATTAAGAACTCCCTAAGTGATATCACTGACACTAGTGGGCCAGCTCCTCATTAACACCTAACGGGTACACTGACCTAAACATAATCTTGGGTGCCAGAATGACAATTCAGTTTATACTATTTCTGACTCACTACTGGATCTAGAACACAGTATGCTATCAATTTAACAGAAAGAAAAAAATAAAAAGAAACCAACTTCCACCACAAGTAAGGGTCATACCACATCATTGAGAGATTTCTTTAAGGAGCAGTACACCTTTTCAAAATGCATAATTTAAAAAAAATACACAAATGACTTTTTACAATCACTTTCTGTTTTTTGAAATGTTATTATAACATTTGGGAAATAAAATTAATTGCATATCACCCCTTTCATGTTTCTCAGTACCACTTAGTAAGCCTGATGTTTGTCTTTGTAAACGGTTATAGTTTTATGCAAAAGCTGATGCTCTACCAACTTTAATAAAGCCTTAAAAGAGAAAAATTATGTTGCTAGCATTCTTAAACTAAAAAAGCACAAAAATATAAATCAATCGAATAACATATTTATTTGTGATATATATATATTTCTTAAAATTACATTAGTAAGCTTTCTAAAAGGTAATCATACCCTTTAAAGGAACAGTTCAGTGTAAAAATAAAAACTGGGTAAATAGGCTGTGCAAAATAAAAAATGTTTCTAATATAGTTAGTTAGGCAAAAATGTAATGTATAAAGGCTGGAGTGACTGGATGTCTAACATAATAGTCAGAACTCAACTTCCTGCTTTTCAGCTCTTGAAGGGGGCCACATTGGACATAACTGTTCAGTGAGTTTGTTATTGGTCCTTGAAAAGTTATGTGGTCCCCCCTCAAGTCACTGATTGGTTACTGCTTAGTAACCAGTCAGTGGAAACCAAGAGTGCCTAAAAGCAGGAAGTAGTGTTCTGTTCTGTTAGACATCCAGTCACTCCAGTGTTTACAGATTACATTTTTGCCTAACTAACTATAACAGAAACATTTTTATTTCGCACAACCTATCTATTTACCCAGTTTTTATACTGAAAAATTCCTTTAAAGTCATGTCTGTCATTAACAAACAGATGAGACTAGAAGCAGAATACTAGCACTTACATCTCTCGCTTTCCCATAAAAGGCCTCCTGGAATGAAGCTTCTAGGGATCCAATGAAAAACACAGGATGGCATTCACCATATCTGAAAACATGTAAATAGATGTTTGACAGATTTAAATAAATAAAGGTGTAACTTTAGTCTTCTAACGTGAAATCTAGGAAACAAATATACCTGCATATCAACCAAAACTGGGTTTATACATCAAGTGAAAGATTTAAGTATATGACTGAAATTATTTCATTTAACATACATTTTTACATCAAATTCAGGGAGATTTGAGGAATAAAGGGTAAATAAACTGCCTAGGTGGGGCAAGAACTTTCTAAATACAAAAAAAATTTAACATTTCTGATATAATCATGTTTATCTTCACTATTTCTCTCTCAGCATCTGTTTTAAATTAATATAACACAGTTTATATCTGGACAACTGATTTTGCAAGGGGAAATTAAACTATTTAAAGGGCTACTAACACTAAAAATAACTTTTTAAAATATGAATAGACATTAAAGGAACAGTTCAGGGTAAAAATAAAAAGTGGGTAAATAGATAGGCAGTGCAAAATAAATTTTTTTTCTAATATAGTTAGTTAGCCAAAAATGTAATGTATAAAGGCTGGAGTGACTAGATGTCTAATATAATAGCCAGAATCCAGCTTCCTGCTTTTCAGCTCTCTAAATCTGAGTTAGTCAGCGACTTGAAGGGGGGCCACATGGGACATATCTATTCAGTGAGTTTGCAATTGATCCTCAGCATTCAGCTCAGATTCAAAAGCAACAGTTATGACCCATGTGGCCCTCCCTCAAGTCACTGATTGGTTACTGCCTGGTAACCAGGGTAACCAGTCAGTGTAAACAAAAGAGAGCTCAAAAGCAAGAAGTAGTGTTCTGTTCTGTTATGTTAGACTTACAGTCACTCCAGCCTTTATACATTACATTTTTGCCTAACTAACTATATTGAAAACATGTTTTATTTTGCACAGCCTATCTATTTACCCAGTTTTTACTTTTATACTGAACAATTCCTTTAAAAGTTACCTATAGTTCATGTTGATCATTTTATTCTGAGAGACTTGTTTTTGTAAGTAATTGTAAGTTTCTAAACCTAACTGTTTTGCCAACTTGACTGTCACATCTCAGCCTGTCAGTTAAATTTTCCAATGCTAACGGACTCCTGCTGCTTAAATATGGCAGCCCCCTCATACAGGAATATGCCCCATATTCATCAGATATACATCAGACAGGTAATGTAAAAGTATTGTGCAAATACTCAAAGACAATACAGTAGAACCCCATTTTAAGTTTTTCAGGGGACCAGAAAAAAAATTATGTAAAATCCAGGAAAATTTTAAATCGGGAAAATAATATATAGGTGGGACCACAAAACAACAATATAAAATGAGAGAAAACTTAAAATCGGGGGATGTAAAATGGGGGTTCTACTGTATTATGACAGATGTAAAAAAAAGAGAGTTTCATTTCTGGTGTCTGTATCTCTTTAAACTAAAAAAGCACTAAAAAATAAAAATTAAATGTAAAACATTTTTATTTGTGGTACATTTTATTTTTTAAATTACATTACTAAGCTTCCTAAAGGTTATTAAATAAGGTGGAGAACGAATCTATGCACAAAACAAAAATACATTAGTTATCACCAACCTATTACCTATTACTAAACATGCAAGAAACAATCAGAAACTGGAAATTAATTTGTCATCAATGAGGAAGTTTTATGGGAGGCTTTGTGGTTACGGTACAGGCAATACCAAGCAATGCTATCCTCACAAAAGTTAGTGTTAGTGTGCTTTACCTGGTGGAGAACTCTGCTGTAAACTGCAGCAATGCATCGGCTTCATTTTCAGCATTTTCAGGCACTAAATAGAGAGAAAGAAAAAAAAAATCTGACAATTGCTGAAATCATATTTAGGTATATACATTTCATTTCACTATTTTATTTTAATAAATAAAATGGCACATACTCATTGGGGACTTTCTGAGTGCAGAAGATAAAGGCATGCTAAAAATCTCTCCATCATCCACACCAAACTCAGTTGCATCCTCAAAGTCATCTCCATCACTGTCACTGATCATATGGATATCCGTGCATTGCTACAGAAAGGAAAATGATGACCCGAAAGCTTTGAAGCAGATATTCTTCACAGGATTTACAAAGCAATTTTTTTAACAAATTTGGCAATACAAAAAAAGAAAAAAAAAAAGAAAACTTGACAAAACTCTCCTACTTCGACTAAACTTAGACATATAATACCCATATCAATGTTCCAATGATTTTTATTCTTTAAACACCCTTTTGTGAATGATCCCATCGGTTTTTTATAGATTATATTCGAACATCAGTTTAAGCCACATCAAAATCATACAGTATGGTCTCACTACTATATGGTTCTGCTTCATTTTTTGGTACTATACAACACATAATAAACCAACCTCTTCTGAATGTTCTCTGGTTTGGACTGGGGATGTTCTTTTTGAAACCGTAAGGTGGTGACATGGATAGTCAATTCCTGAAGATGCCAAAATAATCTGTTTGTCCAAATAAGAAAGAATCAAATGCATTATTAATGGCTAGAGTCCCTTTGCTATATTCAAAAGCTAGAAACTTTAAATGACAATGTCCGATATCTACAGACAACCCAAAAATAAAAAAACAAATTGACTTGTTGGGTTCTTCCAATCATTGAAATTTGGTCACAAATGGACTATAATGCAATCCATGGCTAGCTAGCTATAGAGAAAGCTTTTGTATACAATAGGCACCAACAGCATAGTTGTAAATAAATTAGACACACAGAAAATATATTGTTGTTATCGTGATTGCCAGTAACGCTTGGAACCAGGCCATACACTATTTCGGTTTACCTTGGGGACTGTCCTGTAGGGGAAAGCAAAATATATGCTTTGTAGGAAGCTGAAACATTTGACTACCTTTTGTATCCCAGATGGTTCTAAAAATTAAAAAATTGGTAAACAACTGCAACCTACGTCAAATAGCAGTAAACTATACAATAATTGAAATAAACCTGCTATTTCATCACCCCTGTGTTTTTTTTTTACTGCAACCATGTTATAAAACAAATCTTCTGCACAAAATCTACACTTTCTAGGTTTGCTTATTAGGGCCTGCTCAGATTATCTTCATGACAAAAACACATAATGGTTTATTATGCTTATTATTTACTCAAAATGGAGTGGGCAAAAGCCTTCATTTTTGCAGCTACTAGAAATCTGGGTAAAAAGATGGCAACTTGCAGGTGTTTTTTTGAATACCTGCAAATTTCCATCTTTTTTCCCAGATTTATGAACATTTTGATATTTCAACATTGCATGTGCATTTTTAAATAAAATACAGCCGCCATTTTATGTTAATGTTGATATCACGTAAAATTTGGGAACATGTAAAATCAGAGAAATGTAATATGCATAATACAGAGGTGGGACCACAACAAATAAAGAGGGAAAATAAGGGGAAAACTTAAAATCAAGGTATGCAAAATTTTGTGTTTTACCATAAGTCCTACATTTCCTTTGGCAAAGTAATATAAGAATAATGTACCCCCAGTGCAATATGTATGAATAGTAACTAGACAATAGTTCATTGATCACATAAAGGGGTGAATTATTTGTTATCATATACAAGTTCCAATGTGCGACACGAAAACATTAGCCAGTACTTGCAAAAAATATATAATTTACAGGTTATCCACTAGTGGATTAAAAATGTGTATATATTTGTATAGTATAGATTTAAAAATATATCAAATATTATAGTCTAAATCTAGCATTTGCAGCAAGACAAATCACAGTATGTGATCTATTAACAGGTTCAAACAAGCAGATTATCTGTGCTAGTTACTAGTTGGGATGGAACCTGTTTCAACTCGCCCAGTGGTAAGCCTCACCTCCAGTTGGTGACAATCTTATAGTACTTTTCCTAATTAGAAATCTGTGATATTAACTGCATTTAAATATTGTATGGACATAAAGTTACACTCAGGATGAGAAGATGATATTAACTGCAGAATTTGCAGACATTATTATGAACAGTGAAATTATTCAGCACACCATTAAAGGAGAACTAAAGCTTAACTACTTAAGCAGAGTAGAAATGTTGTACATTATGTTTTTGGCTTCTCTTCCGTTCCAAGACAACCAAAGCCCTTCAACAGTAAAGATCCATGCCTCCAAAGATGCCCCAGTAGCTCCCCATCTTCTTTTCTGCTCATTCACTGATTCACATGCTCTGTGCTGCTGTCCCTTACTGAGCTTAGGGACTGACAATATACAGTACACATAGAATAGAAATGTCACAATATAAGGCTGATTAGTAATTAATACAGATACTTACTACATGGAAGCACAGAAACCAGTGCAACTAACACCAGAATTTGACAGTCATCCCTGTGGCATCAGCTCATATTACAGGCCAACTTAATTTCTACTTTATAATTTGCAACAACCCCTAAGCTTAGCTTCTCAATAGCTGCTCAGAGCCCACTGAGCATGCGAGTGCCGCAGACACTTTGCAAGCTGGTGACCCCCTGTGACAAGTTTGTAATCCCGGATCATTGCTGCTATTGTGAAGCTGAAACTTTAGGCTGGTGCAATAAGTTCAGTATATAAAACATGGCATTTTTAGCCACATACGTTTTTTGGGTTTAGTTCTCCATTAAAAAGGACCGTCTTGCAGAACAAATATGATGAGATCACTAGTGCCACTTTTCCAGAGCAGGTTGCAGTACAGAAACAAATTAGCTTTGTCACCCAATATACAACTATAATGAAGTGGTATGTGCAACAGCTTTTGCACTAGTATAAAAATGAGATCACAGCACATAATTATGTCTGTTTAATCAATTAGTAAATTCTAGCCAACATGGATATGAAAGTGGATTATCATACCAAAAGGATCCCTTGACTATAATTATTAAAAAAAGAAAATAAGTTACTTATAACACCGACACCCAAGGTTATTAATTAGCTACGGAAAGTAGTTATTGTAAGTAGTTTAAATATGAAAACAAGAAAAAATTCACAATAATGATGTGGCAGCCTATACTGATATACATGGTAACTATTGTGGGGGGATATGTGGTGTTTATACAAATGGCCTGTAGGTGTCACTGTGCACAAGAGTTATACTGTGCATACACAGTACTTTCTATACAGCTTAAAGTGTTAGAGGTGAAGTTCCTGTTGAAGTATAATGGCTGCATGAACCTGCTAATATACTATACTCATCCTCAGCTACCCAAACATAACAGCTATAGTAACAGAATGGTGTAAATTTTATGAAAAATTGTCCATAACTAAAAAACGTAAAGGCAAAAGCTTTTATATCAGAACATAGGGAAGAGCAAACTTAATAAAATCACATATGTTCTGCTTCTTGTTTTAATAGTCTCCTAGGTTTCTATGCAGCCTCCGGCTGTTACCAAGACAGAGTTACAGTGATTAGCGGTTAGAGGATTCTGGGAATTGTAGTTAAGACTTACTGATTTGGTACATCTGCATTTGCAAACTATTTGTATGGCCTGCTTTGTCTCCAGACTAGAAATAATTTGACTAGGGAAACAAAACAAAAACAGTGTGTGTGTGTATATATATATATATATATATATATATATATATATATATATATATATATATATATATATATGTGTGTGTGAGTTTTAAGAAGCCCAATGAATAAATACGTATGCCAATATAATCATGACATTTGTTTGTTCTACATGATACAATGCATTATTCACAAGGTGCAGTATGTTTCAATTTCTTGAATATGTTGTAAGCACAACACATATTCAGAACTATAAATATAAAATATAATGCATGCTTTAGTTTACTCAAGGCAATGTTATAGATGGAAGAAATCCAATAATGCTTCTCCTCATTCAGAGACCGCTACTCTTTAAATTTCTGTAACGCCCAGCTGTTGTACATCACAATCTTCCAGATATAATGGTATTTTCCACACAGTAAGCTGATGAAAGGTATGGGGCGTATCTCGGGTGGTTATAAAGTAAGAATTGTTTGGAACCTCTGAGATAATTACTGCTGACAGCTTTTACTTAAGGTTCATTTCACTTTGCTATTCTGCTCCAGCTTCGGGGTTCAGCCAGTGCCTAAAGCCCCACCTCTCACACCTGTTGTGAGTCTTCATATTACAGGCCAGTTTGGGCATGTCACATCAAATTAGCTCTGTGCTGTGTTGATAACAGTGGCAATTGCTTATCACAAGTTTAATTTCATTAATTTGATTCTAATTAAGCCAGAACTACAGTGTTAGAAATGAAACATAAACGTATTAACACATGCTGGTCAGCATTCTACACAAAGTTACCTTGAGTGGTAATAAAGGAATGCATCTTGCTTCCTAGCAGTTGGACCAGAAAGCTCAGGCAAAGCTCAAGCAAAGGTGCCAAACTGTGCCTATGTGCTCTGATAGTTTACCTTTTATCCTATTTGGTGCTTACTAGCGACCTGCAGCCAGTTGTGTGGGCTTGGGTTGTAATTTGGCCAAGTACACAGAAAGAGAAGATGTAGGTAGGAGGGCTCTACAATAGCAGCATTTTGCAGAAACACTACTTAATAAAGGCATGCCCCTTTCCAGTTCCTCTATCCTGCTTTCAATCCATTTTCACTTACAAGCTGGTTAAATTATAGCAACCATTGTTTTAAAGTTGGTAGCAGGCTAGATCCATCCACAATTGAATGTAAAACTATTTGTTATTCTGTATATTTAAAATAATATAACCACTATGTTTTAAATCAAGGGAGGAGGGAGCAAATATGCCCTAAATATAATTCAGAATAGTTGATTCACAGTGAAGGGATCACATTCTCACAGGTTGTGCATGTACTTCTTTTGCTGGTGAATAACTTTAGTGTTACATAAGAGCACAAAAACAGAGAAAGACATTCCTTTATTTTATACCCCTGTATATGTTATAATCTGTATGTTAAGTAAATATTCCTCTTTGTGATCAAAACCTCCAAGCATCATAATACATACAGTTGTGCTCATAAATTTACATACCCTGACAGAATTCATGATTCTTTTGCATTTTTTCAGAGAATATGAATGACAACACAAAAACTTTCTTTCACTCAAGGTTAGTGGTTGGCTGAAACCATCTATTGTCAAACAACTGTGTTTAATCTTTTTAAATCATAATCACTACTCAAACTACCCAAATGACCCTGATCAAAAATGTACATACCCTGGTGATTTGGACTGATAACATGCACACAACTTGACACAAATGGGTTAAAATGGCTATTAAAGGTAACCATCTTCACCTGTGATCTGTTTGCTTGTAATTATTGGGTGTGTATAAACGGTCAATGAATTTCTGAATGCCTGACAGACCCTTTTTCCAGTGCTGCACTGATGTTTTTGGGATTCTAAGTCATGGGAAAAGCAATAGAATTGTCCTGACCAAAAAGTTCCATTGTGGGTGAAAACATAGTGAAGTTCACTTTTAATGGACTTTGCACCTTCTCCACTCTAATTAATCAGTCTACACATCAGGGCCGGAATTAGGGGTAGGCAGAAGAGGCACAGGTCAAAGATGAAGGGGTGCTAGACAGGTACCTCTTCTGCTGCTTTGCCTTAGTTTGTACCCTTGTGTCCCACACCACTGCTTGTATCCACGGCACATTTGTGTTCTCTTCCACAAATGCATGCACATATGCACACTTGTTGACACACAAGTATGAGCAGAGGGCTTCCTAGGGCACCTGGGTGGCTTGGTAGGCACTGTTATACTTGCTATGCAGAATCATATATAAAAAATTGTATTGTGAGCTTCACTGGAAGTCAAAAAGGTAGTTGTCCTAAAGATTATATAATTATGTAGGGAACGCATAAAGTATAACATGTTTTCTACCTTTTGGGGCATTTTCTTACAGACTTTGCCTCAATATATGCAGGTCTTTGGGTCAAGGTCCTGAATTAACCCTTCCCACCCAACAGTATTGCCTTCCACTGTCAAGCTTTGCAGTAGTGGCTGAATACAATATATTGGCCAGCACATAATACAAAAATAATTTAAGGGGACCAGGCACCCATTCTGCAGCACTGAGGTAGGGCATACAATGTTGATTTTAATTATTCTAGCACAAATTAATATTATTTGCTATGAAGACATTTACTTTGTCAGGTAGTGGGAAATATTTCTTGATAAGAAAACAACCTACAGATTTCAGTTGAATCTGCTGTATATAAACACAGATAATAAAGACCCCAGATTTGTTGGCCTAAGCAAATCATTCCAAACCAGTTAACAGGTATGAAGGAGCCTTAATACAGTTCTCTATTCTCTGTATAGAAGCAACAATTTGTATAACAATTATTATGTATAGAGAAGTCATCTTCTATAATGAAAAATGTTATACATTGGTAACTTCTGTAGTAACCAAGTAATAACCTGTAATAACTACAAGTAGAAATATAAGATGGTAAAGGTCTGTGTAACTTGCACTTTAAAATACTTCAGAATCCTGATAAAAATAAACATTCCAATGGTGTCAGGATTCGGAAGGTAATGACAGAAACAATTAACTTGACAGAAACTCAGAGCTTAGCAAGGAGGCAAAATGCCTGCAGACACTTTAAGAAGCATTTTTGGCAGGGTGAATAACCCTACTCAGATATAATAAGGTTTTACGGATATTAAGCTTCCTGGTTATATGGACAAATTTGTTTATACAGTCTACATTCTTTTGTGAAACAAGTTCTATTCTGAAAGGACATACAGTGTTATAAAGCCAAAGTGAGATGAATATACAGAGAAGTATGACAACTTAGCCTGATCTGTATTGAAAGAGGGCATCTTCCTTAGAATATTGTGCTTTTAATATTTATAGACAAGAAGTTAAGTGGAATTGTATAGATGCTGGGGAAAATAACTTTTTGATATTTCTATTTTCAACTACCAAAAAAAAAAAAAAATATATATATATATATATATATATATATATATATAAAATCATGTAAACAGTAAGCCCATCCAACAAGGATTAAATATATATTTTATATATATTTTTTTTAAATTGGATTGTTTGGAAAAAATGGAGTCTATGGGAGACGGCCTTTCCGTAATTCTGTATATATCAACATTATTATGGTTTTGGTTGAAAGCTTGATGAACACTTCCACACTTCTTCCTGTTACAGGTAGGGGCAGATTTACTAAAGGTCGAACTGATTCGAAGTGAAAATTCGAATCAAATTCGAATTAAAATTTTTTAATTTCGAATGTAATTTTCGTCTTATTCGACAATCGAATAGCCCAAAATTCAAATAGAATTTGTCAAATTCGAATTCAATTCTTGAAGTACTGGCCCTTTAAAAAAAAAAATTGCTATAACAATTCAGTAGATTAAACCTATAGAATTGCTATAGAACCCTATGGGAAGCTCCCATAGGATTTTTCCAAGTTTTTTGATCGAATAAAAATATTCCATCGATGCTTAAAATCGTTCAAATCGATTGTATCGATCAATTGAATTTTTAATATTCGATCGTTCCAAAAATCGAATTGCGTTAAAACCCCTCGAATTTGCGGGGTTTTAATTCAACCTAAATTCGAGGGTCGAATTCGATCGTTAAAAAACCCTCGAAATTCGACCGTTAGTAAATCTGCCCCTTACAGTTGAAATATTTCTGGTCAGGTCATCTTTGAGGCAGCATACAGACCAGCACACAGACCATCATGAAATGGTGGTTCAAGGCAAGAGACATAAACGAGCAATATTTACTTAAATATATATATACCAGTTTGATAAGATTCTTTAATATGCCACTTAACTTGATACAAACTATCTGTTGCTCAAGTATTCATTTTGGGGGTATAGTTTTCCTTTAAAGGGCACCTATCGCTTTAAAAAGGCTCTATCAGCCCGCACCTTTGGTTGGGGGTAATGTTTTAAAGTGATAGGTGCCCTTTAAGTCACTGTGAGGCAGCTTAAAACTAGCAATGGTTTCTCAGTACTACTTCCCATTATATCATATCCAGTGCACATTTTTATCCCCAAACCTTCCCAGTTGTATTTTATCTCCATATTGTGCTTTCAATCATGATATCCCCAGTCCCAGCAGTACATATTCCCCCTCTTATTACTAAAAAGTAACTTATATTCTTCATTTAACCCCTCGACAACTTACACTTGGTTTTCCAAGTGTATATTTGTACATAGTGTACATTTGCTCCTAAAAAATGCCTTGTACAGTGTCCTGGGAATGAACCCCAGAACTGAAGGTGAAGAAAACTACAAATAAAAAAGCAAACAGACAGAAAACTGATTCAAGTTCAAGTTAATTTTTAGTATATTGTACAAGGGCCAATTCTAAGAAACTTTTCAATTGGTCTTCCTTATTTATTTTTCATAGTTTTTTAATGATTTGCAATTTTCTTCTGTTTCTTTGCAGCTTTCAAATGGGGGTCACTGGCACCATCTAAAAACGAATGCTCTGTAAGGCTACAAATGTATTGTTATTGCCACTTTTTATTACTTATAATTCTATTCAGTTCATCTTATATTCATATTCATTGCAAATTGTCTCAGAATATCACTCTCTACATTATACTAAAAGTTAACTCAAAGGTGAACAACCCTTTTAAAAGGCAGAGGAAGTAACAAAGTCAAAACACATTTTTTACTAAAGTACGCCTCGTTCAATACGCATAGTCAAAAAAGGACCAAAATGCAAAATAGAAAATTGCATATTTTATGATTGAAACCTGCTCATTTTGTATTAAAAAGTACAAAGCCAAAGGAATGCTTTCTCACAAAGTATGAAAATTACTAAATAGTTTTTACATAAAGTAGGAAGAGTTTGGAGCTGTGAAATATGTTGGCACTATATAAATACATGTTATTAATAATAATAATGAACAGTTCCA
Source organism: Xenopus borealis (assembly GCA_024363595.1). Taxonomy (NCBI): domain Eukaryota; kingdom Metazoa; phylum Chordata; class Amphibia; order Anura; family Pipidae; genus Xenopus; species Xenopus borealis. Next base: position 76,172,094 of record CM044438.1, read on the forward strand.
TTTAGAGAGATAATGATATTATTTCAGTGGACAAAGCAGGTTAATATGCATGGCCTCAAGTTTTGTATTGTGGACAAATATAACCTGAACCCAAGGTTTACATTTAACAACACATACTTAGCTTAATAAAATAATGTGAGCAACGAGCATAAAAGACAAACCAATCTGCTATTGTTTTATTGCCAAATAGATTTCTTTCAGCACTGGAACAGTCCAAATACACGTGAGCACCCCACTATTTTGAACGCAACGGGTTAATTGTGCAAAAGTGGTTATCATTTTTTGAATTACAGGAGCTATAAAAGGACACTCTACACAAGCTGCCGCTGAATGTCACCTGAAAAGCAATCACAAAAGGGCTCTGTCTTGGCTTATCTTTGGGCTCTGTCACTACGGCAACCAGCAGAGAAAACGCGTCCCTGCATCCACGCATCGGCGGATCCCACAGAAGCTAGGGCTAAGGAGCCATGTGAAGCCTGCCAGAGATTGACTGCATTAATACATTAGCAAATACTATGAAACACTGGATAAATGTCAGCAATTATGGCAAGAAGCATCTAATAACGTTATCCATTGCCTGTCAAAGCCCCACGAGAATTGATGTATGGCTGCCACTCAAAGGCTGTCTGTAATTTTAACTCTTTTGGACGACCAGGTCTGTTGCTTTCAGATTTAGTACTTGGAAAAGTACTAGAAGTAGAAGGCGTCTCATTCTGTGCTGATCACATCCATCAACAGAACCTACAGTGAGAGGGGAAGCTCTGCTTCCCACGTTCATGTCACCAGTATGGACCCGGCAATGGAATGACAGACTTCTGTGAACACAACCAGCTACCCATATTGGCCATCAAAGTTTTACCAACCGGCACCACAAAGCCCTCACATTGTGCACTTATATGCAAGAGACATTCGTAGACAGTCATGAACAAACTTACCTGTAGCTATACCACCATGCACAGACTGATATTAGGTCTTTAAATACTAATTCTGCAAAAACAGATGTGCTCAGTCTTACCAAAATCATATCTTAGCCCCCACTACTTCAGTTTTGTAATTCCTCCCTGAGATCAGATGCATTTCATTTGCCTCAATGCATGGATCAGGCTAGCAGTACCTTTGCTTTAATCATTAAAACAGGATAATTTTTATTGTTTTTAAAAAAGAATTTCCTGTGTTTTAGGTCCTCTAATGTTCTGTCAAGAACAGGTTCTAGAAAATGTTTTAATAATTGGCTTACACAGTCAAATTAATTTACTGTCCCCTTCATATTAAATACAAAATACAGTTGCTAACAATTGCAAATTTCCAACAGTGGGTATTAGCACCATACAAAAAACAAGCTTAAATGAACAGTAACACCAAAGTATTTTAAAGTAAAGAAAATATCATGTAGTGCTACCCTGCACTGTTAAAACTGTTGCTTCAGAAACACTACTATAGTTCATATAAACAAGCTGCTAAGTAGCAATGGAGGAAAATGAAAAATGGCTATATGGCACAGGATTAGTAATGGATAACAGATAATATGATGTTCTACAGAGCTTATCTGCTATCTGCTGAGTAAAGCTGGCCATAGACGCAACGATCCGATCGTACGAATCCTCTAGTCGTACGATTTTCGGATTGTGTGTGGAGTGTTCCGACATTTGTCGTGCCATGCCGATCGGTCGTTTGTTCGATCGGCCAGGTTAGAAAATTTATGTCAGCTGGCGATCATATCTTTGCGTCTATTGCAGATCGTACGATTTTCAGTGGGAGACCACCACTAGGTTTTTAATCGTACAACTTTTGTACGATCCCTGTCAGGGGCAGAACATCGGCTGATCTGTGCTTTTGCTACTTTATTTGATCTGAAGGTTAGTGGCAGGTCGGGAGATGGGGAAGTCCGATCGTTCGAATCATCGAACGATCGGATCTTTGCGTCTATGGCCAGTTTAACTTGAGCCTTTTTCCTTTAAATGAATGCCAACATGGTCGCACAGCAGCTTATTTATATAAAAAATAGTAGTGATTCTGAAGCAAACACTGCAGTTTTACCAGTGCAGGGCAACACTTGCATTATATTTTTATTACTTTAAAACAATTTAATTTTTTGATGTTAAATGGCTCAACCCCAAAAGAATAGGGTTTTATGTTTTACGCACTCAATGTAATAATTTAAATTCTTTTATGAATAAGGTTTAAAAGACCTGGGACCTATCCTGGGAAGACCAAAAGACCAGAAAAAGACAATCAAAAAGGCAGTAGCTCTATTAATATGAATTAAGCAATTAAAGATCAGATTCCCTCTGAACACCTGCCTTGTCTATATTCTAGGCATGAGAGGATTATTGCTTTTAAATGGAGATGCACCAAGTGAAGAATTTGGTTTGGGATTTGCTCATAAAGGAGCAATTTTTGCAGAATGCGGATGTATCAGTCGAACCTCAAATTTAAATATGTAAATGTTGGATATTGCGTTCCATACAAAGCTTCAGCCACCCATCTTTTGTAGAGCTGTGGAGTCGGAGTCGTGGTGTAAAGTCAGGAGCAATTTGGGTATTTGGAGTCACCAAAAATACCGACTCCAAATAACTTTAAACACAAGCATTGAAAATAATGAAATCAGATTTAAGAGATTTTATGGTAAAGGATATGGCAAAAGCATTTTTGTTTCTAAGAACAATACTTTAGTTTAGATTGTATTTAACAGCTATTCTACAGCTAAATGTCAGGTTCAATTAATATACAAGTTGTTTTGCAATAACATTTGGTTTTGTAGTTTCCCTTAGATTTTGGTTTAGAATTACCAAAGACGTGATTTATATTTTTGAACTTTGGCAGTGATAAAATGCCTTGCATGTTGTGTATTTCAAAACTTTTGGTCAAAGTGGAAAATTTTGAGACTGGTTACATAAACCGAGGAGTCGAAGCTTTAATTTACCAACTCCACAGCCCTGATCAGTTAGACTGCTTTTTTACCAGTTCAGGCACAGCCCTTGAGCCATCTAAAAATAATGCTGAGTGGCCCATATTTTTAAACTTTAGGATTGTTATGTTCAAGTGAAGGGGCCAGGGCATGCAGACTGGACCATAAAGACTTCAATAGAACATTTGATCCAGAAAAGCATATCTGAATATTTTGATAAAGTCCAAAAGCACTGCCTAACTTTTAGAATTTTATTCTTCTTCTAGACTGGAAACTTTCAAGTTTCTTTTAAGATAAACCAAATGCTAAAACAGAGATCTAAGAGGAAATACAAGGATTAAGGTTATCAAAAAAATAAGTGTTCTCAAAATAATTTAAATATGCTGGATAATTAAAACACATGCTACAATAACATTGAAAAGCAAGACAGGAAAAAATTTGGACAATTGCATTACAGTTGTAAATGTTCCTTCCTGAAAATAGTGATAAATCTAAAGGGATCTAAGTAAACATCTTGTTTAATTAGACCAGGAATATTAATTCACAGTGTTAAAATTATTCTTGCACTAAACAAACCAAAAAGCGCCCTTGTTAACGTGTAAAATGAGATTTCTGGGGGCCTCTCCTCTGTGTGAATAGCAGTTCTACAGTCACAATCTGAGAATATTCTTTAAGTGTGCCATTCCCTTGAGGAAATGTGTTACTGAAAATTCTTACAGAGCAAGCAATTCCACAGAAAAATCTGTAAGGAGAATATACTGTCATCTCCAAAGGGGAATTAAATCACCATTATTCTATATAAATGATGTTGCATGAATAACTTTTTCTGTTTATTGTTGCAGGTTATTCTGCAATGAAACAGAGAAACAGTCTCTGCTTTGGGTAGCTAGTACCCCATTTGCTGCATATAAATGGAGCACTGGATATCCCAAATTATATTTTGGGATATTTTAGAGTTCAATAATTTAAGATGGACTTAGTTTGATTAGTTTTATTGACATTGAATATAATATTAAATTAGGGAATATTGGCCTGGAACACAAGTTTTTTACTTGGACAGAGAACTGATTGAAGAATAGATTATAAAGGGTTGTAGTAATATGAACATTTTGTAATTGGACGAGTGACCAGCCCATGGGGACTGTCCTTGGTGTTTTAAATTGCTTAGTAATGACTTTGAGAAGATCTTTGGTACTTAACTGTGCAAAAGTCCCATGGGGACTCTTCCCACTTTGCAATTGGCTAAATAGTAGAAATGAGCAGCAAATTGTCTGAGTTTAATAAAAAATGTTGACAAATGCAGGGTACTACTATTAAGTATACCGCATACAAGGCATTTTATCATGGTCAAAGCTAAGCAATTTTAATTTTTTAACTGCAATTTTAATTTATTAGGTTAAGAAACCCAAATCCAATTCCAAAGCTGTGGAAAAATTGTATTGGTTTTTACCATGAAGCAATGTTTTTCTCGTTTTCTACTTGGCATTCTTGACCAATTTTTTACCAACTTATTTTTATTAGTCCTAAAAGATGAAACCTAAGTCTTAAGATGCAGGAGCCCTCCCACCTCCACCATTAAAAACTCCCCATGTTTGCAATACATAAACTATATTATTACATTATATTCCTTAATAGTGTCCATTAAAGATAAAAAAAACAAAAAACAAGTAGCTGTGTGCTTTAAGTCAATCAGTGACAGTCAAGGACATGTGGTCTCTACAACTAGTAAATCCTCTGCCTCTGTAAGCAAGCTACTGTTCCCCGCTGTTAGTGGCTACTTGCTCTGTGCTTGAAATAGTTCCTGCCCTCATTCATGAGACTAAATACAAGTACCGGATCCTTTATTTGAAAACCCGTTATTGCAGAAAGCTTTGAAATAAGAAAAATAAGAAATTTCCCCTAGTCTCCATTTTTTATCAAATAACTCAAGTACCTTGTACTTGATCCCAATTAAAGGGGAAGAGTCACCCAAAATTTCTTTTCAAAATCCTAATATATCGCATTAATCAAGCAGAATGAACTTTAATTACACTACATAAATAATTTGAATCTTGTTTCCTTCAGTCTGGTAAGTCATATTTATAGCAAGCAGACAGGAGCCATTTTGTGGACACTTATTAAGGCAAGCCTTGCATCATCTCAGAATCTTGTTTGTGCACCAGAATGAGGGACCCGATGCCCAACCCCATGCACTGGTTACACTATTACATGGTAAATATAGAGGCAGAATGTGGGGAGTGCAGGGACATCTAGGAAGTGCTAAATGGAAAGTTAAAGTAATTGTCTGCTCCGCCTCTATGCCTAAGGCACAGAGAAGGGCCAGACAATACTTGATTGACAGCTAAGATTTTTTAAATGAGTGTACAACAGCTACAAATGCTTTAATAAAAATAGAAATTGGATTTCATGTTTAATTTGAAAAGGGCTTTTAGTATACAGCTTTTTGTGTCTAGGTGACATGTCCATTTTAAGATACATTTAATCCTCGAACACTTATTAATTAATTATTAAATTATTTTGGGTTTGATTGGATAGTTTATACAGTTACTTGAGCTACCAAAAGAATAACTTTATTTGTATAGGTTAAAAATGTAACTTATTTGATAGCTATATCCTCACTTTCTGCAAACCAAAAAAAAAAAAGATAGACTAGTACAAGGCATGGAACAAACTATCATTGTGCTGAGGGGTGCACTGGGGTTTTAGTTCATTTTTAAACAAAAGGGATGATGCCAATTGCACATTTTACTTACAGAATCATCTTGTGCAGATTGGGGCCAACCTTCCCACAACTGGTGACGTACTGGTATGCTTGTTAGGTCAGATACATTTCTTTTTACCTGTTGAATAAAGGATAATAGAAAAGATTAAACCTATTGCCAAAAAATATGACAAAAGTCAAAGTACATTTCTGACAGCTTCTTCTGCTATTAAAGTAGGTTAAAAAAGAGCTGTCACATTTTTCTTTGGGGTATATCATCATCATCATCATGCTACCAGAAAATTAGGTTTAGGATAAAAATGTTTTGACTTCCTTGTTTGCTTGACGAAAAGTCACATGATTTTTTTGGATTCAGTTCGGCCCAGCACTTGGACTTGTCCGAATCCTGCTGAAAGGGAGAGAATCCCTCACCAAATCCTGGATTCAGTGCATCCCTAATCCCCCTGAAGTCAGTAATTGGTTACTGCCAATCAGTATAAATCAAGAGAGCTGCAAAGCAGGAAGTAGTATTTTCCTCTGTTAGACATCCAGTCACTCCAGCCTTTCTAGCTTACTTTTTTGGCTAACCAACTATATTAGAAACATTTTTTTTATTTTGCACAGCCTATTGACCCAGTTTTATTTTTATGTTGAACTTTTTTATATTAATTCCTTTAAGTTTACGAACATTCAAAGATTTCATTATTTTCTAACACATCCTTAGCAGCTTCTTATATTGTTATACTATACTATTATAGTATATACTGCACTCAGATCAGATTTAGAAAGGAGAAAAATGGAGAAAAAAATATTTACTTAGCAAAAGAGCAGCGGTCATGGGTTTTTTTGTTTTTACAAAGGTATCAAAGTCAACATGAGCTGAACATTGAAAAACAAATAGTTCAATGAAATACTATTATGGCCTTGTGTTTGCCATTATGGTACACACACACACACTTGGGTTGCAAACAGCAATAAAGGCATGGAAATGAAAATGTTCATATGAAATGGTTCAGCAGCAGCTGGCATATCTTGGGCTAAATATTACTAGCCAAAAATACAATATGGCAGCACATAACTAATAGAAAAACATTGATGAGTTGGCTGTAACCTGTTCCATGTGTTTTCAACTTAAGAGGTAGGGTGAGGAACCAGAAATCTGCGTGTCTAGCATGGAGGCAGAATTGCACAGGATTATTTTATAGCAAGAAATGTGACCAACATAGTAATAAGCAGAGCCATCAATTCAGAATGTTTATTCCAAATCCTGTGGATGGATTATGAAACATTTCTGGATTTTACCAACTCAAAACTTTTTGATTTGCATAATAAAAGCAGCCCCACTTTAGGTGCTTGTGGATGATCCATTAAGTGTCTTCTCTCTTGTTTTCTGTTTTTGAGCTAGCATCTGCTGCTACTTTAGTTACTGAGATTTGTATTACATTTCAGCTCATCAAGTTAGAAACCCGCTTTCATACAGTATCTAAGAAACATGAGCAATGGAAAATCCTGGCAATTCAATGTTTTTCTCTGTACCTCCCACACCTGTGAGTCTCCTTTTTTAGTGAACTGCATTTATTTGATTAGTTTCAGGCAATCAGGTCTTGAGAGAGGGATTAACGCCAATCCCACTTCACTAAAACTAACAGTTTTCCCCTCAACTACACTTATAAGGCAGAGGTACTGAATGATGTACCTTACTTATATAAAATAACAGACTTGTGTTACTACCATGATACAAACAGCACAAAATTCCTTTTTGGTATAGTGTCATAAACAAATACCTATATAATTAACACGATAAATACATTCAAAATTAAAGTGTACAGGTTTCGAAGTCCTTATCTCTGATACACGCCAGCTTTCACCTTTCATTAACTTTGCAAAATTAAAACAACCTGTTTTGTTTTATGCATTATGAAAGAAAATCATGCATTGCTTTGCAATATACATTAATTAAATATTTTCAGTGATTTTGTTAGTTATTTGAAAATATAATTGCAACTGATATCAGTATTTGTTCATGCCTTTGGTTCTCTGGACTTTTGAAATAACGTAGCAGAAGTCAATTATTCTCCAGGTCTAGTAATCACAGAATATACACTGTCGACAGCAATTACATCAACAAATGATAACCCATTTAACATATTATTATTAACATGTATTTCTATAGCGCCAACTTGTTTCGTAGCGCTGATCTAAATAACGTATATCAAATAGTTGCTTGCAACAACATTTTCCTTCATTATGCAAAATATTCCTTTGGAGGAGAGTCCTTTTACCTTCAATATATACAAGAATGCATCTTATTGAGTTGAACATATGACGGCTGTCCTTTGAGAGATAGTTCAGCACTAAACAATGATGATAAAAGTGTAAAAATTGCCTACAGCTTCTTATGCCAACTACTATTGAACCTTCTCATAATGGGCTGAGGAACAGAAGCTGCAGGCAAAATGCAGATACCTGGATTTATTTCATGGACTGATTAAAATGAATAAAAAGAACACTAAAGACTTAAATGTGCCAATGTGAATCAATTCAGAAAGCAATAGACAAGAAATTCTATATGGTTAAATATTTTGTTAAAAAGCAAATAATCTTAATAATCTTCTGAATATGAAATATGGCTGTTCACTTGACATTTATTTTTGGCAAAGCTAAAAGCTGTGTGCCGTAAACAAATTACAAAAGGGGCATGCATAGCCAGAACCTGCCTCAAATATTCAAAAACATATTTCCCCAAGGGTTTACAACAAAAGAGCATTTGGTTCTGAAAATGTTTAAACACATGAAGATGCATTGTTTTTTTGGAAATAACTTTGTTAACATAACAGTACAAACCCCAAAATTCTTTGCATTCCTTTAAGCTCTAATACACTGCCTTCTGTATTATGAAATGAACAGTGTTTGCCTCTTCTATTAACTTATCGGCAACTGCACTCATTTCAATAACATTCCAAAGCTATCAAGTGTTTGAAAGGCTTCTTCTTGTTATAGTGTTATGTTGGTATAAAGCACAATGCCAGACCAATGTGCTACACAAAGGTGATCAAAGATTCAGTTGTGTTCACCAATGCACAATGATTCTTCTGGTTCATTCTAGCAGAGTGACCTCTGCTTAACAACTTATCTCTAAAAAAACTAGTTATCACAGGCAGCCCCTGCTGTGAGCCTGACAGCTACAACATATTAGATAATGTTTGATTAAAGCAGCTCAAGAGGATAACTAGCTTGTATTGAGGAATGTCCAGTACTGCCTAATTCCAAATTCAGTTCTTTCAATTCTATTCCATAACATCCCAATCATGTTGCACTCTTCAGAGTTCAAGAAATTGACTACTAGTCTGATTCTTGGTCAAAATAGCTATTTGCATTACTTGAATTATATTTACATATCAATTGTCTCACCCTGCCAAATTAAAAAATTAAACTGAACTTTAGGGTATACTTAAAGGATAGAACTTTTGGCCGGATATCGATTGGGGTAATCCGTCGCAGGGCCCCATACACGGGCCAATAAGCTGCCGACTCGGTCTGTTGGTGTCAGGATCGCGCCGCCCGGAGGCTTACCTTTAGCTCCGGGCGGCGCGTCCTCTTCCTCCGGCTGCATATCCACAATGGCGGCGCCCATAGCCGCCACGTGGATATGCGGCGCCGGGTAGTGACGTCATCGCGTCACGCTTGACGCGATGACGTCACCGCGCTCGTTTTGGCGCGAATTTCAAATATTTAAAGGGGTATTGGACACCATTATGGTGCCCAATTATAGGACCTGATTGCTATAGTTCCTGGGTGTTGGTTTTGATCCTGATATTGCTTTTGATCCTGTTTCCTGTACTTTTGTTCCTGTGTTCCTGTATTTTGCCTTGCATGGACTTTGTTCTATTTTTGTTCCTGTAATACACCTTTTTGCTTGAACCTGCTGATTCCTGCCTGATCCTTGCCTAAGCCAAGTTATTGCACCCCTAAAAGCTTCCTCCTTGGTCCACTACTTCCCCTGGGCGCCTAACGAAGGCCAACCCGTGACAGTTGGCAGCTTTTATCGGCCCATGTATGGCCACCTTAAGACCTCAGAATAGAAAGGCTTTCTTTACTTAAAGGACTATCAAGTTATGATATTCTCCACCATATAATAGTCCGGATGCCTTTTTAGCAGAAAATAAAAGTGCATAAAAAAATCTGTAGTAACAAGGTGCGATCTCCTCACTGGCAACTGGCCTCTGAGTTTGGTCTGCCTTTCATCCTTGACTACTAGACATCAAAGCTGCCAAAGTCTTTAGAACGGAAAATGGTGTTATTCCATATTAAAGAACTGTACCGACTGCACAGAGGAGAGAACATGCAATATGCAGCTGTACCCCCAGTTGCTATGGGTTGGTTTGAAAGGACTGTGCCTGTGTGAAAGCTGCAGAAAGACATATTGGGATCTATTTATGATGCTGTGAACTTTTCTTATTGAGGGGGAAAATATATTAGAGGGAAAAAACTTGAATGTTTCTAAATTCATTATGCTCCAAAGCTGTTAAAATTTAAATCTAAAAAATACTCCAGCTAAAACCTGTCGAAGTCATGTAAAACTCAATGGTAGATGGTCCCTTAAACAATTGGAACATGCTTTTTACTTTCATGATTGTCGAAGGTTTCAAGGTGTTTGACAATGGTTTTCTTTCAGGTGACATTTCTAAAAAGTCACACAATTCAAATTGTCACACAATTTTGTTTAGATGGTTTGCGCACGGACCACTTTTGATCTAAATGGTTGTTAAATTAAGCTAGATCGTTGATGGAAGCTTGGTCAATTTTCTACCAAAATATTGGGAAAATTGAATTTTAATAAATAGCCTGCTAAACAAAACAATCACAAAGGTTTTTAAAGATAATCCTAAAACCAAAAAGATGAAGCATGTCCAAGATCCCTGCATTAAGCCTTTAATGTATATTTTGTAGGATTATACACAGGATTGGTTTATGATGTGGCAAGACTGACAAAGCAGTAATATGCTATATACCGATACATACAATTCACCTTTTTCACTGTCCAAACATAACTGTAAATTAAGCCAGTGAGGCTTAAAGGCAAATTCACCTACAACTGCGCTAACTAATAACGCTTATATGTTATTATAGGTTACAGACTGTGACCTATCATACCACCTCTGATTTTATTTAAAGGCCAAAAAATACAAAGCAAGGGAGTCGGAAAAAGACCTAAATGAACATGCATGCTTAAATGCAATTACAACACAAATAAACATTAGCAAACCTGCCAAGAACCTGGCAAACAGTAGCCTGAAAAATATAAGGGTTTCATAAATCAAAGATATTTATAAAATGTCATCAACTGCATTAATGGCCAGAAATCCTATGACATGCAGCAGAGAACAGAGTTCATAATCATTTGAGCCACCTATAATATTTCTAACATCATCCTATAACTGATCCAGGTGATAAAGGGATTCAGAAAGAGCTACAGGTATGGGACCTATTATCAAGAATGCTCGGGACCTGGGACAGAATGGATTTTTCTGAAATTTGGATCATCATACTTTAAGTCAGGAGTGTCCAAACTTGGCCCTCCAGCTGTTAAGGAACTACAAGTCCCACAATGCATTTGCCTGACTGTGGCTGTCTCCCTCATTGCATTGTGGGACTTGTAGTTCCTTAACAGCTGGAGGGCCAAGTTTGGACACCCCTGCTTTAAGTCAACTAGAAAATCATCTGAGCAATACATAAACCCTATAGGCTGGTTTTGCCTCAAATCTTCGTTTGGATCAAGTACAAAGTACTGTTTTATTATTACAGAGAAAAATGAAATCATTTTAAAAAAACTGAATTGTTGGGATAAAATGGATAAAAATAATGAGTACATAACTGAAGTAATCTCAGTGTAAAGTATGTCAACCAATAACTGCATAGTTTAAAATAAGTCACCCTACTGGCAAAGTGTCGACCATCAGAAAGATGTCTCACAGCCTCCTCAACAAATCCACATATTTCTGTATAATAGTTTGGAATATAATTCAATATTTGTTCATGTGGTTTATTAGATTATTAACCTAAAACCTGGAAACATTTCAAGGCACTGTAGGGCAGAGGATTAACAGGTAATATACATACTACTCTTGCATGCGTCATAATGAAACACAATAAAAAAAAAAATTATGTTATCCAGAAGCCCATTATCCAGAAAGTTACGGAAATGCTGTCTCCCATAGACTCCATACCTTGTACTTGATCCAAACTAAAATATAATCCTTATTGAAAGCAGAACCATCTTATTGGGTTTATTAAATGTTAACATGATTTTATAGTAGTCCTAAGATCCATTAATTGGAAAACCTCAGGTCCCGAGCATTCTGTTTAATAGGTCCCAAACGTGTATTAGGATTTTCAACCATCGAATCATGCTTTTCATGAAATTAGCATAAGCCCAGCTGCCTTACCACTGTGTTTCTATTACAGAAAATATAAATGGCATTTGGTAACGTGAAGTATAAAACTTTTTATATATATATATATATATATATATATTATATATCAAATTTACAATTATACTGTACTGGACCTGTCAGTTTTGGGAAAACGTTACTAATGTATCCCCATTAAACAGTTTATTAGTTATCTACTACGTGTTTCACCCTGGGTAGGAAATCCTCCATTTATGAAAAAGGATGCCAGCCATGTTTAAGGAGCCGATTTAATCTCTTTCTTAGTTAGTTTCCAATTATCCATAAGCTGCTAAGGGATGTCCAGTTAAACAAAGAAAGCAGATCTTGAACTTTAAGAAACCGTTACAGAACATGGACTTTTGGTTCTTGCCTCACTCACTGTACAAACCTCTTCATTAGTCCCAGGCCTCTGTTTAATCTATCATTAAGAGCTGGTGACCCAGAACTAACTGTAAAGCAGATCCTTCCTTCCTCCCATGCCCAGATTCACATGCTTCTCTAGCTGGTGATGCCCTGAAGCATTAGCAGCTCAATGGGGTTCCTCTAATCTCTGCACCGCTCAGTGTATGTGCATTGAGACCAAGAAAATCAGGTTTTACATCTTTAACTAGAGATCCTCCTTTCCCTTAAGGGAGACAAAGAGAAGGAAAGCAGGGGAAATGAGAAAATGAATGTACCAAACATTCAGAAATGTCTGCTTGTTAGCAGACTGCATGCATTTCTTTGTGGCAGCCATGCAATGCTTCAGTATACAGAATATACAAACTACACTTTCTGTTTGAAGTAAAATTTAGGATTACAGAGAACACCCAAAACAGTGGACAATAATCCTTTAATGCTACAATTATGCCCTTTTTTTTTAGTTATATTTATTAAAGTTAAACTAAAGCTCACTTAAATTCACTTTGTGCTATTTGTTACAGACTCAAAACAAGACTGAAACAGCAAAAGAAAAGGGTATCATTGCCAGGCTCCAATCAAGATCAATAAGTCAACTTTAGAAAAAGATGAATTCATATATAAATTGGGATGTTATACAAAGACACACGTAAGACAAATGCCAGTGTTTAACTAAAGGAACACGCCATATTATTTAATTTTATACTTAATTTATATTTCAATATATTTGGCCATGCTTTACAGACATTATATTTCTTTTACACTTGTCATAGAGGGGCTTACACTAAGGGGCAGATTTGCTATTGGTCGAATTCGAGGGTTAAAAAACCCTCGAATTTGACCATGTGAATAGCTGGGGAATAAAAATCCTTCGAATTCGAGGATTCAAATTCAAGGATTTTGCCGCAATTTGATTGGTCGAACGATCGAATAGCAAATATTCGATCGATCAAATCGTTTAAATTGATCGATTCGAACGATTTTAACCATTCGATTGAATATTTTTATTCCGTCAAAAATAATTAAACCCAATTCGGTAGCTTTGATCTGGCAAACTAGGCAGTTTAATAAAAATTTTAAGGGGAAGTACTTAGTCGAATAGATTTTTTTTAGAATCATTCAATTTGATCTAATTTTCAAAATTCACTGGTCGAAGTGGTCTTCAAAAATATTAGAAGATTCTAATCTTTTTGAAAATTCAATCGAACTTCGAATCCTTCATGTGAATTTAGTCAATCAGCCCCTAAGTTTTGTCATGTTTTAGTGCAGAGACTGCCTTAAAGGCAGCATCCACTCAAATTGTTTCTTGCCTAATGAAAGAATATGTAAAAACATTCCAATAATGAAAAAATGTAATATAAGATTCAGCATACTTTGTAAATACAATCAATTGAATATTATTCATTGTTTCTGCAATAAGTTTATGCTCATTATTCCTCTCTCAGCATCTGTGCATCTTCATTCTCTCTTCATGCAGCAGTTGGGTTTTAGATAGTCATTGACAGTTAGTTCCAATATATTGTATTGGGCAGGGGTCCCCAACCTTTTTTTTAGCCCTGGGAATGTTGTAGCGCCAAATTTGTTTGGGATTCGGGGGTGGTTGGGAGGGGTCATCGTCCAATTCTGGTGCTCCGGCATCCAATTCTGGCACACCGACGTCCAATTAGGCATGCCGGCGTCCAATATGCTCGCGGCCCAGTTCAGGACTGGCCAGTTGGGGATCCCTGTTATAGGGGGCTTACTTTCCAATCAGATGTATTAGAGCTCATTCAAATTATTGATTCCGGTACAAAATAACTGCCTTTGGCACAAATTCTGCTTGTAGAGAGACAGGGTTTCTGGTGATTTTAATAGAGTGAACTCAAAAACGTCTTCCAGGCAAAAGGAACCCTCCTTATAAGATATATTGGATCCAACGGTCAATGACTATTTGACACCCAACTGCTGCATGAAGACAGAATGAAGAGAAACAGATGCTGAGAGGAACAGTGAACATAAACTTGATTATTTCAGAAACAGTACAGAATTTTTAATTGACTGTATTTAGAAAGTTTATTTCAGTATGCTGAAGCTTACATTAAATTTAAATTATCGTGACAGCTCCCCTTTAAATAGTTTGCCATTATTTGTGAAAACAATACACCAAAACTATTATTTTAATGGGGACTCTACCCAAAAACTGTTGCTTCCATAATGAGAGAAACTGTAATTCTAAGCAACTTTCTAATAAATATTTATTAAACATGTTCAGTGGTTTTAAAGTTATTTTTAAATGCAAACTACAAAGAATGTAGTAGACGGTAGTTCTCCTCCAGGTTTGTAAATCTGCTAGTTTCTGCTATATTGTAAAGGAGTTGTATAGGAGAAATAAATGCATACAGAATATAAACATGATACAGACTGTATGAGATTTACAAATACATTTAAATCATGGACACATTTGCAGTGCCTTCAGTGGTATCCCAGCAAAGACATGAAATACAAAATGCATGGGGTTTGGAATTTTTTAAATTTATTATTTAGTTTTTGTAGTCTGACTTTTAAAGAGGAAAATTTTTATTGTGACTTTTTCCATTCAGGAAAAATTTATGAAAATGTATTGATAGATGGATGGGGGGAATCGGTATGGATTTGAACTTAGGGGTTACTGGATAATTAGTTTTCCATATCTTCATAAGTGTCTCTTTAAATTCTGATAACCTTTTTACCAACACAAAATGCCCATGGGAAAATGGAATATTACACTTTCTGCTACAGCTTGACTTTTTTTTTTTTTTTTTTAATACGACAGACGTATTTAAAGTGCATGCCAGTGTAATTTAAATAGAACTCCATGTTGCATCATGGAGATAAATGTTTTCATAGATGTACAATGATGTAAGTAAAAAACATTACAAGACAAAATTGGTTTGTATGAGTTTTTATAGGTTTGAAACTGTGAATCAAGCAGCGCTCATTTGAGCTAAAAATTAGCCATAAAGAATTTGGCTGGAATAAGGGCTGGATAGTTTGAAGAACAATGGAGACTGGTGCCAATGTTTACTTTAACATTAAAGTGAAGGGACAAGTTAGTGAAATGCAAATGACTATGCAAATGATATGCCTTTATAAACAGAAATCAACACAAGAGATTTTCATCCTCACACTGCTAAGCACACTGATCAGTGATTGGGCACACTAGAGCCACACTACTTTAGGGAGCTGACCCTGATCACGGATGTCTCTTTTAGCAATATATGCTTTACTTAATGTATCAAGGTCCTATAGGGAACAGCTGCACTGAGACAAATTAAAGCACATTTCATCCTAGTGGCTTTTAATCCTGAGCCTGGTATAAGAAGCAAGGAAGAGTAAGTGTCAAGACTAAACAATAGTGGCTTTATTGAGAACAGATGCTTTTTTCCTTGCAGCTGTAAAAATTCACAAAAATCCGTGAGCATGGTGTCTGGTCACGGAACATGTACAAATCCCAGCATATGATCTCCCACTCACAATAAATGTTTGTAATGAAGACTTGTATGTTTCTCTTAAACAATTAAAGGGATTTCTGCCTTGGGACTGTGGAAACATGCAGTTCTAGAGAAGACATTATCACTTGGCAACATCCTCAGTGTCCTCAGCAATATCACCTCCTGGTAAAATGTAACATCTTCAGAGCAAGAGGATCTCTATCTGAAAGTGAACTCTTTGACCGCTGATAAATGAATCATGCAAAGGACATTAATACAAAAATGATAAGTTTTTACCAGTTCAAACTAAAAATTAATGACAAATATAAGTCACATAACCTTGAAAAAAATGCTTTTCCAGATGCTTTTATATAAAAGGAGTCCTGTTTTTAAAGGAAAACTATACCCCACAAACAATGTAGGTCTCTATAAAACTATAATGCATAAAACAGCTCATATGTAAAACCCTGCTTCATGTACATAAACCAATTTCATAAAAATATACTTTTTTTTAATAGTATGTGCCATTGGGTAATCATAAATAGAAAACTGACATTTTAAAAAATGAGGGCCACCCCCTGGGATCTTATTATTCAAGGTGCACACAAACAAACGATACATGTAAGGTCACATTTCAGACACAGTTCTGTATTTTGCTTCCACACTTCCTCCTGTTACAGTTAGAGTTGTAGTATTTCTGGTCAGATGATCTGAGGCAGCACAGAGATCATCGTGAAATGGTGGTTAAGGCGAGAGATGTAAAAGGGCCATACGTTTGGCTAATATGTGCTGCCTAAGTATTCATTTTGGGGTATAGTTTTCCTTTAACTAGAAGTTATAGGAAGTTACAGTCCTGGTCTGAGTGCTTTTTGAAGTGATCTGCAACAGATGACCCAGCTATCTAACACTGGGCTCATTATTGTACTTTAATATAACTTGATAATCTCCTGTTTTTACAATGCCATATGATGTAATAAGTGCACCAGATCCAGGGGCAGCAAAGCAATTCCAAAATATCAGAGAATCTCCTCCATGTTTAATTTAGGGATGGTGTTCTTTTTTTCTGAGGGCTTCATTTGTACTTTTAAAGGAACAGTTCAGGGTAAAAATAAAAACTGGGTAAATAGATAGACTGTGCAA
>CM044438.1:76189649-76202337 GCA_024363595.1 Xenopus borealis
TAAAAAAAAAAAAAAGGAATAAAACAGGAAGTGCTGTCATTGTAAACCGGAAGTGACATAATCGTTAGTAGATGTGCTCAGAAAAAAGGAGTAAAAATCGCTATGGAGAAGATCCGCGGTCCGACCCTCAACCCGCAAACCCGCAGAACCACCGACACGCTTCTATACCCACACCTGGAACTCTTACAAGCAGCCCGCAGGGTAACGCAAGATTTATATATAGATATATATTAAGAAGCTCTGGAGGGACTCACGGAAATTATTATAAGTGAATTATATTCCACCAAATCAACGCTTCTGAACGGTCGTAACGATGTCAACTGTCCCTAGTGGATCAAAACGCATCCAAATTTGTTGAAAAGCATAAGATTTGCAAATGTTAGATTGTTGCCGTGATTGCTTTCTTTTTCTACGCTATATATGATTTCTTGTGAGCACCCGGCCAATGCCAATGAAGAGAGGTCAGTGCCAGTAACAAATATTTGAGTATATAGTACTCCTTGAATATGCAAAACGTCAATTTGTACTGAAAGAATTAAAAACAGCATAAAAAAAAACATGTGACGTTTCGGAACTCACATCCCTTTCTCAGACATGATATAAATACAAATTGAATAGCGGTTTATACCCATAAGTGCCTTTGTTCCTGCTTACAGCACCACCCACTAACTTAGTCTTATAGGTACATGGTCATATATTGTATTAAAGTTGCACTACAACTCGCAATGACACATAAAAAAACACAAATATAGTTTACAGCAATTACACAATTCCATATAAGTCCTTGTTTGAATTTAAACAATATATAGATGGTTGTGTACCAGGCATTACTTTCAGGATGCAGTATGCTTTTATCGAGGTGACATTTATGGATTTTCTGTACAGTTGGTGACTGTGTACGGATTTACATGTATAGCATACCAATTTTAATAATCTCCTATTATAAACCAGCAATAACCCTCAAAATGTTAAAAAGTCAGTGCCACTTTTGAAGTTGATAAACGGATAGTGTCAGACACAGATGTAGTGGAGGAAAATGGATTCCAGTTATACATATTTACCATCCGACTATTAGGCAGATTTTACATATCTTTATAAACATTGTAGTGTTCTATCACGTGCCAGAATTTCAACAGCCTCCTATGTCATCATATAGGAGAAATGTGAGGGATATGTTTGTTAAAGCCAATATTGGATCTAATAAGAAGGACAGACAGATGACACTGGCACCAAGAAAAGATAAGATGTACCTAGTACTTGATACAAAATAAGATAATAATTCATCTTTATTGAAAGCAAAACCAGGTTATTGGGTTTATGTAATATTTAAATAATTGTGCGTGTTTATATCTTTTTCTTACAAGTATGAAATCTCTTATCTGCAACCCATTATCTGGAAAGCTCCAAATGTAGAATGGCATTGCCAAGAATCGCTTTTTAAGCAAATAAATCTTATTTCTTTGAATGATGTCTATTTTCTCTAAAATAATTCTTGATATTAATTAAGCTGCACAGATCTATGCTGGTGGCAATACAATTTTTTTGTTTTCGTTTGTTTTTAGTGGTAAAGTAGAGTAATCCAAATTATATAAAGATCCCTTATACAGAATATCCCAGGTTTCAAGCCTTTTACATTAAATATTCATATCTGTAGAGTAAATAGCTCCACCTACTGCCTAGGTCAACATATAAACATGGACAGTTGAACTCCATAATTTTGAAAGAAAAAAGAAACACGCTTTAGATATATAATTACATATATTTACAAACATACACTAAACTGAGGAGGTAGAAAAGTAGTAATTGGCTGAACTCCTTATTAGCTTCACCCATATGAGGGTTTACAATTATTATTATCATTATTATGTATTTATAAAATGCTATATTCTGCATCATTATATCCTAACTTTTTTATATTTTTATATTGCTAGAATTATAAGTAGATTTGTTTTCTTTTTTGTTTGTTTTTTAATTAAAAGGCACTAAGTTTTTGGTATAATGTTGCATTTAGCAATTATTATTACATACAGATCTATGAAATAAGTGTGGGTATTTTCTAACTCCAGAGGGAGTGTAGATGCTAAAAAAAGAGCAAGTTATAGACAATTTAGTTAAAAAGGCAAAATAATATTTGCTCTGTGTCACAGAAAGTGCTTCATGTTGAACAGGATGATAACATTTTACACGTCTACAGTAATAACTGAACTGAAAGAACCAAAATACGTATTCTAATTATCCAAGGTAAACAGAAGCAGTCTGGGGAAAATACCGCCACATTCATATTAAAATGGGAAGCAGAGCTTTCAATCAACGTGATTCATCCCCAAGCTCAATGCCATACCACACTAAACTCAGTCAACTGTTGCTCTTGCTTATATATTCATACTGCTTTAATAGCACTCTAAAAAAAAAACTCCAACTGGCTTTCTATACACCAGCGATTCTCACACATAAGGCACTTTTTGAAAAAAAGAGAAAAAAAATCAACACATGATATGAAAGGCTTTCAAGTTCTTTTCATAGCACTTTTTTATTTCTGTTTGCAGTAATCTGCCTTCACTTTCTCATTGCTACAGAACAAACAAGGGGGTTGAGAGCTTTCAAAAGGGGCTCAGTGTGTAATAGCTCCTCTAGAATTAATTTAGCTGCACCAAATCCATTGAGCACCCAGGCTTCCACCCCCTTCTCACAAATCATTTTGAGATGAGTTCAGCCCACTGCCTTTGTAATCCCGGCAAAGCACTTAAAGTGCTCAGTAGGTGTTCATCGCGACCATCTGGTTAAAAGCAAAACAAGCTGCTGATTCGGTCTTTGAATAGAACGAAGCAAGTGTGAATTAGTCTCTTCAATTAGCACGATTACAACCTGTCAAGTACATATTGTTAAGTAGGATTATTACTGTACTGGTCATACTGCAATTATTCCTCCACTGCCTTCTCTCTGTATTCCAGTTATCATACCAGGGCTGACGACAGTGAACTATTTGCAAAGACTCAAAAGTGAGGGAAATGTAAACAATAGCTGAATCAAACTTTCTGTAACATTATGATACACTATAGTGCATTCAACACTAAATTATGATGCTTTCTGTTACAGTTGTTACAGATGAGAGAAATATTGAGGTGAAAGGAAAACTATCATTGTAAGGATATAAAATCTTACACCCCCCAATAAAACATTAACTTTCTATTCCTTTTTATTTTTAAAATATGGAAATTCTTGTAACTGTAAATATCATACTTTTTCCACAGCAGCTCTGAGCTGCAATGGCTGGCCTCCATGGGGTTAAGGAACTTGTGTAGTTGGCATCTCAGGAAGCAGAACTCTGCACAGGTTTCTACCTATCCTCTTATTGTACAAAACAAATGAAAAGGAAGATAAAGTGAATGTATATTGAAAAAACCAAAACTATTCATTCAAGTAACTGGGGACAGGGATACCGAGGAGAAATTAATCAAATGTTGTTGTTGTTTTATCTAAAAGTCCAGAATGCCCCCTTTAGCAGAAAGAAATAGTAGACAACTCACCTGATATCCTTTCTCTTATTACTAAAAACAGTAGGGCACCCCTTTGTCTTTAAAGGGCACCAATCATACCTAAAATGATTTACTAAGTAAATACAATATGGGAAAGTTCAAGAAATCCGATTTTTAAAACAGTTAGAATTGTTTGTATAATGTAAATCATCAGCTCACTATACCTTCTGAAAAATTTCCCCTATCTCCACTGCAGTTCTAGCTGAGGCAGCCATATTGGATTTCACTGACTCCTCCTATCTATATCTTCACAGCCAACCGTAGCTCTGAAATCTCGCACATGCTCAGTTGAAATTTCTTACTTGCCTAATAAACCTTCTAAGCTATTTTGAAACCTGCCAAACTTCTGTGTTAGTGCTGCCACCTTGTGGGAGTTGCTGTGTGCACTTCTCTTGATACTTCTAGAGTTTACTAAAGCTAGGCATTCTGGGTAGCTCATTTGCATGTTGTAGTCAGTGACAAAGTATGGGATTTTTTAAAAACTGCTGTTTTTTTTTTTTCAAACAACTGTACATGTAGTTTGATTAAACATGTTTAGGTCACGTTGTTAATATGTGTTTGATTTTGGCTATGATTGGTGCGCTTTAAGGTGCAGTAAAAATATATCTTAAATTATGCTTTTAACTTGCAATTTCCCTTGTACATTTTTAATATGCATATCACATATACAATGCCTATCTATGTATGTTAAAGAGTGAGAATACATGCATTAAAACAACATATGCAGTTTATGAAGTGCCGCTCTTTTATATAAATCTAAAATTGTTTCAACTCGTGAACAATTTGCCTGTTACATGTGCATAACATTACAAAACTGGTTCTTTAATGTGCAAAGTCTACCTAAATAATGATATCAGTTTACAAAAATGCTTCTGAATTATTAGGCCAAGTGCAATGGTATCACTGGCAGCGCTATGTCAACTATGATCTGCTTGCTGTCTTTATTACTAGTGAAATGGTTAATACAAACTTGGTATTAACACTTGAGATTCAATTCAGCCTTATACAGTAAACATGGCATGAGGGACTTCTTGAGCTTTTACTGCCTCAGAGGCAGACTTGTCAAAGGTGTTAAATATTGTGGCTGTGCCTAAATGAATGGTGATGATGCTGAATTGTGTCACAGGGTCCCTCCTGAATCTAAAAGGGGCTGTTCCAGCCATACGTTTTATTAATGCCATGTATTCTCTTCATCTACCCCTTGGTGTGCAGACAAAAGCTGCAAAGTGATGTGCCACATTTCCAAGCTGCCCCATCAAACAGGCAGTGGAATAATTCCAAACAAAATGTAATAGTAGAAGCAACAACTTCATGGATTCCAACTCTGCAGCACAGGAGACAATGAAACGCTGAAACTCGGAAATTAAAGGGTTTAAAAAGCAATTTCAAAAACAACATGAAAAAAAAAACTTGCCACTATTATTTGTTGCCTTATGTTTTCCATGTATATTTTACTATACAAACAGTTCAGGGCAGAAGACAGTTGCACAGAATCAAGCAGATGGAGGAAGCATCTATGGAATATTAATTCCCCTTTTAATAATTGATGTCATTTTGAATCTTTCTGCATAGAATACCATGTGAGAGTAAATTGCTTTAACACTGCTTAAACATTTCAACTTGTCAGAATGGATAACTCCAATTTTGATATATCTGCAGTATTTCCCCCATTGAAACAGTAATAATGGCAAAATAAATATGCGCCTCGCTTTTATAATCACTAAACATTAATGAATATTTTATATCTTTTTAAATCTCGGTGTTTAATTTAAAAGGGTGAAATTAAGTCTCCTTCCTGCAATGTGCCAATTATCTCCAGATCAAACAATAACTTAGTAATTTTACTTAGCTCTATTTATATTTCAGAAGCTAGTTTCGAAATACGGAAGGGTCTGGTGCTATGTCATTTACAAGAGATCAGCTGAGAGTGCCCTCTTGTGGTCTGATAATCATGTTGCAAGGAGACAAAAAGGCAAGGCACAATCCAACTACCTCTCAGGTGGGACTCCAGAAACAGCATGTTTTAACCACAACATAATTACCCCCTCTGGTGTAACCAGCAACCTGACCCTTACCAACATGTAAATTGGTAATTGATGTTATCTAACAACATATATTATCACTGATTTGCTGGATGCTCAATGACCACTGCATTCACTGTGGTCATTACTGAGGTGGGTGATCCTTTTTGGATAGATTTAGAGCATATGGGATACTATACTGCCCATTCCTCCCACTGCTTACTTACCTCCTGTATAGTACAGCTCCCAGAGAAGTGCAAGCTGTACTCCCTCTGGACTTCACCGTGTGTGATGATCAGTAAATAGTTCTTATTTAATGACTCCTGCAGGGCACTGGGGAAGCAGAAAAAAGATAGAGAGTCAGGAAGACATGTAGCAGCATGTTGCTTCAGAACCTCTAAGCCCTTAGGGAGGGTCCCAGCTTACACACAGGCAAGTCTGGGCATAATAGCAGAGCTGCTACATACTGACCAAATCCAGTAAGCATGTTTTGTGAGCTGGTTACATCCTCAGACACGGATAAGTCAAAAATAATTACACTGTCAATTCTACTAAGGCAGAGGCACAGCATGATGCAGAAGAGCCACAGCATTAAGCAGAGTCATGCTAAATGCATAGGTCTCTACAGAAATTATTCATAAAAAAAGGATTTATTAAAAATGTACCACTATGTCAAACAATACTGCTGAGAAATCCTTATGGACCTGTTTCATAAAAGCAGAATGTGTTGAGGTCCCATAATAAAAGTACAGGTAACAGATCTTTACTGTGCATAATATGGATCTTCATACCTTAAGTCTACCAGAAAATCATGTAAACATTAAATAAACTAATAGGCCAGCATTGCTTTCAGTATGGATTAATTATATTTCAGTTTGGATCATGTACAAGGTACTGTTTTATTATTCCATGGAAAAGGAAAATCATTTTTAAAAATTAGAATTATTTGATCACAATGGAGTATACTGGTGGTGGCCTTTCCTTAATTAGGAGCGTTCTGGATAATGGATCTCATACTTGTACTAAGAAAGATGTGCCAAATGCTATAGGTGAACAGTAGGTTTTGTTAAATATTGTACCCTCCATCTGACCCAACACAGACCGACTTTTTCATGCTCGTGTTGCTCTCCAAGTCTTTTTACATTTAAATGTGGCTCACGAGTGAAAAAGTTTGGGGACCCTTGCCTTAAATGAATTGTTCAGTGTAAAAATAGGAACTGGGTAAATGGATAGGCTGTGCAAAAAAAATGTTTCTAATATAGTTAGTTAGCCAAAAATGTAATGTATAAAGGCTGGAGTGACTGATGTCTTACATAACAGAACACTACTTCCTGCTTTGCAGCTCTCGTGGTCCACTGACTGGTTACTCTGGGGACCAAGCATTAACCAATCAGTGACTTGAAGGGGGGGGCCACATGCGTCATACTTGTTTGCTTTTGAGTCTGAGCTGCATGCTGAGGATCAATTACAAACTCACCGAACAGTTATGTCCCATGTGGCCCTTCAAGTCACTGGCTAAACTCAGTTATAGAGCTGAAAAGCAGGAAGTGAAGTAGGGTTCTGGCTATTATGTTAGACATCCAGTCACTCCAGCCTTTACACATTACATTTTTGTCTAACTATATTAAAAACATTTTTTAATTACCCAGTTTTTATTTTCACATTGAACTGTCCCTTTAACTATCAATAGGTAGAAATAGAGGAGTACAGGTATGAGATCAAATACTGCAATGCCATTTCCCATAGGGTCCTAATTAGAAAACAGTTGACTGATTAAGATGAACTCAGAACCGTGTTTCAGCTCAGAGGGCTATCAGCATTAAATTTAGTGGTTTCACTTGCCAGGCTATGTCAGGTCACCTGTATATTTTCTGCTAGAAACAGACCAGAGAGAGAAATAATAGTTTAATATTTAGCTTATCTCTGTTTTAGTCCGGATTGCATTCATTCATTAATAGATATGAAAAAAATGTCATTATGAAGCCAATGTAGATTATTCAACACAGCAGTTCTGTTTAGTATCAACTGAGCGACATAAAGCTGATTCGAACCTCAAGTCCTTAAAGTTAAATAATTCCCCTTAATGATTCTACTTGTAAGAGTGTAAGATTTATGCTTAAAGAGATACTGACATCTGAAATTAAAGTCTTTTTTACACCTATTTTAACATTGATTTTTTACGATCGATCGAATTTTTTTTTATTCGATGAAAAATAATGAAACCCAATTCGGTAGCTTTGATCTAGCGAACTAGGTGGTCGAATATAATTTTATTCGAATATTCAAATTCGAATATTCAATGGTCGAATTTGCCTAATTTGCATATTCAAAGATTCAAATTTAATTAAAATTCGATCGAACTTCGAATTATTCATGTGAATTTAGTAAATCTGCCCCATAATGTACAAAAAATAAATATGGACTTTGAGGTTTTCTTATTTATTTATTTTTTTGTTAATAATTGACAAAAAAAACTAATTTTAGAGGTTTAAGTGGTAATTGTGTTCTTTTTTTCCTGAACCTTCAGCTCTTTTTTATCATTTGTGCTTTTTTAAATTTCGATCTTTTAATAAATTTCATGGTATTAGTGGTTTTAGCAAAAATGTTTATTGGTGGTTACAAAAACCTCTAAAACTTCTATAATGAGAATGCTGATAAATGGGAAGGGGCAGATTTCTCAAGAGTTAAATTGAAACAAAAATTAGAATATCAAAAGGTATAGTTTACTACGGTCTCTTTGACTATTAGCCTTCTAGAACCTGCCGAATTGCTGTTTTAGCCTATGGGGGACCTCCTAGAACATATTTGGAGTCATTTGGTGGATTTTGAAAAGTTTTTTTTTTTTTCTAAACTTCGAATCGAATATGATCCAAATTTGATTTGAATGATCGAATACAGCCTATTCACTCAAAATTAAATAATTATATATTTTTATTCGGTTGGTCTTTTTATTAGGGATGCACCAAATCCACTATTTTGGATTCGGACGAACCCCTGAATCCTTCCCGAAAGATTCGGGGGAGTACCGAACCGAATATGCAAATTATGGGTGGGAAGGGGAAAACATTTTTACTTCCTTGTTTTGTGCCAAAAAGTTCCATGATTTCCCTCCCTGGCCCTAATTTGCATATGCAAATTTGCATATGCAATTAGGATTAGGTTCGGCCAGGCAGAAGGATTCGGCCGAATCCTGGCTTCCTCCCTCCCTACTTTTTATATTTGAATTTTGAGTCGTTGGGAGTTGAAAAAAACTCCCATCACCTCGAAATTCAACCCTTGATAAAAAAAAATTTAACTAGTTGGCATAAAGAACAGCTAACAGCTTAAAACAGCTTAAAATCTGCAAATGTGAAAACTGTGCAGGCTCTGTATTACAGAACATTACAGGTATGGGACCCGTTATCTGGAAACCGGTTTCCAGAAAGCTCCAAATTACGGAAAGGTTGACTCCATTATAATCAAATAATCCAAATTTTTAAAAATTATTTCCTTTTTCTCTGTAATAATAAAACAGTAGCTAGTACTTGTTCCAAACCAAGATATAATTAATCCTTTTTGAAAACAAAACCAGCCTATTGGGCTTCTTTAATGTTACATTATTTTCTAGTAGACAATGTATTGTCATCCAAATCCCAGATTATGGAAAGATCCATTATCCAGAAAACCCCAGGGCCCGAGCATTCTGGATAACAGATCCCATACCTTTATATATATATATCTATAAGAACTGTGCATGTCAGTTAGAACTTAAAGCGAGAGAAACCCGTCACAGGTATTTACACACATGGGGTATAGTATCGAAAAAATGCAAAGTCTATTTCCCATAGAGTCTTACTGAAGTAAAGTGCAGCAGTGTGAAGGTTAACACTTTTGGATCTGATGTAACAGTTACATGAGACATACTGCACTAGTTCTCCTGCAACACCAAAGTATTTTTCCTTTCATTTAACTACTTGGAGATTTCCAAATCAAACACTGGCAAATCTGCCAATTACATTTTCTGTTTTTAAGCTTGCAGATTTATACAGGCTCATGTCAGCCAGGGATCACATTTACTGTAATTACGGCTTATTTACATTAACACAAAATAATACATCAATATGTAAATGTAATGTTTGTTGTAGCTAATGCTGTAGGAGATGGTGCATTTGTTTCAAGCAGTAATCGCTTAAATTCTGGATAGCATGCAAATCTCCAGAGCCTGCATAAATAAATTGCTTCCATGAATGCCCTATGGAGTAAGAGGCTAGCACACATGCCCTGCTGTCACTGCAGCAAATCTATGTGAAGGCACAACTGTTAAGAACTCTCACTTGCATGTTATTGCAAATACAAGTATTATATCAACAGACCAGCAAGTGTGATATCAACAGTTACAGGGGACGTAATGGAAAAATAAATCTATCTCCATTATACTTTAATTAAAAAATGTCTACTGTTTTTACAAGAAACCTGATGGTATGCAGTGAAATTCCCCCTTTGTTTTACTTGCTCTGACAGATAGGAAAATTCAGACCGTCCCTAACTAAAACAATTATACTTTCAAATGGAAGGGGGGGGGGGGCTCAGCACAGCCTACTTCCCAGAACTTGAGCAGCTTTGTTTGTTTCCCTGTAGAGCAGCTGGCAACTGTGCTGAGATTTGTATCCACAGACCCAATGCAGTCTGTATATTCTGATTATTACTCAGCCTTGCTGTATCAGATTCTATGGCAGATATTATTTGACTTGTGCTGTTTGGATCATTTATGACAATCCCTAAGCTTAACCGTCCAACTGAAGCCCAGGCCACACTGAGCATGTGCGTAGTCTTGGTATTGCAAAGATGTTTAACAAAGATACAAGATGACAGCACCAACTCTGAAAGCATAAATCATTTGTCTTATAAGGCTTCTGGTGCAGTAAGTTCTTACATTATTCTATTTTAGACTTTAGTTGCCTTTTAAACACAGATTTATCAAGGGTCACATTGAAAATTGTCATTTTTGAGGGGTTTTTTTATGGTCAAAACTGTCAAATTTGAGAGAATTGTTCCAATTCGAATTTGATTTTCAAGAATTATCATACAATGGGCATTTAAAAACTCGAATTCAACTATTCGCCACCTAAAACCTGCTGAATTGCTGTTAGGCGTTGCTTACAGCCTTGACAAACTTTTTTCGGAGAGAACCTCAAATCAAGTTTTTTAAAACTCAAAATTGCATTAGATTACAGTTTCGGGGTCAATCCGATTCACCAGAGTTTAGGAGATTCAATGATTTTAAATACATTTCGATTGGTCAAATGTCAAGTTCATGGGTATTTATGGGATTTTTTAAAAACATGAATTCAAATTTTGACCTTTGATAAATGTGCCTCTAAGCGATCAACAGACTGCAGGAACAAGCTGCTATTTTCTATTTTTACCCCCAGATACAACAGTCATTAGTCAGTCTCAGTTCTTGCGTATTTTATCCATAAGAACACAGGACTCAGAGCCTCCACAGTTCAATTCATAGGCAGTTCACTCTATCATCTATTTATTCTCATTTAAATATACAGTACAGAAAGTGTTTTACTTAGTTTCTTGTGTGAACAGATAATATGCAAAAATAAAGTACAGTGCAACAATATAGAAGAATTGTATATAGTTTTAAAATCATAGCTCAGAGCTATAAGCATCCTATTTTTAAGGGTGTTATCTACAAAAACTTAAATGTTTCTCGCTTTATTGAAAAAATACAGCCAAATGCGTATACAATTTATCAATAATTTTTCACAAAATAAAATGTGAAAAACATAAAATTGAGCAGCAATTTGAATTGTGCAACTTTTTCAAATCGATTCCCAGAAAACTCAGCTTTTTCAAAGCCGTCACCCGATTATCAAATGAAGATCAGCATAAACAGCCCAAAACTTTTGAGAACCATGAAGGCATAAAACGTTATAAAAGGTAAAATGGACCATCTGCCTTTGACTTTTAAATAATTTTGAAAGGGTTTTAGCTGGAGTATTTTGTAAGCAGCTTGGTGGTATAATAAATCTTGAAAAATTATTTTCCTTTAAGAATTCAAGTTTTTTTCCCCTTTAAAACTTGACTAGAGAAATTTGAGTTTTAGTTAATGACCCCCTAAATGTTAGTACAGGTATGGAACCTATTATCCAGAATGCTTGTGACCTGAGGCTTTCGAGAGAACGGGTCTTTGGATCTTCCCACATTAAAGTGATACTGACACTAAAAAATGAATTTTAACATATGAATGTACATTAAATGTTACCTATGGATCATGTTGATCATTTTTTGCTGAGAGGTTTGTTTTTGTATATAATTGTTAGTTGAAGTTCCTAAGCCCGACTCTCTGACACTCTCTCTGACTTTGCCAACCTGACTGTCCCATCTCAGCCTGTTAGTTACAGTTTCTAATGCTAACGGACTCCTGCTGCACAAATATGGCAGCCCCCTCGTACAGGAACATGGGGAATCAGACAGTAAATGTAAAAAGCATCATGCAAATACTTCATAGTATCCGGGTTTCCGGATAATGGATCCCATACCTGTACTGTCACAAATCAAGCATTTTCCATTTAACAATACATTTATTTAATGGTGTTACAGACAGGGACCACTAAGTAAGTTGAGCAGTTAACATGTTTAAAGGGGAAATATTGTGAAATTGAAAAGTTAATATATGTTTCTCGTCAAACTGTCTTCATGTAGGAGTTGGGTACCAGATAATCATTGACAGTTAGATCCAATATATCTTATAGGGTCTCCTTTTGCCTAGAAGATGTATTAGAGCTCACTCTATTAAAATCACCAGACAGCATGTCTCTCTACATGCAGGATTTGTTCAAAAGGCAGTTATTTTGTTTGTACTTGAATCAGTTAGTTCAGTAAGCTCTAATCCACCTGCTAGGAAAGGAAGCCTATCCTACAAGATATATTGGATCTAACTGGCACTCAACAACGGCATGAAGACAGAATGAAGAGAAACAGATGCTGAGAGAGGAATAGTGAAGATAAATATGATTATTTCAGAAACAATGAAGAATATTTAATTGATTGTATTTACAAAGTTTCTTATTTCAGTATGCTGAAGCGTATAATACATTTTCACAATAGTTCCCCAAAAATATACCTCCCCCCCCCCCC
>CM044438.1:76202718-76224896 GCA_024363595.1 Xenopus borealis
CAATTAACAGACAGAGTTGAAATATTTCTGGTCAGGTGATCTCTGAGGCAGCACACAGACTGGAGTGACTGGATGTCTAACATAATAGCTTTTCAGCTCTCTGACATTGAGTTAGTTAGTGACTATAAGGGGGGCCACATGGGACATAACTGTTCAGTGAGTTTGCAAAGTTTTATTTTGCACAGCCAGTTTTTATTTCTATACCGAACAATTCCTTTAAAGGCAGCTGTTATAATTGATACAATAGTTTCTAATATTCCACAGATCCTGCTGAAAAATGTTTCAACTATATTTAGTATCGACTAAATATACCAAACTGTAACAGTTCAGATGCTCCTGGATCAGAGTGAAACACTAAAGGAAGAAACATTAAACATAAATCTTTATTTATGATGAACAATCTGAAAACAACTGAACTAGAAGAAGTGTTTGGAAGGTGAAAAACCCCTTTAACGTCATGTGTATAATGTTTAAGATAACAAAATATTCCTGCTGGTCTAAACCAGCCTTTACCACCCAGTGTTTGCTTTCTAATATATGCAATGGAATGCATTTCTCAGTTACTTGCTTTCCTAATGTTTGACACTTATAATGAACCTCATCATGTGATTTATACATATATTAAGTGATAGGAATATAACTCCATTTAATATAAGTGGGAATCAGAAGTCACTACAACACATACATACATAATACAGGCATGCAATCTGTTATACAGAAATCCATAATCCCAAAAACTCAAAAATTAAGCAATGCCAATTAAATCTAAAATAATCTGTACGAATCCATAATGGTGTAAAAATATTCATATTGGGTTCGTTTATATTTAAATGAAAATATGCATGGTATGGTAATCCATTTTCTAGAAGGATCCATTGTGCATATAGTGCCTATACATGTATAAATCAATGTTGGTTGCAAAAAAAAAAAACAATTTTAATATTTAAATGTCTGTAAAGATTTAAGGTATGGGGCACCAAATAAGATAAATATGCATTTTATAGAAAGCCCCAGGTCCTCAGCTTTTCAGATACTAGATCTCATACCTGCTGTACTCAAATGTCCAATTCAATCATTCATTGGGTACAAAAATGCTAGGCAGGACTGTAAAGTAATGGAGGTGCGCCACCTGCTGGATCTTAAACAGCATACATTTTTAAAAATAATTACTAAATAATGTAAAACACTACAGACATACTGCAGCAAGCAACTACATTCTTGCAGTAGAAACAACAAAAGAGAATACAATCTAATGGTGCCTAAATGTGTTGAGAAGAGAGATTACACATGGGTGTACTGTAAGTTCTTTGAGTCAAAGACCTACTTTCATCCAATCTTCTAAAAAGAGACTCCAAAATAAAGGTTTTTAAAAAGCTTACCATTGATTTGTCAAGTGCTTTCTCACCCTTGGTGTTGATGTAAAGCATTATAAAAGTATCCTAAATTTATGCTGTACATGATTATAAGGGATTTCTAGTTAAAAAGAGCATTTATATAAAGTGTAATGTGTTATTTTAGAATCTTCATTAAGGGGCCGATTTACTAAATTCACGTGAAGGATTCGAAGTTCGATCAAATTTCGAACGTAGGATTTCTTCGTTTCTTCGAATATGTGAATTTTGGCATATTCGATAATCGAATAGGGAATGGTCGAACGATCGAATACATTCGAATAGGGTCGAATGGACGAATATTCATTCGATCAGCGAAGGATTTTATTTTTTAAGTTTCTTCGATTGCCTACTTCGGCAGATTAGACCTAACGAATTGCAATAGAAGCCTATGGGAGCACTCCCATAGGCTTCTGAGACTAAGTCCTGATCGAATAGGATTCCTACGATCGAATTGTTCGATCGTTCGAATTGTACGAATAATTCAAACGATCAAATTATTTATTCGTTCAGTCGAATGATTTATTCGACTGATCAAATAGATTTGTATTCGATCGTCGAATGATCGAATATCGAATAAAAGGTAGCCTAGAACTATTCGATTAACATTCAAAAAAATCAAATGCTAATCGAATATCGAATAGAAAAATTATTTTTGGGGAATTTTGCCCCTAAGTGTGTAATGAAATGTCTGTTTTATACACTAGTTAAGAGAGGTTTGCTATCATTTCATATCGCATATTTTATCTAGTGATCAAGGCCACAGAGGAAAGTTTGTGCAGCATCTGTCTCCAATTTGCATTAGAGGAGTGAAAAAAAATTCCTGTCTCCAAAATATGAACCAGATCAACTCCTTACAATGTGAAGTTTTGTGTCAATTTAGCTGCAAAGCTATCAAGGTCAATGAAGATCATCTACATTCTGTTCATTCTGTAACTACACCGCTCTCAACTGGGGGCAAGTCACATTTACCCATTTACGTGACCTGAACATTACATCTATTGCTAACTATAGTATTGTTTCTAAAGTTAATACACCAGTTTTACCAGTGCAAGGCAACTGTCACGACGGACGGACGTGGTGCTTCCCTGTCCCTCGGCAGTCTTTTTAGTGCGTGCGCGGCGCGCACTTCCTGTTTTTATATGTATGCGCGCCTGGCGTGATGACGCCAGCGTGCAATGGCGCGAGTTTCAAATATATTTAAAGGGGCAGTTTGGTTATTGCATTGCCCGTGATAGGATTTGTTCCTGGTGTCTTGTATCTGTGCTGAAAAGCTTCTGAGTGTTCCGGTTTGCCATGTTTGACCCTGCCTGACTCTTGACTACGCCGTTATCTGTATCTTGGCCTGATCCTGTTATCTGACCACTGATTTTGCCTCATCCCTATCTGATTGATCACCAGGTTTTGACCCTCGCCTGCCTGACGTTCCTTGCTGTCTGCCTGCCTCGATCCAGCCTGTTTAACCACGTATCTGCCTAACTCCTGTCTGTACCGTGACCTTCGGCCTTAAAGACTTCTTATACAGTCGTGCCCCAACGCTGGCCAGAACTCCTGCCCTGCACCTCTCGTTTAAGTCCAGGTGGCATCTGAGTAGCTGAGGGCTCCTCCTGAAGCCAAAGGCGGTCACACTACTGGTGAAGCACGAGCCGAGACCAGGGTGCTTGGCGTTTGTTCTGGTATCGTGTGCCGACCGTGACATTATCAGGGCCATGGAAGACGACGGTCACAATGCCGCTGCTGCCCCATCTACTCCATCTTCCACCGAAGCGCTTCTGTCCACTATTCTTCAGCGCTTGGAAGATCAGGAGCAGAGACAGAACTATCTCATGCAGGGTTTCCATAACCTGACCCATCACCCCTGTGCCTTTTTCTCTAAAAAATTTTTGCCCGCTGAGGCTAATTATGATATTGGCTGTTGGCTGTAAAATGGGCCTTTGAAGAATGGTGACATCTACTTGAAGGGGCTAAACATGTAATTACGGTATATACTGACCATAAAAATCTTTTATATATTGAATCTGCCAAACGTCTAAATCCAAGACAAGCTAGATGGGCTTTATTTTTTACCAGATTTAATTTCGTTCTAACTTTCAGACCTGGTTCAAAAAATACTAAGGCATATGCACTTTCCAGGAGTTTTGAACCAAATCCTCCTGAAACTCCAATGGAGTGCACCTCCATTATTCCCCGGGAAATAGTTATTGCTTCATCTGACCTTTCTTCTTTGTTGTCTCCTTATCAAGTGTCTGCTCCCATAGAAACTCCCTCCGGGAGATTATTTGTACCAGAGGAGCTAAGGAGACAAGTTTTAGAAGAGGTCCACGATTCTAAGAGGGCTGGGCACCCAGGTATTTTTAAGACTGTGTCTCTTCTGTCCTGTAGTGTTTGGTGGCCTTCTTATAAACAAGACACTGAGGCCTTTGTTACTACCTGTGCAGTCTGTCAAAGGTCTAAATCTTCTAGAACACCTTCACAAGGTTTATGGTCTCCTTTACCCATTCCTGATAGGCCCTGGACCCATCTATCAATGGATTTCATTGTTGATCTTCCCACTTCCCACGGGAAGACTGTGATATGGGTAGTGGTGGATAGATTCAGTAAAATGGGTCATTTCATTCCCATCTTCCCTCTGCCAAGATTTTAGCTGACTTATTTATCAACAACATTTTTAAGTTTCATGGTTTTCCTATGAATATTGTCTCTGACAGGGGGGTTCAATTCGTTTCTAAGTTTTGGCGGGCTTTTTGTTCTTTAGTTGGGGTTGAGTTGTCCTTTGCTACTGCCTACCATCCCCAAACCAATGGTCAGACCGAGAGAGTTAATCAATGTCTAGAGCAATATCTCCGGAGTTATGTCTCTAATAATCAGTCTGAATGGGCAGAGCTCTTACCCTGGGCAGAATTTGCCTACAATAATGCTTCCCAATCTTCTACTGGGAAGTCTCCTTTCTTTTTTGTATATGGATTACATCCTAAAGCCTTTTCCTTTTCAGGTTCTTGTTCCTCTGTACCCTCCGCTAATTCCTCAGTTAACCATTTCTCTTCAATTTGGTCCCGAGTGCATGAGTCTCTTTCTGCAGCTGCCTCTGCCCAGAAGGTAGCTGCTGATAAACATCGAAAGGAGGCTCCTCAGTATAAGGTAGGGGACTCAGTCTGGTTGTCAACTAAGAATATCAAGTTGAAAGTCCTTTCTCTTAAGCTTGGGCCCAAGTTCATTGGTCCGTATCCTATCTCTGAGATCATTAATCCATCTGCTGTCTGCCTTAAACTACCAATTAATTTCATGTCTCCCTCCTCAAACCTGCTAATAATGTGCGTCTTTTGCCTATTTCTCCCCCATTGTTAGTTGAAGGTCAGCCTGAATATGAGATCCAAGAGCTCCTCGATTCCCGCCTTGTACGAGGTAGACTCCAATACCTTATTAAATGGAAGGGCTATGGCTCTGAGGAGAACTCTTGGGTCTCAGTTGATGACATCAAGGCTGATCGCCTTAGGAAACGGTTCCACACCAAGTTTCCTGGGAAGCCTGGGGGTCCAGTGGCCCCCAGTCCAGGGGGGGGTAATGTCACGAAATCACCTGGTGGTCTAGTGGGGGGACGGCAGGGACGCCTGCCGCTCCCTCGGCAGGGACGCCTGCCACGCCGCTTCCCTGTCCCTCGGCAGTCTTCTAAGTGCGCGCACTTCCTGTTTTTATATGTATGCGCACCTGGCATGATGACGCCAGCGTGCAATGGCGCGAATTTCAAATATATTTGAAGGGGTAGTTTGGTTATTGCATTGCCTGTGATAGGATTTGTTCCTGGTGCCTTGTATCTGTGCTGAAAAGCTTCCTGTTTGCCGTGTTTGACCCTGCCTGACTCTTGACTACGCCGTTATCTGTATCCTGACCTGATCCTGTTATCTGACCACCGATTTTGCCTCATCCCTATCTGATTGATCACCCGATTTT
The DNA here is from genome assembly GCA_024363595.1 of Xenopus borealis. Taxonomy (NCBI): domain Eukaryota; kingdom Metazoa; phylum Chordata; class Amphibia; order Anura; family Pipidae; genus Xenopus; species Xenopus borealis. Next base: position 76,208,058 of record CM044438.1, read on the forward strand.
GACCCTCGCCTGCCTGACGTTCCTTGCTGTCTGCCTGCCTTGATCCAGCCTGTTTAACCACGTATCTGCCTAACTCCTGTCTGTACCGTGACCTTCGGCCTTAAAGACTTCTTATACAGTCGTGCCCCAACGCTGGCCAGAACTCCTGCCCTGCACCTCTCGTTTAAGTCCAGGTGGCATCTGAGTAGCTGAGGGCTCCTCCCGAAGCCAAAGGCGGTCACACTACTGGCACGAGCCGAGACCAGGGTGCTTGGCATTTGTTCTGGTATCGGGTGCCGACCGTGACAGCAACAGCATATTATATTTTAATTAGGGATGCACATAATCCAGAATTCGGTACATGATTTGGCCTTTTTCTGCAGGATTTGGCCAAATCCTTCTGCCCAGCCAAACTGTATCCTAATTTGCATACACAAATTAGGATTCTGTTTGGCGAGCAAAGGATTTGGCCGAATCCTGCTGAAAAGGATTCAGCAAGTATTCTGGTACAACTGTTGCCCTTGATTAAATCCTTGGTATCATGTCACCTTGCTTCCATCCAAAAGCCAGTAATATAGAATTCAAAGGTAGGTGTGATTAGAACTTAGCTCAGACGAATCTGCTGCAAAAGGTGCCTTTTTATTCATAAACCTGACATGTTTCGAGCTTACGCTCTTTATCAAGTGACTTGATAAAGAGTGTAAGCTCGAAACACGTCGTGTTTATGAATAAAAAGGCAATTTCAAATGTTCAGCCCGCACACCCTGGCTCTCCAACGAAAACGATTACCTGGTGCACAGCGAGAGGGGATTCGGCCTCCCTCAATAATAGATTCAGCAACAAAACACTGACACACAGGAACAACTTGCAGGTAAAACCTTGCTGGTTTATTGTGAATGCAGCATGCAACGTTTCGGGGTAACCCCCTTTGTCAAGCAAAGGGGGTTACCCCGAAACGTTGCATGCTGCATTCACAATAAACCAGCAAGGTTTTACCTGCAAGTTGTTCCTGTGTGCCAGTGTTTTATGAATAAAAAGGCACCTTTTGCAGCAGATTCGTCTGAGCTAAGTTGTATCCACACCTACCTTTGAATTCTATATCCTGCTGAAAAAGGCCAAGTCCTGTACTGAATCCTGGTGAGCACTCCATTGAAATGAGTTTGTATCATCATGGAACCTGTGATAGCCAACCGTAGCTTTGACATCTATTCTGTCAAGTTACATAGAAAGGGTCAGAAAAACCCGATATGGGGCCCCATGATTTCTGATAGCTGCTTTGTCTGCAAGTACACCCATTGGTGCAGGGGACCACCACATGAATTAGTGGAGGTGATTCTAAGCAAAATGCAGGTGATCATTTATTCAAACATTCAAGATTTTATGGCATCATTGAAATTAATCAAACAAAGCTACTTTTGCATGAAATCAACTCTTTTCCAAAGAAAAACACAATTGTTCTTTGAATTGCTCAATAAACTGTATATGCTTCTGATTGAGTTTTTTTTTTTTTTTTCAAAGGGGTTACTCACCTTTGAGTTAATTTTTAGTATGATGTAGAGCGTGATATTCTGAGACAATTTGCAATTGATTTTCATTTTTTTTATTTGTGCTTTTTGAGTTATTAAGCTTTATGTTCAACAGCTCTCCAACTTGCTATTCAAGAAATCTGGCTGCTAGGTTCCAAATTAACCTAGCAACCATGCCGTGATTTGAACAAGAGACCAGAATATAAATAGGGGAATAAAATATGAGTAATTAAAAAGTAGCTATAACAGTATGGGATCAGTGACCCTCATCTGAAAGCTGGAAAGAGCTAATAATTAAGGCAAATAATTAAAAAACAAACTATTAAAAATAAATAATGATGTTGAATATAATTAGCCATTCAATAACATCTATGGGTAAGGACACACTAGGCGATTTAGGGAGATTGAGTCACTTGGCGACTAATCGCCTCGACTTAGTGGCGAGCAATCTCCCCAAACACCTTCCCTCACTCAGCCCCTGGCTAAAATGTAAAATCGCAGGTAATGATCCCACACGGCGATTCGTTTCCTAAGTCACCCGAAGTTTCCTCGCGAGGCAACCTCAGACGATTTTGGAAAACAAATCGCCACGTGTGATTACGCCGGCGTTTTTCATGTTAGCCAGGCACAGAGTGAGGGAAGGCTTCGGGGAGATTGGTTACCGCAAAGTCGAGGCAATTAGTCACCAGGCGACTCAATCTCCCCAAATCGCCTAGTGCGTCCTTACCCTTAAAGGGAAACTGTCATGGGAAAACATGTTTTTTTTTTTAAATGACCAGGGGCAGCTGGGAAATTGACAAAATGTCTAGCCCCATGTCAGATTTCAAAATGAAATATAAAAAAAATCTGTTTGCTCTTTTGAGAAATGGATTTCAGTGCAGAATTCTTCTGGAACAGCATGATTAACTGATGAATTTTGAAAAAAAAAAATTTTCCCATGACAGGATCCCTTTAAAGTTAACAGAAAGGTGAACCACCCCTTTCAGGAAATGTCCTGTGTGCCTTCAGCCTTGAACATTTTTAAGCAGCCTCTAGACAATTGCATGCATAAAGGCCTATATAATCATTAACGTAGGCCAGAAAGTAAAAATACAGCATTATACTTTACCTAGACTGGCTTGAAAGAGAAGGAGGTTGTAACTCGGGGGTGAGGACATAAAGGTTATTATTTTTTGGCAAGCGAAGGTTTCTCAAAACAGTCTGGGGGGAAGAAAACATCATCTGTTAGATAAAAGCACTCTAATCTGGCAAGCAACATAATATTCTACTTTCCAATAACAATAGACTGGATTGCTGAAAAAATGATCAGCGAAAGGGCACAGGGCCAGTGGGTTGAAGTGTAATGAAAGAATTATAACACAGCACACAGTACATTTATTCTACTAGTTGTGCATCCCTTTATGTATTAACCATACCATATAACAGAGCTAGCCCAGTGGTTGTTCTATTTGTCAAGTGTTCTTAATCTCCAGTATTTTTGTCCATGGAAATAAATCATGGTTCTTACTTATGGTAGAACCTTATTTTTCTCACATGTCCTTGGTTTTAAAACTGACCATGTGCACAGAAGGATGTCTATGACCATAATCACCAAAATCAGCTCTCCGTGCCTGATCCCTCAAACTGAACAGGCTGGGAAGAAGACCTCTCTTTGTAATGTTGAACTCAAGTTAACCACAACTGTATTTTAAAGGACAAAGAAAGCTGGTCAACATTTTAAAATCACATAATATTAATCACTGGTCTGAGACCTTTTAAAGGAACAGTAACGCCAAAAAATTTAAGTACTTTAAACTAATGGAAGCAATAAAGAATAATGATGAACATAATGCACGGTTGCACTGCACTGGCACGTTTGCTTTAGAAAGGCTACTATTGTTTATATTAACAAGCTGCTGTGTAGCCATGAGGGCAGCCATTCAAAGTTGAAAAAGGAGAAAACGCATAGGATACACAGCAGATAACATATAAGCTCTGTATAATGGAAGTTATAATAACATATTTATTATCTACTGTGTATCAATCTACCCAGCAGATTGATCAACTGGGAATCCTATTGTAGGATTTTTTTTACAATGCAGCCACTGGCTATAGAGATTTGTGGGAAAGTTTTATTGTGCAATATTGCTTTGGTGGATTACAGCTCCCAGTATGCCTCAACCTTTAGTATATGTTACATTATTCTGGGATTTGCAGTCCAGCAACAACTGAGTAACGTTTGGTTGATCAGTGCAGTGGAGCAGGGTTTACAACCTCTTTAACTGTACATTGTGAACCTTTAACACCTTCTTGAAGGTGATGTAAAAAGACATTTTATTACATACACTGCACACTATCGCAAACTATACACTTTGCAATTGCTATCCTACTGTTGTGTGAGGGGCAAAGTGTCTGCAAAGGCAAAATTGTTAACTTTGTAGGCATTTATTTGTATTGTGAATGATTTGCGGACAAATTTTTGTGTTAGCAACCAATATTACATTGTCCCAAATGACTCCAGAAAAAGTTTGAGGAAAAGGAAAATAAAAAAGCAGAAGAGAACGGAGGGATCTAGCAGATCATCTGGCACAGGTATAACTTTGCAATATGTAGTTACCCTGTCTTAAGGTCAGATTACCCTATTTAGGGTCAAACATTCTATGGCACATCTACTATTTAGAGACTTTTCCGATGAGGTTTCTTTCATTAATTCTGAATCTTCAGTTCACGGCTAATGAAGAAGAGCTTTTATAAACAGCATGTATCTTTTACTAGAACTTTTCTTCAGCTATTTAAAGCTGTGGCTTTCCAAAAATAGTCCAAGTGTCCCTTGAAATGATCTACATACTGGAAGTCTGTTTCTCTGACCGCACTAAAATGCCACTAACTCAGATGCTTAAACTAAATATCCATTAACATTATGCACACTGGAGATTTAAGCAGACCCATGGCTTACAAAACCATAAGGTGTCCCTGCAGTATTTATGGGAAATTTGTAGCAATCAGTTGTGCATAATAAACTGCCTAAAAACAATCACATTCAGATTTGGTAGCAATGAAACCTGCATGGCGACAACTGCTTGCGTTCAGGGTAGGCACTGGATGAAAGTAGCATTTCATGCAGTGGACCACCCAGAGGATAACAGGGTGACAGTAATATGAAACTGTGATTTACAATTCTTTAAGCCCCATCCTTTCCAAAGAAAACTACTATTATTACTGTAAGTAGGTTTTACTGGTGATGCTTTTTCATACAGACAACACATTTTAAATATAACCCTCTATGGCATATCTATAAAACATTATTTTCATATTAACCATTCCAGAGCAAGTAGAAGCCTTTAGGATCATTACAGTCTTATTATGATATATTTATTTAAATACAAATGCAACCATTTTTTTCATTTTCTTTAATGTACTTGTTCTTGATTTGGGAACCAATGCAGAAAGTTTTAAACAAATATTAAACAGTTATAGCTGCTATTGTAAAAACAACTGTACTACTCCATAATTTTTTCCACAATAGCTTTTATTATAGCCTTTCAAATATAAATGGTTTCTTGGCATGCTTTCTGCTCATGTTTTCTGCTGCAAACAAAACGACCATGCTATGTGTCAGTAGTGAAGTGCTTACTCAACCATTCAGTTAGAGCAGGTGAAATGTATCAGTAACTGATAGCATGTGTATGTTGGTTGCAACTAAATAACACAAAATTGGTAAAAGCACGAATGACTGTAAAAAACATTCTACAGATTAGAGGATTTTTTTATCATTCCTGTATGTGATTCTTTAACCTACGGAGATAATGGAGACCATAGCAAAGCAGTATTTATAACATACAAAACAAAAGAAAAACAGCAATGGTATAGTTCACCTGAAACTTAAAGGGCAAGTCAACTCCAAAATAAAAATAAAAGAAATCATAATGCTTATCAACTTTCCGATATACATTTATTAAACATTTTCAGTGCTTTTAAAGTTATTAGTAAACACAATTGCTATTGTAAGCAGTGCTTGCTTAACTCACGGCTGTTACTTTTTAAACAATCTTGCAAAAGTCTTAGTTCCCCAGCTGGCTTGCCTTACATTGTTTCAACACTCTGAGCCATCAGCACAGAGAATAGAAAGGGACAGACAAAAGCTGCTTTCAATAGCATTACATATACAAATAACTTAAAAATAACTTAAAAACCAAAGAATCGTTTCCTTTATTAGGCAAATAAAGGGATCCTGTCATGTATTGTTTCTCCGATTCCTTGTAACCAGAGAAGGCACCACTGGGTGCTATTCTCATATCTACTAGGGCAGGGGTGCCCAGGACGTCGATCGCGGTCTACCAGTAGCTCCCTGTCATGTTCCTGGTAGACCGCGACCTGAGCAGAGGTTACAGACACTGGAGGCGGAGCTGGCTGAGCAGAGGGGAGGGACATGGGAGGCGGGGCAGGCCGAACAAAGGGGAAGACATGTGCATGCTGAGCAGAGGAGAAGGGTAAGCACAGGGGAAAGACAAGGGAGGTGGGGCGGGCTGAGCAGACAGGAAAGACACTGGAGGCGGGGTGGGCTGAGCCGAGGGGAAAGACAAGGGAGGCGGGCCGGCTTAGCAGAGAGGAAAGACATGGGAAGCGGGGCGGGCTGAGCAGAGGGCAAAGACTTAGGAGGCAAGGCTGGCTTAGCAGAGGGAAAGACAAGGGAGGCGGGGAGGGCTGAGCCATGGGGAAAGACAAGGGAGGCGGGGAGGGCTGAGCAGAGGGGAAGGACGTGTGAGGCAGGGTGGGCTGAGCAGAGAGGAAAGACACGGGAGGGAGAGCTGGCTGAGCAGAGGGGAAGAATGAACAGAGGGCATAAAAATGATGAGGGATGAGCTGAGAGCAGCAAGCACTGAGGGAGAGGCAGTGTGTTTAAATTTCATAACCTGCCGTATCTTGTAAAATCAACATGGTAATTAGGGGGTGTGGCCACAAAAATCAGCATGATACAAAAAAATTCTGCTGCGTGTTTTCATGGTAGATCTCCTGATGGGAGCCAGGTGTCGAGAGTAGATCCCATTGTAACCTAGTCTGGGCACCCCTGTACTAGGGAGTTATCTTGTAATAGGGAGCTGCTATTTTGTTACTTTCCCATTGTTCTGATGATAGGCTGCTGGGGAGTAAAGGAAGGGGGGTGATAACACTGCAACCTGCAGTGCAACAGTAAAGAGTGACTGAAGTCCATCAGAGCACAAGTCACATGACTGAAGACAGCTGGGAAACTGACAATATGTCTAGCCTCATGTCAGATTTAAAAATTAGATATAAAAAATAAAAACGTTTGCTCTTTTGAAAAATGGATTTCAGTACAGAATTCCACTGGAGAAGTGCTTTTAACTGATTCATTTTGGAATTCCCCCTAGTGAAGTTTTTGGATGATACAGACTGCTATGTCCTAAGACATAGTAACACAGTAAAGACACTCTTCCTTCGAGTTTAACCGATTTGACAATAGAAAAGTGGTCTTTTATTTTTTTAGGTTTTGAGAAAAAATACTTTTTTCATTTCTTTCAAACTTGAACTATTAATCTAGTTGCAGTCAGAGTAGAGGATCAATTAAATGGAATAAAGAAAGCTAAGCAGTTATATATAAGATCAACAATAAAAAAATAGGGTTTGTTTGTTTTGTTGACTACCTCAACAAACATATTTCATGCTTAGCTGCAAGTTAGAATCAGGAAGCATGGCAGTTAATATGTAAATAAATAATGAGGACTAAGGGTAGGGACAGACAGGGAGATTCGGGGAGATTCTGTCGCCTGGCGTTTTTAGCAGGCGACAATCTCCCGGAATTTCCTTCTCCCTGTCTGCCGCTAGTAAAAGGGACAAAGCGCCAGCGCCTGTGCACACGCTGCGCGGCGATTTCCGGAATCGCCCGAAGATACCTCGTGAGGAAACTTCGGGCGATTCCGGGAATCGCCGCGCAGCGTGTGCACAGGCGCTGGCGCTTTGTCCCTTTTACTAGCGGCAGACAAGGAAATTCGGAGAGATTGTCGCCTGCTAAAAACGCCAGGCGACAGAATCTCCCCGAATCTCCCTGTCTGTCCCTACCCTAAATAAAACCTTACTTAGAATAGGTCAATTGATAATATACTGAGAGTAAATATATAGATGTATATACAAGTATAGGGTCTATTATCCAGAATGCTTGGGACCTGGGATTTTCTAGAGAAAGAATCTTTCCATAAAGTCTGCTAAAAAATTTTTTAGCCAATTAGAGTGATTTGCCATAAAAAAGGATAAATGCTGTATTACTAGAAAAAAAAAGTACTGTTTTATTATAACAGAGAAATATTTTTTTTTATTTATAATTCTTTGCTTAAAATGACCCTCCTGCAATTTGGAAATTTCTGGATAAATAATTTCTAGATAATATGACCTCATATGTGTATAATAATAATGATTTTTGTTCAAAAAGATTTATAGATGTCACAATATACTATGGGCTGCAATAGTTATATTGTGATTTGCATGTATAAAACATAAATTTGAACTGGACCCAACCACACACTGGAAAGTTTCCAGACAAGTTATTATATTTTATACTCACACTATCTTCCAAATCACCAGATTTCCAACCCTTTAACAGCATTTTAGAAGCAGGGATTTGAAGTTCATTCTCTAGGATCTGTTTGATGTCTCCTGCAAAATGTAAAATAAAGCAAAAAACAGAAGCCATTTGGTAAGTACTGGAAACAAAATCCAATGCTTTTATTGTTTTGAAGCTCTGTACAATACTATGTTCCAAATTAAGACTGAATGTGAGTAATTAAGGGCAAAAAATGGGTTAAAAAAAAACTGGTATATATCTAAATAAATCAAACTGATTACAATAGAGATGTGGCATACTGTTGTGGTATGCTCCACTATTGCTGTTACTTTTTTAAAACAAAAACAGTGGTTTGTTAAAGGGGTTGTTCAACTTTGAGAACACTTTAGTATGAGTGATAATCTGAGATAATTTGCAATTGGTTTTCATTTTCTATTATTTATGGGTTTTGAGTTATTTAGCTTTTTATCTAGTAGCTCTCCAGATTGCAACCTGGTAGCTAGGGTACAAATTACCCTAGCAAACATGCACTGATTTGAATAAGAGACTGGAAAATGACTAGGAGTGGCCTAAATAGAAAGAGGAGTAATAAAAAATAGCACTAAATATATTTGTAGCCTTACTGAGCATTTTTAGACGGGGTCAGTGACGTCCATTTAAAAGCTGCAAAGATTAAGAAGAAAAAGGCAAATAATTATAAAACTATAGAAAATAAATAATGAAAACCAAATGAAACGTTGCTTAGAATTGGCCATTCTATAAGATACTAAAAGTTACCTTAAATGTGAACCACCCCTTTAAGTATAGCGTTGTTATTCTATCCTAATCTCAATGCAACAATATCTTTAGTCCAGGGCCAAAATGCTTCAAGCCCACTGTTATGAAGTAAGCCCTGGAGTCAACCCTGCAGCCATCATATTGTTTTGCCTTAATGTAGATTACTAGCACATTCACCAACCCACACACTCAGCAAGTACCAGTCCACAGACCAGGTTCCAGGTGTCAATATACAGTGTGGGAAACATGCAGAGCATCACCCCCAAGAGTCAAGCACACAAGCCCAGCAACAAAGTACTGGACTAATTTGATTTCCATAAACTCATTACATTAAAAATAATACTAAGGGGCAGATGTACTAAGCTCGGGTGAACGATTCGAATAAGAAAATTGTTCGACCATTCCATGGTCGAAGCACTTGCCCTTTAGAAATTTATTCGATTGCCTACTACACCAGATTAAACCTACCGAGTTTCTATATTTTCATATGGGAAGCTCCCATAGGCTTTTTCTAAGTTTTTCGTAAAATCGGATGAATTTGTACGATTTTTTTGTGAAATCGGATGTTTAGTGTGATTTCGAGGGTCGAATTCAAGGGTTTTTAACCCTCGAAATTTGACCCTTGATAAATCGGCCCCTAAATATTATCAACAATAAAACTACAAATTAACTGCAAAAGCAATATGCCTCTTACCATTAATCCGTTTTTTTTTTTTTTCCCAATTCATATGTATTCCAGGGACCTCCTTCCTGCTATGTCTCTTAGCACATGATAAGAGACACACACACACATATTATATGCAGTATATACACATACACACACACACACACACCAAAAGATCTTTAGTAGACTATATTTAGACACAACTAAGCTTTATCCTAAATATCCCCATGGCTCTGGCACTATTTATTATGCAACACAAGAAACACTGGACAGAATCTAGGAAGGAGCTGCAAGAATGAGTAGACCACTGCTTCTATATAAATTAATAGCAAAAGTGAAAGTTGTCCTCACCTCTTGAAATGTTTTAAAGGAGGGCTTGCTTTTACAGTGGGACCACATATTATAAGCAAATAAAAAATGCCCCTCTACTCATCCTTTCCTAGTTGGAGTGCTACTGTACGTTTTTCAAAAGTCTCTGAAGTATCTTTATACTATAACAGAAAATATACAATGTAACATATACAATGCAGAGGAAAACTCTCCTTAGCAATACAAAAAATGTTGTTTCATTAAGTGTAAACATAGTTATATAGTTAAATCAGATTTTAAAAAAGTCCATCTAGTTCAACCCTTCCAAATGAAACCCAGCACCGATACACGCACACACACTACCACACTCACATATGCACTCATATAAACTATACATACCCATATCTATAATAACTGCAGCTTTTATTATCACAATAGCCTTTGACATTATACTTGTCCAAGGAATCATCCAATCCACTCTTAAAAGCATTAACAGAATGAGCCATCACAACATCACCTGGAAGTGCATTCCACAAGCTCACTGTCCTCACTGTGAAGAACCACCTACGCTGCTTCAAATGAAAGTCCTTTTCTACTAGTCTGAAGGGGTGGCCTCTGGTGCGGTGATCCTCTTTATGGGTAAAAAGGTCCCCTGATATTTGTCTATAATATCCTCTAATGTATTTGTATAATATAATCACGTCCCCTCGCAAATATATTTTTTTCTAGAGAAAACAACCCCAAGCTTGACAGTCTACCCTCATAATTTAGGGATTCTGTCATGATTTTTAGTATGTAGTTTTTATTTCTAAATTACACTGCAAATTATTCACTCTACCATGTAAAATGTTGAATGAACCAGCAAGTGCATAATCTTGCATTTATCAGCATTGAACCGCATTTTCCAGTTTGCTGCCCAGTTTCCCAACTTAGATTAATCACTCTGCAAAGTGTCAGCAGCCTGCATGGAACCTATAGTTCTGCACAATTTTGAATCATCAGCAAAAACAGAAACAGCACTTTCAATGCCCAAACTACAATTTGTAGTGTGGAGAGCTCAACCCTCTTCGAATATAACTGTGTAGGACGCAGGTGCCAATACTGGAAGACCCTCACCTGCTTCAGGTCAATTGGTGCATATAGAAGAAGAAATCCAGTAGCACACTGTAGTTGGTGTCCTTCAATTTTGAAATCTAACATGGGGCTAGACATATTGTCAGTTTCCCAGCTGCCCCCAGTCATGTGATTAGTGCTCTGATAAACTTCAATCTCTCTTTACTGCTGTATTGAAAGTTGGAGTGATGTCACCCCCCTCCCTTCCCACCCCCCAGCAGCCTAATAAAAGAACAGTGAGAAGGTAACCAGACAGCAGCTCCCTAACACTAGATAACAGCTGCCTGGTATATCTAAGAACAACACTCAGTAGTAAAAGTTAAGTTCCACTGAGACTGATTCAGTTACATTAAAGGAACATAAAGAAAATATCATGCTGTGTTGCCCTGCGCTGTTTAAACTAATCTGCTTGCTTCAGAAACACTAATATAGTTCATATAAACAAGCTGCTAAGTAGCAATGGTGGAAAACGGCTATATGGCACAGGATAAGTAATGGATAACAAATAACATTATGTTCTACAGAGCTTATCTGTTATCTGCTGAGTAACTTGAGCCTTTTCCCCTTTGACTAGTTGCCCCCTTGGCTACACAACAGCTTATTTATATAAACAATAGTAGTGCTTCTGAAGCAAACACAGTAGTTTTATCAGTGCAGGGCAACACTAAATCATATTTTTATTACTTTAAAACAATTTCATTTTTTGATGTTACTGGCCCTTTAAGTAGAAGAAATAGCCTAACAGAAAGAAGTTCCATTCTGAAGTGCTGGCACAAGTCACATGACTGGGGGCAGGTGGGAAACTTACAATATGTCTAGCCCCATGCCATATGTCAAATATAAAAAAATCTGTTTGCTCTTTTGTGAAATGGATTTCAGTACAGAAGTCTACTGGAGCAGCACTATTAACTGATGCGTTTTGAAAAAAACATGCTTTCCCATGACAGTATCCCTTTAAACACAAGCACACATGCAAAGCCCAGTCTCAATTAAGGTTACCACCTTTTCTGGAAAAAAATACCTTACTATATATTTATCTTTTTTCCTTATTAATAACATTGGGATCAACCATAATTTTTACTAGCCGGGCCGGTAATATACCAGCCAGGTGGCAACCCTAGACTCAATCCAAAGATATATTTTACATTTAATAAACCATGACACAATCTGCATCATGATTAGTGAGCACTGGCTGCTTACAATGTCAGAACGGCTTGTTATATGCACAGCAAAGTATCCCAACCCATACAATACCAATATGCGTAATGAAGGTCCCCAATAAGGGTTTTCTAATAATATTGGATACTTAATTGCAGGGCCGGGCCTAGGAGCAGGTAGAATAGGCACATGCCTAGGGCGCAAAGCTGGGGGGGGGTGCCATGCACACACCTTCTCTGCCTCCTAGCCCCTAGTCCGGTCCCTGCTTCCTGCTGTGTACAGAGCCTTTTCACTCATGCGCGCATGTCACGTCCACGAGCGTGTCGATTTTGCCTTTTTACGCTTGCGCATGTGTCTTTTTCGGGGGGCGTGCGCCTATGGGGTGCTGGGACCAGCCAGGTGGCTCAGGGTGCTTGGTCGGTCTGGCCCTGCGTTGCTTCATTGCTGAAGCTTTATGCCTTACCTACAGTAAATTACTTAAGTTCCATGTCTTACCTACAGTGCAGCTGTCTTCTAGAACTACATCTGCTGTTTTGTCTCTGTACTCAACTTTAAAGTTCAGCATTCGGGACAGCCGTTCAACAATCTGCCGTGACGGAACCACAGGACGAAAAGCTGAAGTGGAGGATGAAGGCAGGGAAGAAGAAGAAGCAGCAGCAGCTGTAGTGGCTGTTTGGGCAGCAGTACTAAATACCTGATTTGGCAAGGAATCACTGCTGTATTCGCTGAAAAAAGAAAACATTTTGCATGAAGGGACAATAGGGTCAATATCATTTTTTATACTTTGCTAAAAAATGCCCCAAGCCCAGGTACAAAAAATAATAATAATAAATCTGCCCGTTCAACCCTTGATTAAAAAAACCTTTTCAGGAAAAAGCCTTTTTAAGAGAAGATGGCCCCTGTGAACTATGCTGGAGGGGACCTACACAGAAGGGTAAGTAGCAACTTAGGGACAATAGCCCGGGGGGAGGTATAGGCCAGGGGGTAGAGGTAGGCCGGAGTAGAGGTAGGCCAGGGGGGTTGAATTCCATTTTAAGCTTGTATCTGCAGAATAAAATATAGCACAACACTGTTTACATTTGTAGCAAGAGTATACATATAAATATCAAAAAATTTTTGCACAGAGGCAAATCTGTAGAAGATAATAGTAAAAACTACAAAAACGATAACTATAGCAGAATTGGCTAATACAAGTGCTTCTATGACAATTATCTGCTGGTGTTGAAAATCTGTCAATATACATACACATTGTACACATCTTTGCATAGCTGCTGAAAAAAAGACAGGCTTGTTTATATACATGATTTATTTTTATGCCTTTTTACTAATAGTTAATAAGCTAAGTATGAATATATTGGTTCAGGTTATTTTTAAGGTGAAAGCTGTGGTTATACATACCTCTGTAATATACCATTTTCCTGTGGTATAACACCATTTATTGCTGCCTGCAGATGAAAGAGACGTGTCAGTATAAGCCAGCTTGCTGATGAGCACAGAGGGTGTAAGGTAAGAAGCTTACCATAAATGGCAGTTTTCCAGTTACCCTAACCAGCACACAGACATACATTTAAGTTACAAATTTAAAAAAATTGTAGGCCTTGTTGCTAGTGTTGCCACCTTTTCTTTAAAAAAAAATACCAGCCTATATATTTAGCTTTTTTTCCTATTAATAACATTGGGATCAGTCATCAAAAATACCGGTCAGGCTGATAAAACACCGGTCAGGTGGCAACCCTACTTGTTGCTCTTAATAATTTTGATGTCTTAATATTTGCACACATAGTTTTTGCAATATGAGCACATAATTAGGAATACTGTTATGCAATTTAATAACATTTACAGTAGAAAATGAAAAACTGTAATTAACAAAATATTGCATGCATGGCTTCATAGGGATGAGCAAACTATTGTCTATGTAACACAGAGAGAAAGAAAGAAACAGTAGTTTTACACACTTTGGGGCAGATTTACTAAATTCACATGAAGGATTCGAAGTTCGATTGAATTTTCAAAAAGATTTGAATTCGAATTTTCAAATGTTTTTGAAGACCTCTTCGACCAGTGAATTTTGAAAAATCGATTGAATCGAATGATTCGAATAAAAATCTATTCGACTATTCGACAGTCGAGGTACTTCCACTTTAAATTTTTATTCGACTGCCTAGTTCGCCAGATGAAAGCTACCGAATTGGGTTTAGTTGTTTTTGATCGAATAAAAATATTCGATCGAACTGTTCGAATAGTTCGACCAATCAAATTGCGGTAAAATCATTCGAATTCACATGATCGAATTCGAGGGGTTTTAAACCCTCAAATTCGACCAATAGTAAATCTGCCCCTTTGTGTTGCCTAACCAGTGCTTCTATACTCACAGACTGTTGTGAAACGGATAAGAAGTATACAATTTAACAAAAACACATTTGTGCATATTCCTATTGCATGTAAAGTTGCTGTGTTAGCCAGTAAAAATGTTACAGGGCAACCCTAGTGAAATAAAAAAATAACAAAAGTGGTATAAAGGTGATACCTGTATTGACTAACTAATATAATCATAGCAAGCTTTCAGAACATTATAGTTCCGCTCTCCAGCTGATTTTGAAAAAGGAACTATAATGTTCTGAAAGCTTGCTATGATTAGTATATAGTAGGTATCACCTTTATACCACTTTTGTTATTTTTTTATTTCAAAAGGGTTGCCCTGCATATTCCTATCCAACACTCCCATAATAGTTAAGTTTAGGTACAGTCAGCATTAGCTACTTTAAAGGAGAGGGAACGTCATATCCCACTTGGGGGTGCCAAATGTTAGGCACCCCCAAGTGAATGTATTTGTTTACCTGACACCCCAGGCCAGTGCTCCTATCAGCAGGGTTATTCTAGAGCGCACCACAAAACAATCCTCTTCCAGCTTTTTCTTTCATCTCGCAGCAGCACATGCACATTAGAGTGAAAAGTCGAACTTTAACTAAAAAGACGGCTATTTCATCTTACTGCACATGCATCTGCCCTGGGAAATGGTGGAAGATGATCGCTCTGCGTTGCTCTCTGGAAGAAGCGTCAGGCCAGTGCAGTTTTCTGCTGAAAGGAGCACTGGCCTGGGGTTTCAGCTAAGTATATACAATTACTTGGGGGTGCCGAATTTGCAAGTGGGATATGACTTTCCTTCTCCTTTAAAGGGAACATATTTTCCACCAAAACAATGCTTTTACAGCTTTCATTGCTTTGTTTAAGCCCCAGAAAATTGCACATTTTATTTGAAGAATGTACAGAAAATACAGTTTGTAGCAATGGATATTTTTTTAGCATTCTGACGACATACAGGCACTGTCAAAATAGATCAGGCCATTGTTTCAGTTATTCCATTAAAGCAGGGGTCCCCAACCTTTGTTACCCGTGAGCCACATTCAAATGTAAAGAGTTGGTGAGCAACACAAGGATGAAAAAGTCCCTTGCGGTGCCAAATAAGGGCAGTGAATGGCAATTTGTTGGCCTCTATCTGGACTGGCAGCCTACAGGAGACTCTATTTGGGAGTATACATAGGTGTTATGCAATTAAAACTTGCTTTCAAGCCTGGAATTCAAAAATAAGCAGCTGATTTGAGGCCAGAGAGCAACATCCAAAGGGTTGGAGAGCAACATGTTGCACACGAGCTACTGGATGGGGATCACTGCATTAAAGCCATAAGGAAGCGAGTCCAACAGCTATGATCATTAGAACGCAAACAGGAGTATGACTTTGTGCTTGATTCAACATGCTAAACACTTCCTCTCTCTCTCCCTCTCTATATATGCATATTTGCTTGAAAAACAAGGTTTATTTAGCCAACGTTTCGGTCCCACACAGGAACTTGAATTATATATATAAATATATAAAAGCTTTCCCTTTAAGAGGTAGTAGAACTACAATACACAGGCACAGTACATAAAAATAGATTAATTGGACGCCAGGAGGTTCTTTGGTGAAACAGAACAGGTTTTCATTACGTCATAGACAAATATCCCCAGGTTTACTCACGTATGAGGCAATTAGGCAATAGCTGATGGTATCACAGAACAGACAAAATCAACTTAGAAAGATCACACAATTCAGACAGATGATTGTAACTCACAGAGGTATCAGCAGTCAAGCGTACATCAATTCCCATAAGACTGATATAGTGTGGGTATCGGGCTCACCACTGGAGTAGTTAGTAAGACGAAGTCTAAAGCCTAACACCCTATCCACCGAGTCCCTGCACTAAAGGCAAACGAGGAAACCTTTGGGAAGACAATCCTCGACGGAGCGACAAATGCTCTTGCTAAATAAATCTTTCTTTCTTACTCTCCTAGACAGTCTATTACAGGTTCTAATCTGAGCTAGCTAGTCCTCGTACACAGGGTTTCCTGGTACCCGACAGGTCCCTTCAGGGCATTTGGCTTTACTGGGCCTTAGTGTACCCAGGCTCCATCAAATTTTTTTAGAAGTGTTTTTTGATCGAAAACAGACCGTTTTTGATCGAATAGGTACATTTTCGATCGAAATAAAACTTTTGAATCGTTCGATTGAATTGTTCGATTCAAACGATTTACTCCAGAAAAATTTGATTTTTTTTTTTAGGCTAAAACAGCAATTCGGCAGGTTTACGGTGGCAAAGGGTCGAATTTGAATTTTTTTACTTTATTCAAATTTTTACTTCGACCCTTGATAAATCTGCCCCTTAGTCTACTAGAAAATCATTAAATAAACCCAATAGGCTGGTTTTGCCTCCAATAAGGAT
>CM044438.1:76226567-76266718 GCA_024363595.1 Xenopus borealis
TTATGGACACAGCACACCCCTGTAGATTTTATATCACTTATTTTAGGTATGTGTAACAATAGTGACCTGTAGGGAGGTCAAATGGCACATTGGTTCACATTTAGGTTTGGGGGATACACACCCACAACACCAATATGAACATGTCCTAGGGGTAACCACACTATTTTAACTATTGGCTTTACTCCTCGTTGTGGCCACTAGGGAATATTTTGCTCCCACACAAGGGAATATTTTGCTCCTATACATTGTTAATATATTCTATTTAGACCTCCCATGCATACAACCTTCCTGCATATAGTCCTAAGACCTAGTAATGGTTAAGCTCCTGTCCCACCTGATAGATATGAGAAATATATAATTTATTAACCAAAATAATTAGTGAAGTACGCAGTAAGGCCTGAATACACATACATGATATATGGAAAATAAAAAAGCTATTTAACGAAGTAAGGATCTTACACTGTGGTAGACTGCTACATTGTGCTATATACTTTCTAGTTATTGACATTATTGCAACATTAAATTCTATGCTGTGTAATAATTTAATAAGAAAACATAGTTGCAAAATGTCTTGTTTTATTGGGTGTACTAGTGAGGGGATTGATTGTCTAGTAAATAGGTATGCATCATTATGATTGACTGTTTGTATTGATGGTTTTAAAAGAGGAGTACTACTGTTAAATAAAACACCAATTATGTAACACTTACCAGCTGTTCTTCCCGCCTCCGTTGGATATTTAAGGCGGTCTTTGTACTCTATTTGTCACTCTGAGGAAGGCCTTCAGTAGGCCGAAACGTTAGTCCCATGCAATAAAATTTTCTACTTTTATAAGTCCTGTGAGTGCGGATCCTTTTGCAATTGATATATATATATATATATATACATATATATATATATATGACTGAATGACCAATCGCCATGGCACGACCAATGTCGGGACACTCCACACATGATCCTAAAATCATATGATTGGATCTTTGCGTCTATCGCCAGCTTTAGGCAAATAAAAACATGAAACTGAAAGTTCCTAAAGTAGTTGTGTCTGCAACTTTCCTGATTATACAGTCTAAGGGGCAGATTTACTAAATTCACATGAAGTATTCGAAGTTCGATCGAATTTCAAAAAGACTCTAATTCGAATTTAAAAATGTTTTTGAAGGCCACTTCAACCAGTGAATTTTGAAAATTCAATCGAATCGAATGATTCGATAATTCGAATAAAATTTCATTTGAATACTTTAAATTTTTATTCGACCACCTAGTTCGCCAGATCAAAGCTACCGAATTGGGTTTCATTATTTTTGATCGAATAAAAATTTTCAATCGATCGATTCGAACGATATATCGATCAAATATTTCCTATTCGACCGTTCGACCAATCGAATTGCGGTAAAATCCTTCGACTTCGATATTCAAATATCAAGTACATGCCCAGGTATTACACAAAAATCTGTGTATTCCTCTTGGCAAGTTATACATACCTTGTGGTTATTTTTAAAAAAACAACTCTGAAACATCAGATGATGCTTTAATTGCCTTAAGTGTATTTACAGTAAAATCCCCTTTTTATGTTTTTCAGGGGACCAGAAAAATGTGTTAATGCAACCTTTTCTTCAAGTAATGAAAGGATTTAAGCACAAGAGCCTGTTTTACTTTGAAATACAATTTTTACTGTTTTAATAGCAAAAGAATTAAGAATTGCAGCCTTAATTTTACATTATGGGGAGGTATGTGCCTCTCTGCAAGTCACATGCACAACCTAAAGCAGGTGCAGACTAATTGGAATTGACTATTTACAGACAGAGCCATGACAAAATATACATCTGTTTAGTATTTTTAACTATAACAAATCACAATTTAATTAAAGGGCACCTATCGCTAAAAAAAGTTACCCCCAACCAAAGGTGCGGGCTGATGGAGCCCCCATTCCAGTTGGGGGTACCAGTACTTTTTTTTTTTTTAAATGCCCCCCCCGCCAGCGAAGGCAAACTCGCACCGGGAGGGAGCTCCTGGTGCGAGCCGCCATGACAGTGGATGCACATGTGCATTAAAAAAAGCGGCCCCAAATAGAGACCGCCGCTTTTCACTATGCACATGCGTGTGATGTCACTTGCGCATAAATGCGCCTGCGCGTCCACTGTCATGGTGAGTTTGCCTGCTCTGGCGGGGGGGCATTTTTTTGTACTGGTATCCCCAACCGGAATGCAGGCTCTATCAGCCCGCACCTTTGGTTGGGGGTGACTTTTTTTAGCGATAGGTACCCTTTCATAATAACCAACGGACATTTTTGGGAACAAAATTTTTATGTTGCTGGGCAACTAATCTCCCTGAATCAGACCGTGTGTCTCTGCCCTTAAAGGGTACTGTAATTTTCATTAGTTCTGTTCAAGAAACTGGGGGAAAAAAATATGTGACTATAGGATCCATGATCAGAATTACCTGATTATTGACGAGTGTATTCCAAGCAACTTTTCAATCTTTTTTTCATTATCAGTTTTACTGTTATTCTGAACTATTAACATTCCTATTCTAACTATTTCCAGCATTCAACTTAAAAATTCTATTTGGGTGTCAGGCTCACTGACCATGGCAAAAAAATAAATAAAAAGATTTTTTTTTTTTTAATAGCGATTCCTTGTTTTCAGCGCTTTTCCTGATGATATTACTTTAAAATTATTCCCTGGTTGCTAGGGTAATTAAGGCCTAGCCACCAGAAAGCAGTTGAAATTCCAAACAAGAAACGTGCAGAACAAAGAATAAGATTGCAACATCAACATCCTTACCCTTCAACACGTAGACACAATGGTCAAGAACTGTTCATATAATGGGGCTGTCATTAAATACCCATGTATTCCTGGAGTCCATTAAAAATAGA
This sequence comes from Xenopus borealis, assembly GCA_024363595.1. NCBI lineage: Eukaryota > Metazoa > Chordata > Amphibia > Anura > Pipidae > Xenopus > Xenopus borealis. Next base: position 76,229,444 of record CM044438.1, read on the forward strand.
GGAATGAAGCTATCTTTGACAAGCTCAGTAAGCAGAAATATAGAATACCCAAAAGCCATGAATATCTTGTAAATCATATCCTTATAAACAGTGACTAGTGATGTCATAAATTATAAACAGTGAATAGTGATGTCATTTTTGTCACATGACACTAAAACTTGTGTATTATAAAAAATAAAGTACCCCTTGCTGGAAAATATGAGGATATTAGAAGCAACTTCAGAGTTCCGTGACCTGTATAAAAGCACTTGGCCTTTATCCAACTCCTCAGTGACTTATAATATCCTTATATTTTACAATAGGGGGTACTTTATTCACTATATTATTCACTCAGTTACTTAAAGGGGTGATCCGCCTTTAAGTTAATTTTTAGTATGTTATAGAATGACCAATTCTAAGCAGTTTCAATTGGTTTTCGTTATCTAGTTTTTATCGTTTTTTTTTTACTATTTGCCTTTTTGTACTCTTTCCAGCTTTCAAATGGGGGTCACTGACCCCATCTAAAGACAAATGCTCTGTAAAGCTACAACTTTTTTATTCATCTCCTATTCATATCCCAGTCTCTTATTCAAATCAGTGCTGGATTGCTAGGGTAATTTGGCCAGCTTGCTGAAATTGCAAACTAGAGAGCTGTCAAATAAAAAGCAACCAATTGTCTCCGATATCCCTTTCTACATCATACTTAAAGTTGAACAGCCCCTTTAAGTACATTTGTAGCCCTCAATGCCAGAGGTAAAGTAGATACTCTTTAGGGCAGGGATCTGGATCTACCAGTAGACCTTTAGCTGGTGATCAGTAGATCTCAAGACACTGTCGACAAACAGCTTGTCTATTGTCAATTCAGATATTACAATAAAGTTACATATGAAATACTTGTTTGTTACATATAGTAATATACATTTCTCATAAATCAATATAATTTTTTCTATGGAACAGTGCTAACAATGATTTTACGAATGTAGATCATAACGTGATAAAATCATTAAAAGTAGACATTAGTAAAGTATGGGCACTCCTGCTTTAGGGCAACACTGAAATAGGTTTCACCTTTACTTTATAGGCATTCATAATTGGGCATTAACTTGTGTACACAAAAGAACCCACTGCAACATTTCAAATGGTCTTTGCTATATAACATGGATATATATGGATTTCTCACTCAGTCTGAATAACCTGTATCTGCTCTAGTTCTATATTAGATAACTCATGTCACAGAAAATGTATGACTGTATTCATATAGTGACCACAACCTGTCCAATTATTAAACAGTGGAGAAGGCTGGAGTTCAGTGCATGTTTGTGACACAAAGAGCTCTCTATAGGCAGAAATAAAAGCAGTTTTCATTACACGGTGGAGCCAATCTAATCGCTTGTTGCCTGAATGATGACTCTGCATTTTTCTACTTGGCAATTGTGCAAGGAAAACAGTGGAAAAGGAGGGAGGGAGTGAGCTCCAGCTCTACACTCTACTATTTTCATAAATAAATAACCGTGAACTTGGCTTTCTAACGTTCTGAAATCAAAGCTCAACAACCAACGGTCACAATTGTCTCATGAAAACTCTATGTTTAGCTCTTTCTGCAAATTATATAGTTCCTAAAAAGGGTAGCAGCTTCTTACTAACGTATGCGCTACAGAATAAAAAAACCTCCTGGAGGTTTAGTATTTTTCCATCTCTAATTTAATGCATTTCACCCTGGGCCCATTAAGGCTAAGGCCAGACGGGGAGATTCGGGGGCATTTTGTCGCCTGGCGACTTCTCGCCGCGACTTGTAGCCCCCGAACCTCCCCGAATAGCCAAGTAAGCAAGCGCACCGGCGTTGCTTGAAAATGCCGTCGCGTATCCACACGGAGCAGCGCGCTTTTTGAAATTGCTCCAAATTGCCTCGCCAGAAAAAAAAAAAAAAAAGCGCGCCGCTCCGTGTGGATACGCGCCGGCATTTTCAAGCAACGCCGGTGCGCTTGCTTACTTGGCTATTCGGGGAGGTTCGGGGGCTACAAGTCGTGGCGAGAAGTCGCCAGGAGACAAAATTCCCCCGAATCTCCCCGTCTGGCCTAGCCCTAAGATGTACAATGTGGTTTAGTCCTACCACACCTGAAGGGGTCTGTCCTTGTTCATTGACCAGTCTAATGATATATATTACCCAATATAATATGTGTTTATTCAAACTTGTCAGTGCTTTTAAACTTACAGTAGAACCTTGATTTTATGGTTTCCCTGAATTGAAACCATTTTGTTGTGGTCCCATTCAGACAAGCTGCATTTATTCCTCCTGGATTTTACATTTTCCCAAAATTTACAACATTATGATCCTCTGAAATATGTAAAAGCACGGTTCTGCTTTATTTGTAAAATTATATACACTAAATGGCAGTGTGTTGGGAGTTTCCTTAAGTGAGAAGGATCTTGGGGTTTTTATAGATAACAAGTTGTCAAATTCTGGGCAGTGTCATTCTGTAGCTACTAAAGCAAATAAAGTTCTGTCTTGCAAAAAAAAGGGCATAAACTCAAGGGATGAAAACATAATTATACCTCTTTATAGATCCCTAGTAAGGCCTCATCTGGAGTATGCAGTGCAGTTTTGGACTCCAGTCCTTAGGAGGGATGTAAATGAGATGGAGAGAGTGCAGAGACGTGCAACTAAACTGGTTAGAGGGATGGAAGACTTAAAGGGCAAGGAAAGTCTAAAATAGAATAAGGCTAGAAATGCTGTATTTTGTATACTAAATATAAACATGAACTTACTGCACCACAAGCCTAATCAAACAAATGATTTATGCTTTCAAAGTTGGCCACAGGGGGCTGTCATCTAGTAACTTTGTTATACATCTTTGCAAGACTAGACTACATACACATGCTCAGTGTAGTCTGGGCTTCTTAGGGATCGTCATAAATGATAAAAAAACAAAGCTGCTTGTGTTCTGCATGGCTGGTAAGTAAGGCAGGGGCTCCCCCTGCTGTTCATAAGTATGATTGTTTCCCTACCAAAAGTTAGGGACAGTCTGACAATTCCTATCCACAGCACTAAATGAAGGGAGAATTTCACTGCATACAGTCAGGTTTCTTATAAAAACGGTACACATTTTTTAATTAAAGTATATTGGAGATAGATTTCTTTTTCATTAAAGAAAGTAAAAATGGGATTTTATTTCTTTGCCTTTCCTTGCCCTTTAAATTATGAGGGGAGACTGGAAAAAAGGTGCTTGCGAGGGGACACGATTACACTTTACAAATACATTAGAGGACATTATAGACAAATATCAGGGGACCTTTTTACCCATAAAGAGGATCACTGCACCAGAGGCTACCCCTTCAGACTAGAAGAAAAGGACTTTCATTTGAAGCAGCGTAGGTGGTTCTTCACAGTCAGGACAGTGAGGTTGTGGAATGCTCTGCCGGGTGATGTTGTGATGGCTGATTCTGTTGATGCTTTTAAAGGGGGCTTGGATGATTTTTTTTTGTACAGACATAATAATATCAAAGGCTATTTTGATACTAAACTCTATAGTTAGTATAGCTATGGGCATATCGGTTTGTGTGAAAGTGTGGAGGGGTGTGTGTGTGTATGTATGCTGGGTTTTAATTTGGAGGGATTGAACTTGATGGACTTTGTCTTTTTTCAACCCAATTTAATTATGTAACTATGTAACTCCTGGTTGTTACTTTTTAAACGATTGCAAGTCTGAGTTCCCCAGAAAAGACTGTTAATCAGTTGCCTTGTCTTAAAGGGATCCTATCATGATAAAAAAACATTTTTCAACATGCATCGGTTAATAGTGTTGTTCCAGAAGAATTCTGCATTGAAATACATTTCTCAAAAGAGCAAACAGATTTTTTTTATATTTCCTTTTGAAATCTGACATGGGGCTAGACATATTGTCAATTTCCCAGCTGCCCCAAGTCATGTGACGGAGGGGCATTTGCCTGGGGGGGCAGCTAGGCTGGGAGGGAGGAAGGGGTAGGGTTTTTTGATTACGGGTTTGTTTCTCCTTGAGGTGGGTGATATCAAGGCAGAGCCAATCGTGTGCCCTAGGGCCCAATGATCGGATCATAATGAAAGCTACAGGTGTTCAGATTGCGGGACTGCATCAACGAACGGATGCTGTCCATGATCCAACTGGATTTTTACCCCTGCCGGATTGAGATCTGGCTAATTCTCGGACAGATAACGATTGGGGAAGCCCATTGAAGGGCCAATAAGTCTGTCAGCAGCTTTAATCTGCCCATGTATGGCCACCTTTACATTGTTTCAACAATCTGAGTCATCAGGGCAGATCATATAAAGGAACAAGCAAACACTACTTTCAATAATAATGCATATACAAATGAATTAAAAACCATATGTAATGGATGTATATAGCAATATAGCTTAGAATTGTTTTTATTTGACAAATTTTTATTTTTTAGACTGACATTGCTTTTACACATGTTATTACTTTTGGGGGCCTGAAACATGAAAGTTAAAATATCACTAACACAAGGCATCAATCTCTAACAAGCTTCTTAGAGTAAAAGCAAAACTTTAAATGAATGCCACATTTATTGCTAGCACCATGACAACACACACAAATAGACATACATCATCATGGCAAATGTTTGCATTACAACTCACAACACTAACTTCCAGAAGAAAAATGACTGTATGTCTTGCTCAGAACCAACTGTATATTGCCACAATTTTCAGAAATTTTTAATAGTTTCATTAAAAGCAAGATGTGCTCATTTGAACCAAACATATGAAGAGGAAAACGGTGTCCCTTTTGCCTGCAAACGTATTGCTATTGCTGAATGACTTCCGATACCAAAGACCGCAAGTGCAGTTAACAATCAGCTGAGTCCCCCATTTAAGGAGTTCTATAACATTAGAAATGACTTAATGGGATCCTGTCATGGGAATGTATCCGTTTATAGTCTGCACTGTAATCGCATTTTCAAAAGAGCAAACAGATTTTCTTATATTTAATTTTAAAATCTGACATGGGGCTAGACATTTTGTCAATTTCCAAAGTGCCCTCAGTTATGTGACTTGTGCTCTGATAAACTTCAGTGACTCTTAAAGGAAAAGTAAATGTTTTTCTTTTTCTTTCTGTAAATTTGCTCTAAACAGCCCCCCAGATTAATGTACCTTAGTCCCTGCTGCAAGTCTGCTCTGGTTTCTGTGTTATCAGCAGCTTCTTTCCCTTCTTCCTGGTGCAGAGTGAAGCCCAGCCCCTTAGCTTACTGAGCAGTCCATTTGCTGCTGTTCCACAATAGAGAGGAAGAGGGAGCCAGTGTTTCATTAGTAAGCTAGTTTCCCCAAGCAAAAGCTGCTACACACACTGCTCTCTGCTATGTCACATTATGCAAATGATCTCCAAGACTAGTCTGAGAGATAAGGTCAGCTCAGAAAGCTAAGGGGCGGGGCTTCACTCTGCACCAGGAAGAAGGTGAAAGAAGCTGCTGATAACACAGAAACCAGAGCAGACTTGCAGCAGGGACTAAGGTACATTAATTTGAGGGGCTGTTTAGAGCAAATTTAGAGATAGAAAAAAAATGTTTACTTGTTCTTTAAGGGCTGTGACACACTAGGCTATTTGGGGAGATTGAGTCACCTGGCGACTAATCGCCTTGATTTTGCGGCGACCAATCTCCCCAAAAGCCTTCCCTCACTCTGCTCTGGCTTAAAATGAAAAATCGCCAGCGCTAATTACACACGGCAATTCGTTTTCCGATGTCGCCCAAAGTTGCCTCGCAAGGAAACTTCGGGTGACTTCGTAAAATTAATCGCTGCGTGTAATTAGCACTGACGATTTTTCATTTTAAGCCAGAGCAGAGTGAGGGAAGGCTTTTGGGGAGATTGGTCGCCGCAAAATCAAGGCGATTAGTCGCCAGGTGACTCAATCTCCCCAAATAGCCTAGTGTGTCACAGACCTTACTGCTGCACTGCAAGTTGGAGTAATAGCACCTCATCCCCCCCCCCCCCCCCCCAGCAGCCCATCAGCAGAACAATGGATAGAATGGTAGATCTAAGAACAGCACTCAATAGAAAATTTCATGTCCTACTGGGACTCCTTTGGTTACACTGAGTAGGAGAAACAATAGCCTGCCTGAAAGCAGTTCCATCCTGAATTCTGCCTCTTTCCAACACACCAATATTTCAACTAAAGAAATACACTTGTTGGGTTAGGAAAAAAAGTTTTACATGGTAGAGTGAATTATTTGCAGTGTAAATAGTGTAATTTAGAAATAAACTAACCTAATAACTACACCATAACAGTCATGACAGAATCCTTTTAATTATGAGCTAAACCTACTACAGGCATTTCTTCCTATGATGGGTTTCTTTTTTTAATGTTTGAGCACTGCTCCAGTAGATTACGGACTATAGCAGCAGCAGGTCAATGATATCTGTGGTCTCCCTATGACTGATAACTCGGAGCAGGATTTTTAACCAGTGGGGTTACTATGGTTTTCCCAAAAATGCAACATGGAATAGTTTATCAAATTTTTATCAAACTCTTTCATTCTGCTTTCGTAGTAATTAATCTTAGAAAAGCATTGCCAATTTTGGGTTTTCTTTAAGTTTGGAAAAAATATTTCAATTACCTGACTACATTAGTGTTGAAATACAAATCACTGTATCTGTGGGTGGCACATTTGGTTTTGGGTTGTGAATTACAGGGAAATCAACCTTCACTGGAGCAGATGTAGTGTTGTTTATGTGTTTATAAAAGTAGTTTAATGCTTTTTAGGATGATCATGAAAGAAACAAATAAGATTTAACTATAAATGGAGCCAGAATGTTAAGGTTCCTTATTTATATTTTAATGAAGCAGTTGAAAGAATGTAAATTTCTAATCTTAATGTGCTTGAAACAATAGTTTTTTCCTGAGGTTTTGGAATGTCCTATAGTTTAAAGGAGAACTAAACCCTTAATTAAAAACCCCTACATAGACCCCCCACACTGCTCCCCCGTCTCCAGCCTAGCTGTTAGTAATTTCCAGGGGTAACAGCTAGGCTGGGGGGGGAGCAGGGAGGGGGTCTATGTAGAGTGGGGGGGGAAGAGTTTGTTTTTAATTAAGGGTTTAGTTCTCCTTTAATCTGAGTTTGCGCTCTGACAAATCACTATTATCAGTAATTTTCATGTCAGGAGTTCTCTGCACTGAACAGCCAAAAAAGATACAATGTTTCGAGCTTAATTGGCTCTTGGCAGAGAGCCCAGGATAGATAATGGATATATTTGTTAAGGTTTTGCCCCTTGGGAGAAGTTAGACTCACAGTTTAAAGGGCAATTCACCTTCATTAGTAAAACTGTAATATAACTTAAAAACATAAAAACTACAGAAACGTGTTCAAACTTTCATAACCTGGCAAATTTTGTAAAATGGGCGTAGCAACTGGGTGGCCGCAAAAAAGGCTGGGCAGTAAATCTTTTTGTCCCTCTTTCTGTTTTCAAAATGTTGGGAGGTATGCAGTTGGATATATAAATATCTGCAAAAAAAACCTATGGGAGGTCCCACAACCTATTTAAATATTAGGAATGACTACAATATCTTAATATTTTCCATGAGGGCAGAGTTTATTAATGTCTTAGTCCCCCTCAAAATAAGCAATATAATACATTCCTGAACTACAAATTAAATTAAGAGCAGTGTGAATATTGTCTGTATATCTAGTGTGGTCCCAGGGTCTTTGCTCCCCATACATGAGTATTTGCGGTTACAGCTTTATACCTCCTTCTTGCTAAAATACTGTAATTGATTTGTTTATCTTGATTCTACATCTGTGAAGGAAAAGTACATATATGAACATATGTAAATTATCCTCGCTCTTTCTTCTTCATACTTTTTTATCTTGACCTTCATACTTGTAACACCGTAGTATAAATATTTAAAATGTGTCCCATGCATGGCAAAAGTAGCGTAGGCAAACACAATACAGATATATAAACAGAAACTGACAAAGTGAGTCAGTAATAACCAAAAGCATTCATTTGCCAGCAGAAGGGCTTCACAGTAAAACATCCTCTGAACCTGTTAAGCATTTTCATTGATTCTAATCCAGCACCTCCAGGGAACATTTATATTTTCCTTTGGAATGTTGTGCACACTTTAAACAAGCCGTGAGTACATGTGACACACTGCTCATAATACCGTCCAGAGGCCACATTACTTCACCTCCACCGGTTCAAGGAGAGCTCACACACAACTTATTATATCAAAAATTAGAAACACCTGCAAAGAATAACACACAGATTCTTGTTTTTAATGAAGTTGAGCATCCCAGCAGATGCAATTTAATCACATGTATTAACATTTTCTAACAGTAAGGAGAGTGTTTTACACATTAACAGTATTTCCTACATTGGCAAATGTACCAGTTTGTCCTAACTACTTTAGGCTAGGGCCACAAGGGGCTGAAATCAGCTGGCTGAATACCGCGGCCAGTAGCCTCCTCTCTTTTCCACACTGAATCGGCTCTTTGCAAACAGATTCTGCAGATTTCACCTCAAAAAGCGAAGACACAGGTCTTCCCCGATACCCGACGAGTCTGTTCACACCAAACTTAAGAAATTTATTTCTTTCCTATGGGGCGATATATTTCATCAGCAACACTGAACTATACTATGATCTATGAATAGAAAGCTCACTAAAAAAAGCAAGTAATTAATTTTTTTAATAATACAACTATATCTGTAAGACTTCAACTCGGTAAAGTTCTTTCCATGATATTTAAAGCCACAGACACTCAATAACCCAAAACTACCCTTTGTACAGCTGTAAAATAAAATAAAGATGTAACCACAGGAGAACAAGGGAATAAACAACAGGATTAAATGTCTAAAGCACTCACTACATAGATCAGATGGTCCAGATGGCACCAGCCCAAGACCCTCATCTTAGGGAGAAGATAAACCAATAGAAGAAAACAGGGGACATTCACTCAAACTCCACAAGGGACACCACAAAATAGTTTAAATTATTATTGTATAAATATTATTTATTGTGTATTAATTTAAAAAAAAATCAGTATATACACTGGCATGAAATGCGTAGGGCCAATGGAAATACTGAACTTTTTTGGATGAATCCGCAATTAATAATATTTTGACTATTTTTGGTAGCCCTTGTGGAGTTTCTTGAGTGTCTGGATGCCCCCTGTTTTCTGCTATTGAACCAGGCAGTAAAGTCAAGGTGGGAAATATAATTGATAATGGGGACATAGGGTGCAGAAAAATGGAAGGCATGTAGATAATTGTAGTGGAAGGAAAAACAAAGCAGTCATGTAGCAGGAAGCAGCAACGGTGAACTTCTACTTAACTTCTATTTACTAACAAATTGCAAGTTTTTCCACAAATCTCAAAACATTTGTAGGTTTCCTATTTTTCTTAAAAACTCAAAATAAAATTGAGATTTATTAAGTGTAAAAGCGACAAAAACCTTTAATGCAAAACTCCACCAAGTAAAAGTTGTTAAGGTTTGTAATAAGCAATGAAATAAAATTATTAAAAAAAAAGAAAAAAACTTACTACTAAATCCCAGTTGTTTTGTTCCAGCAATGTTATAGCTTCATCAATATTTTCAATGCCTGTACATGCCTAGAAGAAAGGGAATAAAGAATAATATTCAGAAAGGTACAAGAGGTTTAAAAGCAAATTGCATAGTATTTGTGACAAAGAACAATGTAACAAAAACATTGCACAGGACCTAAGGGCACATGAAAAAGATGTTTGTACTACATAGAAAGTGTAAATGTACTTTGAGGTGCTATATTTTATGATGGTAAACAGTAATATAATTATAGCTCCATAAAGGACCAGTTCAGTATAAAAATAAAAACTGGGTAAATGGGCTATGCAAAATAAAAAATGCTTCTAATATAGTTAGTTGGGCAAAAAATTTAATCTATAAAGGCTGGAGTGACTGAATGTCTAACATAATAGCCAGAAGACTACTTCCTGCTTTTCAGCTCAGATTTCCGGCAATATCAGACAAACGATCGGACGTCCCCATCTCCTGACCTGACACTAACCTTCAGATTATATAAAGTAGTAAAAGAACAGATCAGCCGATGTTATACCCTGACAGCAATCGTATAAAAGTTTGTGTCGGACAAAGCTGGTGACAGACTCTCACTGAAAATCGTCAGATCAGCAATACATGCAGAGATATCATCAGCAACTTCTAACCTTTCCGATCGACTGAATGACCGATCAGCATGGGATCCAACAACTTCTAGGCGGTGGATCATGTGCCCCAATTGCGACACGGAGGTGATAGACTTAAGAAGCTTTTGAAAAGGGAAGCCTATTGGATCCTCCGCCTGGAAACTCTTTAACCAAATGGCCTGAATAGGGAGTTTGATTTGCATGAGATTTTATTTTTAACATTATAATTATATTAATTGGATTTTTATTTTGATTGTATAGATTGTGTTTTTACAAGTAACTGAACTCTGCGCATTGAATTGTGGAAAGGCTGATTAACTCTCCTTTTCAAGTGGTTACATTCATTTCCGAAATGGATGCAAATATAATGTGATTATTTGATATATTGTTAACACTTACTCAATAGATGGCGCTGTTTTATTATGTTTAAAAGGAAGTCTTTGTGACCATGTGTGTTAGCTTGATAAAAAAGCCAGGGAGCAGCTTGAAACATTGCTGTAAATGGTCTGTGCCATTTGTTAATAAAGGCCGTTTTATTCATCACCAAGGTGCTGTTCTTTTCTACGATGATCCTCTATAGCAGGGGTCCCCAACCTTTTTTGCTCGTGAGCCACATTTAAATTTAAAAAAGAGTTGGAGAGCAACACAAGCATGAAAAAGTCCATGTGGATGTCAAATAAGAGCTCTGATTGGCTTTTTGGTAGCCCCTATATGGACTGGCAGCCTACAGGAAAGAATGTTTGGCAGGACATCTGTTTTTTATGCAACCAAAACTTGCTTCTAAGCCAGTAATTCAAAAATAAGCACCTGCTTTGAGGCCACTGGGAGCAACATCCAAGGGGCTGTAGAGCAACATGTTGCTCGCGAGCTACTGGTTGGGGATCACTGCTGACATTTTGTGAATTCGATCGGCATGGCACGTCAAATGTCAGGACACTCCACACACGGTACAAAAATTGGATCTTTGTGTCTATGGCCAGTTTTAGTCAGTGACTGGGCAAATGAGACATACATTTTCAATGACTTTATGACAGGCCTGGACTGGCAATATGTGGGTTCTGGCAAATGCCAGAGGGGCTGCTATAAGGTCCCATAGAAAGTCAGTATTTAGTGGGCTGGTGGAGGCTGTTTGGGCCTCTATGTGGGCTGATTGGGCCTCTGTGTACCTGAAATGCCAGGGCCTATTTTAATTCTCTGTCCGGATCTGCTTTATGATCCTCAGCATGCAGCTCAGATTTAAAAGCAAACAATTATGACCCATGTGGCCCCTTCTCAAGTCTCTAGTAACCAATCAGTGGAAACCAAGAGAGCTGAAAAGCAGGAAGTAGTGTTCATCCAGTCACTCCAGCCTTTATAGATTTTTTGGCTAACTAGCTATATTAGAAACATTTTTTATTTTGCACAGCCTGTCTATTCACCAAGTTTTTATTTTTACACTGAACAATTCCTGTAAACAGTGTTGAGGGTCCCTAAGACAGCTATGTCATACAGATATAAAGACAAGTGTGAAGCTAAATTCATGATAGCTTTCATTTACAATTTGTACAGGACCTGAAATAATGCGGCATTCTCAAGCACTCAGTCTAAGAAACCAACAAGCAATTTATTTATAGCATTATGGGAAAAGGTGGCAGACAATAAAATGTCTGCTTGGAGAGACTAAAGATGGCCATACACAGATCCTGTGCTTGTATTAAAAATTACCACCTCTACGGCACCATCAGTGCTATAACTAGCTTTTACTGGGCCCATGTGCAGAAGGTGCTCCTGGCCCAAATGTAGAATCTCCTCTGCAGAGTCCAAGGAGGTGAGAGGCTCAGGTGGAATCACACCCATGTTATACACGACACTGGGGTGCTTTTTTTCTAACTTAGAATGATCAAGGTGGAAAATCTCCCATACTGGGCACATTAAATGAAATAATAGATAGTCCCACACCAGGCACAGTAAAAGAAATTAGATGCAGTGGGAAATTAGGTTTAGGATTTATCCAGAGTAAATGAATTGTCAATTTCAATTTTCAATTATAACCCCTTTAAAAAGACAGGATAAATGCAGTACCATCAGAGCATATTTTAAGATAAATGAAGTGCTAATTTGACATAAAATAGCCTCAGGTAAAATGCTAGGTTAAACACAAAAAAAATTCATATACAAAACCCTCAGCACATGTATCAGGATAATGTACTTTAAGATGCCCCACCTGAATTACCACAGAACAGTAATAAGGCCTGAAACATTGCAGACCAGGTTGTACATGTAAACTACAATATAGGCGTTTTTACTGAACCTGAATCGAATTCGACTAAACTCAAATTATTTTTTTTCTACAACAAAAATGTGAATGTCAGGAAGGCTATTAACATCTTAAGATGGGTTACTGGGCCTCTACCATTGACTTCTACACAAACTCGGCAGGTTTTAAGTGATGAATTTGAAATGCTCCCAGGGTCAAGGTTTGAGAAATCTCGAATGTCAGATCTGAATCGAATTTGGATTATTATTAATTAGAATATGTGATTTTTGACCAAAAATAAAATTCAGATTCACTATTTGACCCGTAATAAATCTGACCCATAATCTATATATGTCATTACTAAAAGCTTGAGCTTATTTGCCATAAAATAGTATTCCAAGTGCACCACCTTCTGGCCCCAAAGTTTTGGAGAATGTACAGTGGAGGAGAATGATTCAGTGCCAGTGCCAGTTTCCATGTATTGAATGGATTCTCAATTCATAAGCATTAAATGCTGAACAAATGAATAAAGTTGGAGTTTTGTATGTATTTATGTTAGAATGATAAACTGACCATGTGACCTTTCTATCTCATAATTGAGAGATATAGAGGAACTAACTTGTAGTAATGATTTTACTTGATCATTAAATATATATATATATATATACACACACATATATATATATATATATATATATATATATACATATACATATACAGCATTTTGCAACACATGTTACATACAAACATAAATACCTCATGCCTAATTAAACATATCACAAATATGAATAAGCATGAAAGAACTGTAAAAACCTTAGGGTGCACAAATCTAAGAAAAAAATAAGTTACAACCCCTTTTGAAGAGACTATTCACCTCCAAAACACTTTTTTCAGTTCAGTTATTTTCAAATTGTTCAATATTAACAAATACTTATTTTCAGTGGCTTTCCATCTTTTATTTTTTAACATTTTGCCAAAATTTAAATTTAATTTTTGTGTCTCTAGTGTTTTAGTCTGGCAGCTCAGTGATCCAGGAGCATTGGAACTGTTACAATTTGCTACATTTAGTTGATACAATCAGTTCATACCATTCTCTGCCATTACCATTATCTCTGGCATATTAGCAACTATTGTATCAATTCTAACAGCTGCCTTTAATGAAACTCAGGGATTCTGCTCAGCAGGTCTAAAGATAATAAACATATCAATTTAAAATAGTTAAAGAGTCTGCGATACCCCTTCCCATAGCTGCTTAAGAAGAAGAAAGATTAAACTTTACACTGCGATATAAAAAAAAAAAAAAAAAAAAAAAAAAAAAAGGTCACATATAGAAAGTAATTGGGGAAAAGTTTTGGGGAACAATCTGAAAACAACTGAACTGAAAAAAGTGTTTGACGGTGAACAACCCCTTTAAGAAAGCAAATGGAAACTCAAAGCACTTCCACGACAAAGTCTTCTCCTGACAATGGCCAAAAATTTTTAAAGCATGTTTATGATATGCAAAACTGATTGAAGGAATAATTCCTACATACTTTAATTATTTCACTATCCTGCATTCCAGGATAAAGGGCAGAACACCATTCAAATGAAGCTACAATACAGGCATGCCTTGGTGGTGAGGGAGTTAAAACCTTTACACAAATGTGTTTTCCCTCCTCACAAGCTTTGGAAACACATCTGGAAAAGGTTTGTTTGAGCTGGCAGTCTTGCTGGTGAATAAAAATAGAAACGTCATCAAAAAGCAGGTGTGTGGGATATTTTAAGGTTCATTTGTATACATTTTTTGAAACAAAGGGTTTACTGATTAAAAAAATATAAATAAGCACATGTATTTAAATATGTTTTAGTGTTGTGTGACTTACATTGGGCATGTTATTTTTAAAACACACAAAGTTTAGGCCACATTCAGACTGAAAAGTTTGCATTTATCCATGATTTGTGCCACTTCCCAGGCTACAAGTCAGTTAGCAATGGCTTCAGTAATTGCAAGCAAGCACACAGTAAGAAACATATTATACAAAGCCAATCACTGTATTTACATGCATCGGATTTAGTAAGAGTAATTTCTGCAGGGAAATATGAGCTCTGACATTATACCCACCTATTTGATTATTTTCAAATGAAATGTGTGTCCTTCTGCAGTTACCAAGCAAATTTCCAATCAAAGTCTAGTGCAAAGTGCACCCAGCACTTGCTGACCAGAAACAGGGAATCAAGCAAGCTGACCCCTCATGACCATTGCCTAGGGCACACCTTTAAACACTGAATCACCAATTAGTCCGATCAGTGAATTTCTGTCTATGTGCCACATAGTTAAACTTCAATAAACACTGCCAGCTTTAGGCAGGAGGATCAGCAGCCTGGCTGGGAGGGAGTGACTCCCAAGCTGCTTGGGTACATGGAATAAAACATAAATGCTCCCAATGTACCCCCCAAGGGTTACAGCCACAACAGAATGTGCACCATATATTATCTATTACCATGAAGTATTGTTCTTAGTAAATGCATCAGTTAATAGTGCTGCTCCAGCAGAATTCTTCACTGAAATCCATTTCTCAAAAGAGCAAACAGATTCTTTTATATTTCATTTTGAAATCTGACATGGGGCTAGACATAGTCAATTTCGCAGCTGCCCTGCTCTGATAAACTTCAGTCACTCTTTACTGCTGTACTGCAAGTTGGGAGTGATATCACCCCCTCCCTTTCCCCCACCCAGCAGCCTTATAACTGAACAATGGGAAGGTAACCAGATAACAGCTCCCTAAAACAAGATAACAGCTGCCTGGTAGATCTGAGAACAGCACTCAATAGTAAAACCCATGTCCCACTGCGTACTATTCAGTTACATTGAGAAGCAAAAACAACAGACTGCCAGAAAGCAGTTCCCACCTAAAGTGCTGGCACAAGTCACATGACCAGGGGCAGCTGGGAAATTTACAAAATGTCTAGCGGCCGTGTCAGACTTCAAAACCGAATATAAAAAAATCTGTTTGCTCTTTTGATAAATGGATTTCAGTGCAGAAGTCTACTGGAGAAACACTATTAACTGATGTGTTTTGAAAAAAACATGGTTTCCCATGACAGGATCCCTTTCAATTTGATTTGATTATTTTCAGTACTTGCATTTAAAGTTATTAGGAGTCGGAACATTTCTGGTGACTCTGACTCCGGATAGTTTGTGTAGTGATTATGATTTAAAAAGAGTAAACACAGTTGTTTGACAATAAATGGAGTCAGCCAACCACTATCCACGAGTGAAAGAAAAGTTTTTGTGTTAGAATTCATATTCTCTGAAAAATGGTTAAGAAATCATAAATTCTGCCAGGGTATGTAAACTTATAAGCACAACTGTACACTTTCATATTTTGGTGTTACTATTCCTTTAATGCCAGTAGGAATTTAGTGACAAATCATCACCAAGCTTTAATCAGCAACAGAAAATCTGGCAATGTGCCTCTGAATAGATAAAAGCAAACTGAAACATTGCATGAGCTAGAGAATAGTTACAGTAGAAATACTGCCATGCTAAAATGGGAAAACCATTCACAAAAATAAAAAAAGAATGGGAAAATCCTTTAAAAAAACAAATGCCAGAATAAATATTTAGTATAATGGACTAAATTGAAGGATAAAATGGCCAAAGCCATTTCAGGCTGCTTGAAGTCCAGTCTTTAGCTCTCTGGCAACCATATTTAAACACAATGTGGTCCTGACTTCAGTTGCAAATACTCATTGTCATGAGTATGGGCATATACGTTTTGTGTGAAAGAGTCGAGGGGTGTGTGTGTTTGCTGGATTTCCATTTGGAGGGGTTGAACTTGATGGGCTTTGTCTTTTTTCAACCCAATTTAACTATGTAACTATGTCATCAAGTCTGAAGAAAGGGAAAAATGCCTGATGCAAATAACTTGAAACAGGTCTAATTTTAATGGTGTCTAGTAAAGCAGAATGCATATCCAGGAAGCTCTCCTTTTATATACTAACCTACAGGAATGGGATCCATTATCTGGAAACCTGTTATCCAGAAAGACCTTAATTATGGAAAGGTCTTCTCCCATAGACTCCATTACTATCCTTTTTTTCTGTAATAATAAAACAGTACCTTGTACTTGATCCAAATGAAGATAATAATGAATGCTTATTGGAAGTAAAGCCAGCCTATTAGTTTTATTTAATGTTTACATGATTTTCTTTAGACTTAAAGGAGAAGGAAAGGCTTCAAATGCTGTTATCTTCATTTGCCGTGCCAAATCTGTGCCATCCCAACCACTATATTATTTCCTCACTAAGAGCATTCAAATTCCGCATTCAACTATTCTATGTTTAGACTTTATATCTTCGTTCGTAGTCACCATTTTTAATCCACTGACGGCATTTCCCCCCTGCCGATCGTGTGTAATGCGCATGCGCCCAATTTTTTCCCATTTGACCTCTCTACGTCATTACGCTGACTTAAAGGGGTTGTTCACCTTTGAGATAACTTTTAGTATGATGTAGAGAGCGACATTCTGACATAATTTGCATTTTGTTTTCATTTTTTATTATTTACGGTTTTTGAGTTATTTCACTTTTTATTCAGCAGCTCTTCAATTTGCATTTTAAGCAGTCTTGTAACTAGGGCCCAAATTACCCTAGCAACCCTGCATTGATTTGAATAAGAGACTGGAATGTGAATAGGGGAGAGTCTGAATAGAAGGATCAGCAATAAAAAGTAGCAATAACAATACATTTGTAGCCTTACAGAGCATTTGTTTTTTTAGAAGGGGACGGCGACGCCCATTTGAAAGTAGCAAAGAATCAGACGAAAAGACAAATAACTATAAAACTATAACAAATAAATAATAAAAACCAATTGAAAAGTTGCTTAGAATTGGCCATTCTATAACATAATAAAAGTTACCATAAAGGTGAACCAACCCTTTAAATATTCTTTACTCCTATCCCTCACCCTTTGGCCTAATCTCCTGTCGTGTGGCTCCAGTTTAAGAACAGCTGCGGATCAATCAGGTCACAACACATTATGCAGATCTCTGCACTGATGAAAGCAAAGCAAGCGTTTAGACTTGAAATCATGCGTTGCTATGGCAACCCTTTTTCAGGATTGGGATTGGCTCCTGTAGCCAAGAGGATGGGCAGACCAGAGGTCAAGAATGACGTAGGCAGGGAAGAGACAGAGAAGAGGCGCATGCTGAGGACTACTGGAGAGCCGAACTGCACAGAATCAAAGTCCTGAGTCGTGAAGGAAAGCAAGGCACGCTGGGAAAATCAACACACGTAGTCAACAGTATTTGCGGAACCGGATCAACAGAGGTGCTATAAGAAAGCTGAGAAAAATAATTACTAGTTGTAAGACAGCCTTTGTTTTAAACAGGTTTCATATTTGAGCTTTACATGCCCTTTAAGGTATGAAGATCCAATTCATGGAAAGATCTGTTATCCGCATAGGTCCAGGTCTCGAGCTCTCTGGATAACAGGTCCTATACCTGTACCATCAATCTCAGGGGTTATGCCTTAGTTTCCTATGCTTGCTGTTGGTTGTAACAGATGGCTGTAGTCCTGGCCACACCATAAATAGTGTCAATCTATAATTTCATTAGCTATTATTTGCCCTCAATATGTCCTACCATTAAAGGGTTATTAAATGAATTTACCTGTCCAGAAGTCTGTGAGAAAGGCTAAAGAGGATAATTGCATCAACAACAAAAAAAAAATCAATGATTCTCCAGGGAAAGCAGAATCTTCAAGCAGAGCTGAAAGCAGGATGGAATATTTTTACTTTCACCTGTTTAAGCCGACATGAAATTGAGAAGGATGCACAACAGACATACAGCTTTTACTGTACATGAAAGAAATTAGTCAGTAAACTAACTAGCTGCGCCAATTAAATTAATACTAACAAAAAGCAAAAGATTGATTAGATTATGAGTTACTACTCCAGAGCAACACATCCCACTGTGTATAATGTTTAGCAACAAAAGTATGATAGTCCTTCCTTTTAGGAGAAAAGCAACCCTTAAATAGTGATGGGCGAATCTACCCCGTTTTGCTTAGCCGAAAAATTGGCGTAAAAATTAGCGAAACGAGTCGCAGCGTGTTTTAGACGCGCGTCGCGTCAACTTCGACACGCCACGTCATTTCGTCGCGTCAAAAACCGACGCCCATCACTACCCTTAAACAATAGAATATTTTAAAGGGGAACTATCATGGAAATGAAAATGTAATTTCAGCATCAGCTTTCAAATATAATCAATTACAAATTCTGTACAGTTTCTAAAATAATCAAGTTTATCTTCACTGTCCCTCTCTCAGCATTTGTTTCTCTTCATTCTGTTTTCATGCAGCAGTTAAATCCAATATATCTTATAGGGGCCTTCCTTTCATAGCAGATGTATTAGAGCTCACTATTAAAATCACCAGACATCAATTCTTTCTCCATGCAGGATTTGAGAAAAAGGCAGTTAGTTTGTTAGATTTATTTTTTGTACTGGAATCAGTTATTTGAGTGAGCTCTAATACATCTGCCAGGAAATTAAACGTCCTCTATAAGATATATTGGATCTGTCAATGACAGATCTGGTGTGTTTGGTAGCCGAGGATGAGGAGAGTATAACAGTGCTTTATTAGCAGGTTCATGCAGCCATTACATAGCAGCAGTAATGTTACTTTCACTTTAAAGCTGTACAGAAAGTCCTGTGTATGCACAGTGACACCTGCAGGCCATTTGTATAAACACCACATATTCCCCCTATAGTAGGAAAGCATTTGGACTTATAAACAATAACAATTAAACTGTATGTATCTTAAAGCAATAAATACATTCTTCACATGACATAGTCCTTGGTCCATGCAGGTAGTTTCCTGATTCTCTCAGTATGCCTTATGGGTTCACTTTCTTCTGCCCTATTGCAGTTGGCATCAAGTGTAGGATAATGTCCTGTATCAAATGGAGCTTCTCCAAAGTCATATCTAACAGGAGCAAGACGACTTGCATTCCATATGCGTCCATCAGACAGTTCACATGTGTATGGTCCTCGCTGGCATCTCACTTCAAGTGGTGTAGTAAATTTAGATTGTCCTTGTTTCAGTATTCCTGGTTTCTTAATTCTGACTAAAGATCCAGGCTGAAAGTGCACTTCTCTTGCACCACGGTTTCTATCAATATAAGCCTTGCATTTGGCTTGGTGATGTTTCACAATGTCAGCAGTAGATGATTTTTTAGGAATAGTCTTTGGTGGAAGTTTGACATCTGCAACATGTAACTTAGTGCGCATCTGTCTGCCATGTAATAATTCAGCTGGAGATGATTGGGTCATTGCATGGCACGCTGCTCTGTAGCTATGTAGTTCCTGTGAGACAGTCTCCCTTATAGAGTAGGGCAGTCGCCTCAATTTCTGGCGTACTGGTTTTACATCTGGTCTCAACTTAACTTTGTGTACAAAGTTCTCTGCACAGCCCAATGGAGTGTTGCTTTGTGGTGAAATTTTAGACACAGGCTGTGTGGCAGGCTCTGGTGCTGTAGTAATGAGACCATCCACTAATTGTAGGTCTAATGCAGCAAAGAGATCCCTTCAAGTATAGCAGTGCCATTTTTAACAATGTAAAAGTCACATTTTGCAGTATTTGATTCAAATTGTACAGTCACTGGCAAGCAATCAAGCACAGGGATTGGATCCTTTAAGTAACTGACCAGCCTCACGGCAGATGCAACAAGTGTATCTTTTGCAAAGTATTTCAAGAAAATATCCTTTCGTAGTATAGAAACAGCTGAATCTGTATCAAGCATCACGTTAATGGAGTGTCCCTTGTCAGCAGAAGCAGTACTGACACTGACAGTGCATATAAACTTGTCTGGAATAAATGTACCAGCTTTATCCACACTGAATACTGTAACATTTGTAGTAGTGAGTTCATGAACATCTTTATTAGAACTACCCAAGACCATAGCAAAGTGACGGACATTTGCGGCACTGTAAAGCTCTTGCAGGACATTTAGCATAGTTTGCAAGGTTTTGTTTTGAACCACAGCGAAAGAAGTATTTTTTATTTGTATTTGCTGCACGATTCTGCAGTAAATCTCTTTATTTAGCACATTAATTTTCCTGTAAATGCGCATTATTAGGCCACAGTTTTGAATTCACAATCTGTACATTCCCAGCAGTTCCCTGACTGAGAGTTTTAGCCTCTGCCACAGCTGTTTTAATTTGGCTAGCAACTGTAATAGCCTTTGCAAGGGTTAAATCTTGCTCTGGGAGCAGTCTCTCTCTAATGCATAGTGATTTTGTTTTTTCCACTATTTGGACTCTTAGCATTTCATCTGTTAGATTCCCAAACTCACAGGTAAGAACCAGCTCTCAAAGCTGCTACAAAATGTTCTGTGGATTCACCATTACGTTGTCCACGTTGGCGGAATTTATATCTTTCAGCAACCACATTTACTCTTGACACAAAAAATTTCTTTATAGCAGTAAGAGCAGTTTCATAACTTTCATCAGGTGATGGTAATGTATAGAATATACGCTGTCCCTCTGCCCCCAGGCAGTGAATAAGTAAAGCACGCTTTCTAGCAGCAGAAACCTCCCCTTGGTCAGTAGCAATAATGTAATTACCAAACATAGGGATCCAAGCAGTTAAAGGTATGGTAGGCTCACCAGGGTTTGGTAGAAAAGGTGCAGGCTGCTGCAGAGATAGAAAAGACATCCTTGTCGCCATTTGTTGTGTTTGGTAGCCGAGGATGACGAGAGTAGAACAGTGCTTTATTAGCAGGTTCATGCAGCCATTACATAACAGCAGTAAGTCTTACTTTCACTTTCAAGCTGTACAGAAAGTCCTGTGTATGCACAGCGACACCTGCAGGTCATTTGTATAAACACCACAAGATCTGACACCCAACTGCTGCAAGAAGAAAAAATGAGGGCTAGTCCACATGGGAAGATTCAGGGAGATTTGTTGCCTGGTGACTAAACCCCGAATCTTTGGGGAGACTAATCTCCCTGAATTGCTAACCCATGTCTTGCGCCCACAAAAATTAAAAGTCGCCTACGCCTATTCACATGCGGCTAGTTCCTGTGTGGACTAGCCCTGAAGAGAAACAGATGTTGCCAGAGAGAGAGATAGTGAAAATAAGCTTGATTATTTCAGAAAATTTTGATTGTATTTAGAACATTTCTTATTACAATTTGATGAATCATACATTAAATTTCATTTTTGAGATAGTTCCACTTTATGGTTGTACTTTAAATAATATTCATTCATCATGAGTTCCAACATATCTATAGATTATTCTTATTATCTATAAGATTATTCTTAGATAAAAGACAAACTAGTGTGCTTAAAGGACAATGCAATCCTTTATTAATGTTTTTGGCCATCAGATAAATACCCTTTCGCTTTACTCAATCGCTGAGTTTATTTTTCAGAAAAGTGCTCCTCAAATATATTCAGCACCACCATAATTTCATCAAGGTGGTGGATCGGCCCTAAACCCCAATTGCTGCATCGCCATGGCAATCATACACAACAGTAGCTATTAACAGTAGGCAGGCATTCAGGTCACTCATTTTTGCTACACAATCTGCGCTACATATGCTCTGCTTGCAGGAGAGCCTCAATCATGCACAACCATGACCTTGGTGTGTGTCTCAGACCACAGAATCATGGAAAATTGAGTCTGCTCTATTTTCTTAAGCATGTCAGTGACTACACTGTGGTCACAGTGCTGCGAAAAATTTATAGTAAGGTTTTTACTATAAAACTACAAGTTCAATGGGCTTTCCTTTTGCTTTAAAGATTCTGAAGATGGTACATGGAAAAACTTGACTTACCATATACAATAAAACTTTAAATAGTGCTATAGCTATTGGAAATTGGTGTACAGTTGTGCTCTTAAGTTTACATATCCTGGCAGAATTTATGATTTCTTAACCATTTTTCGAAGAGTATGAATGATAACACAAAAACTTTTCTTTCACTCATGGTTAGTTGTTGGCTGAAGCCATTTATTGTCAGACAACTGTGTTTACTCTTTTTAAAATAATAATCACTACACAAACTACCCAAATGAACCATGATCAAAAGTTTACATACCCCAGTTCTTAATACTGTGTATTGCCCCCCTTAACATCAATGACAGCTTGAAGTCTTTTGGGGTAGCTGCCCATTCTTACTGGGAAAAAGCCCCAACTTTCTGTAAATTCCTCGGCTGTCTTGCATGAACTGCACGTTTGAGTTCTCCCCAGAGTGGCTCAATGATACTGAGGTCAGAAGACTGAGATGGCCACTCCAGAACCTTCCCTTTATTTTGCTGTAGCCAATGAAAGGTCGACTTGACCTTGTGTTTTGGATCATTGTCATGTTGGAATGTCGAAGTATGACCCATGCACTACAAAGGCACAGGAAATTTGGTCAGAATTGATCGCAAAATGAATGCAGTAAGTTATCAAAAAATACTGGAGGAAAATTTGCGTCCCAAGCTGTGCATGGGACATTCTTGGACATTCCAACATGACAATGATCCAAAATTAAAATGAGTGAAAGAAATCAAATTCTGCCAGGGTATGTAAACTTATGAGCACAACTGTATATAACCAGTTTTATGATAGCAATATGTTTGAGTACATGCTTGCCAGATACAGTTACAACAGTTGCTAGTGTTAATCTAGCCCAGTGATCCCCAACCAGTAGCTCACGAGCAACATGTTGCTCTCCAACCCCTTGGCTGTTGCTCCCAGTGGCCTCAAAGCAGGTGCTGATTTTTGAATTACTGGCTTAGAGGCAAGTTTTGGTTGCATAAAAAAAACAGATGTCCTGCCAAACATTCTCTCCTGTAGGCTGCCAGTCCATATAGGGGCTACCAAAAAGCCAATCAGAGCTCCTATTTGACATCTACATAGGCTTTTCCATGCTTGTGTTGCTCTCCAACTCTTTTTTAAATTTAAATGTGGCTCAAGAGCAAAAAAGGTTGGGGACCCCTGATCTAGCCCATATATAGACATACCTGATAGCAAGCAGATTAAAACTCTACGGGGAAAGGGCAACAAGATGGGCAGCTGTGCTTGTTTTGATTTTGTTTTTTTAACTTGGCATCTGTTATTTGCTCAGCCCTTTACTTACAAATAGGAGGATATAAGGTACTACAAACAGGCAAATATATACAATTATTTTTCTATACATTTAATCAAAGTAAAAGCACAAAAAAAGGAAACGTACAAATCACATTTGCAAACCTGTTTGCCTTTAAAAAAGCATTGTACCATAGAAAATGTAGCCTATAAAATAGGAAATAAAAATAAGTAGGCTAAGCGAGGCATGGATAAGCAATACAAGCACTGTACACCCCTAGCATCCTAACTGCATCCCAAAGTGACCAATACATAAAAACTATGTTGCTGGTTTAAACAATTATGCATATTTTTTCAAAACCCTTTCACACATACGTTAAAAAGATTCTATGGAAGGTCTGCTTTAACATTTTGGAACGGGAGTGCTTTCTTCTATGTACAATGTATAACTCAGGTTATCCTAATTCTAATAAATTTAAAAGAAGCTTGTCCTAAAAGAAGGGTGGCAACTAGTTACAATAAACTGCCACAAAACATTGCTATTATCTGCTTACTCAAGGGAACTACAGGCTGAGTCAGAACAATTAGCATGGCATCAGACAGTGTCAGCAAATCCAAAGGCATCTCTCAGCATAAACAGAATCCAGGGAATTCGGATTCTGTATACACAATATTAATGTTTGCAATCTCCCACAGTTAAATGACAGAGCTCATTACAGAAACAATGCCAAGTAAGCCTGTCAAAAACATTTTGCAATAAAATTGGAACTTTATATTCTACATTGTCTTCATGTAAAGAGTATACCTTTCACAGTTCTTTTAATAACCCTACATTTCACCACCCACACCAGTGTAGAGGATAGCAAAATATACATAGGCTAATGAAAAAATTTGGGTGGTCCACCTTTTAACTTTTAGTAAGTTATAAAATTGCCAATTCTAAGCATCTTTCAATTGGTCTTCCTTATTTACTTTGTATAGTTTTTTAAATATTTGCCTTCTGCTTCTGACTCTTTCTGGCTTTCAAATGGGGGTCACTGACCCCATCTAAAAACAAATGCTCTGTAAGACTACAAATGTATTGTTACTGCCACTTTTTAATAATCATCTTTGTATTGAAGTCCTCTCCTATTGTTATTCGAGTCTCTTACACAATTTAATGCAAGACTGCTAGGGTACATTCGGACCATAGCAACTGGATTATTATTTATTATTAACATGTATTTCTATAGTGCCAACATATTGCATAGCGCTTAAAAGTAAGAGAGTTACAATAGTCTAGACGTGATATGACGAGAGAGTGAATAAGAATTTTGGCAGCATCTTGGGTGATAAATGATCGTATTTTGGATATGTTCCTTAGGTGGAAGTGATATGATTTAATAAGTGACTGGATATGAGGAGTGAATGACAGGGCTCAATCTACATTAATCCCAAGGCACCGGGCCTGGGGAGATGGGGTGATAGTGGAATTGTTAACTATGATGGATACTTCAGGGATGTTACTGGTGTTAGCTGGAGGAAAGAGAACCATTTACGTTTTTGAGAGGTTTAATTTAAGGTAGCGTTTTGACATCCAGGTAGAGATGGCGGACAGGCAGGAGGAGATGCGATTTAGGAGTTCTGGGTTGAGATCAGGAGATGAGATATAGATCTGAGTATCGTCAGCATAGAGGAGGTAGTGGAAACCTTATGAGTTGATTAATTTGCCGAGGGAGGAAGTATAGAGGGAGAATAATAAGGACAGAGCCTTGAGGAACCCCAACAAAAAGAGGTAAGGGAGAAGATGCTACTCCATTGTAAGAGACACTGAAGGAACGATTAGTGTGGTAAGAAGAGAACCAGGACATGGCTGTGTCACGAAGGCAAAGTGAATGGAGGGACTGGAGGAGGAGAGGGTGATGACTGAAATGGCAAACTGGAGAACTGCTGAATAAAAAGCTAAATAATTAAAAAATCATACATTTTAAAAAATGAAAACCAATTGCAAATCAAATGAGAATATCATTCTCTACATCATACTAAAAGTTAATTCAAAGGTGAACAATCAATTTAATGACTGCATAATAAAAGGGATATAAGATAAAGTCTACAGCAAAGATAAGAGTGCAGTGCTCTGGCTTCAGAAAGACAAACTAGACCCGCACCTGACCCTAACCTGGCACACTCACCTCTTTATACACCTGCACTTGCCCCTCTGAGATGCCACGAAAGTGTTGGGGCCTGTACAAGTATATTTATACTTAGTATTTGACAAAGACTAAATCCAAATTATTCAAATGACCCTGTGATATTGTGGTGGATGTAGTGTTACTACTTGGTTTTATTATCTTACATTAGTAGGTAATGTGAACAAAAATATTCAGTTCTACACTGCTGCATACTTAAACTGTCGCCAGACTAACATTTAATTTATATTAAAGGGTAACATCTATTCTATATCAACCTATTGCTAATACTATTATTTTTTACCAAGCAAGCTTTCAAAATGATGTCTACTGCTGGGCTATCCACGCAAATTCAACCTCTGATTTATTTTTTTGAGGCATGTCACATTTTTTAAGATCTTGTAGGGCTTGAATGAGTTGCAGAAAGGGCCAACTTCTCTTCATTTGCATATGAGTCTTCTTACCTTGTCAGGTACTGATTCTTCATCTATTTAATATGCACTACAATCAAAGTGTACATATTAAACAAACCCCTTTTCTGGTTCATATTGATCTCTGTAAACACTGCAACACATATTAGATTTGCATTGCAAGAATTTGAAGTATACTCTTGCCTCTTTCCACAAGATTATGCATATGGGTCAGTCACAGTACATACACTGGTCTGGCTGCAGTCAGTGTTAGTTTTGGATGTGTAAATTATGAGTGCATTCACAAATAGAGTAACACTCACATGGAATGACTGAAGTTGGATGTGAACATGTGTTAAGCTAGCACATGAAGTTAGACTTCATACCTCAACTTTAGTGCATGCAGATATCCTGGATTGTGCGTGATAATATATTTTATATAATAATAATGTGAAAACAATTAACTAGTACAGTAATCCATAGCAACCAATCAGATCTGTCCAGTCTGCAGAAGGTAGAATAAAGTAAGTAAATCATTGATTGGTTGCTATGGGTTACTGTTCTGGTAGGTAGAAGGCTGTTGTATCTAGTCATCTAGTCATGCACTTGGGTCCAATTTGTACTCTAAACACATACGGTCCACCTGCAGTTAGACTGGTCTGTAGTGTGGATAAACCTTTATTTATATATAATATGGAAAAGAATTCAAAATACTGCCCCCAGCTGTTATCAAATCTAAATAAATAAATAAAAAAAAAAAAAATATATATATATATATATATATATATATACACATATATACACACACACACCCTTGAAGAAGTCACACTCGCAGGACTTATAAACCAACAAAAGTTTATTCAAATTTCATCTCTAACGTTTCAGCTGTCACACCAGACTTTCTCAAAGAAAGGCTGGTGCGACAGCCAAAATGTTAGAGATGGACTCTGAATAAACTTTTGCTGATTTAGAAGTCCTGTGAGTATGGCTTCTTCAAGGAGGTGTGTTGATTTTGGATTGGGGCATACACCCAGGCATGAGGTAAAGTAAAGACTTTATGAATGTGATTTAACTATATATATATATATATATATATATATATATATATATATATATATATATATATCCCCCATTCTGTGTCAGACTTCAGTTGAGATTGTTTTCTTCAATTACATTTCTTTTTGACAAGATTACTGTAACATATGATGTGCCATTTCCCAGTGCTGTCTAACTGGGCACAAATGTGTCTAATTTTGTAACAATTTGGTTACCCAATTATCTGTCTATTAGATATCTGGCCCACTAAAGAGAACAAGCTGTACAGTACTAAAACAATTGGAATAAGTCTGTTAAGAAAGATAATAGAATACAGATAGTACAATACGAGTTAATTGGAAATAAACATGACAGGGATTACATAAGAAAAAAGATGGTGGGGTTCTTCATGTTTTGACGGTATCCCATGACAAAGAGCTACAGGCAAAATTGCTACATAGGCTCCATCACCCTTCCCTTGGTCTGTACCTGGAAATCTGCCAAAACCATCTCCCTGTCCGTGTTGGAGGCCATGACAGCCCCAGTAGAACCGCAGAGCGGATATAAGGAACGGAGCCCAGCTATCAGAACATGAAATTAGGTTAAATCCCCTGGCACGGGGCCTGCGCTTCTGTGACGGCTTTAGATGACTGAAAATGTTCTTTCCTGTGATCTGTCTATTTGTCTTTCCTTAGCTCAGACTCCGATCTCTGGCCTATGATCAGGGTACGGGGCTGGCCTTCAATGTTGGGTTTACTGCTCGTCTTTGTAGCAATGAATCCGGCTCAGTGTCTTCACTACCAGGAGCTGTCTGGGCTTCTTCCACTGCACGGCGCTGTCGCATATTTTGCTCGTCATCACAGTCGCAACGAGAGGTGACTTGCGGCCGCCTGAGTCACGTGACATCTCGTCTCCACAACTGTTGTCACCATGGTAACACGAGGCGGAAAAAAGGAGACATGACTAAGGACTTTGACGCCAGAGTGGAAGATTTATGTGGCTGGAGTTTCAGATAATTGCCCATTGTCTGCAAGACAATAGTTGATATATACACACTTGCCATTTGCGCCCATCTCCATTGCTTGGTGTACTTTTGTTGGAAGTGCAATAATGATAGCTAAACACGAAAGCATATGTATGAGAACTGGGTGCTGGGGCTCTAAAGTTGAATTTGACCACATTGCAAAACACAATGGCTCTGCAAGTAGGGTTGACACTTTCTTCTGGAAAAAAATACTTACCTCTGTATATTTTGTTCTTGGAAGTAAGCATTTTTAGCCACTGGGCCTACTGGCACCTCGATCTGCCAGTTACCCCATGCCATTGTCCTTGCAGCTGCATAGTACATTATTTACATACTGAGCAGACATAGATGGACAGTACAGATGCAAAGCCCACAGTGTTTCAAACATACACACAATAAGGGCCCTTACACACGGGCATTTTTACCTGCGCTCCCCTGCGTTCCGTTTTGCTGCGTTCAGCCGTAGGGGAGTGCAGGTATAGACGCACTCAATTATTTTCAATGGGTCTGTACTCACACGAACACATGTAGGCGCCAAAAGCAGGAAAAATGCAGCATGTTGCGTCTGAATCTGCGTTCGGCGCTTACACGCGTCTCGTGGGTACAACCTCATTGAACAAAATGAGGTGCGTCTAGACCTCTGCTCCCCTGCGGCTGAGCGCAGCCAAACGCAACGCAGGGGAGCGCAGGTCCAAAACGCCCGTGTGTACCGGCCCTAACAAAAATACAGAAATCATTCTGACCCACAGTGGCAGAAGCAAATCCCACGGTGTTCTGCAGTACAACACTCTGCTAACATGTGAAGCCCTTCACTTATCTGCTCCTTGCGTTTGTTCGCTTGTCTCATACGTTTCTGTTTCCTCTGCTCCTCTCAGAACCACCGTCTTTTTACACAATGCGCATGATGAACTGCCACATCTCATCTTAAACCTTTCTGTTTTGCTGCTCTTCTAGATTTTCATCCCTACCTTTCTATCTTGCTGCTCCTCTGGATTTTCATCCCTTAATTCTTCCATAAGGAGCTCTCAAGAAAAAACTAAGATTCCACCTTTTGGAACACTAGTCTGGACAGTGCCTTTTTTACTAACCATGTGCATTTTTCCTCTCTAACTTGTGCCTATATTTTAGACACGCACTTATATTGTAAGCTCTACAGGGCAGGGATCTCCTTCCTGCTGTCTCTCTTACCACACATATAATTCCAATAAAAAATTCCAGCACCACTCCGGTATAGTGAAAGATGATTTATTTGTGCAAGTGAAGCAACGTTTCGGGCGTGTCCAGCCCTTTATCCAATTTTTATTGGAATTGGACCTTGGCAGAGTCACAGTCGGCACCCGACGCTGCAAAAAGCGGTGAGATTGATTGTGTAACACTACTTTCTATGTCTTACCACACTTGTGTGTCATTATATTAGCTCTGTGTACTTTGTGTATGTTCATTGTATTTACAGTATTATGTTACTTGTCCTCCCTGTTTGAACTTTTATATATTGTACATTTATATATTGTACAGTGCTGCATGTCCTTCCAGAGATTTCCAAATAGTTAGAAATACATACATAGAACAAATATAATCAATAACTTTACTTCTCCAATCAGATTGCTGATAGACATCATCCTTGTTAATACATAATTTTCTGCTCTCTCAGAACAGAATGGCTGCTATAAACAAAGCCGGATTTATATAGCAGGTGCACCTAGGCCAAATGCCATTCATTGCCCCCATCCCCTCTCTTTTATTTGCAAAATAATCAGGACCATAGCAATGGGGATTGGTGCTTGGGAAATGTAAAAAAACTATTGTATCTCCTGTGTATCCCCAGTGTTTCTGAACCAATATTAGTAGAGTTGGGCAGCATTCCGCCCACTAAAAACCTGCCACCCTAGGCCACAAATCTAGGCCTGGATCTAAAAGTGAACTGTCGTGTCCATGTAATACAGATGCAGACCCACATTTGTCCAACATGTGCAGAACACAAACATCACACAGACTTATTTACAAACACTTGGCAAATTTGCATCTGGACAGTTAGCCATATCAGCAATTTATTGCTAACCCCCCACACAAGAGCAAATATAATGCAAACAGTGCTAATGCAGTTCAAAAGATTATCTGCAGTGTCTGCTAGTAAGTTCCTCAGGCACAGTGCTTTTTTCATACAGATGTGAGGCTCATTCATAACCGTTTTCATCTGTTAATGTCTTTTGTGTCCTGCAACTAATCCTAAATATCCTATATACTTGCAAAAAGATTTAAATCTACAAATGGTCAATAAATAACAGCATAGCCATGGAATTGCCACGGTAAAGCTGTTATTTTTCTCAGGAAGGCAAATACAAAACATCTCTAGTCTTAAAAATTATAACCATTCAGTATTAGTCTTTGTATTGAAAAACTACAACTACTAGCATCCAATACCAGCATATTGCTCTATGAGTTATGTAGATGGTGTAGTTTTAATGAGAGTCTTACCTACCTTGTTCAGTAAAATATCAGTTAAAATCCTTGCTAATTATATAGTGAATCAAGTAGCCCCTGTTGTAAAATATAAGATTTTTATAAGTCACTGAGGCGTTCCATGACCATATAAAAGCACAAGGCCAAAGGGGTAATTTATTTTAATACATTTAGTGAGTCATATGACAAAAATTATATCACTAAGATGACATCACTTAGAGCCGTTTATAAGGATATAATTTACAGGATATTCATAACTTTTGTGTATTGTATATATATATATATATATATATATATATATAGACAAATTTCATTTAAAAAGACTAAAAAAACAGCATCCTCATAAGGTGGGGTCCTCTTTCCTGCTGTGTTTCTTACAACTGCACATAGCACTCAATTTCTGCATATATATAATCCTTTATTATGTTTGTCAATCCTATGTGTACTTTTTGTATTTTATAAAACTGTACAATGTAAATAAAGCTATATTTTTATACATATTACACACCTGAATGGCCACACAATTTTCCTTGGAGGCCCAAAGCTGTAAGTGATGTTTTTATTCAGGACTGTATTTTACATATTTTCTTGACCCATCGTTACCTGCCATTCTTGAAAATGATATATAGGTCAGAACAGCTCAAGGTTTTCTTTCATAGCAAACTAGAAAAAAACTATCAAGGTCGCTGAAAAGCTTTCTTTTTCTTTCCACTGGGAAAGTTCATACAAAGTTATATGATGAAGATGACAGAATTGTAGAATACCAAAAGTATCAGTACTCAACACTCATATTGGACTAATATGAAAATATGCATGATGTTCAATATCCACTCCAACTTTTAGCATAGCTCAAGATTTTTTTGAGGAATGTATTGAGGGTACAGTATCTACAGTTAGGACTTCACACTAATATATTTTTTGTAATTTAAAGGTATATTATCATACATATAAAAACTCTACATATTTGCAGTATTTAGTATGTGGCGGTTTTCATACACCATTCATCATATACCACTCATGCACCCCAACTTAGTTATCCTGTTAAGCTGGTCATAGACGTAAAGATTTTTGAAAGATCCAATGGTTATCGTGAGACCACGATTGTCTCAAAACGATCGTTTAAATGCCTGATGTGTCCATCAACTAAAAAGACCATTTCAGGCGATATTGCCAGCAAAACTGAAGGATCCCAGCCTGCTTGGCCCTGCAAACATAGGTAGATTGCATGGGGACCGATAAAGATTTTCTAACCTGGCCGATCAATCATCAGACCGATTGTTTGTATCCCACTAACCGCACGATAATTTGACAGATTGGTCGGATTTCCCAAAGATCTGTTGGAACCATGTCAAATTTTAATGGTTGGTCCAGAATTGCACTATGCTATGGATTTATCCAGTCTCTCTGATCAAATGGCTTGAAGAAATAAATCAGTCAGTGCAAATCATTGTTTTATATTAAAAGGACCAACCTTGGAAGAAGATATATGACAAAAAGGGGGACATAACAGCAAAGAAATTAAAATAAACACTATAGCAACCATGATTAAAGGGGTGTAGGATGCTTCTGTCAAAAGTTATACCAGATTAAATATTGGCTGGTGGCCCTGTAACTTGGTGAACCGTTGATGCACATGTGGCCACAATAAAAGGGATAAGAGCCCTGTTTGAGTGAAGCCTGGTGTATGTGGGATTCCTCCAGGCCCGGAATGGCAATCTGTGGGTTCTGGCAAATGCCAGAGGGGCTGCTGTAGGTTGCCATGGAAAGTGACTATTAAGTGGGCTGGTGAGGGCTGTTTGGGCCTGTGTAGTATGAATGGCAGGACCTTTTTTGAATCCCAGTCCAGTCCTGGATTCCTCAATCCTGTTGTGTTACTGTGGATGAATGCCATTTGTCTAGGGTGACTTGCAGCATTTGTGCAGGAATGTGTAAAATTAAGAGAGAAATGAATTTCCTAGAAAAACAAAAGCCTCAGTTGTGAACATAGCCCTAGCTGGCATACATTACAAGAAAGTTAATGGAGGAAAATGCACAAGAGAATGCTAAAAATGGAATACAGGACACCAGAAGAAAGGATAATATAAGAAAGGGTCATATTAGTTTGTTTTGTAACTATAGTTGTTATAAAAGTGTTATTATGAGCTGGTGTAGGTATATGTTGTCTCTAATGTATTTGTATCATAACAACAATGTCATTGAGCAGGGTCTGCATTTTATACCATATAGACCATACTTGGAAAGAGTATTTTCTTGTTCACCTAATTTATGCTTTTACAAAGAGACAAAATACTGACCTGTGTATACAGGCAAACCTAATCCTGAACAAACATTGCACACGCAGGACAACACAGTGTAATAAATGATGGCATAAACAGGGAATAACAAAAAAATTATTTTTTCATGTTTTGGTCAGAGTTGCAATGCTGCACACTGTACAGTAGAGGGCTTACATGATACTACAAGCATTCTTAAACTGCATTTATTCTAGGACATCAGTTTGTAAAGTAAATAGAGATGTGGCCAGACATGTCTATTACACACAGGCCCAAACAGCCTGCGGGCCCAATAAATAGTGACTGTCTTTTGAAGCCCTTCTGGCATTTGCCACAATTCACAGATTGCCAGTCCTGCCTGGATGCTCTGAATCTATATTTAGGTTTACCAGAAAATAGGTTCTTTCACAAGAGATTTGATACCAACAGATCTGGACCCTAATTTGTACATCCAAAATAGAAATAAAAAATATTATCTGAAAACAAATGTATCAACTTCAGCTGCCCATTGCTTTAAATGAGAATAGTATTCATGCTGACAAAGGAACAGGGTATGTAAATCAAAAATAATATTTTACCTAATGAAAGAAATGTAATACTAAGTAACTTATATACATTTATTGCAACATGGGACAGCACTTGGATCGGAGCACCATCCTGCTGGAAATTTAGATTCTAACCTGCAGGAAGGCTTTTCAGGGAGATTAGTTGCCTGAAGAAGAGGTGATTTGTCAATGGACGACTAAGGGTAGGGGCAGACAGGGAGATTCAGGGAGATTTTGTCGCCTGGCGTTTTTTGCAGGCGACTATCTCCCCGAATTTCCTTCTCCCTGTCTGCCGATCGTAAAAGCACAAAGCGCCAGCGCCTGTGCAGACGCTGCGCGGCGATTCCCGGAATCGCCCGAAGTTTCCTCACGAGGTATCTTCGGGCGATTCCGGAAATCGCAGCGCCGCGTCTGCACAGGCGCTTTGTGCTTTTACGATCGGCAGACGGAGAAGGTAATTCGGGGAGATTGTCGCCTGCAAAAAACGCCAGGCGACAAAATCTCCCCGAATCTCCCTGTCTGCCCCTACCCTAAATCTCCCAAAGTCTTCACGTGTGCCTCTGCCCTAAGGCTGGTGGAAGACGTGGCTACCGGGGGAGATTAGTCGCCCAGCAACAAATTGCCTCTTCTTTGAGGAAAATAATCTCCCCTAAACGCCTTCCCACCTTGGAGCGCTTTTGTTTTCCAAAGTCGCCCCAAGTTTCCATATGAGGCAAGAAGTATGCAATTGTTTCAAAATATAGAACCAGTTGTGCAGAAAGTAACAGAAACATACTAATCATACATACAATATCTTCATAATCTATAGCTGAAAAATTGGTTTTTCCGCTTTAATAAATGTGTTAAACTGTTTCTGAAACTGTCACATGAAGCTTTTCCTCCCAGAGGCCATTTACCCCAAAGCCATTTCTCAATACATTGTGCCACTGTGGGTCTGGGGTAGCCCCAGGTCCGGACTGAGAATTACTATAGGGTCCTGGCATTTCAGGTACAGAGGCCCAACCAACCCCCCCACCAGCCTACTAAATACTGAATTTCTATGGCTCCTTATACCAGCCATTCGGCATTTGCCAGAACCCACAAATTGCCAGTACGGGCCTGGGTAGCCCAAAGGCATTTTATCTAAACAGACTTTTATTCTTTTTCCATGAAATTAGATTTAGGGCCAGTAATGCCTGCTCAATGGCTCACTGCAACATGTCACCATATATTCGTTGAATTAGACCATCCGTCCAAGGTAAGTGGCGGTATATGCGCAGCTCCGCGCTTGCCATAAATCCACAGAGAACACTGCGTCAGGCAGAGCATCACGTGTGACAGACAGTTTCGGGCAATTGCCCAGCTCAAATCAGAAGTTCAGCTCCCGGGTTAATGACAGACCTCCTTAAATTTCTGCCGTTGAGAAAGGGGGCGTGACAATGACAGAAGTGGGGCGGTGAGGGGCGGGACCAGAAGAGAGCGCCCTTTTTTTTTTCTTTTCAAATAAAGCTGAAGAGAAAAAACCGGCAGCGCCTGAGGAGAAAGGGGCGGGAGAGAAGGGACACAGACTCTTTCAGAGAGAAGACAGTGACTGACTCAGGATAGGGAGACAAGAAGGGCAAAGCTGGAGACAGTGTGTACGGAAAGCATTTTAGGATATTTTGTGGTCAGTGTAACACCTTAAGTAAGGGGTTAGGGGAGCTGTGTCACGCTTCATCTGTTAATGGCCTTCGACTACCAGCAGCCAATTCCAGCAGCTAGAGAAGTCCGAGTGGGATTGTGGGAGCTACGGGTAGAACAGAAAACATGAGGAACAGGTGGGAAGAGGCGAGTGATGGCGAGCAGAGACTGGCAGCGTGGGGTGTGCCAGGAACAGCACAGACAGTGAAATGTGGAGAGGGGGGGGTTACAGAGCAGTAACTGAGAGACACAGGACGGGGCCGATATAGCTTCACGGGCAGTGACAGGGTAAATGTCGGGCATATGGGTGATACAGGGAGCGAGCCTCTAGGCTGTTGCATATATACTGCAATTATAAAGCTTTATGACAAGGAAGAGCATTCTTGGGGGATGGGCTAGTGACAGCTGAAGCCCCTGGGCTGGAGCAAAGTACACTGGCATATGGACTGCGTAGGTGGCTCTCGGCTCTGACATATTAGGGCTTACAGGGATCGGAGTCCTCTAAAGGGCAGGGTTAACTGGCAGTGGGGGGCAAAGATGGCATTTATAGTCATTCTAGGGGTATGTGTGATGACTGGGGGGCATGGGACGTATAATGTGGGGGTACAGCACAAACTGCACCGAGGAAAGAAGGCAAAGGACACGGGGCTTGAGGTGAAGCCAATGGGGCAGAAGGTAACATTGTAAAGAGAGGAGGCGCAGGACGAGGGCTAGAGTGGGGATAGAATGGAGAGCTGGAGGAGGCATAGGGAATAGGCAATGGGAGTTGGACAGTGACTGGAGGGAGGGGGCATGGATTATGGAGATTACTGGAGAAGGCACAGGAGACAAATCTAAAATGATAAAGAAGGGATACATACATACGATACTGAGAGTGACAGAAGAGGGACAATGTTAAAGGAAGAAAGTAACAAAAAGGCTGGAGGCAAACCTTGTATGGCACATGAGATACAGAAGCGTCTAGTCCGTGAGACCTGGGCACTGATTTGCAAAATATTTCTCTAGCCGATTGTCGGTGGGAGCCATATTCTGTAGTGCATCCAGTGGCGTGTGAGGCTGGAGCGCTGCCCATTCATCTGGAATCCACTGAGCTGAGGCTGAAGTTTTTCCCGCACTGTCGGGCGCATCTGGAGTTTCCCTGTGACTTGGCTGAGCAGATCTTTGGAGTTGCACTTTGCACTTTTTCTATTGCCATTTTATAAAGGCTGGTCTGGGCTTATTTCAACAAAGGATCCCATGCTTGTCACTGGCACAACGTTAGACCGCTATACCACATTCCCTCGTGTGCTCTAGTGAGCAGCCCCTTATCTGCTGGATTTCTTCTGTAAATTCCTGGTATGCCACTTCCTATGCTTCTCACTTGGATTCCTCCGTATATTCAGTGAGTGGGGCTGGAACTCGTCAGGTTGTTTTCCAACTGCAGCAGACATTGGGCGGCTGTACGAAGGGCTATGGGGCAAGGAGTAAGTATGAGAAGTGAAAGCCGGACTAACTGCGGTGGAAGAAGAGCAGCAAGGGGAGGGCTGCTGCTATGTAAGTACACGCCTGTAGCTTCCAGCTGGGAGATCAGCAGCAGTGTGTAAGGACAGAGGGGCGTGCATGGGGAGAGAAGCGGGATATGCAGAAAAGTGCAGCTGCACGAGAGAGAAGATTAGAAAGAATGCTGTCGGAAAGAAGTGACACAGGTTAAGTTGGCAGAAGCTTGCGAAGAGAGAGGCAGTGATGCTGCTAGGGGTTGTGGAAGAGGCTGCACAAGTCAGCAAGGAAGAGAATGGGGAGGCTGTGACAGTGATAGAAAGGAAGACCGTTTTGTAATGTGCCAAGGGTGTCAGGGAGAGAAATTAGGTGTCTTGTAGGGAGAGAGTAGTGAGGTCGGTAAACAGAGGAGTCAAGTGACGTGTAGTTGGGAAAGACTGGACGGTAAATAATAATAGTGAGGCAAGGAGAGAGTATATAAGCATTAATAGTAAGGAAGGGTGATAGAGATGGGGAGCAGTTGGTAATAGTTGGAGGGAAGAGTAGAGGCAAGTCGTTAGTAGTGGCTAGGGAGAGAGTGGTGATGCGTAAAGATAGAGGAGGGAAGCGCCGAGTAGTGGGGAAAGGCTGGGGGAGAGAGGAGGAGAGCGGAGTGAGGCAATGTAGTGAGGCTGGCTTGGAGAGAGAGAGACTGTAGCAGAGGTAGAAGCTGCAGGAGTATCTGATCATCACGTGTGCTTGGGGCGGAGACCTGGCACTGACTTTTTTACGAGTATTTACTACGA
>CM044438.1:76269536-76309208 GCA_024363595.1 Xenopus borealis
CCCCCCCCCCCCCAAGCAATTAAACCACTTATCTCGGTTCTAATGTGCCTAATGGAACGGTGCCTTCAGTTCCCCAGACTGATGGTGAGACAAATCCCTAAGCATTTTCTTCATACCAGCCCACTCTTTCTACTTACTGCCCAAAGTCTGGCTGGGCAAGAAGTGGGCACAGAACACCCAAATCTCACACATTCCTCCGGAGCGACCTGCTAAGGAAGAAACGTTTCATTTCATTCTGTGTAGGATCAGCATTATATAGACGTCTAGCATCCCTTATATGTTAGCTGAGAATCAGTCATTTCTCAATGATCGATTCCTTTTCCCATTACTATTTGAATACAACTTTACAAATTACATAAAAACCACCCACCCCAGGTACTACTAGTAACAGTATCTGCCTTTCCAGAAAAGCAGTGCAGAGAACCAAGACACCAGAGTTCTTTTTTTTCCAGAAATTTAGGACACGGGGCAGGGCTGATACCTGTAATGAATCCTCTCACCCGGAATAATTGCCGATTCTAATTAGAGAACGTGCCCTCTGAGCTGTTTGCTTTAGCGCAGGCCTCACCTCAGACAGTGCAGTAATAAACACGGAGCCCCTGTGTGAGTGTGTGTCAGGCCCAGCGCAGGAACAGTGCAAGAGAAAGAAGAGAAAGCCAGTAGCTCTGTATTCGACCTCTTCCCCGTGTCCCCTTTCTCTATTGCGATCTAACCCAATCTAACCACACAAGGATGCGAGTCCCTTTCTGAGCAATCAACCTGTCTCTGTGTGTGTGTGATATACTTCATCTTACACAAACCGAAAACCATTCTTCATTTCTCAACTAGAGAACGTGTAATGTGTATTAGTGTGATTTATTTTGAACGAGATCGCTTGGAACGTTTAGCCAACAGAGGCATGTCGTGTCCTTCAGAAAATTCTTATCACCCGCTTTCCTTTCCTCACTTTGGCAAAGCCCCAAATAATCTAAGGCTTACATATACTTGTACTCAAGTATCCAGTTTACAGCATATGCACAGTTCAGCCTGATGTTAATATCTATATCGAAGCTGACAGTTAAAAGCTAAATGAGAGTTTACTGCAGCTTGTGGTGCAGGTTCAAATCATTTACAGGGCTGCCGCGTTCAGTAGCTTGGAACGAATTGTAGCAACAATGGCATTTAAAAAAAAAAAAAAAAAAAAGGATATATTCACATATGTGTCTATAGCTATATGTATCTGTATCAACATGAGATTAGAAACTTCTCATCCCACTACAATGAATTGCTGCTCTGTTTAGAAAACGACTGTGCTGAGTCTGATACAAAGTCACGTTTTAAAGAGCAACAGTGTTTCTATTTTCAGGTTTGAGTCTTTCCTAACACTCGTTATATTACATTAAAAATGAGATTTCCTACAAGTGATGAAGTTCTGCAACGAGAGAACATTTCCACTGGGCTGCCAGGGGCCTGTTTGATCGACAACCTTGCCATGGTTTAATACGATTGCATTGTACAATGTAAAGTGCCTGTTGTCTTCTTGTATCATTAATAATCCTCTTTAATCCCGTGTACATTCAGGCACACCCTGCTGGGTACACATGTAAAGTAAACTCCCCAATAGCTGGGCCCATACTGGTTTTTGAAGCTATGCCATTTTAGGTCACTCTAGGGTTAATGGCACTTGCATACATTTACATTGATGAGAGTCAGTTTGTTTTTCTGTGATTGCCAGTACTCTTGTCCTTTATGTTTATTTATACTGTTTTATTTACCTGCACTATGAAAATTATGAAAGGGATGTAGGCCATTACAGTAACTATTTTATACTATATGTATTAGTATATAGGTGTGTGTGTGTATATATAATATATATAATTGCAAAATGGGTGGCACACCACTTGCAGACTTCACCCAGTTGCACGGTTAAATATTGATATACAGTTTAAAAAAAGAACCTGCATCATGCTTTATTCAATACACGTTGTTGTTTCTAATTATACCCTGTGGTTGCTGGTTCTTTCTTGAAAAAATACAAATATATAATATTTTGGAATTTGCATCCCTCTATACACCTATAACCTATTTATCTGTTGAATTCTTTTTTTTATCTGTATCTGTGTATGTAGATATCTCGATGGAAAGATATGAAAAAAATAAACCTTTATCATTAATTGTATTGTTTTTGTGACCCCCCCCCCCCAAAAAAAAACAAATATGTACACCCTCCACACACATATATATATCTAAAAGCGTCATACACTATAAACGTCATAAGTGCCCTGATGCAAACAGATAATTCCTAAATACATGTAGAAATAAATAAACACTGGGGCCCAGTGTGGGCCAAATTCGTAAGATAAAAGTATCTGTTTGTCCCTATTGGTGCAACATATTTTTTCCTGTTGTATATGTGTGTGTATTTTTTTTTTTTAAAGAAAAGTATGGGTATTTTCTTTTAACTAAAAAATGCATAACGAGAGAAAGTGTAACTCTAATCAACTTACCAATATATATTGCTTGTAATTGTAAGTATAATTGCAGTTGGAAGCAATATTTGTTCTTTTGTTCAGTCCTGACTCTGACTTTTGAATCAGTGTAGCTGAAGTCAACGCTCCATTTCTGCTTATTACCTGGCTTCTGCTATATTATATCATGAGTCAATCACCAGTGAAGAGCAAATAAACATTAAAATAATTGTGAACATTACTGAAATGTTTTAATGTAGCTTTGAAAGTTAGATTTTCTTTCATTTTGAAAAAAAACAGTGTTTGGGTGGACAGCCCCTTTAAAGAGGTTGTTCACCTTCCAAAGACTTTTTGCAATTACTTTCCAATTTCCATTATTTCTGTTTTACTGTTTTTCCAAAATCTAACTTTAAAATTGAATGTTCGAGTCTCTGGTGTTTGAGTATGGCAGCTCAGTAATTCAGGTGCAGACTCTACAATTTTGCAACATTTAGTTGATACATTTCACAGCAGCATCTCTGGAGTATTCGCAACTATTGTATCAACTGCCTTTAACGAAACTCAGGGATTCTGCTCAGCAGGGACAAAGATAAGAAATGTATCCATTTAGAACAGTTTACATGGTGGGCGACCCCCCTCCTCCAAGAGATGCTTTAGAAAGTGAAAATTACACTTTAATATTAGAAAAACGGTCACCCATTGAAAATAGAAAGTAGTTGGTAGAAGTCATTATTTCTGGTGATCTATCTGAAAACAACGAGTTGTTTGAAGGTGAGCAATCCTTTTAAGGCCTACTATAAATGTGGTTCTATGGCTGACTGCAATAAGTATACATTTCTTCTCAATCTATGACACAGGGTAGAGATGTGTAAAAATAATAATGTGCATATTCTTAGGTAGTCAAAGTGTATTTGTAAAATATTTATTCAAGCAAATTTACTTACACCACTTTAAAGGGCCAGTCACACCCAAAATAAAATTTTCCCTAATAAAAGGAAACATTTTTCTAAGCAACTTTGCAAGGTACATTCATTACACATTTTCTATGGTTTGAAGTTATTTGTAATATATGTATTGCTATTGAAAGCAGTGTTTGTCCCTTGTTATTCTCTGCCCTGATGTGTAAGACTGTTGATACAATGTAAGACAAAGCAGCTGATTAACAGCCCAGTCTTTGCTGGAGAACATGGTTTAAAAAGTAACAACTGGGAGTTAAGCAAATGCTGCTTTCAATAGCAATTGTTTTTACAAATAACTTTAAAAGCACTGAGAATTTGTAATAAATGTATATTAGAATGTTCCTTATCATTACGTTTTGTTTTATTAGGTACATTTTTATTTTGGGGTTGACTTGCCCTTTAAGCATTTTTTAGAGGGCGGATCTCTACCTAAATGAGGCAGACACAGAGTAGGTGCCCAGTATACAAAGTACCATTGTGACTGATAAGTCTTTCTGTTTGCAGGTGATGCGGCTGGGGAATCCGGCTATAGCCAGGCTGCTTCTGAGCCAAGGTGCTGACCCCAACCTGCGAGACAGGACTGGCTATTCTGTTCTGCACGATGCTGCCAGGGCTGGCTTCCAGGACACGCTGGAGACCCTCTTTGATTTCCAGGCAGATGCCAATATACAAGATAACGAAGGCAACCTGCCCTTGCACCTGGCTGCCAAAGAAGGCCACCTCCAGGCTGTGAAATTCCTCGTCCTTCACACAGACAGCCAACTGGGCCACCAGAACCGGTACGGGGACACCCCATGTGACCTGGCCAAGGTGTATAAACGAGAAGATGTGATTCAGTGGCTACACTGCTATGCCAGTGGGCAGGAGAAAGGTGGCAAGTGACTGCTTTTTATTCTGTGCCCTGGTAGAGACAATTCGGCAGATCAGCAATTCAGTATCATCTTATTCCCAGCAGGAACAAGGAGGGTTAAACTTACACTAAGCCACCCACCTGCCTGATAGCAAGATTTCCTGGCGAACTGTTCTAGCTAAACCTATGCTAGATGTTTCTGTCGTAACTAAATAACTGTGATTAATGGACTGGTTACAAGCACTAGGGGTGGGAAGGGATCTGGGCAGGAAAAACATTTTTTTGCCGTGTAAATAATATAATTCCGCACCCTCTTCTGCTAAATGTATCTAACCTAGCGGACCTTGTCTAACCCCTACTAGATAAATATTCTGTGTGCATATCTCTCACTCGTAAGTCTTTGCCTCCGGAGCCTCGAATTCTGCACGCTGCGAGGCTAGACACCCACCCTGTAGGCTCTAAAAGCCATAGTGCATCCTATTTGTTTTATCTCCATTTGTAAAGTTTATTCTGCTTTTTATTGCTGAAAAAGAAATATTTCCAAATGCCTTTAAAAAAAAACATTTACCAAATACCCAACAGCTCTGAGACCATGAGATTGTAAATCTTCAAGGTACAAATAAAGACATATTTTCTGCTCAGATGACCCTGTCTTCATTTCAGTGCACCTACAGAGTCCAATTTTTATTCGAGCATGGTAAAATGGTTTCTGCACTCAGCTTTATTATAAATTCATTTCTTTTTACATTTTTACATTTATGTGATTCATATGCAGCTGATAATAGTGTAGATATATATATAATTTACATAGTTTTAACAGAAGTAGCGGTTATTAAATCGTTTGACCACATTTGACTTTTTTAAATGCGATTATTCCCCATTATTGTCGTTAACTGCACATTTGAATAGGGCTTTTTTTTTTTTTTAAATAAATATTTAATTTCCACTTCCTGTTTGTTTCCACCATGCCTACATTACTACAACCAGTTGCACGTATCTAGCACTGTATTTCCATTTCCTAATATATATATATATATATATATATATATATATATATTTGTGTCTATTTTTCGGAGCTACATAGTTTTTTCTTTCCGGTGGGGTAGAAACAGTAGCAACATTGGTAATTCGTTTTGTTTGGAGTATCACATTCTTGATACCTCTCCTACCAAAAGTGTATTCAAGTTGTATGGTAGAATTGTGAGTAGAATAAGAGGAATTGTGCAGGCCCATCTTCTGGAATTATCTAAGATTACAAAACACCGAAGTGCACATCAATACTCAAGTACACCGTTCAGCGGAATAAAGTGGGTGTATTTGTTTTGAAACTCTTACTAGAGATGTAGTTCTACAAATGACTGATATATGAAACAGCAGATATCATATATGTATAGTAAAATTACTCAAAAAAATTAGTAAACATGTCCTATTTGATTTTGTACATAACAAAC
The DNA here is from genome assembly GCA_024363595.1 of Xenopus borealis. Lineage (NCBI taxonomy): Eukaryota > Metazoa > Chordata > Amphibia > Anura > Pipidae > Xenopus > Xenopus borealis. Next base: position 76,275,244 of record CM044438.1, read on the forward strand.
GAATCCGTAATTTAAAAGGATATTACAGATGTGTTTAATCAATATACCTCATGTATTAAATTCCTTTTTATATACACTTATAAATCGCACATTTATCCTGGTTAACTATATTAGAATAACACGGATATTTAAGACTAGGATTATGCGATTAATGATGGCCTATTGTCAACACAATCTTAGCAAATAATTATACTCTAACCATAAATATGCATTTCTAGTATATATACGAGTGAATTAGACTTTAAATCCTATAGTTATATTACAATACTGCTCTATGAATGGCATGCAGCGTTTACAGTAATGGTACAGGGATGTAAGTGCGGGAATTAATTATTAAACAGACATTGCTGACTGCAGAAACTAAAAGGTGTGCAAGACGAGAGGTTTCAAACATACGTCTTGTCATTTAATAAGATGTCCTGCGACTGAGACATGTGTGATACATAATTATGTATTGACTGGAATTATCACACACTAACTACTGCTCAAATAACCATGTGATGGAAGAATTCCCACCAGGAGAGCGTTATATGAGATTTACTGAAACGAATGTGCAACGGGTCTTCCACTGCAAATATAATCAGAGGAACATGTGTATGGCAATAATGCAGTAGTTACATTGTCTATTGGGCACGATCCTACAGCATCCCGAATGTTTCCCTCTATAAAGTCAAAACGAAAATGAAGGAGCAGAGAAGCGTTGATCCGGATCTGTAGCAATGCTGTGTGTACTAATAATAGCAACTTCTTCTTCTCCCACTCCCACCGCTTAGGCTTTTTTCCACAAAGGGTGCGAGGCTGGAACCGAATGGGTTAAATTATGTCTCGCCCCCCCCCCAGACATCACCACCCCCTCCAAAAAAAAGTACTGTAATGTGTTCTCTTTCAGAACTAATGAAATAATGAAGATTTGGGTGGCTGCATCTGAAAACGCGAGGCAAAAGGGACACAATTAACGCTTTTCTTCCCAAATTGGCCACAAAAAGTAATAATCAAATCAATCGGCCAGTGGAGCATATAGAATGACGGAACACAAGTACACACACACACACATACAAACGAGGGAAACTGCACGACCTGATAACACACCCCCCACCTACCACCACCACCACCACCACCACCATGCTTGTGCGATTTGCACGTCATAGATCGAATGCCACGTCATCGTCATGGTTTACAACAAGTTGTGTTTCTGTATGGAAGCTCTGACCAACCGTAAACCCAGCTACAGAGGAGGCCCACACACACACCTACCTATCTACCTACAGGGGACTTTACTTTGTGGCTCTCCAGTTGTCAGTTGTTACTGATGAGTCACAGTTGTTACTGAAGAGCCTTAGTCTAAAAACTGATAAACTGATATATATCTGTATAAATGCAGTTTTCCAAAGGGGTGGTTCACCTTCAAGTAAACTTTTATTATGTTATAGAATGGCCAAGTCTAAACAACTTTTCAATTGGTCTCCATTATCTTTTTTTTATAGTTTTTTTTTTTAATTATTTCCCTTCTTCTTCTGGGTCACTCCAGCTTTAAAATGGGGGTGCTTTAAAAGGCTACAAATATATTGTTAATGCTATTTTCTATTACTTGTCTCTATTCAGGCCCTCTCCTATTCATATCCCTGTCTCTCATTTAAACAATGCATTGTTGCTAGGATTATTTGGACCCAAGCAACCAGATAGCTGAAATTGCAAATTGAAGAGCTGCTGCATAAAAAGCTAATTTTGAGCTAACTCAAAATGAAAACCAATTGCAATTTCTCTCAGTATATCACTCTCTACATCATACTAAAAGTTAACTTTAAAGGCGAACAAACCCTTTAGCAATGAACACTTTGGAAAATACTTTATATGCAGGGTGACTACTGACTAGTAGTAATATGATGTCATTTAAGTCACATGGTTCATGGAATCGTTTGCACTATAAACAATAAATCCCTTTCTAAAATATAAATCCCCCTAGTTCTATTAGTTATATAAAATCACTTGGCCTTTGATCTCCTCTCCTGCCTTATATCTTTATGGAGCTCATGTGGTTTCTAATTGTATATATTTACGGAATGGGGTACATTAATCCCTGTCTGTGGTTCCTTTTACCATATATATATATATATATATATTCCTTAGTATATATACAAAGGATACATTTGTGAGATTCCCACATTACACTTACAAGATATATTCTATTCTCTGGATGCATAATATATGTGAGGGATACGCAGCCTCAGTGTACTTATACCTTCATATACAAGTGTTACACTGTCAGTATATAGATAGACACTCAAATACTGCACACTCCCATACACTTATTAAACGACCAGCAGCTTCTATATACTCACACCCTTCAAGAGCACTACCTACTTTACTTGCAAGCCACACACACACACTTCCACAGACAGCACTGACCCACGAATGTACCCACGATACAGCAGCAAGTAATTGTATCCATCCTTCCATCATAAATATTCCCATGAGCTGGGTCGGCTATTGCCCTCATTGCCCCAGGGCAGGTGTCAGTCTCTGGGCGGACCCAGCCTTAGGAGGAGAACCGTTAGCTTTTTATTTTCCAGTCTCTTCCTGTCCAAATATATTTGAATTTTCCGCGCCCTCTGTGAGGGTCCCGCCCTGTGTCGGGCGTATGACTCCGCTTAATGTTTGCAGATGGGTCTCTGTCGAGTCCGAGGAGCCAGATATGGGATGCCTCGGCTCTCCTGCCTGCCTCCTTCTCTCCCCACTCGCAGCCATTCTCTGTCTCTTTCCGTGTCTCTGGCCTCTCTCCATCAGTCACATCACTTCCTGCCCTGCCGCAGCTGCACGGTTTTCTCTCTAGAGCTTTCTATCGCTGCTGTGCTCGGATTGCATTGCCTGCAGTTTCGTCCATTGGGCAGCAGAGCTGACACTCTTTGACGTGAGACAGTAAACGAACAAGCAATTATGGAGGGAAGGTGTCAGTGTTCTAGAGGCTGCAGCCCCCTTAATTTAACAGCGGCCAGGTCTGTAATATTCAATTAAAACAGAAATGGGCTGTATGCAAACTCTTCTGTGCAATGGCATAACTAGATACTAATGGGCCCCACAGCAAAATATTTTTTATGCCCCCAAAAGGTCTAGAGATTGAATTGTTTTACCAATGTTTATTGAAATTGTATATGACTTTGGGCCTCATGGGGACCCTATACCTCCTGGACCCTCCTGCAACCACAGGGTCTGCATCCTCTGTAGTTACCCCTCTCTGTGAGTTCTCATTACTATTATATCGCAGCAGAAATGTCCCTGTGCTGTTTTTTGTCTTTTAACCCCTTACTTTAAAACCCTTCAATGATTTTGTTGCCTCCACAGTGGTGTAAAAAAAAACATTTTTTTAAATATTGTCTTTCATTCCCCAATCCCCATACAGAACTAGTACAGCAACCCCAATTCTGCTTACATGATGTGTCCCTCCTGGGCTGCCATATTTTTTCACTTGCACACTTACATCATGTCTAGAGGTTTCACGAACATATGGGCAAGATAAGGGACTAGTGTTTCAGATCTCAGGGAAATAAACACTTTTATATCTTTATATCCAATTGTAATGAACCCCATCAAGGACTTGTAAGTGTGTTGTGGAGTCAGTATTCAGTGAGTGGGTGTTTCACAGGCCTAAAGTACAGCAGCAGTGCAGAAAGCATGAAGATACAGCAGCCACAGTGGAACCAGGTAATGCATTTAACCGTGCCAGCCAAAATCATGTTTCCAGAATATAGGTAGTGCAATTTGTTTCCAACTCACTATTCTGTTTTACTACAAATTTCATATTATAATATATATATATAATATATAATATTTTATATTATAATTTCTATTTTGATAATAGTAAGTAAACTGCTGCCCTCCAGCTGTAGCGGGTATACATAACTTAATAACAAGCAGCAGCCAAAGTGTCACATACAAATCCACATTTCTGTCTGCTTGTGCAGCATCTTTTTAGGCCTTTGAGGGCCACTTTTTTTTTGAACAAGCCTCATTCTACAACATCACAAACTAAAAAAATGAGCATGCATTTTTTTCTGCATTCAGCCTACCATGTTGCCTTGGCCACATTCATTAATGCAGATTTCAGTGCTCTTTACAGGTTTGTATGTTCCCTAGCTGAAACCTGCATGTTACTGTCCTGTAATGCGTGTACCAAAGACAACGGCCTAGATTCACCGAACAGCATTTAAAACCACCACTTGTTTGCCACAAAAAAAATATTTGTCTGGAATAATAACTCGAACTTCCCTGAAGATTTTGGAGTTCCTATAATTTGAACAGAAAATAACTGCAGTAAGAAATAATGAACATGTAATTCTAGCAGCTTTCCAGTGTGCATTCATTAAATATTTTAATTGCTATTAACAGGCAGCAATTGTGTGACTGTTTAATAGTCTAGCAAATGTCAGTGGATAAAAAGACCTGGAAGTGAATTGACAAACACTGCTTTTCAGTTCAATTTACAAATTTAAAACCTTTTGAGAATGTATACTGTACCTTTCTGTTTTTAATGTGAAAATTTTTTTTTTCTCAATCAGTCAATCTATATATATATATATATATATATATATATATATATATATATCTTTATAAAAGTGGGTGACATTATTACATTTTTTTTTTTTTAATAATTGTATTTTCTCCCATAGTTCATAGTGCTTTGCTGTCATTGCTAATACTGGTTATAATATATAGTACATTGCTAGCAAAGGAAATATGGGCTGATAAAACATCCTATTTTCCTTGATAAATTTGTGAATGTTTCCTATTAAGGAAACATTGCAATAATAATAATAATAATAATAATTTCCTAATAATGCTTACAAAATATCAACCCTTGTATTTTTCTTCCTCTCTTGCGGATATCTCTGTTTTAAGGTTTTCTTGGGATTTCAGGCCCAGATACTCCCACTTCTCCACTTCTCCTGACTTCAGATATCTAGTATGTACTGGTTCCAGCCATCACCCAGAGAGAATCAGGTGCCTTCTGGTGGGAGGGATCTCTGGCTGTGAAATGATGTACTTGCTACTAATTGCACCTGTCAAATAATGCAAGATTTTATAGTGTGTGAGTCACATGTCATGAGCCTGTTTGCTAAATACTGCAGAGCTTGAACGGCCTTTCTAGCAATATGATGTTCCTTAATCTCCAGTTTTTAATGTATCCATATTAAGGGTCGAATTTCAAAGTTAAAAAAACTTCGAAATTTGACCATCACATTTTTTAAAGGCCGTTTTAGTTCAAAAATGGACCGAATAGGTCAGTTTTCAATCGAATAAAAAACATTTGAATGCATTGTTCGATTTGAATGATATATATATATATATATATATTTTTTTTTTTTTAAATCCTGGTAAAGGTTCCAGGAGGTCCCCCATAGGCTACAATGGCAATTCGGCAGTTTTAATGTGTCAAATTCGAAGTTTTTTAAAGAGACAGCACTTTGAAATTCAAATTTTCGAAATTTTGGGCTATTCGAGAGTCGAGGTAGCCCAAAAGTACTGCGAAATTCAAATTTTTTCAATTCAAATTTAATTCAAAATTCACTTCGACCCTTCGTAAATCTGCCCTTAAAGTAAGATTACTCAACTCTCCTTCACCGTAAAATGTTGGTTTACATTGCATTTTTCTTTTGTTCCCCCCCCCCCATTGCTTTTGCTTTTGTGACATAATCTATAGAGCAACATTCTGGCCTGTAGATATTGCAGCAGCTTAACTGGTGGACCAAAGGTTGGCTATAACAATAATGTTTTCCATTTGCTTTAGTAAAATGTGCCAAACAGCATCAAAAATTTTTTTTTTTATGACAAAAAAATAAAATAAAAGGCCATACACCTTAAAGGGGTGGTTCACCTATACAGTTTGTTATAGAATTGCCAATTCTAAGTTACATTATTTGTTTTTATAGATTTTGAAATAGGGGTCTAAACAACAAAAACAAATGCTCTGTAAGGCTACACATTTTTTACACATTTTCGTTTAGTATGTTTTTTTCGTGAAATCGGATGATCGCTATTCGATCGTTTGATACATCGGATAGCGGTAAAATCCTATGAATTTGATATTCGGATTTTACATCTGGAAAAATTTTTAGGGTCGAATTTGAGGGTTTTTAACCCTTGAAATTCGACCCTTGATAAATCTGCTACTTATTGTTATTACTACTTTTATTACTCATCTTTCTATTCAGGCCCTCTTCTACTCATATTCCAGTATCTCATTCAAGCCAGTGCATGTTTGCTAGGGTAATTTGAACCCTAGCAACAAGATTGCTGCAGAGCTGCTGCATAAAAATTAGGGATCCCCAATCCTTTCTAACCTGCGAACAACATTCAGATGTTAGAGGAGTTGGGAAGGAACACTTGCAAGAAAAATGTTCTTGGGGTGCCAAATAAGTGTTGTGATTGGCCATTCGGTAGCCCCTATGTGGACTGTCAACCTAATTGGCAGAATATGTGGTTTTTATGAAACATAAATTGCTTCCAAGCCTGGAATTCAAAAATAAGCACCTGCTTTGAGGCCACTGGGAGCAATATCCAAGGGGTGGGAGATCAACATGCTGCTCATGAGCCACTGGTTGGGGATCACTGCTCTAGATCATACTGAAAGGTAGTTTAAAGGTAAATAACCAATTTCAAGGATAAAGGGGGGGGGGGGGTAAACATATACTCCAGTTAGTTTCCCTAAGATGGGGTAATATTGGTAAGCCACAATGGTCCTGCACCTTTATTTTTATTTGATAGCAGTTTCTTAAGCGCTTTCAAATTAACTGAATTACTGAAGTTGAATTTTTACCTTCTCGTGTCTTTCTAGAACAGCACTGGGAAGGGTGGGTCATCTACACAGTAACAATTCTAATTTTATACATTAGGGGAATTATTTTATACATTTCTTCTTTTCAAACCTTCAAGGAGAATTCAACCCTGCTGGTGATAAAACCCCTCCCCCCCCCCGGGCATTTGTCCCTAACGTGGTAATTACCCCAAAGCGCAGGTCCCCTTCTGGAAAATTTATGGGCGCCATCTTCTGCCGCACCCTCTTCTTCATTGTCTGGACAGCACATGCGCAATAGGACGTATTTGCCAGTTGGTACTATTGTGCATGCACCCGAAGTTCAAAGTTTTCCCATTAAGTAGAAGTAGTACCAACCGGCAAGTGCGTCCTACTTCGCATGCACCGCAAACACCAGCGGGACAAGGAAGAAGACGGTGCAGCAGAAGATGGCGCCCGTAAACCTTCCAGAAGGGGACATGTGCTTTGGGGTAATTTACACGTTAGGGGCAATAGCCTGGGAGGGGGGGAGGGAGGCCAGGGGGAGAAAGGAGGGATTTTAGCGCTGCAGGGTTGAATTCTCCTTTAAGAGCAAAATTCCTAACTTTTCATTAGCATTTATAATTGATACAATAATCTATTTTTCTCACTAAAAATTCCCCTCACCAGAACTGGGCATTTTAGGGCAGTACCAGAAAAATAACCCACTAACACACTCTGGTCTCTTGTACAAAAGAAGTCTGATGCAAAGTATGAGGCATCAACATCTTCCAAGTCTACAAGAAACAAAAACACCAGCACAAGACTGAATGCAAGCTTGGATAACCCTTGCACATGTAATCATATGAAACGTGTCAGGGCCATGACTCGAAACATGACTTAGTAGAAAATTAACATACAGAGTTTCAATGAACCTTTAGTAGAAAATTCCTACATTATAAAGTTTGCAAAATAAAGTCCATATTTCATAGCTAGGAAACCTCCATAATGCAAGCAAAAGTTTCAAACAGTTCAAATCGTTTGTAACTTTTATATTAATTAAAACAAAAGTTTTACCCTATTTTAAAAGGAAAAAGTTACAAATTACTTTCCCTTTCCCTGGAAAAACAGGAGTTTACATTTCATACCTGTAATACAAAAGATAACGTAACATATTAACAAAATGTATACACAGCATGATAGCATATGAAAAGTTTCAAACTGTGAACAACAGTTCAAACGTTTTGTAACTATTAATATATATCTGATCTTATACTTCTATATATACTTATATATATAGTATACTTATCTTATAATATATATATATATATATATATATCTTATACTAATAAGAGCAAAATGTATAAATAGCATAACAGATTAAGACTCCATGTGGATTTTGTATGTACAGTAAAGTGAAGCTCCAGTGGCAATCTCTCTGCAATAAAATGTTCTTTTTATCCTGTCCTTCCTTTTATATTGAGCTGAGCCATTATATGCATGTGTGTGACCAGGGCCGCCATTAGAAATCACGGGGCCCCGTACAACAAAAATTTTTTGTTTTCTCAATCAACTTTTATTTAATTTTTTTTCGCACATCTTCAACTGATGTTTTACATATGTACTCAATCCTATGCATCTAAACTCCCCCCACAATGCACCATGAAGGGGAAACAGCCTAGTGGACACTACTTACAAACTTACACTGAGCATTGGGTGTTTGCAGAGGACTATACTCAGTTCTTTATATCAATGTAGTAAATGTTATCATGTTTCACCTGTACATATTTGTGTATTGCTCTATGTACTTATTCTCTATTGAAAGATTTAAATTAAACAGTGTCAGGGTTGTTCCTATTTTCTTACAAACTGGGAGATGTTCAAGGTGAGTTGAGTAAAAGAGGCAGGAGAGGCAAAAATATTTCTTTTCACCTGAATGATGCACATGATAGCATTTTGCCTTTGTAGTCACTAATGGATAAAGTGCAGTCTGCAACAGTAAATATGATCCAATTACATGAAGTGTGTTCCAAATATTAAAACAAAGAATTTGTTATCTGAATCCTTATATTTCATTATAAGTAAGAGAAAAATTAGAGTAACAACATATCTTTTTTTTTAATTTTAAAGGACATGTAAAGCCTACATTTTCCTACCCTGTATATAAGTTGGGCATCTCTTCTGCACCCAAACTGCATTATTTGTACTGCATATACCCCCTCTGTTTGCCAGCGCCATCACATTTTCCTAAAACAAATAGTAGCTTTCACCTGGCGGCCATTTTCCCTCTGATACATTATCATCTGAAATAAGACATGTATGCTGTAAAGTCCATGTAATGCAGAATGCAGGTTTACACAGGCAAAACATACTTTGATAAAAAAAAGTTCTGCTGGGTTTGAGCACTGTAATTATTACGCTGAGCTCAGGAGAGGTGGTTAGGAGAAAAAAATAGCAACAGACAGTTTCTGTGGGAACCAGTGATGCTCTCTCTTCATTGGCTGTTAGTCTGGAGGGTGTGTTTGTAATCTGAGCTGAGAGGAACTGAGCATGCTCACTGAGCCAAGAGCCAAAGGAAATTCCTGAGGGAGGGGGCAGAGTGGTTTAATGTAGTAGAAGGATTTGTAGCTGATTAAGGGGATACTGCAGCCTTACTGTTAACCTTTTAACAACCAGAGTGGCAGTTATCTAAAGATTTCAGAGACGCTGTTCATTGATTACATTTTTGTGAAAAGGGTTGACATGTCCTTTAAATTAAAAATATTAGTAATATAAAACCTGAGTTTGTGCAGCGATTTTGCACTTTTTAAATGTTTTAAAATGTGCTGAATTTATTCAAATAGCTATATTATTTCATTAGGCAAGACAAATGTTTTAAGCTATTGAGATTTTTTAACAAATAAGTGTAGATTTGAGTTTTGTAGTTCACAAACTGATGAATAGGCCTCCTCATGTCATGTAAAATCTATAAATAATAATGAAGCAGACCCCCCACCATATCAAACATTCAGAAGAGTCCATACAATTGTACAGTAAGTCCTTCAATAGCATTGCAGCACAGTCTGTTTGTCATGATGGAACAATAAGTTCCAGCAAATAAAGGGTTAGGGTTTCCACTATATCCAAATTCAATAAGTCCTCTAGAATCCACATTCTGAGGAAACCTCACAGCAGAAGGTAATTCACAAATACCCACTAAAGGACAGACTGTCTGGCTAGGTGAATGAAAACCCAATTATCATACCTGTGCTATAGTGGAGTGGTCTGTCTCAGGGCAGATTTTGAGGTAATATTGTTTTATGCTCATAAGTCAAATATCCTCTAAATATAGACAGGAATCACAAATCAAATATCCTCTAAATATAGACAGGAATCACCACAGCCATTAGTTACCTTATAGCTACGACCTCTCAAGGAGTCCAAACACTCCTACATTAGGATGATCCCTGTCAGTGTTAACAGATATATTTCATGATATTGCTATATACCCCCAAATAGTTTAGGCTGAATGGAAAATCTTTGTCTCCAGAACAGCCTGTAAATTGGTGACCCGCCCCCACCTTTCTCATTGGATGGGGGCTTGACTTATCCCTTCCCAATCTGGATATCAAGGGTCCAGGTAACTGGTAAGATATATGCCTTTGGGGACCAAGCTGCTTGCGAGGTATATGTCATTATTTCCTCTGTTCCCCTGGAACAGGACTCATATAAGATCCTTCTTTAGGTGATGTATGTAGGTTTCTGAATTTTTATCCCTTTTTATTTTATAACTGTTTGCTGCTGTGTATGTTATTTGTAACTGTATTTTTTATATATTTTATGCACTGTCCCCTTTGGGCCATTAAATCTGCAATTTAAGGAGTTTGTCTTTGTTGCTCTAAAATGAACCTTTTACCTGAGGAAAAATGTGTATGTTAAATGTATGTTAACTCCTCTTGCCAGTTAGAAGGAAAGTTGTGCATGTTTGATACTTTGTCTGCTGGTGTGGGAATTTTGTGTTGTCTGTTGATAAGTCTCTAGTAAGTGTCAGAGTGTCAGGAGCTGGGTGCTTGCAGCCCTTAAGCGCGGTGGTGGCAGCGTGTAAGTTTTGCATGTTGGGAGTGTTTGGGTGTGACTGCGTGTGAGTTCTGTACAGGTTAGTAAGGAACTGCGTAGGCCTTTACAGTTGCATGCTTTGTCACGTGAGCCTGTGAGTGGCGTGCGTGACACAGTTCTTGAAGACACACAAGCATCTAGGGTAACTACACAGTGTAACTACAGAGCAAGCAGATCTTGTGACTGCTGAGGAGCCAGTATGAAAATGTTTTATTCTTAACATTTAGGGTGGCCCCAAAGTGAAATTGCCTAAGGTCCCATTAGTGAGTGAATTTGAATAAATTGAATTTGAATACATATCAAAAAAAGAGGCTAGGGAAACAATTCATCTTTACAAATATTCAAAAATAGGACACAACATTAATCTGATGCTGGAAACCCCTGTGTGTTTCATATCATCATCATCATATTTATTTTAACTTTCTCTGCACCCATAATCTGCTGGACCCTATACATTCTGGCTTTTGACCTGCACACTTTGTTGACACAGCCATTTGTTAAGTAACAAACAAGCTCCAGATTCCAAGCCCAAAGGACGCTACTCTATTGTCATTCTCCTGGATTTATCCTCTACTTTTGATACTGTTGCTGAGATTGCTGCACGCAGGCTCGGATTTGTGGAAAAGCCACCTAGGCCCAGGTCTAGGGTGGCAGGATTTTAGGGGGCAGCATGCTGCCCAGCCACACCCACATTGGTTCACTGGTATAGGCAGGAGATACGCTAGTTTTTTCAATTTCCCATGCACCAATCCCCATTGTTCCGGCCCTGATGATGAAAATTTGTGAATAAAGTATGGGGGCGACAAATGGCAGTGGGCTTGGGGTACCCGCTATGTAAATCCTGCCCTGGCTGCATGTTGCCTTATGAAATGAACACAATGTAATAGAATACATCATTATTATCTGGATTCCTAGCACTTATCACTGTGGGGGTTACTTATAAGGTTCACGCAGCACATATTTTGCCCTGCAAAGAAGTTTATAAATAAGCCCTTGTAACTTTACATGAATTTATAGTTCCTGGACATTTTATAAACCAGGTAGAATTTGAAGCCAGGATTCCATAAATTAGTTATTAGACTAGAATAGCACATACTTAAGAGCTGTAAAATTAATTGGCAAACCAGTGACATTTTTACAACTTTACTGGAATTTTTAACATAGGACCTGAAGCAATCAATCCAAAAATATATACATGCCTAAATTCTGTTAGGTGTGATATAATTTATAGGAAATAATATTTCTACAGGATTTATTTTGAAAACAAACAATTATTTTTTTCAATAATTGCTATGCAATTAGTCAAAGTTTGCCAGAAATATACATATTTTTTAAGAAATAGTAAGCTTTGCATAATTTTGCTAGTTTATTGAAAACAAAATATATCTACACTTAGCTATTCAAAAGCAAAAGCATCTTTCCAAATTCTTCACTACTGCCAGCCAAAACTTTTCCCCCCTTCCGTCACACAGTTAGGCAAAGATACTATTTGGATTTTTAGACCACACACTTGTATTCGTTCCTTCCGCCTGCACTCTTACTATGCAGAAGTAAAAATGCAAGAACTATTTTTTTTCCTAACCTTTTTCAACCTGAAAGTAATCAGATGTGTTCTGACCACCCATGGCAGTTATTCAGCATTCATTCTTCACTTTTGACAGAATAGGACAGGCCCCTTCAAGGAAAAGGAAGATAAAGCAGGTCCAGTTATTTGACATTACTATAGACATACCATGGCCTGGTTGAATGAGAACTTTCACAGACAGCTTTATAGAAAGTTTCCAGGTCATAAAATCAATACTGTGGATATATATAATATTGTTTTAAATTGTCTTTTGGGGCACCAAATAGATTGATCCAAAGTCCCAGTCGCTCTCAGTGTAAAAACTCAGTGGTAGTTTATAAAAAAAGATTCCTGGTTGAAGTCTGGTTTTGCACTACAGAACAGCTTATTAAAAACACTTTGCCCAGGACAGCAGCTTTGCCTCAGTATATGAACCCACACATATTAAATGCATCTACTGCCATCTGGGAGAAATCTAGCAAAAAAAGTTTTTAGGCCACTACTAAATGATGAATACATCTTTTTATATTGGATGAATGCATGTTAGTTGTGATGACTGCAGTGATCTGCAGTGATAACCTACAATTATACAGCTGTGCTCATAAGATTACAAATCCTGGCAGATTTTATGATTTATTAATCATTTTTCAGAGAATATGAATGATAAAACAAATACTTTTCTTTCACTCATGGTTAGTGGTTGGCTGAAGCCATTTATTGTCACACAACTGTGTTTACTCTTTTTAAATCATAATCACTACACAAACTTTTGGGAAAGCCAAAGCTGAGTGTATGCTTTACCATTTTACCCAGCAGAGAAAATGCGTCGGCCAGGCCCTCCACCGTCTGCAGCTGCAACCTCTCTTCTGGAGGGACGACAATAGTGGGACCTTTCCCTTTGTACCACTGGTCCAGTCCCAGCATAGTTGCAGTTTTGATACAAGAGGTTAAATATATGGATTGTGGTCTGGGTTGCGACCTGTGGGTCTGGGTCTCAAAAACTGGTTCTGTGCAGGACTAGCTCAAGGCCTTGGTATTTTTTGAAGGAAGAATTACACATCATTGTACTCCGCATTCAATGGAAGGGTTCATTCACATGTGCATTGCAGTGAGGAAAGTGCAATTTTGAACTCAATTGTCATGTTTTTTCCCATAATGCAGTTCTTTTCCTGGAATTCCAAGATTGTCCAGGAGGTCACAAGTGGAAGCTGTGCCTGATACAATTGCTGGTTTAACTAATGTTTAACTAATGTTTAACTAATGTCTTCCAGGCCCGGGCGCAGAATGAGAACCTGGTTCTCTCTCTAGATGCTCAGTTTACTTACTGCCGCACTGTGGCACGATCTCCGGCAGGCCCTGGTGCAATTGCACTCCCTGCTCCCCCGGTAGTTACACCACTGAATAAATCTATGCATTTAGCAGTGTAAATTCTCATTGTTTCTAGTAAATTGTCATGGCTTACCACCAGGGGGCTCTGGAGAGCAGTATGTTAATCCAGGCCCCCCCTGCATAGAGGGCCTTCTAATTTAGTACAAGGCCCCATGATTTCTGATGGCAGCTCTGCCTGACAAAGTGCTGATCTAGCTTTGCTCATGCAAATACATTTGTATGTGTGCTTAATGCAGATAAACCTACATTCAGAAATACAAAATTCCAAAGTGCCCAGACAGGTATGGAAACACACAATTTTTTTCTAGCCCATCAACAGCAAAGTAGAACTATATGTATATATAACAAGGCACACAGCTCATAGCCTAATGTACCTGACAAGGCATAAACTCCAAAAAAAACAGTTGAGCACGCTGTGCTGTGAGCAGTCATTTAAGCCAGATCAGAGAGAAGTTACAAGATGTTTCTGATAAGTAGCTCTTAGCAAACCAGCTCTAATTTGCATCCCAAAGTGGAATGCAGACGGAGTTCTGGACTGTTGTAGCTGAATAAATGGACACTTTTAAAACTCATTTGGGGGAGATGTAATAAAATTACACTTACTCTTCCTGCTCATTGGAAGCAGGACTTGATGATGTCAGTTGCTCACAGGTTCTCACTAAATAGATGGCAGTTAATTGGTACAAATCCCCAGATGGTTTGCTGACCTCCATCAAATAACTTTAACTGATCCAACTGGCATATTAAATAAAACATATCTGTTTTGATAATAACATGATGCAAATTCATTAACCCTATGCATTTACTACATTTTGCAATTATGACTGGTTGCTCCTGAGTAATTGCTTCAAATATGTACCCTAATACTATATTTTCTCTTAATTATTGAGTAGGTATTAAGTTTCTCCTTTAGTGAGAAAAGACATATCGTTCTATGTGGGAATGTAAGAACCAGTGCAAAGTTTGCAGACTGGTTAATATAGGTTGCTAGAACTGTTAATCCATTATCCATAATGTGCACTCAAAAGGGTAACTGTTTTGCCAACATTTAAGTTATGCCTTCCCACTACCAAAATCTACCCTTAAAATGTAACTGGTAAATTGTACAGCCTAGTATCCTGTGCAGTATAGGATGCAAATAGCAGAAACAACATGCATCATCCACCACGTTTTCTGCACAGTGCACTGCCTGGGAGAACAGAGAACTATGTTCACCACAATGAATACAGAAATGCTTACATTCTGCATTGCTGTATTCATGAGGGACAGAGTAGCATAACTATAGAGGAAGAGGACCCTGCGGTCCCAGGCCTGTCACCAGCCGCAGGATCCTCTTCCTCTACAGTTACGCCTCTATAGTCTTAGAACCCCCCCCTCCTGCCACCCGGATTTGGGATACAAGCCAGCAGCAGGTAGAGGAAAGACGCAGAATAGAGGCTACTGTGCACTAGGCCTCTCCAAAGATTTTTTAAGGGGAGAGGAGCCCAGAGCAGCATTGTTACCCCACTAGAGTCACATAGACATCTGCCCTATGTGTTCCCTCGCTAGCACAATATTTAGATATGCAGCTTACAGGCTGAACCAGAGCCCTGTACTTAACATTTGCCCTGTGGCAGGAGATAAGAACAGGACTGCCTTGTCCGTGATGGTGCTGCTTTCTGCACTTCACAGCACATTTTTATCTGGAGCAAGGTGCGGGGTACATACCTCCCAAAATATTGGAAAATATTGGAAATAGAAAGAGGGACAAAAAGATTAGCTGCACGGAGCGTGGCAGTTTTATGACCACACCCATTCTTGTGGCCCCATCCCATGATTTCCATGTGCATTTTACACAATTTCACAGAAACACAGAATTCTGTGTTTTTTATGTGTTATTACAGTTTTTCTAATGATGGTGAATTGCCCTTTAAGCTGCAAGTCACAGTTTCCCCAAGAGACTTGCTTATCTTAAATAGTTAGAATTGTTTCTTTGCTTATCTTAAAAGTTAGAATTGTTTCTTTGCTTATCTTAGATTGTTACAAAAGTATATGTGCACCTGCAACATATTCTGGGCTCTCAAAAAGCCAATTAAGTTTTAGAAACTTTGTATCTTTTTCTGGCTGTTCAGTGTAGGAGATCAAAGAGAAAGTCTCTTCTAGTCTAATACTAATAGGTTAAGACAGTATGGGGCAGATTCATTAAAGGTTGAATTGAAAATTTGAATTCAAATTTTTTATGGTCAAAACTGTGAAATTCAACTAGGGAGTTATTCAAATTCGATTTGAGTTTTTTTTTAAAAAAAAAATCAAATTTAGTTTTTGACATTTATCATACTCTGGCCCTTTAAGAATTTGAATGCTACTATTTGCCACCTAAAACCTGCTGAACTTCATTTTAAGTCAATGGGAGAGGTCCCGGGATCAATTTGGAGCTGTTTGCAGCGATCAAATTTGTTTATAATTTGATTAGAATTTTCAGGTCATTTGAATACATCTGAGTTTTAAAAATTAGATTTTTAAAATAAATTGCGATTGGTTGAATTTCGAGTTTGGGGGAGCTCACATGAATTCGAAATTTGACCTTTGATAAATGTGCATCCCCATGTCTGGCAAAACATCTTGAAGTCATGAGGAACCAAGGAAGCCAGCATCCATTTGTTTAAAAGATTGTAGTTTACTGAACATAGTTAAAATCCAAATCAGCATGCCACAGACATATTATGGGCTGCCCGCTCTATGCATTTCGTGGCTTCCTGCCACTTCATCAGACGCTACTGACAGCCACCACCCCCCATCCTCCTTAAAACATGGAGAAAGAAAAAAACCTCTCCCCTAAAATCATTATTAGCCCTATGTAAAGGATCTTTATCCATTCCCATAATAAAGTCAGACATGCTACATTGTATCAATAAGCAATAAAAAAAATGACATGCATTTGAAACATTAGTAACAAATCAACCTACCCTAGGAAGAGAAGCTCACAAGATAGATACATGTAGCACTTGCTAGAATGTGGAAAGTGAAACCCTAATAAGAAATAGATACTTATAAATAGGAATATACAAAAAAGGAAAATAAAAAATACAGGGAATTCTAAGCTCCAGTCTTCGATAGAACCATGAAACTTCCCATTCTGTTCATGCCACCATATATTTCCGTAGTTTTCAGATGATAAATCCAATGTGCTTCTCTTAATCTTGATCTTAATAGATGTTTTAAGGTAACAACAATGTTTCCATCTAGATCTACCACATCTATAATTGTCTTTAAAGGACAAGGAAAGTTAAACTAAAGAAGTAGGTAGAAATGTAGTACATTATGTTTTGTGCTTCTGTACCAGCCCAAGGCAACCACAACCCTTTAGCAGTAAAGATCTGTATCTCTAAAGATGCCCCAGTAGCTCCCCATCTTCTTTTCTGCTAATTCACATGCTCTGTGCTGCTGTCACTTACTGAACTTAGGGACCCACTCACAATATACAGTACACACAGAATATAAATATAAGACTGATTTTTTAATACAGATAATTACTTCATGGCAGCACAGAAACCAGTGCAACTATAATAAAGGCCAACCCCATTTTCTATTTCACCCACTTTTGGTCTGTGCTGTTAAAAAATGAAAAAAATTCACATAATTATTTTTTGATATTCCCTGTTTCCTTCCAGGTCTGGTTGGCATGCCCCTGGTGATCTGTGGAGGGTGCTGCTGCATTGTGCTTCTGAAGCTGGAATAGAATTACACTCAGCATACATATGCAAGGTAGAAATGCTTATACTGTATTTATTGTTAGTGAATGTCATTTTTTTTTTCTATTTCCTTTGTTTCCCCATGCATGACACGCTTTTGCTTATTGTGAGATGAGCAGCATTCAAAGCACAAGACCTTTGCATGGACAGAAGAAATGCTGATATACAGTATCTTTTTGAGACGTAATAATTCATGTTACGGTTGATATGAAAGGCAGTTTGCTGTATCTTGAGGCACTAAGGAGTTAAATTGCAGAAGCTTCAGTTCCTACTGAAATAGACTTATTGTGTTTACTGCAAATATCGTAGCTTGTATGCAGATCCCTCATTTAAGCTTGCCCACACTGCATTCTCTTGCATCTCATTGGATCAGAAGTAACCACCAGTTCTTTTTGGCCATCACCCCTTCAAATCAGACCGAGGCAAATGTGACTCCCTCAAACAAGCAGCATGTAATTAAAGTGTGTTACACAGCTCTGTGCCTCATGTCAGCGAACAGGAGGAAGTGCAGGGAAGACTTGTTGGACTTAAAGCAATATCTGAGCTCACTCAGTATTTTTGTAAATTCTGCTTATTAATGGAATTCTATGAAACATTTCTTCTGTATTTGTTTCTCATACAGTATCTATATAGTTTTGTGTTTTTATTTGTACAACTGACCCAGGCATATTTCAATATGGAGGTATGTGTTTTGGTATTAAGACCCTCAATTTCAAATTACTTTTAAGAAATATCTTTCCCTAGCTGTCTGTGTGTATAAATAGTATCTGGTAGCACATGCATGCATAAATGCAAAAACCTTCTAACTGAGCATAGGTAGCAGAAGAAAGTTTTGTCAGGGGGGGCCAGGAGGAAAAGTACAGATGGGCGCTTAGCATGCCCCGGCCAGTTTTTAGCCACACCTCCTTTTGGCCACTCCCTTTGTACTCCACCCACTTTCCGTGTGCTTTCACTGAATTTTCAGGAAAATCAAACCATAGCAGTGGGGGCAAAATTTGCTTAAGGTCTGGCACTGCAGGAAAGGGGTATTAACAGCATATGTACAATTTTAACTGACAGCTGTGAATGCTGCACTACAAGCACATTATGGGGAAAAGGGGGGAAAGGATTCTGGCACCTAAAGTACATTACATGGACAGGTACTCAAAAGACATGCAAAGGAACTGAGGTGTCTTTTTTTATACTTTCTGGTAGCCCTTACATCTTTCTATTAAAGACTATTAAATGGGTGGTTCACCTTTACATGGATTTTAGTATGTTGTAGAATGGCTAATTCTAAGCAACTTTTCAACTGGCCTCCATTTTTTCTTTTTTTATAGTTTTTTTAAACTATTTAGCTTTTTTGATGTCACTGAACCATCCTAAAAACTAATACTCTGTAAGGCTACACATTTAGGGGGCTACTTACCAAAATCTGAAATACAAAAAATTTGTATTAGGCTTCTGAGGCTAAGTCCTGCTTGTATACCATTCGTACGATCGAAGCATTCGATCATTCGATTCGTACGAATTTTTCGGACGCTCGAATGAAATTTTTCGTGAAATTGAACGATCGGTATCCGATCATACGAATTCATAGAGAAATCATATATCGAGCAAAATGATAGCCTAAAACTATTCGATAAGCATTCGATGGTGGAATTGTTCAGTATAAAAATAAAAACTGGGTAAATAGATAGTCTGTGCAGAATAACAAATGTTTCTAATATAGTTAGTCAGCCAAAAATGTAATGTATAAAGACTGGAGTGACTGGATGTCTAACATAATAGCCAGAACACTACTTCCTGTTTACAGCTCTATAACTCTGAGTTAGTCAGCAACTTAAAGGGGGACCACATGGGACATAACTGCTCAGTGAGTTTGCAATTGATCCTCAGCATTCAGCTCAGATTCAAAAGAAACAGTTATGACCCATGTACCCCCCCCTCAAGTCACTGATTGGGTATTGCCTGGTAACCAATCAGTGGAAACCAAGAGAGCTGAAAAGTAGAAAGTAGTGTTCTGGCTATTATGTTAGACATCCAGTCACTCCAGTCTTTATACATTACATTTTTGGCTGACTATATTAGAAACATTTGTTATTCTGCACTGACTATCTATTTACCCAGTTTTTATTTTTATACTGAACAATTCCTTTAATAAATATCCCCTTAAGTAATGCCAACACACTCTTTTGTTATACGGGACACATGCCACCATCATTTAAAAGAACATATGAATTGATTATGTATACACTGATATTCTGGGACAGTCTGGAATCATTTTTCTCTAAATGTTGGCTTTCAATGTTTCATCTTTCTGTTTAGCCTGTCTGTAACGCAAAATATAAAATTCTTTCTGGTTGCTGGTATCAAGTCATTCCCAACAACCAGAGAAAAGATACAGTCTAAGGTTTTAATTTTATTATTACGGATTCCTTATTTATGTGTGATATGTGATATTTATGTGGTATAGGCTCTCCTATTTCTACTACAGTCTGGCACTCAAACCAAAGCTTAGTTACTAGGATAAATGGAATAACAACCTGAGAATGTTAAACCCACAAACTGTAGAGCTGTAAGATAGAGGGGATTTCTTTATGCTATTAACATGCACCTACAGTTTGTGACTGTTAAATAGATATCATATCCACGTAGGTTGAATTATATTTTTGTATAATTTTTTTTTATTAACTAGCAACAGCAAACATATTTTTCTGACTCCTGATGGACCAGGGTAATCTGACTGTATGTGGTGAAATTCCCCCTTCATTTACTTGCTCTGACTGCTGCAGATGGGAAACTTCAGATGGTCCCTAACTGCTCTGTAAGAAACAGTCATAATGTCAAACAGCAGGGGGAGCCCCCAACCTTAATTCCCAGAACTTGAGCAGCTTTGTCTGTATCCACAGACCCAGTGCAGTCTGTATATTCTGATTATTACTCAGTCTTGTTGCATCAGATATTATTTGACTTGTGCTGTTTTGATCATTTATGACGATCCCTATGGTTCACCTCCCAACTGAAGCCCAGACCACACTGAGCATGTGCGTAGTCTTGGTCTTGCAGAGATGTTTAACAAAGTTACAAGGTGACAGCCCCCCTGCGTCAACTTTGAAAGAATAAATCATTTGTCTTATAAAGCTTCTGGCACAATAAGTTCATATATATATTTAGTATACAATATACAGAATTTCTAACATTATTCTATTTTAGACTTTAGTTGCCCTTTATAAAGTGAAAGTAGTTATTTTACACTTTCACAGCACATCAGTGGTTTCCATTGACCTTATTAACAAATATTGAAAATGTTTCAGTTGAAGTAAGAGAGAAGTGAAATAGCTACTAGTTACTAATATCAGTAGTTAATAGATGTCAGTGTAAATGTAAGTGTTAATTGGTAAAATGCCTTTGAAATCACAACAAATACCACTGCCTACATCATACTAAAAATAAGTAACAGTTTTCTATACAGTCTACTTTCAAATGTGAACACTTTTTTAAATCCAGTATTAATTTATTTTTATACCCACAAGAAAAGTGCCCAAGTTTCCTTACCTTGCCTATTTTTTCTAGCACTTCTGCTAGCTAGGTCCTTACAAACTGATAACACTGGTCCCTTTATAAAGTGATTCAGCAGCATCTGTGTGTTGTAGCATCATGCTCCCCTTCATCCAAAAAAAAGCATTATTGAGAAACACTAAACCATTTGGATAATAGTTTAATTTGCATTCTTGTGAATACAGTGAATGAGTTTTAACAATAATAATATGTATTAAAACATTCTGATATACATGCAAAATATGGTAACCTTCAGATAAAAATTTCCATGAGAGATGAAACATAATTAGAGAATTACAGGAAAAGGTAATACAGGTATGGGATTTGTTTTCAGTTCAGAATTCCAGAAATACCATTTCACACAGACTAAGATGTAATTAATGCTTATTGAAAGCAAAATCAGACTATTTTTATTTAATATTTACATGATTTTCTAGTAGACTTAAGGTATGAAGATCCAAAGTACGGAAAAATCCATTATCTGGAAAACCTCAGGTCCCAAGCATTCTGGATAATAAATCCCATACTTGTATATTGAACAAAATTGGTCCATGTCTATTTACCCTCAGATGTTTGCCATCAAACTGCTTACTACCAAGAGCTACCTGCTGACTGATTGCTGGTATTGGTTATTGGGCAAATAAAAAAACCCAGTTGATTAGGCTCCATTTGTCTATTATTTCATTATGATAAGGTTAGTTTGTCCTTGTGAAACAATGGGGTTTTAGTCTTTTGGCACTCCCAATTTAAAAGACCTTTCCTTCTTCTTTAAAAGGGGCATAGTTTCATGGGAGGAGGGGGTTATTCTTCCGCTGTATAGAGCACTTGTTAGGCCTCATCTAGAATATGTCGTACAGTTTTGGTCCCCAGCATACAAACAGGGCATTATTGTATTAGAGAGGGTACAAAGAAGGGCAACTAAGCTGGTAAAAGGTATTGAAAATCTTAGCTATGAGGAAAGACTGGCCAAGCAGGGGTTGTTCACGCTGGAGAAGAGGCGCTTAAGGGGTGATATGATAACTATGTATAAATATATAAGGGGGTTATATAATAATCTCTCTAACGTTTTATTCACCAGTAGGTCTTTCCAGATGACACAAGGTCACCCATTCCGATTAGAAGTAAAGAGGCTCTGCTTAAATATCCAGAAGGGGTTTTTTACAGTGTTGCATGTGTTGACGTCGCACCACTGGGCATGCGCACCCGTCGCGGGGGCCCATGAGGGTCGGGGCCCACCGGGTTTTTTCCCGGTGTCCCCCTGGGCCAGTCCGACCCTGGCTCATAGTACAAGTTGATCCAGGGACAAGTTGATCCGATTGCATTTTGGAGCCAGGAAGGATTTTTTCCCCCCTCTGAGGCTAATTGGAGATGCTTAAAGGGCACCTATGGCCCCAAAAAATTTCCCCAAACCGAAGGTGCGGGCTGATAGAGCCTGTATTCCGGTTTGGGGATCTAGTACTTTAAAAAAAAAAAAAAACGCACCGGGAGGGAACTCCCGATTTACTGCAGCACAAGCTAAATCAAACAAATGATTTATGCTTTCAAAGTTGGCCACAGAGGGATGTTATGTTGTGACTTTGTTATACATCTTTGCAACACCAAGACTGTGCACATGCTCAGTGAGGTCTGGGCTAAGCTTAGCAATCTTCATAAATTTTCAAAACAGAGCAAGTCAAATAATATCTGCCAGAAGTTGATACAACACGACTGATTAATAATCAGAATATACAGACTGCACTAGGACCTGTTTTGTCATGTAATCTAAAGTGGATTTTATATTTTTTTTTATAGTTTCTCCAACTCTGCAGAACCAGTGGCTGCCACAAAATATCCTCCAAATAGAATCCCAGTTTATTTGTTTAAATCTGGCTCCATGATCTTTGTCCCTGCAGCTGGAGATGGAAACAGTAAAGGGGATGTAAAGGCAAAAATTAAAATCCAATGCGAATCTCTACACAGTCACCTACTGCTTTACAGGTAAACAAAGCTGCTTGAGTTTGGCACAGCTGTTAAGTAAGGCGGGGGCTCCCCCTGCTGTTCATAAGTATGATTGTTTCCCTGGCCAGCAGTTAGGGACCGTCTGACAGTTCCTATTCACAGCACTAAATGAAGGGAGAATTTCACTGAATACAGTCAGGTTTCTTATAAAAACGGTACACATTTTTAAATTAAAGTATATTGGAGATAGATTTATTTTTCATTAAAGAAAGTAAAAATGGGATTTTATTTTTTTTGCCTTTGCTTGTCCTTTAAGAAGGCCCCTCCAGATCAATTCAATTTAGTGTATCACTAATGTTGAACCTAGTTTGCCAGTTTTCTTTCAAGTGCTTTAATTTATTCACTCTAAAAGTGGAAAAAACACTGAATTGTGGGTAAGAACAATTGCAATTGCATCTGCAAATGCACTATGCACACTGTGTCTGAGGTAAGTAAATCACCCCCACATTTTTGGACAGTTTAGTATCATCCACAGACACACAGATTATTTACAATGCTGACATAAAAGTAATTTATTAATAATCAGTAGGCTGAGGACAGACTCTTAGAGCACTCCAATCACAACATTGCTCCAGAAAGGCATAATTATTATTATTGTTGTTATTAGAGTAAGCAGCAGTACAGCAGTATAGCCAGGAAAAGTGGAAGAGGGTAACACTTTATAGGAAATCATGAATCATGTAAGCTATTATAGGTCACAGAGGAATTCCATGATCATCATAAACAATATCAGACCATGAATTTCACCATAATTGTAAGATGTGATATCAGTCTTAACATGATTCTTTAGTAATACCCCACTTAGAAAGTGTTCTTATCTGCTATTTTCATTCTTATTTCTTACTGCTCCATCATTTACAGGCAGGTATCTCTTCATCAGAACACTCCATGTTGTGACCATTTATTTCTATTTGTAATAGCAGAACTCATTTATATGTTTTTTTTCTCTGTGTATTTTAGCTTCCCATGTGACATTTTGCAGGCTGTTACATCATTAGCTTCTTTATTTAAGCTGTGCTAGAAAATGAATGTTTTTCTTTATAAACAGCCTAAAATTACAGCCATAAACAAACCCAACACAATGTTCTCAATAAAAAGATCAGTGTTTGAACTCTGTACAAATTGTCCTGGAGGAACATTTTACAAATCAGTTGTGGGCTCATGGTTTCTGCATTGAACAAACTCCCTCCATATCTAGAAGCTTTTTTTTCCAGATAACTCTAAGAAGAAAGAACTTTAATGTGCTTTAATTCCTTCATTTACTTTTATTGATAATCTGAGCAATCTAAAAGATGATGTATACAATATAGAAAGAAAAGTACTAAGTACAATTAGTATTGTTTCTGCCGCAAGTCCATACTTTATACAAATATAATTATAGTTTCCTTTTTAAAAGATTTTTTATAGATTTTCATGAATATATATATATATTGATAGAGGAAAAAGTTAGCTTTCTCTCTCACTATCTCTATCAATATATATAAATATATATATATATATATATATTGATAGAGAGAGGTAGTGAGAGAGAAAGCAAACTTTTCTTAACTAAATAAGTTGTGCATAAGGGGAAGTGGAAAATAAACTACAAACATTTTCCCTTAAAAACAAAATATGCGTATTCATGAAATATCTATAAAAAACTTCCTTAAAGTGGACCCGTCACCCAGACACAAAAATCTGTATAATAAAAGTCCTTTTCAAATGAAACATGAAATCCAATTTCAAATTTTTATTAAAGCATTCATAGCTGTTTTAAGCTCATTTAAAAATCTCAGCTGTCAATCAAATATTGTCTGTCACTCCTCTATGCCTTAGGCATAGAGGCGGGGCAGATAATTACTTTCACTTTCCATTCAGCACTTCCTAGATGTCACTGCTCCCCACACATTCCCCCAGTTCTCTTAACCATTTAATTGTGTAGCCAGGACATGGGGATAGACATTGGGTCCCCTATTCTGTTGCACAAACAAGATTCTGAGATGATACAAGGCTTGTCTTTATAACAGTGTCCACAAAATGGCTCCTGCCTGCTTGCTATAATTATGAATTCCCAGACTGAAGAAAACAAGATTAAAATAATTTATATAGTGTAAGTAATGTTCATTTTGCTTGACTAATGTGATAAAATAGGATTTTGAATATTTTTTTGGGGCGACTGGTCCACTTTAAAAGGGAAATTGTAATTATTTGTTATAATACACAAGTTTTAGTGAGTCATGTGACAGAAATGATATCACTACTCACTTATGACAACACTAGTCAACATTTATAAGGATTTATATATATACAGAGAAAGAGAGAGAGAGAGACATATGTATTTGAGTGGACACTTCTATATTATGTGAGCATCAATAGCAACAGCATCATCCACTTGGGTTACAAAATGCCCATGTTAAAGGCATTGTTCAGTATAAAAATATAGTAAAAAAAAAAAAAAAAACTGGGTAAATATAGTTAGTCAGCCAAAAATGTAATCTATAAAGACTGGAGTGACTGGATGTGTAACATAATAGTCAAAACACTACTTCCTGCTTTTGTCAGGAACAATATTACTCCTGCTTTGGGTTGCCACCTGACCCGGACAACCCAGTTTTTTGAAGGGCTTCCTGAATCAAAACTGCCTGCCCGGTTTTCCAAATAAGAAAATTTGAAGCTTCCTGCAGCCTAGCCAATCCCCCTAGTGGCAGGAACTTGCACTTTGAGGGGGAAAAAAAGCTAAAGTTTAGTCTGTCTGCTGCTATGATTAATTGTTCCTGGGTTATGTGTGTAACTTATTTTTCTTTTAGAGTAACCAATCAGCATCACCATCAAATAGGGTTGCCACCTTTCCTGATGGCTGAGACCAGGCAGGGGGGTGGGCCTGTGACATCAGTGGTTGGGCCTGTGACATTAGTGGGTGGGTCTGTGACATCAGTTGGTGTAGCTATGAGGCAGTGATCTGCGATTTGCTGATCGCTGTGTCAATCACAGAATCCTGCCCAGTTTTCCTTATTTGGAAAGCCAGGCACTAGACAACCCTACCCCCAAATGCCTCTGGTTGCGCACTAGGATATTGCACAGTCCAGGTAATACACAGACCAGTGTACAAATCTCAACAAACTCCTTGTATATTGTACCATGGCAGAAATCGAACCTAGGACACCAGAGCTGTTAAAAAGCAGTGCTAACAACTTGCACAAAAGTCAGTGAATTTTGTTGAGTGCTCAAGCAACCAGATATTTGCAATTGCATTCAGGAGTGACCGAGTTAGTTGCTAGAGCTTTGCCAAATAAGCCCTCTTGGCTGCAGGTTCTTAACTTTAAATATCTTCCCAAACCTAGTACTGACCAGCCAATGCACACACAGCTTCATTCAATGACTTCCCCTGCCATCACATGACACTATTTATAAACTGTGTATTGCCATCCAATTCACAATGTCTCCAGTCTGCTAGACTATAAAGAAGAGGTTGATGACAAACTTCCAAAAACAGCTGAAGCCCAGTTTCTTTCAAGACAGCAGCAAGGAAGATTTTGCCAAAACAACAATGCAACAGACCCTTTTCGTTTTGGATTGGCCTAATGTTTGGCACACACAGTGTCCACATTCTCTTAATTACAGGTTTGTATTGTATAAATAATTAACTAAGCATAGAATATTTACAAAAAAGTTATTCAAATGAAATCTTTCAGAAGATTATAGAGTTTGAAAGTAAGTATTGCCTTAAATATTAATAACTTGGCAAATGACTAAGTTACTTGGGAGGGGGAACATATGGTGCAGAATACTATAAAATCAACAAAAGTTACTGTTATCAGCACTTACCTACAGATATGAATTTCAGCCCCTTGGCTAATAAAAAGCTAAAAAGGCCTAGTGCAATGAGACTAGTGGTAGTGAACACAGAGATTAAGTATAATCTACAATAATTTTTAGGCTACCCTACAATATTCATCAAGGATGCTACAAATTATCTGGAGGTGTTCTATTGATCTGAATTATATTCCTGCAACTAAATCTTAGACAGCTCCTTGCACCAGTCCTGGACTAATACACTGCATTATCCAAATACAATTTCTCATCTAAAAGAACATATAAAGTGCCAGAACAGTTCATAGTTTTCCAGCTTCCTGTATGCACAGGTATGGAGGTTGAACCTAGTATAGATAGGGTTTTCAGTGACCCTCTATGAAAAGAGGGAGATCTCTGCAAGTGACGTATGCCATTTTGGCTCTCCAGGCTTTCTGCTGTGATTGATAAAAATTCAACTTACTTCCTTGTGAGCAGACAGGTGAGACAAAGCAATGGATCAGGAAAGCAGAAGCTCAGGATGCA
Organism: Xenopus borealis; assembly: GCA_024363595.1. NCBI lineage: Eukaryota > Metazoa > Chordata > Amphibia > Anura > Pipidae > Xenopus > Xenopus borealis. Next base: position 76,302,644 of record CM044438.1, read on the forward strand.
CAACCATTATCAGGTTGGGAAGACAGAAACGGTCTGTGGGTGAACAGGGCAAGCAGCAAATTGGAAGAAAGAAGGTCCAAAACTAGGCAGACCAAGAATCAGGTTGAGCAGCAAATCGAGAGAAAGAAGCTCGAAAACTATGCAGACCACAAGATAACTAATAAGTCAAAGAAAGATTTTTCTCAACACCCCAGATGCCAGGTTGGGCAACACTCTTGGAGGAGAGCAGGTTTAAATAGGAGATTTAATGGCAAATTACTGAGGCATGCAGACATGTAGGTATTAGAAATAAAACAAAGCTGAAACCCTGCACTGACCTCTGCTTCATTTCACAGGTTTTTATGAGTGAGAGATCAGAGGGTGAGTCAGAGATTCATTTGTGTGTGGGTCGAAACCATCTGTCGGAGGCTTTATAATAAACACTTTGCAGGCTGCCTGTTCCTATAACATGTTGGTCTCATCGCACTGAACAATCTACTGTTCTATCTACAGTAGCATTACTCAACCCACAAAAATGAAATCATGGTTTGACCAGATCATCTGTCTAATAGGAATCTTCTTCATAAGCACAGACTCCTAAAAACTCAACTAAACAAATGTGTGTTTAGTTGTTTCCAAATGCTTTTGCTGCTCTTTGGAAATCGGGCTGAGCTGCACATTTGCCAAAAGCATTCTCATTGGTTAGTAGATGGAGCAAGATCAATGAGGTAAAAAATACCAGTACCATTTTCCCATGTTCCAGTGATCACTCTCGAACTAATAAAAGTAAGATATGTAGGTTCAATACAAATCGGAAACAAGGGTTCTGTAAGAGACAGACGCAGATCTTTACTTCCACAATAGATTGTGGCAAGTCACTAAAGTATGTTGGTATATTGCTGTGCACTGGCATGAGTCTGTAAAACGCATCTGGATAGAAAACTCCTATAAACACTATTATTTCAACAATGGAACCACTTCTTTTCATAATCTCTCAATATTCTAGGCAAAAACATCAACAAAACAAAGTGCTTCTGGTCTACAAACACTCAAAACATGCACATAAAATGCACTGCATCATATAACACAATATGGAATTGCCTATAGAATCCACTGCTCAACTGTGCAGTATGGGATCTTCCATTCCTCTGCCACAAGCTCTGCATTCTGAGGTCTCTAGGGCAAAGCTTTGGCTTGTGGCAAAAGAAGCCTTTCTGGTCTAAATAAGACTAGTATCCGTAAACTAGATCTCATGAGACACACACACAACATTAAACTTACAACACCACACACAAAGCAGCCTTTATTCTTAACTACATATATTTACAAAATTGAATAAAAGGACATTGTGGTGGGTCTTGCTAGAGGACAGAATAGGATTAATCTGGAACATCTAATAATTGTGTGATTGTTTGCCAAATCAAGAGAGGCATAAATCACACATAGAATGGTATGTGAAACAAACTAGTTATTTTTGTTGACTGTAAGGTATCACTTATACATAAATCACGTCAGATTATATATGAATATAAATAAATATATTTAAAACAATTTCATGTTCACTGCAGGGGGTGCTGCCTGCCACTGCAAGGTGCAGAGAGATTCCATGACCAATTGCCAGAGAGTCTGTCTGATTGAGGAAAGCCAGGAGGCTGAGCAATCCTCCAAGAAGAATCATGAGTACAGGGGTGGCCCTAAGACCTTTTATTACTGGTAATCCATAAGGGGCCCAGTTTAGTGAGGGAACCCATCAAATGTGTGACATTAGCACCCACTATACAGGCTTTATTTTTAAGATTTGTGTTTTGTATCCTGAAATGGTCACTCATGTGTGTAAATAAACTTAAAGAGAAGAAAGTGTCTGTGTGGATCCCCCAAGCTTAACCAGAATATAGCGCTGCAAAAACTAGAGTGGTGTACAAAACAGACATCTATTAAGAACAATTTTAGCCAGGGCTTTAGCATATACTGTTTTGCTGTATAAGGTATGCACGGGTGCCAGAACCCCTGGAATTATCACCTGCCTTGAGGCATGCCAGCAACATTTTTGGTGTCACACCCATCATATTGTCAGAAATTAAGCAATTCACACCTATACTTAAACCAATGCAATTTGTGCATTGTGCATTTTCTTCTGGTGAAGTGGTACGATGGGTGCGAAGCTGACACTGGCGAAATTCATCTGTTAGTGAATCTGCCCCAGGGTGATTAGAACATTTAAGGGGGGATGTAATTGAAAATTCAAGTGTTATTTAAAATGGCATTCTTGCAACTGTTTAGCGCTGCTGCAATGTTAAATCATTCACTGGTGACTATAACATTGCTAAGCAAAGCTTAGGGGCAGATTTATCATTGGTCGAATTTCAAATTTAAAAAAATAAAAAATTCGACCATGTGAATGGAAGGAAAGTAAAATCCTTCGAATCTGAATATCGAATTCGAAGGATTTTACCGCTCAAACGATCGGATAGTAAAAATTTGATCGATTTTAATCCTTCGATCGACTTTTTACTATTCGATCTAAATTCACCAAATCGAATTAAAATTTAAAGGGGAAGTAATTTGAAATTCGACTAGTTGAATAGATTTTTATTCGATCTATTCAATTAAATCGAATTTACAAATTCGATGGTCGAATTTGCCTAATTTGGTTATTCTAAAGTTTGACCAATCGAATTTTGTAAATTCGATCGAATTTCAAATTCTTCCCACGAATTTGATAAATCAGCCCCTAAGTGTTAACACTTGTTCTGAAGTTCTGTTAAATATTTTGTTTCAAAATATGCTTTGCCATCGTGAAATTTTATTACATACACTGCAAAAGCCATTTTGTTGCAAACTTTGTGATGAAGTCGTTGAGGTCTGTAAGGGCACAGACATGGGCACAAAAAAGTCTAATGCTACGGTTTGTGTTTGCCAACTTGCACTTTACTTTGCACCGGTCAGCGGTGAATGCCTTCAGTACATGAGCCCTCTGGTTTCTAAACACAGAAACCATTATTGTAATAGAAGAAAATGTTGTGTAGTGTGTGTTAACTCCATTAGAAATACAGAGTGTAGAAGGTAAAGAATGTAAAAGCTAAAGGTTTTGGATCAGCAATCCACCACTAGGTGATCCAGCATCACACATTTTCTCTTTTCACTGTTTTCATTGAACTGAGACTGAGAATTGATTTTCTGTAGGAGTCTCGATTTACAGTATGTACAGTACATTCTAGGAACATTATCCTTACATTGCAGTGTTTCAAAAAAACTGCATAATAAACTTTAGCTGCACTTTTATTTTTTGTAACATTGTAATATCTGTAGAGTACTAAAAGATTTATTTCCTTTATGATGTATTTTTGTCATATCTGCTAACCACCAAAAGTTTCATTTTGAGTCAAGGTTTTTGTATGGGAATTTCCAGTAATATTTTGCGGGTAACTGAAATCAGCTATTAGTGTGCTTTACAGTGCATAATATATGAGCTGTTTAATTTATCACTGGGGCATTGCGCTGGTTATTGTGGAACCCTGGATGCAGTGATGATTCCAGAGTGCACACAATAGGCTGCATCAATAGGCAGGAGCCAAAATAATCGTGCCGCAAGTGATGGAAAATGTTAGTTACAGCTTGCTACCACACCCACTTGCAGTTGTATTAATTTTGCAGTATGTGCCACATCTACCCACATGGCTGCAATTACACTAGAATTATTGGTAACGCTGCATTTTGGGTAAAATAAGTTCATTTGCATCCAGAATTGCAGTTTGTACACTGCACTTGCATATGTTAATGAGCCATGCCCTAAATTTACCTGTTTGTTAGAGGAGAAATCATGGGAAGCGTAACCAGCACTCTTGTGGGTCCATTGAATAACTCGACAAAACTCATAGTGTTGGTGGATGAAATGGCCGCAGCTGCTTTATTGATTACAACATATCACCATTCTTGACATTGGCCAAACCATGTAACAAGTTAACATAACTGGTTACATTGCTGCCCATTATTGCCTTAGCCAGCCCCTGCTAACAAGTTTTCCCTGCAGGCCGCCTTGATAAATGGGCCATTGCCTCCATACGCACAAAGAAAAACTTCAAAGCAGACAAAATTAAAGCTGCGACAATAACACATTTTTTATTCACATCCTTTTTTTTTAATATATCACAGATAAATATAAAAACAACGTTGGGGAGGGTGGATGGACAACCTGTCCCTTCTGCACTCTTCACAGCTGACACGATGACTGCAAGTGTCCAGCGTGGCAGCCCCTATATATACCCCGTTTCCTTCCCAGGCTTTTCCTGTTGCTGGCCTAACACAAAACCTGCCAACCAATCCCAGACTCCCTGGTCTGCACTGCCTTTAGTACCACCTCCTACCTAAACTGCCTAGCAACCAGCACCGTTACCTGCCCAGGCTGGCATTTCCCATGTCCCTGGGGGGCTGAGGACCCCCGGTTTTCATGATTGCTGATTAATCTGTTTTTTTTTGTTTTTCAACAATAGAAGCTTTACATCTTCATAAAGTAATACTGACAGGGTTTCCATAAACCAAAATAGCCTGCCAAGCTTTTTAGGGATAGAGTTTAATTACAATTTGTTTTTGAGGAAGCTTTCCATGTCTGTGTAACAATTTTTTCTACATAATGCAGAATTTACCCACACCATTACATTGTGATTGTGGCCACATGGTAGCAAGGCACCTGAAGTGATTGTGACTAATGCAGTAAAATATGGCTTAAAGGGGTTGTTCACCTTTGAGTTAACTTTTAGTATAATGTAGAAAGTGATATTCTGAGACAATTTGCAATTGGTTTTCATTTTTTATTGTTTGTGGTTTTATAGTTATTTAGCTTTTTATTCAGCAGCTCTATATTTTGCAGTGTCAGCAATATGGTTTTTGGGTACAAATTACCCTAGCAACCCTGCATTGATTTGAATAAGAGACTGGAATATGAATAGAGGATGGACTGAATAGAATGATAAGTAATAAAAAGTGGCAATAACAATACATTTGTAGCCTTAAAAAGCATTTGTTTTTAGATGGTGTCAGTGACCCCAATTTGAAAGCTGTAAAGAAACTGAAGAAAATTGCAAATCATTAAAAAACTATGAAAAATAAATAATGAAGATCAATTGAAAACTTTCTTAGAATTGGCCCTTCTACAATATACTAAAAGTTAACTTGAAGGTGAACCACCCCTTTAATTGGTTGTGCACTTTAACAGGAATTAGATGCAATTGCATTAGATGCATATTCAGCATTTGACATCAAAATCGTGTCTGTGCCCAGAGAGACAACTGCACATTTGCCTTCTGTGGGCCAGTTACTACACCGTCTCTCAGCCTAAGTACTGACCAGGGCCGCAACTAGGGGTAGGCAGAAGAGGCATGAGTCTAGGGCACAACGGTAAAGGGGCACCAAGAATGTAACTCTGCTCCCTGGCTCCTATGTACTGAAGAGGTTGGCAGACTGGAACTCTTGGCTCACACAGAAAACTCTTGCCCCCCTCCTGGCATTCATTATTTGAAGAGATAGAGCACAGGCTAGCATGCAGTTATGCAAATGCATGCAAGCCCTGACTTTAGCTTGCACAAGCGCTGGGGGAGGGAGTCTTAGTGACAGTACTCTGCTTCAAATTACTTGGCCCGGGCCCTGGTACATTTTGTTTTAAACATTTGTAATATATTAATAATAAGAGGAAGATTATTGTTTTTGCAAGCATTCTTTCTAATACCTCAGTAAAGTACAATATCTAGTCTTCTATGTCAGTAGAATTTTGCAAAACATTTGTAGATTTAAAAGTGCTATATGATTTTTCATGATTTATATAGAAGTTGCATGACGGTGGTATGAAAGCGACTTAGAAACCAACTGAAGTCAAAATACAGCTCTATGTAAGCTTTTGCAATGATGAGTAGAGGTGTCTCAGACATTGACAAAATTACTGTCTAGATATCTGACTTCTTAGCTTGACCTTAAAAGCCTTATAAAAGGTATGTTTAGGGGTAGTAAAACTACAAAAGTAAAAATTTAAATTCACTGATTTTAAGGTCTATGACACATGCAGATTTTTTACATAAGAAAGTTACTATACAAGAGTCACTAATAATCAGAGTGACATCACTTCACTACCTGTTGTAAAATACACAGCATATTAGAAGTGAGACAAGAGTTCCATGACCTGAATTAAAGCAATCAGCCTACATCCTTGGACATTGAACTCTGAGGTGTTAATATCCTTATACTCTTTTGGCAATAGAGGGTATATTAATACAGTTTGGTCATTTGCCTATACCTGTAAAATATATCCCAATGGATTAGATTTCTACAGGTTCTGTTTATAACTAAAATACACAGGTCACAATGAATTCATTAACTAATCTAGAAACTATTCAACTAAGAAATTCCACTGATGTTATACTTACACTCAACACCCCCCAAATAAGGAATACTCAACTCTTTTATACTGTACTACTTGGCAGTGGTTCTATGCTTATTGACATGAACATTGCACATCTTATTTCTTTCCTGTATGTTTATTGTTGTTGTTTGTATACAATAAAACAAAATAAAAAACCCCCCAAAAAAAAAAAAAAAA
>CM044438.1:76309218-76328993 GCA_024363595.1 Xenopus borealis
AAAAAAAAAAAAAAATACACAGGTCACACTAAGGGGCAGATTCGAAATTAGACCAGGTGAAGTAAAATCCTTCCAATTCGACTATCGAATTCGAAGGATTTTACCGCAATTCAATCAATCGAACGAACGATCGACTATAAAAAATTTGATCGATCAATCGTTCGAATCGTTCAATTCGAACGATTTAATCGATCGATTGAATTTTTTTATATTTGATCAAAAGTAATGAAACCCAATTCGGTAGCTTGATTCTGGCGAAGTAGGTGGGTGAATAAAATTTTAAAGGGGAAGTTATTCGACCATCGAATATTCGAATATTCAAATACAATTTTATTTCAATATTCAAATTATTAGAATTCGAATATTCGATGGTCGAATTTGCCTAATTTGCATATTCGAAGATTCAAATCCGAATTCAATGCACATTCGATTGAACTTCGAATTCTTCATGTGAATTTAGTAAATTTGCCCCTAAATGTGTCTTTCCTGGAATCCCAAAGCGTCTTCACCATCTCAGCATTCTTGCACCCCCCAACATTTGTGCCTTCTAATATCCTTCTAATTTACAGTAGAGGGCACATTAGTGATTATTTATTTCATGATATATCAGTTCCTTTATTTTTTTATTTTTAAGTCGCTGGTTAATTAATGGCATTAATATACAGATAATATGATGTAAATAATAAAACATAGATGCCTTGATTAAAAATATTTAAAAATATATTACCGTATATTAGCTGACAAAGAATTCTAGATGTTTGTTAAACTTAATGGCATGTTGTGTTTCCAAGAAATACAAATATAATGCAGTGCTTCCCTGCACTGGTAAAACTGCTGCGTTTGCTTCAGAAACACTACTATTATATAAATAAGCTGCTGTGTAGCAATGGGAGTAGCCATTCAAAGGAAATGAGAAAAGGCTCAGGTTACACATCAGATAGCAGATAGGCTCTGTAGAACACAATGTTATTTGTTACCCACTATTTACTGAAATTTTGTAAAACCACAATCCGGAAGGCAAAGACGACTAGCCCCAAAACGTTTTTTAAGTCTATTAATAGAAAAAAGATATGGGTTGACAGTGTTGCCCCTTTAAATAATGCTACCAGCATGGTTGTAAAAGATACAGAAAGGGCAAATGTGCTAAATCAGTTCTTTTCTTCAGTGTATACAATAGAGAAGTCAGAGTTCCCAGGCCCACTTCATAGATGCACTGTTGGCTCAGCTCAGTCAGTGGCTGACTCAAGAAATGATTCATAAAGATGTAAAAGAGAAGGAAACCAATTCTGAAATTTTTTTTCAGAAATTTTAATGACTTTTGGCGCATGCGCAGTGGTTGGAGTCCAGAAACCTCCTTCAACTGAGCAGTGCTGAAAATGCCAGTAAAGTTACAAAGAAGACCGAAGAAAGAAGATGGCACCCGTGAACTCCTGATGCAATAATCTGCAGGAGGGGTAACAGGGAAGGGGGGGAGGCTTTTTTTCCGAAACAGTTTTCCTTCTCCTTTAATAAAAATGTATGTAAACAAGGCTCCAGGGCCAGATGGCATACACCCCAGGTTCTTAGAGAGCTTAGTTCAGTTTTAGACTGGCCTCTATTTCTGATTTTCTCAGATTCACTTTCATCTGGTGTGGTGCCTATGGATTGGAGAAAAGCACCTGTAATTCCAATATTTAAAAAGGGATTACAATATCAGCCTGATAATTATAGGCCAGTAAATTTGACATCTGCAGTGGGCAAATTATTTGAAGGAATTTTAAGGGATTACACTCAAAATGTTGTCCTAGTGAATGGCGTTATGAGCAGCAATCAGCATGGCTTTATGAAGGATAGGTCATGTTGGACAAATTTGATTGCTTTTTATGAAGAGGTAAGTAAGATGCTGGACTGTGGGGGGGGGGGCAGTAGATGTGATCTATTTGGATTTTGCAAAAGCATTTCATACAGTGCCCCACAGACGTCTGCTTTCTAAACTAAGGTCTGTTGGGCTTAATGCAGTCGTTTGCACATGGAAAGGAAACTGCCTAAAGGCTGGGGTGTTTCTACCATGAGGCAAGGTGAGCACCCCTGCTGGTGATGTTATTATGCAAATGAAGGGCACACACCAACTTCCACAAGGTGGCAGCACTAACACAGAAATTTGACAGATTTCAAAATAGCTTAGAAGGTTTATTAGGCAACCAAGAAATTTTTACTGACCATGTGCGAGATTTCAGAGCTGCAATTGGCTGTGAAGATATAGGTAGGAGGAGTCAGTGAAATCCAAGATGCCTGCCTCAACTAGAACTGCAGTGGAGATGGGGGAAACTTTGCAGAAGGTATAATGAGCTGATGATTTACATTATACAAACAATTCTAACTGTTTTAAAAATCAGATTTCTTGAACTTTCACATAGTGTATTTACTTATGTGAAATGATTTTAGTTATGATTGGTGCCCTTTAAGGGGTGATATAACTATGTATAAATATATAACGGGAGCATATAATACTATCTCTAATACTTTATTTACCAGTAGGTCTTTCCATTTTTTACAAAGTCACCCATTCCAATTAGAAGAAAAGAGGTTCAGGCTAAATATTCAGAAGGGTTTTTTACAGTGAGAGCTGTTGTACATTAGATAGCTTTAAGAAGGGCTTGGATGGGTTTTTAGTAAGTGAGGGAATACATAGAACAAATTAATCCAGGGACTAGTCTGAGTAATTTACATGGTCGTGGAACTCCTCGGTGATTTATATCCCTGTGCTTATAGGGGGGTACTTTATTCACTATTTATATAATATATTAAGTGCTGCCCTCAAGAATGTTCTGTAATGCATCTTCTATCAGAGCTGTTTGGCTTGTGACGCTTCCTGTTTGGGACTTTCCAGAAAGTTTGTTCTTGGTTTGATCTTTTTTTTTTTTAATTTAGCATTCTCTTTGGCTATTGCAGCTAACTGCAATGTCAGCTATTGCTATTATGTGTGTATTGGTTTCACAGGGTGGATTTCCAGAGAATGCTCATCTATAGGAAGAATAGTAATGCTTTTTATTTTCCTTACTATACATAGAGGAAGGAGGTTGTAATCTATCTAACCTCCTATAGTGATAAAAGAGGGAGAAGGGCATTTGGGCATCAGAATTATATGGGGTTAAAACATTTAACTAAAGGGCACCTGTTGGGTAAAAATGTTATCCCCAACCAAAGGTGCAGGCAAATAGAGCCCGCATTCTGGTTGGGAATAACAGTAGTTTGTTTTTTTAAATACCCCCAGCGCTAGCCTACCCACACCGAGAGGGAGCTCCCGGTGCAAGTAGCCATGTTGTGCCACTCGCATGTGCATAACGCATATGTGACGTCACGCACATGCACATAACAAGCAATTCAGGCAGATTTTCATTATGCACAAGCGAGTAACCGGACATGGCTGCTCATGACGAGAGCTCCCTTCCAGTGCAGGTAGCCTAGCCTGGCGGGGGGGCATTTAAAAAATAAAAAACTACTGTTATCCCTAACCGGAAATAGGGCTCTTTTAGCTTGCACCTTTGGTTGGGGATAACATTTTTATCCAACAGGTGCCCTTTAAGAAAACCGATACCCTTAATATGAATACTTAAGTAACAGATAGCTTACATCATATTAAGTGGCATATTAAAGAATCTTACCAAACTGGAACATATATTTAAGTAAATATTACCCGTTTACATCTTCTGCTCATAGTCACCATTTTAAGATATTCTGTGTCGGAGCTCACCTGACCAGAAATACAGCAGTTCTAACTGTAACAGGAAGTGTGGGAGAAAAAGACAAAACTTTAATTGGCTCATGTGACCTAACATGTATGGTTTGTTTGCTTAAAGGGATCCTGTCATGGGAAAAAATTTTTTTTTCAAAATGCATCAGTTAATAGTGCTGTTCCAGAAGAATTCTGCATTGAAATCCATTTCTCAAAAGAAATTGAAACCAAGGCTCAACATACTGACTACAGGTAATGCTATTATGCAAAGAAATAAAAGACTTTATATATACTTTGTAAACAAGTTAGGGACCGCCATATGGGGTTTACCTTGACGTGGTATGGTGGCTTATCAACTTTATGATCATAACTTTGTACAAAATAACCCCTGTTTTTAAAAAATATGCACTGGCATTTATACTTATTTACTTATGAGACAGGGGCCCAGGAAGTGTGCTTTGCAAGTAGCACTTCCATTATACTTAAATATACTTTCACTTAGCCTTTAGAGTGCTCTCACAATCCCCCTTTTTGACATTGTATTATAGCCGGAAGCTGTGGCTGAGCTTCAGTGGTTGTAGCACCCCATACCCCCCCTTTAAACTAATGGTGGTCCTGTGATTTTGGAGCATGTCTCTGATGTTGCTCCAGCTCTGATCATAAAATACTGAATTTTAAAAATGTTAAAAACTGAGCAGGATGTTTGAACCCCCTAAAAAAGTGGCTGTCTGGTACAAAACTGGACAGGTGTCAACCCTATCGTAGAAAGACGGGATTTCTGGTTATTTTAAAAGAATGACATCTAATACATCTTCTATGTAAAAGAAGCACTTCCAAGACTATAATAATCTGTTATTCAAAATCAGACTCCTGCATGAAGAGGGAATGAAGAAAAACAGATATTTGATTATCTGCTGCTTATTCCAGAAATGGTAAAGAACTTTTAATCGGTTATATATATCTATAATAATATAGATTATTATTACAGTTGTAGCGCTATAGTAAACTGGTGTGACTATATTCAGTTTTAGCTACCAAATGGTATTAAAACCACGAATGAAACTATTTCTCTCAGGGGTGAGCCCTCGCAGCGAGGTGGAGGAAGGATATAGTTGAACTGTAACCATGTGCGATAAGCACATCCCTACACAGTAAAACACTTATTTCAGTTTATTTTAAAGATAGTTCCCCTTTTTCCTAAAGATCTTCTACTGTTCCTACTCTGTTCCTACTCCTTAAAACTATACAAACTTAAAATGTGGCAACACAGTAGGTGCCGAAAATGCAACCTAAAGGGTGCAGACATGTTCCACGCCCTATGGAGTTGCCCAACTATTAAGAAATTCTGGATAGAGGTGAGGGATTTCTCCAAGGCACGTCTTCTAAATTATACACTACTCTCCCCAGAGTGGGCCACATTAGGCTACACATCCCAATTAACCAAAGGTAGCAAGAGACTACTGATCATAGTCTCAGCAGTGGTAAAGAAAACAATCCTCCAGGATTGAATTAAGCCACAGCCCCCATCCATTGCCCTGTTCAAGTTAAAATGCCCCACTTGTTTAAAATGGATTGGATAGAAGCCTCTATGCAGAAAGAAGGGAGGGTTAAAAAATTCTTTGAGACATGGGAGAGTTACATCACAATGCTGCCAAATGAAAAGCAGCGGGTACTGATCCACTGCTTCCAAGATACATCCTGGTACACAAAGAGAACCCTCCTCCAGGACCCACCAAACATAAAACATTAGACCATTACAGGTAAAAAGCAATAAAAGGGGGGGGAAATAACTGAGGAAATTTGCCACATGACTGCAGATATGATATGGAGCAATAGATTACATTACAAAGACTATTAATGGAAACATGTAAAGGCAGCCTTGGAATAATAACGAAATGTGTGAAACAAGGTGATTCAATAAGGGAAGCGAATGTACCTAGATAAGACAGAAATGCCTAAAAGTTGTATTGAATGTAAAACAACAGCATCATTGTGATGCTTCCAAGGGGCCCCCTGGTAACAAAAAGAGAATCGCCATCCAGGAACCACCAGTTATAACACAATAGGCCACATCAGGTATTATGTAAGAAGGTGGGGGGACATAAAAGAGGGAATTTTCCATGAGAATGCAGATACATGGTATGAAACAATAATGGACACTACAACAACCCTTAACAGTAAAATACACATCCAATCCTGTAAAAACAACTCAAATGTTTTGCAGCAAAGTGACTCAAATATGGGATGAGAAATGTACCTGTATAACACTGAAATGCCTTTTGATATGTACTGAATGTATATTCATCAATAAAACAGACTTTTATTTAAAAAAAAAAAAAAAAGAAAGTTAATCTTTAAAGGAGAACTAAACCCCCTCAAAAAGCCCTACTGTCCCCATCCACTGGCCCCCTCCCTACCTCCCCCCTGCACAGAGTTACCCCTGAATTGTGTCCCCTCTATAAATACTGACTGCACACAGAGTCAGCATAATGGAGCTCACGGCCACCGCTTCAGTATTCTTATTCTTTCTGTTATTCAGCAATTTCTGTTACTTTTGGTGCATGCAGTTGTCACAAGCCAGACGATTGCTCCAAATGCGCATGCGTCAATACATCGCTCACTTTACGAAGAATACCAAAGTGCCAAAGATGGCGGCCGTGAGCTCTGCTGCACATGTGCAGTCATTTTTGCTAGAGGAGATACAATTCAGAGGTAACATTGTGCAGGGTTTGAGGACAGTGGGGACTTTTGGCTAAAGGTGGGTTTAAGTATGTAAAACATTTCCCTTTCTGATTACTGCTTAGTTCTTTTATTCATATCCCACATTGATAGGGACAAAAACATTCCTTAAATAAAAAGAAAATATCATGCCCCACGCATGGGAGATGGGAGGAGAATGATATTCAGCATCACTTTTTCCCTCAGGCTGACCCAGAAGGTGCACCGCTCAACACAAGGTGAGCTAAACATCTGCTTATTCAGTGGAAAAAGTGTAGTAAAAATACAGAGGGGGTTATTTAGTCTGCTTTTTTCCTGGTCGGAGTTTGAAAGGTTCCTATAACAAAAAAACCTTGTGATTTGTTAAACCCTGATGGTGTTTAAAGTCTGAATGAAAAAGTACTCCAACTCAGACCTGCCGGTTCATGTAGAAGTCAATGGCAGATGTCCTGTCCTGGTTTTCAGGCGATAATCCAAAAAAAAAAATCCAAAGAAACTCGCAGTGGGAGTTTTGGCAGAGTGGTTTTAAGGAAATAGTGAGAAATTTTGATATTTTAGTAAATAACCCCTGAGTAAAGAAGAACTAAACTCTACCCCCTATCCTGCATAGACCCCCCCCCCTCCTCTCCCCCAGACTAAGTGTTAACCCGGGCAAATGCCCCTACATCCTAATTTACACCTCCGTGTAGATTCTGTCCTCAGGAGTTCATGGGCACCATCTTTAGCCTCTTTGGTCTATGCAGGGTAGGGGGGGTAAGGTTTTTTAACATTAGGGTTTAGTTCTCCTTTAAGGAGGGTCAGATGTATTTCATTCATTAGTTAATGAATGACATAACACATAATTAAAAACAACACATATTTATAGGGGAGATCCAACTAACAGTATGGTCACACACGGGGACACCCCCTTCTTCAATCTGTCACTAAATATCTGAATTGGCTTGCAGTCTAAAAATATACTAAAATATTCATTTAGTCAGGAAATGTGGCCAGCAACTGTCTTGATGACTGAATTAGCTTTAAATTGAGGGTTTCTACTACTTTTACTTACTAATGTTAATTGTACTTACTAAGTAATGTTACTGGAAGTAATTATGGGAAAGATTTTAAAACACTATTACTGAAATAAAATCCTGCAGTCCATTATTAAAGGAACTAGCAGCCATTCATTTGTATTAAATGAACATCCACACAACTTGACTCGTAACATTTTTTTTCTCCCATAGGCGTCAAGTGAAGCTTGGCAAAATAGGTGCTGAAGAATCATTTTCTTTATTTTTTGAAAACAATAATAACAACACAAACAACATAGTTAACTCAAACATGCCCATTATTTGCCCTGGATGTAAAGATTTGGAACATCCACAATCACCCATATATTGATGAGCCCTGGGAGGCAGTTTTTATCAGGTTGAAATGGCTGTTCTTAGGATTAATGGGTTGTAGGCATTCTAGGTCGTACCATGGGGTATAACACAAGGTTCAAAAGGTATACTGGTACAAGGAGTCCTTGATTATTTCCTTAGTATCCCAACACCTTGCTTCCATCCAAAAGCCAATATAGTCAGGTTCAAAGGTAGGTGTGGATACAAATGCTCAGACAGGTCTGCTGCAAAGGTGCCTTTATTTTCTCATCAACACAACATGTTTCGAGCTTGTGCTCTTTATCAAGTGCAAATTACTAACATAGTGTCCAACAAGTTAAATATCAAATACCACTCCCCTCAGATAAGTGATTGGCTCTCCAATCATTCCCATTAATTGGGCAGTTTCGTGGGATAATATCAAAAGGCTTCAAATGGTGATCAAAAAAGTCCATTATGTGCCCATTTGTTCATTTCTTCATTCAAACCTGTAAATCATATAACAACAAAATGTACACCAACACATATGAATATATTATATCACCCATATCTGGGTCATAAACACCCAATTTTGTAAAATATTAAATAAAAAAGAGGGAATAAAATCAATTAAGAGTCTGCACTGCCATCTTCCGGCCTACAGAGGTTCCTATTATTAAAAACAATGTACTGTTCATGTCTCTACTTTTTTAGTCAATCAATAACTATGTTGCTACTTTATCTCCCTTATTCTATTTAAGTTATAATACTTTATTGCGAATGAAACTATGTTATCAACAGAATGTATCTTACCCCAAGGACGAATCTATGTACCTTCAAATCATAGGCAGTTTATCTGTTAGAGAGAAAAGAATGGTGATGTTATTGGTACTATAGAAAGCAAGCTACACTCCATTGGTCATTTAAACCAGCTGGTTCCAATGCGTTGAGTTTTTTAATCCACTTCGCTTCTCTCTGTAGTAAACACCTCTTTTTGTCACCACCTCTGGGTAGTTCCTCCACTACATCTAAGACAAGCCATTTAAGTTGTGACATGTTATGTCTGTTATGATAAAAGTGTCGAGACACAGGGGTATCTGTATATGTATTGGGTTTGTAATTTTTAATGTCCCCTCTATGTTCTTTAATCCTGGCTTTTATTTCTCTTAAAGTCTGACCTACATATACTTTACCACAAGGGCATTTCAGCATGTACACTACCCCACTCGTTGCACATGTTGCACATCATCGTGTTGATGAGAAAATAAAGGCACCTTTGCAGCAGACTTGTCTGAGCATTTGTATAACACAAGGTGGAAACTGTAAGTTGTCTGATATTGGAGGGGACGCTTGGAATGTATTTGGTCTAGATGTAAAAAGACCTATCAGTTTGGGTAGTTTTGTTTAAGAATGCTTCCAACCAGTCCACAAAAAATGCAATTTATTGTTAACTTGGTTCATAGATGGTGGGGCAGGAGAAAGCTATTTCTGCAATATGGCATTTCTGGTTGCTGTTGCTAATCTTTCTACTAATGCTTTATTAGCTTTGGATACTCGTTGTGTCCCTTTCATTTTGCTAAATAGGCCCCATTCTACATTGGGTTCAAGCTTTTGTTTGGTCAACGATTACCAATATTGATATCTTTCTAGCCAGAATGTGTTAATAATTACAAAGGACCATATACAATGTATCAGCGACCAGTAATGGAACTAGGGGTAGGCGGACCCGGGTGCAGACCGCACAGCCGGGCCCCCGCCCAGCCCCCCGCTGGAAGCGGTTTTTCGGCATCTCCTGAAGTGCGTGGACTGCTTGCAGGAGGTGCTGACCCTGGTACAATTGCATCCCCGGCTCCCCCAATAGTTCTGTCAATGGTATTGACTAGATGGTATTATTTTCATAGTGGTAGTGACGTTTAGTAACATCAGATGTGGTGAGGGTTGCTGTTGTGGAATTGCAGGGTGTTGACTCCTTTCCATATAGGGTTTAGTGGATTAGAAATAGCCTGGTTTGTCATCCTAAGTAAGACTTCTCTCGCATAGTGAGAAGCTTGTAGATAATAGAAATATTGTCCACAGAGGGAAGGAAACCTCAATTGCATTTTTTACTTTTCGTTTACAAAAAATATTGCTGCCTTATACCTAGAGACATGCTGAAAAAAAATACAGTCACGGACAAAATTGTAATCAAGCAAAAAAATCTTAGATGAGATCAAGTACAATAAATTGTTTAATTATTACAAAGAAAAGGACATAATTTTTAAATATTTTAATAATTTGTTTAAAATGGAGTCTATGGGAAATGACCTTCCTGTATCTGAGCGCTTTCTGGATAATGGATCCCATTTCTGAAATATTTAACCTGAAGGCCAGAGAAAATAAAACAAGTGGATTAAATTCGGCACAAAATCTTTCCTATAAACAGCAATGTATCAGCGCATCCCCGGTGCTTCCCATAGAGCGGCTGGGCGGCATGCTCCCCCTAAATATTTGCTGCCCTAAGTTTAGTTAACTTTTAGTATGATGTAGAGAGTGATATTCTGAGACTATCTGCAATTGGTTTTCATTTTTTATTATTTGTGTTTTTTGAGTTTTTTTAGCTTTTTATTCAGCAGCTCTCCAGTTTGCAACTTCAGCAATCAGTGGAACCACATGCACTGATTTGAATATGAGACTGAATTATGAATAGGATTGAGCCTGAATAGAAATTTGATTAATAATTTGTGTTTAGATGGAGTAAGTGACCCCTATTTTGAAAGCTGGAGTAAGAAGAAGGAGGCAAATAAATACTATTAAAAAATATAAAACTAGAAAAAATAAATAAAAATCAATTCAAAAGTTGCTTAGAAGTGGCCATTCTATAACATACTAAAAGTGAACTTATAGGTGAACTACCCCTTTAATGCCTAGTGTATTTTTAAAGGGCACCTATCGTCAAAAACAGTTACCCCCAACCAAATGTGCGGGCTGATAGAGCCCGCATTCCGGTTGGGGGTACTGGTGTTTTTTTTTTTTTTTAAATGTCCCTCGCCAACGCTAGCGCACTTGCACTGGGAGGGAGCACCCTCTGTGCATGCGCATTTGCGCGCGCGTGACGTCAGGCGCATGCGCTTTAAGAAAAGCGGCCTCAACACTGACCACTTTATTCAATGTGAGTGCGCCCGACGTCACGCTTGCGCAAATGCATGTCATGGCAGCTCGCACCGGGAGCTCCCTCCCGGTGCTAGCGCTGGAGAGGGGCATTTTAAAAAAAAAAAAACCACCAGTACCCCCCACTGGAATGCGGGCTCTATCAGCCCGCACATTTGGTTGGGGGTAACTGCTTTTGACGTTAGGTGCCCTTTAAATGTTTCTGAAATTCTAATTGTTTAACTATAACACCAAATGAAATTTTTTCATCCCCGAGTTGCCAGAAGTCTTTAAATATTATGTTGCAACCACAGCATATGAAATTGTTTCACTCATTCAAAAAAAAAAAAGTAGCGTGGAGTTCAGTCTGCTCAGTGTAGAGACAGGAAACAATGAAACAACTAAACTTTGACATGAAATCACAAGAGAGGCAGCAGTTGTTAAAACCATATTGTAGAAGGCCTTGCGATTGTATTGCAGAGCACTGGTGTCCTACAAGACTGTCAGTTAAAAAACATTTGTACTTTTGAAGCTAGTACAAGTAGGACTTTTGGTGTTTTATAGAATCTTGGCCCTTTTATTGTTAAATTATCCATACAACAGCACACTCACAAATTTTGGCGGCTGAGTATTGGAACTTGTAGCATTGCTTTTATTATGTTGCTTTCCGTGAATATAGTAATTTTAATATAGCTAGTCCACCAGACACTTAGAAAGTGCAAAGCAGTGATCCCCAACCAGCTTGTCATGTTATGTTGCTCAACAACTGCTTGAGTGTTGTTCCCACTGGCCTCAAAGCAGGAGCTTATTTTTGAATTCCTGACTTGAAGGTAAGTTTGGGTTGCTTAAAAACTCAGGTGAACTGCCAGTGTCCTGTAGGTTGCCAGCCCAAATAGGGGCTACCAATAGTCAATCACAACATTTATTTGCACACCCATGAATTTTGGGGGGACTTGTGTTGCTCCCCAACTCAAAAATTAAAATTGAATGTGGTTCATGGGTAAAAAAGGTCTGACATCCCTGGTGTAAATCAATAGGCATTATGCCTATTATGCATGTAAAGGCAAAAAAATAAAATCCCATTTTTACTTGCTTTAATGAAAAAGAAACATATCTCCAACATCATTTAATTTAAAAATGTGTACCGTTTTTATAAATAACTTGACTGTGTGCAGTGAAATCCTCCCTTCATTTACTTGCTCTGGCTGCTGTGGATAGGAATTGTCAGACAGTCCCTAACTGCTCTGCAGGGAAACAATCAATACTTATGAACAGCAGGGGGAGCCCTCGACTTACCTCCCAGCCACGCAGAACTCCAGCAACTTTGTTTGTTTCCCTGTAGAACAGTTGGCAACTATGTAGAGATTTGTATTGGATTTTATTTTTGCCTTTATATCCCCTTTACTGTTTCCAACTCCAGCTGCAGGGACAAAGATCATGGAGCCAGATTTTAACAGATAAACTGGATCATTTGAAGGATTATTCTGCAGCAGCTACTAGTTCGGTTGGAGAAAGTTTGTATAAAACAATACAAAAACGATATAATCCACATTAGATTACATGATAACACAGGACCCAGTGCAATCTGTCTATTCTGATTATTAATCAGTCTTGCTGTATCATAGTTACATAGTTACATATCGGCTTCTGGCAGATATTACTTGACTTGTTTTGTTTTGCTAAATTATGACAATCCCTAAGCAGTCCAGACAACACCGAGCATGTGCACAGTCTTGGTCTTGCAAAGATGTGTACCAAAGTTACAAGTTGGTGGCCGCCTTTGGCCAACTTTGCATAAAGCATAAATAATTTGTTTGATTAGGCTTGTGACGCAGTAAGTTCATGTATATGTTTAGTATACAAAATACAGCATTTCTAGCCTTATTCTTTTTTTAGACTTTACTTGCCCTTTAAAAACCATAGAACATTTGAATATTGCAGAGTTGCTAAGAATTATGTTTTCTTTTATTAGACAAAAAAATATTTTCTAGGTTGGCGTTCCCTTTAAAAAGAGGTAGGAGCTTGGACAGAGGAGTTGCACTAGATGTGGTCTACTTAGAAGTTGCCAAGCTTTTTATACAGAACTGCATAAACGTTTGCTTTTAAAACTAAGGCCTGTTGCTATTAGTAATACTGTTTGTACATGGATAGGAAACTGGCTAAAGGATTGTATACAGAGGGTGGTTGTTATTAGTACATTCTCTACTTGGAGTAGGGTTCTGTATTGGGCTCAGTTTATCCAATTTGTTCATGAAAGACTTAGAGGAAGGAGTCTGTAAGCAATACATTTGTTTTAGCTGATGAAAAAAAATGTGCATGGCAATTAATTCCCAATTTGGCATCTTTGCCAGGGTATCTGGACACATTTAGTTTTTATATTAAAATATTCAAGTCACTTATACCCTTAAATTCAACTTTACAACTTTTAGTACTATATAAAAGTATTATATGTAGTATTAATCATTTGTTTCTTTATTTAATAAAATGATTTAGCTTTTTGCAGTCCTCAAGTTTGGAAGTTCAAAAGCTGTCCGGCTACTAGGGTCCAGATTGCCCTAGCATAAATATGACTGGCCCAAATAGAAAGATAAGTAATAAAATGTAACATTAACAATATAAGCCTCACAGAGCAATAGTTTTTTGGCTGCCAGTGTAAGTCACCCCAATTTGAGGGCAAGTAAGGGATAGAAGAAGAGAAATAATTTAATAACTAAAACAAAAATGAATAAAAGCTTTAAATGAGTTGTTCTATTAAATACTAAAAGGTAACTTAAAGGTGAACTACCACTTTATTTGGACTTAGTTGGACAAATCCTTGAGGGTGAAGATCCTGGGGGGCTTGTTGATAATAAACTTAGTTACAACATGTTCTGCATTAAAAGGAGGAGAAGGACATTCTTCCTTACAAACACTGGTAAGACCCTGTCTAGGATATATAGTGCACTTTTGTTCTCATATTCATGAAATCACAAAGAAGAACAACTAAGCTGATACAGAGTATAGACGTTCTCAGTTATGAAGAAAGACTGGCCAAGTTAGGATTGCTTGTGCTGGAGAAGAGGCACTTAAGGGGGGTATAAAATAAATTTATACATATACAAGGGGATCATATAGTAAACTATTCTATTCTGATCTGTTCGCATTCGAAGAAAAGAGGTTTATTCTCTCAATTGCCTTTTTACAACATTATCTATTATGTAGATACAGTGTCATTAGTATCATGGAAGATGAAAATGTATATAAAATGTACATGGAAAATAAATAGGATTCAATATATTCTAAGTAAATCCCACTGATTTTCCCATCCCATATTTCAAGTCAAGCCTGTCAGAATACCAGAATGTCAGGTTTCCCGGTGGACCCCATTAAAGGGATCCTGTCATGTGAAAATGTGAATTTTATCACCATACAAACACCAGATTTTACAATGTTATTTTGCATTGCTTATAAAAAAATGCATAAATGTTTTTAAGCCAGTTTTACACAGCAAAGCATGGCTATTTGTGGTGTTTTATCCCACTGTATTTCACACCACATAATAATAATGCCCCAAGAGGAGGTGTGGAAATCATTGAGGGTTTCTTTTCTACTACTAATAGGTGCTCCTAAACCTTAATTCCCTTGCATATGATTCTCCAACCAAGCTACATACATAGCTGGCATGAAACTATAAGCCCAGGCCCCCCATCTACAAAACTCTTGTGCTTAATTATCACCCCAGTTTTAAACCTGATTCCTTCTATCCTGCCAGGATATTAGGCACTTTGGTCCCTCCATTCTGCTGCCTGTGTCTTTTTTGTTGCAAAGCCTAATTGGCAAATTCACTAACCTGTGTAGTTGTGCCTGCGTTGGCTTCTCTAGCGCTCGCCACACTTCGCCAGGCGTTGTTCAACAGCGCTATGCAAATTCATTAAAATGCGAAGTTGCGCTCAGGGAGTTGAATAGTAGCAAAGTTGTGCTACCAAAGCGAAGTTACAATAGCGATGCCTAATTTGCATATGGCACAAAGTTAAAGTATAATAGACGTTTATGCTGCAGCCTTTACATTACACTACCAAAGCCCAGGAAACCTTTGATAACTCAAATAAAGGTGTTCTATTACCCTACTATATAGTGCCCCCTATATAGTCGGGTTGCCATATGTTAGGAAATGTAAGGGGGAAGGAGGTTACCCTAAAAAAAAATTACAATCTTTTTCAGCTTATCACCCTTAAAAAAGTAAAAGATGCCAGCGGCAACTTTGTTTTTTTTCTAAATCTATTGGCGAAGTGGTGAAGTAAAGTCTAGAGCAAGAGGTAACGTTCAGTAAAATGGACATCTTAGTGAATTAGCGTAGTTACGGCCCTTTGTCAGTGCGCAACTTTGCCTGGCGTAAGGGAACAAAGTTGCGTTAGTCTATCTAACTATAACTAGCTAACTATAATTCTCCAGAGTCAGTGTTGGTAAATAAGAGAAGTTGCGAAATGACATCACGCTGGCGAATTGGCGCTAGCGTTAGCCACTTCGCACTTTAGTGAATTTGCCCCTAAGTCTTTACAGCCTTGAAGCTCTATAGTGTAACAAGAACAGACCCCCCCTTCAGCTTCTGCAGTTTTCAATGAGAAGTTACAATATTAATATGGTTTACAATATTCCATACACATGAAATCAATGAAGTTCAGGCAGTTTGCAAGAGAACATAGAATCTGCAGTTGACATATTACATAGTTAAATCTTTTACCATATTCCTGGAACAGGAAGTACCCAGCACAAATGCGTGAATGGGCATCATGCCCTGAAGTCTGACACAGTCTGAAGTTTGCCTGAGCTGTGCTTTGGTACTTTCAGTTCCAGTACTATTTACTCTGAATAGCAGACTGTGTACTGTGTGCACTGACACGAACAAGTATTTCTAGAGTAAGTCCTCTGCCCCAAGTGAATATTTCATGGTTTTGATTTGGTTCTTAGCAAAATAACAGATGCCGAAAAGGAATTCTTTTGGCAATGGCACTCACAATGTCTATTGTCATACTATAACTTTAGAGAAATCCTGAGATCAGCTAGGAACGGCTTCCAGCTATAGTCTTTGGGAAGTACATTTCATATTGCACACGATACAATGCATCAAGCAAAATTTCAGGAGAACACATGCATCAATGTTCTTTTGAAACACTACTGATGATGTTTTGTACATGATGATGATGATGATGTACATCTCCTAGACCGGAGCCTGCTAAATTTTGGGGTAGCACCATATGAAGGCTCAGATCAGTAACTGGGGTGGGCAGTCAATCATGATAAGATTTTGAGTGGGTTACTTATTTGTCTGTCTTAAATCTTCCAGGCTATAGCATGATGACATATTAAAGTCATATTTCTCTACACAGCAACTTACCCTAAGGTTGAATGGAAAAGGTTTAGACCATAGAGTCCAAGCTGTTGGATTGGCCACTTCCTAAACACTCCTGCCATTATAGCAAGGTTACTGTTTAAGTAATATCACATAGTGCACCTTACATCATAATATGTAGAAATGAACCGAATCCATTATTTTGGGATTCCGCTGTATCCCCAATCTTTCATGAATTCCTCTGAATCCAAACCCCATGCATATTAGGGTAAGGAAGGCTTATGGTGGCCATACACAGGCAGATAAAGCTGTCGATATTGGTCGTTTATATCAATTTGACAACTTATCTGCCCGTGTATGGGGGCTTCCGACGGGTCTTCCCAGTGGCGTTGGTGGGGATGCCGCCCCCCCCCTTCCCACTGCTCTCTTAAAAATCAGCATTGGAGTGGGTCAAAGGGGGGCAGTATTGCTAGTGCATTAAGCACAATTGCGCTCTCTGCATTAGCGGAGCCAAATTTCCAGGTTAAAACCTGGAAATTCGGCTCCTAAAGTTACAAGAGGCGGCTTTTTGCCGCACTTTGTAACTGGCCGCTCCGTGCCGCCTGAGGCAAAGTTCTCACCTTGCCTCATGGCAGGAGCGGCCCTGGGTCTTCCCAATCAATATCTGACCACAATATCGATTGGGAAGGTTTGATTTTCTTCCGACTAACCCGTCAGAGCCCCTTGGTGTCATCATAATCCGATCATTTGACCATATGGCCGAACGTTGGGATTACCCTGATATGGCCCTGCCGTGTAAGTGGCATACCGGGGAAAGATCCACTCATTTGGTGATGTCGCCAAACAAGCGGATATTTGCATCTATGGCCAGCTTTAATAAGAACCACACACACACTGCGGAAATAAAATCACAATTTATCTTCAGGCATCTGGATCCAGCGAAATCCAAATCGTGCTGAAAAAGACTGAATTCTGGATTTGGTGTATCCTTACTAATGAGCTGGGGGACTCATTATGCACATGCATTTGCCCCAATAAGGCAGTCCACACAAGTACAGTAATATAGTACAGAATATATAACCAGAATGAGGGCTTTATTAAGCTGGCCATAGACGCAAAGATCTGATCGTTCGAATCATGGAACGATCGGACGTCCCCACCTCCCGACCTGTCACTAACCTTCAGATCAAATAAAGTAGTAAAAGCACAGATTATCCGACTTTCTGCCCCTGACAGGGATCGTACAAAAGTTGTACAATTAAAAACCTAGTGACGGTCTCCCACTGAAAATCGTACGATCTGCAATAGACGCAAAGATATGATCGCCAGCCAACAGAAATTTTCTAACCTGGCCGATCGACCAAACGACCGATCGGCATGGCACGACAAATGTCGGAACACTCCACACACGATCCGAAAATCGTACGAATCAATGATTCGTTTGATCGGATCGTTGCATCTATGGCCAGCATTAGACTGTTTTATAGGTGCCCTGCCTAATGGTTTTCTGGGCTGCTTCAGTATCAAAATGTATACTTGTATGGAGAAATCTGGTTCAAATCCATTTGTCGAATGTGTATTATTGCTCTTAGCCACACTGAGATCTAGATGCTGAATGTGAGATGGTATGATGCAGAAAATACCGTACCAGAACATTTCTATATACAGCACTATGTTTGTTTTAAATAATATATTAAAGGGGTTGTTCACCTTCCAAACACTTTTTTTTCTGTTCAGTGATTTTCAGATTGTTCTCCATAAATAAAGACTTTTTTCAATTACTTTCCATTATTTATTTTTTACTGTTTTTCCAAAATCTAGGTGCAGACTCTTAACTGTTACAATTTTGCAACATTTAATTGATACATTTCACAGCAACATCTCTGGAGTATTAGTAACTATTGTATCAATTCCAACAGCTGCCTGTAATGAAACCCAGAGATTCTGCTCAGCAGGGACAAAGATAAGAAATGTATCCATTAAATGTATCAGTTTAGAACAGTTGGGGGGGTCGGCGACCCCCCCTCCCAGAGCTGCTTTAGAAGGTGAAAAATTACACTTTACACTTCAATATTAGAAAAACGGTTACAAATAGAAAATAGACAGTGATTGGAAAAAGTCGTTATTTCTAGTGATCTATCTGAAAACAACTAGTTGTTTGAAGGTGGACAACCCCTTTAACAGAACAGCAGCGAAAAGGCTGTGCCTTGCTGTGACGTGATTAGATAATTGTCTAGACAATTACATATCTCTTATGTTTACTTCCATGATACTTCCATGTAACTCCCTTCTTGTCTCTTTGGATTGTTGCTGGTGTTTTGTTGCCAATTTTAGTTTCACCCAACAAAAAAAAAAATTAAATATCAATGATCACTGTCTTAGACAGTATGGGAACTTGTCCAAACATTGATTGCAAACTTCATAAGGCAAAAGTAGAATTTTAGTTGGCAGAGCAGGGCTGCGGTATCATAATAAACCTGAGCTTTTGAAAAGCCTGCGGCAATGGAAATGCTGTGTCGAATTACTGAAGACATGCAGAAAATTAGGAGCACCTTTGAGCTTCTCAAATGCAGGTGTTTAAGAGTTATATAAACATCTGCACTCCAGGGCTGCCAAGCACATTTTGTAAGACCTGTATCATTTCATTCATTGCAGTAGACAAATTTCATATAAATCACAGAGTTAAGGACGGTTCATAAAGTTCTTGCACAGTTCATTAAACTGCTACTGAAAGCAAGGAAATGAGGAAATCGAGACAACATAGAACAACGGCAATGTGCTCCTATTTTAGTAGATAATAGAGAAAAGAACTACCACCCCCCCAGTAACCTAGATCACCCTTCTAAAAGGAAGCTATGGCTCTCCATGAAATCTTTCTAACATTTCATATTGTTCTTTCTCAACTTCTACAGTGAATACCAGCAGCCTGGGAGACCAACTGTGAAAAACTAGTAACAGCATCTGGCAACCACAATCCATTTCCATCAGGGTTGGCCTTAGGGCAATTTTACCTTGGGCCCAATCAGACCCTGTACCCATAGGGGCTGCACGCAGTGTGGACTGTTGTAAGTGAGCTGCTGACTGAGGCAGGAAGGCTGGGAGGACGGGAGCATTGCAGTCCTTAACATCCTGATCAGTAGACTTTGTGTTTATTTTCAAGTATCATTCAAGAAGCAGTAAGAAATAAAAATGAAGACATATTAGATGCTGATGAACCAAACTGTACTAATTTTCCCAAATTGTCAGTTAAATAATTGGGACAAGCCATACATCAGAATAAGCAGTTGGTGAAATGTTTTGTGTAGGGACACTGCTACCTAAAGCAGCAGCACCCCATGGGTTGCCAGGTGAGGCCAAAAGGCTCTGCGTCACATTCAGTTTCATTGAGTAGGAGATACAACAACCTGCCAGAAAGCAGTTCCCTCCTAAAGTGCTGGCACTAGTCTTCTATCCTTACAACCACTGATTGGGTGTATATATATATATATAGTTTCGAGTAGGGGTTCTTTATTACATCCAATAGGCATTTATTTAGATACCATTC
>CM044438.1:76342627-76355486 GCA_024363595.1 Xenopus borealis
TGGGCCTCTGTGTACCTGAAATGCCAGGGCCTATTTTGATTCTCAGTCCAGACCTGGGTCAGAGCAGCAGCTGTCTGTCTAGTCTGGGCCGGGGGGGCCCACCGGGTTTTTTCCCGGTGTCCCGCCAGCTCAGTCCGACTCGGGCAGTGTGTAGATTTTCCTGCTGGGATGCCCTGTGTCCACATCCCACAATGATATGAACCTAAACATGTGTCAAGTTAGAATAGGATAGGCTTAACAAGCAGTTTCCTTTTCACCCAGGCCAGGCAAATGATAGCAGTGGCCTGTTGCTGACCAGTGGATTACATGCTTTAAGACTGGACATTTTCTATTTTAAATTTGTTGCCTGGGACACTTTGCACGGATGTCTTTTCACTGGAGGTTTATCGAATGGATAAAGTAACTGATGGACACAAGTGACACTTGGGGGCAGATTTACTATTATTCACCTATTCGAGGGCTAAAAGCCGAAATTCCATATTCATTAGAATATCGAATGCTTATCGAATAGTTTTAGGCTATTTTTAACTCGATATTCGATTTCTCAATGAAATTGTACGATTGAATACCGATCATTCGATTTCACGAAAAAATGTTATGATTCGAATGATCGAAGCATTCGATCATACGAATGGTATTCGAGCAGGTGATAGAAAAAAAAAGCCTATGGGGTAGGTAGGTTCAATCTGGCGAAGTAGGCAGTCGAATAAAATTTAAAAGTTAAAGTACTTCAATCATCGAATGGTCGAATTATCGAATATCCAATCATTCGATCTATTCGATATGGTCGAATTTTGGGTTTTTCGATGATTGAAGTGGCCAAATTTGCATATTCGAATATCCAATTAAATCGTACAATCGGAATTCTATTGAATTCGATCAAACTTCAATCTATTCACGTGAATCTCGTAAATCTGCCCCTTGGTATTTCACAGTATGGAACTTATTTGAAGTTTTTAAGGAGACACTAGTAGACACTCTTGCAGTTCATGTAATGTTACTTATTAATCTTTTATCCCATGTAACACTATTTATTAATCTTTTAATGGATATTATGCTATATGTAATTAATTGACAGTATTCGCTTAACTGGAAATGTTTTGGCAATAAGCCATTAAGGAGATGTAATAGAATTACCCATAATGCACTTTTGAGGTGAAAGGTCAAGGAGTGTTTAAAATGCTTCCTTATGTTTGTCTATGCACACTTGATAAAGGACATCGCCCGAAACATGTCGTGGTGCAATTTTCCCCAATAAAACACTTTGCAGTTGGAGTTACTGCTGTGGATTTGTCCTGCTTTCTACTACTACAATGTGTGTGGAGTGTTCCAACATTTGTCTTGCCATGCTGATCGGTCGTTCAGTCGATCGACAGGTTAGAAAATTTCTGTCGGCTGCTGATCTTTCTGCATGTATTGCCGATCAGACAGTTTTCAGTGGGAGACTGTCACCAGCTTTGTCGGACATAAACTTTGGTACGATTGCTGTAGGGGCAGAACATCGTCTGATCTGTTCTTTTACTGCTTTATTTCAACTGAAGATTAGTTGCAGGTCGGGAGATGGGGCGGTCCGATCATTCGGTAATTCGAACATGGGGCTTGACATTTTGTCAATTTCACCAGCTGCCCCAAATCATGTGACTTGTGCCCTGATAAACTTCAATCACTCTTTAATGCTGTACTGCAAGTTGGAGTGATATCACCCACAGGCTGTCACAGTAACAAGTTATAGGAATGATTCACTGAATTGGTAGTGGTGTTCACATATGATTAAGCCTGGTTAAAAGTGTTATTTGTTTCACGAACACACCCTGACACAAACATAGAACTGGCAAATTCATCCACAGGAAACAATACAGAATCAGGGAAACATTAACCTACTCATCAAAATTCTTGTTCAAATGATTACATACACACGCAGGAATCTGTATAGAGGCAAGCTAAAGTAACAGAGAGAGTGAGCAGCTACACATTCTCACCACAAAGATAAATAGAAGAGGAGAACTTTTCTAAAGATACCATTTTTTAACAAAACTAGGCGGTGCCCTTAAATTTTCATTCATAGCAATAAAAGGGGAAGTTTATTTTTAGTAATAGCATATCTGAGATAATTACTTTCAGTCGCTTCTCGTTTTTTTATTTTTATAACATTTTCTTCCCATTCTGTAAAGATCTGAGCAATTATTAAAAAAAAAAAAAAAAACAGAAAAATGCACGTTAACTCACTTCAGTTATTTATTTATTTTAATTAAATTAATTAATTACATACCACATGAAAGTGTCTCATCTGTGTCTCCATACCTCTGTCACGAGCGCCGTCCGGCACCTCCACTCTCTCTGGCACTGGAATCAAGATGGCGGCGCCCAGCGATACCACGTTGGTAGCAGTGGTGCTGGCGCAGTGACACCGGAGTGACAACTTACGCAAGCCTGCGCCAAATTCAAAATCAAAGGACGCCCAGGACGCCAGTTCAATGCCGGATTATAGGATCTGTTTCATGCGTTCCTGGGTGTCTGATAATTCTGTTACTATTGATTCCTGGACTTTGACCCTGCCAGAACTTGACCTTGCTACCTTTCTCCCTGCCTATTGATCTCTGCCAGGACTTTTACTTCGCTATTTGTTCTTGAACTCTTGCCTGTACTGTGAACTTGGACATAACCCATAAGCTTCGTCCAGCTGGGAGCCGATAGGCCCCCTGACAACCTCATGCAAGCCACACCCTCCTTATGCGTTCCGCACCATTGGGGCCCATTGATCAAACAAGCAGATCTACCCATGTATGACCAACTCTATATAAGCTCTCATATAACACTCTCATATAGGCTCTTAAAGCTGACCTAAATGTAAAATGTTGCAAACCACTAGCTACTGCATATGGCTCAATAAGCTTCCATCAGGAAATTCCACTTTAAAACTTATTTTAAAAAATGTTGCAAACTTTTAAAAATGTATTTACACATGGACACATTTAAAGAAAGTATCATTATTTGTGTAACATATTAAAATGCCTTTTGTTAAGATGAACTGCTTATGATATCAATAATAAATATTTTTTGTATTTGCTTAGGAGAATATGCATAATGTTTAGTAAAGTTAAGTAGCTTTGCATTTAATAAAATGGAGTCACTTTTGTGCTGTCATTGGAAATTATAATGAATAGTTATGTCTCCTTCCATTCTCATAGGCTATCATTATAAGAGAATATAATTCAGACCACAGCAGCCAGATATACAATTCAGCAAAAAAAAAAAAAATAGCAGATCATGGCATGTTTAGTACCCACAATGCCATTTTCCCCAGTAGTTTGAGCTGCATCATTTTATTTATCATTTATCAGAGCTTTTACCTGGATGTTTTCAACTGTTTCTGCCCTATGAAATGTTATTGCTTAATGTTACTCAGCAGCAGTGTTGTTTGATTCTGTCCTCCCTTATGCAAATCCTATGGGGAAAAAATATTTGGATAATTAGAGGGATTGCGTTAGTGGCAAGTGTAAAGTACAGGCTTCCCTGTATTTTAGCACACTATGCCTTGCACCTAATTCACAGTATTAGGTACAATGGGTGCATAGTTAGATGCAAGAAAAAACAGGAACAGGTGCATTACATGTCATAGACTAAAACCCTCTGTTCGTATCACTGCAGGATTTGTGGCACATGGGGAGATTAGTCACCAAAAGAAGAATCTTTGCTACAGTGGCTGACTAATCTCTTCCCACTGGCAAGAATGTGAATCACCAATGGGACGACATTCGCGTTGCATCGTTTCCTGAAATCACCTGAAGTTTCCTTGTGAGGCAACATTGGGCAACTTCAGAAAACTGACATGATTCACGGTCTTGCCAGGGGTAAGGCAGTTTAGCTTAGATTAGTTGCCTGCAGTAGCGAAGATTTATCGCTTTCTGACTAATTTCCCCTTGTGCCACCAACTTCAAATGATTCATTAGCAGATTTACCAGATAATAATTCTTAGAAAGGAAGATTTCTGAAACATGTTTTTGAAAATTGGATGCATTTAGTAAAGAAAATATCCCGGTGTTTATTAGAAGTGCATAAAGATTAAGAACTATTTTATACAAGCCAAATCAAATACCATTAATAGACACAGTAAGAAAACAATGGTAATTGTGACACACAGAGGCGTTCTGGTTGGACTGCGTGTATCATTTATTAGCTATTCTTGTGCTCTTTTCTTTTAGGGCAGAGACATGGTGTGATTTAGGGAGATTAGTCACCTGGCGACAAATATCCTCTTCTTCGGGGTGACATCTCCCCAAACTGCCTTCCCATCGGTTAAAATGTAAATCCCTAGCGGGATGGCACTCGGAGTGCTTAGTTTTCCGAAGTCACCCAAAGTTTCCTCCTGAGGCAACTTCGGAAAACTAAGCACTCCAAGTGCTATCCCGCCAGTGATTTCGGGGAGATTAGTTAGCCCGATGAAGAGAAAATTTGTCGCTGGGCAGCATGCGTCTCTGTCTTAAAGTCGATTAAGTGAAAGTTACTACAAGTGGACACCAGGGTGGCTCAGTAGTTAGCACTGCTGCATTGTGATCCTGATCATTATCTTCAAGTAGAAGAGGTCTCAGTAAAGAAGACACTAATTTGAAAAGCAACTTAAGGATGGGGAAGTATTCTGTTTTTGAGGGCTTAGCAAGTAGCTAGCACTGTTATAGCAAGCTCTAGTAACCTGAAATAGCCAGGGTTATACTGAGCAGCCCTGTGTTCCACCAAGGTGGTGGAAATCAAGTGGACTGTACATTTTGGCATAGAAAATAGGGGGAGCAATTTGGGCCTTTGTGAACTTAAAAATGCCCAGGCCTGTTGTAAATCTCAGTTCAGACCTGATGTAAAGGTGGCCATACGCGATGAGATCCGATCGTTTGGCGATGTTGCCAAATGAGCGGATCTCTCCCAGATATGCCCACTTTGAGGTGGACGATATCGGGTGATCCGATCATGGGCCCTCACAATGGGCAGTCGGATCGCAAGACCACATCAACGAACAGATGCAGCTGCAATCTGACAGCTGCGATATCGATCGGGTAAGCCTGTCGGAGGGCAAGTCGGAGGGCCACATACACTGGCCGATAAGCTGCCAATCAGTCTGTCGACAGCTTTTATCGGCCAGTGTATGGCCACCTTTAGTGTCAGGTTGTTTCCCAGGTAATAACCACTACACTGTAGCAACATAGACAGTTGTTATTTTTATTTATATAGCATTATTGTCTCCTATAAATGTTTAAAAGGTCATACAAACACAAGACATAACAGTTTACACATACAATGACATGGAGTGTTTACATAGTGCCAAAAAATATTAGGGCAGTTAAATCTGTTTAAATAGATTTAAATAAAAAACACTAAACTGCCCAGCAATTATAGTCATTTCTACTGTTTAAGACCCACTGGCACCCACATTACTTGTAAAATAATATTAATTACACTTGCAAAATAAACTGACAACATAAATAAATCCATGACGTTATATCAGTATCAATCAATATATTTACCTTCTTAATTTTATGTAGAGATTATTGCAGTTCTAAAACCAAATATTTATATTTATTAAAGGAACAGTAACACCAAAAAATGAAATTTTAAAGTAATAATAAAAAAAATATCATGTAGTGTTGCCTTGCACTGGTTTATTTCAGAAATTCTTATATTTCATATAAACAAGCTGCTGTGTAGCAATGGCAGAAATTCAAAAAAGGCTATATAACACAGGATAAATAATGGATAACAGATAACCTTTTTCTACAGAGCTTGTTTGCTATCTGCTCTGTGACTTGAACCTTTTCTCCTTTGAATGGCTATCCCCATTGCCCCACAACAGCTTATTTATATAAACAATAGCAGTGTTTCTGAAGCAAACACAGCAGTTTTAGCAGTGCAGGGCAACACTGCATTATATTTTCACTGCTTTAAAACAATTTCATTTTTTGATGTTACTGGTCCTTTAATACATTGCAGTAATATGTAGTCTAAAAAAAAACAATGAACAAGTCATGAAGAAATGCTGACCCCTGTGGTTACTTCTGTATACTGCAACAACAATTTGTAAATGTTCTAACATTAAGAATACAGTTGGCATCAGATATTTAACTGATTGGTTGAGTGTATATTATCTCAGTCAATAGATTGCATGTTTAATCTTGGAATAAATGCCTTTCCTGACCACAAAAACAAACTGTGAACACTAATGCTAAACCCAACTCTCAAGCCAACCTTTTCATATCGAAAACTTGTGGCTTCATTCCTACAGCTAAAGAAGAAAAAAAAGCAGAATAGTTGTAAACTATGTATTAAAGTCATAAGCCACTTCATTCAGCTCAGATTCAAAAGCAATGACCAATGTGGCCCTCCCTCAATTCATTGATTGGTTACTGCCTGGTAACCAGGGTAACCAGTCAGTGTAAACAAAAGAGAGCTGAAAAGCAAGAAGTAGTGTTCTGTTCTATTCTACTAATGTGAGCACCAGTGATGTGTGGGTGTCTGCACCTGCCCTCCCTCCATATGCGCCCGTCGGAGCCAATCTTCCAGCCACCCACTAATGACGTCACAAAGGGGCAGGGCAGAATGCGCACATTTATAAAAATGGAAGCCAGAAGTCGTCAGTAGTGGCGAATCTGGGCCATTTCACTGTGCCGTAATAGAAATTCGCAAAACAGCGAAAAATTCACAAAATGCCAGTGTCTCAAAAATTGAGACAGCCAGCATGCAAAACTAAACGCCGGCGAAATTTTGCCAGCCAAAATTATTCTGGCGTTTCGCAAATTTTTTCGCCTGTGGCGAATCGCGGGAATTTTGTGCGAATTCACCCATCACTAGTCGGCAGAGGTTGTGCGAGGTCGGCCCAAACCATCCCGACCCGCAGATAAACCCTTGGGTCCCACGGGTATCGGCCTGGCCAGCACATCACTAGTGAGCACCACAAACATTTTCATCTCAAGTATATTAGTGGGACATAATACATGTAATCAGTTTTCAAATCCCATACCTCTATTATTCAAACATGAAATTGAATTACAAAGTTAATGAAAAATTAAACAAGTTAAACAAGAAATTCCAGAAATCTAATAGTTCAGGTACCTACTAGAAAAGAGGATCTTTTGCATCTGAGAATAAAATCTCCTCCAGCATTAACATGGGCGAGCATTTAGGGAACAGCAGTTATAACATGGGGGCAAAGTCACCAAAGAGTGCAACTTCACCAGTGTCCGCTTCGCAGCCTTCGCAACACTTCACCAGGTGAAAATTAGCTCAGACAACGTTAATTCTCTAAATGTGCAAAGTTATGCCCCAGGTCGCTGAACGGTGGCCAAGTTGCTCTCGCATTGCCTAATTTGCATACAACGGGGAGTTAAAGTTCAATGGACGTATATGTTGCAGCAAATACATTACATTACACAAGCCAGGGAAACCTTAATAAAAGAAAATAGAGTTGTTATATTGCCCTACACATGTGCCCACTGTATAGTTTATGTTCCAAATGTTAGGAAATGTAGGTGGGAAGCTGCATACCCCAAAAATATTTTACCATCTTTTGCAGCCTATTACCCTGTAAATATGAAAAGACGCTAGCGGTTTTTTGGGATGGTTTTTTTCAACTATTTCTTGATGAACGCCTATCTACTCTATTGCACTTCGCCTGGTCTGAGCTGGCTAAGGCAAGTCTGGTGCTAGAGGTAACGTTCAGTAAAATTCGCATCTTAGTGAAATGGCATAGTAACTCTCTTTCAGCAGAGTGAAAATTTGCCTGGCGTTAGAATGCGAAGCAACACTAGCGTACCTCTCCTTCTCTAGCGAAGGTGCGCCTGCACTCGTTAGTAAATTGGCAACGTAATGAAATGACATCACAATGGCGAATTTTCACTAGCGATAGTCACTTCACTCTTTAGTGAATCTGCACCATGGTCTCCTTTGATATTAGATTATCTTGTAGACACAACTGTATAATGGAGTTACTAAGATGCTAAGGGGCACATTTACTAAGGGTCGAAGGGAATTTTCGAATAAAATTCAGATTTTTAAAATTCGAATTTCTAAGTAATTTTGGCTCCTTCAACTATCGAATAGCACAAAATTCGAAATTGAAAAAATTCTAAAGTTCGAATTTCGAAGTACTGTCTCTTTAAAAAACTTCGACTTCGACACTTTCCCACCTTAAAGCTGCCGAATTGCCATTGTACCATACGGGGGTCTTCCTGAAAGATTTCCTGGAAAATCGAATTAAAAAAATAACAAAAAAACGGTTGAATCAAACCATGCATTCGAACGATTTTGATTCGATCATAAACTGACCTATTCAATTGAAATAGGTCAATTTTCAATCAAAAATGCCCCCCCCAAAAAATTTGATGGTCAAATTTCGAATTTTTTTCTATTTGAAATTCAATCATTAGTAAATCTGCCCCTAAATACTGCAAACTTAGTATGAGGGCATTTCTGTAACACGTTAACTGGGTTATTTCTACAGGGTGCAACACTGTAAACCTGGTGGTATATTCCCTAAGTAAGCAAGAAAATGTGTTGCAAACACCAGATGTACCACTGTTATTTTACAGTGCTTCAGACCTTTGTGAGTAAGTTTTAGCACCCAGGGAGGTTGAATTCCCCTTTATAGTTCAGTTGGCTTCATATAGTTAACCAGAAATACTTTTTCCAAGTACTTTCTATTTGTTAACGTTTTTCTAATGTTGAAGTGTAGCATTTCATTCGAATTCTTTACACAAATTTTGTAAATCTGCCCCTAACTGTTCTAAATTGATACAATTAGTTGATACATTTATTATCTTTGTCCCTGCTGAGAATCTTTTAGTTTCATTAAAGGCAGCTGTTACAATTGATAGGCTATTTCCTAATATTTCACAGACGCTGCTGAGAAATGTATCAACTAATTGTATCAACTAAATGTAGCAAATTGTAACAGTTCAGATGCTCCTCGATTACTGAGAAGCCAGGGACAGAAACATTTAAATACAAGAAAGCAATTGAAAAAAAGTATTTGTTTATGGTGAACTATCTGAAAACATCTCAACTGAAAAAAGTTTGTGTTTGGCGGAAGATGAGTCATCCGATATTGGCAGGAGACTTGTTGATCGGCCCAGCTGGAACATTGGCCACTGTTGCTGCTGATTCATCAGATAAACTCAGTAAGTGACAGCAGCACAGAGCATGTGCAGTTAATCAGCAGAAAAGAAGATGGGGAGCTACTCGGGCATCTTTACAGAAGCCCAAAATACAGTGTACAATATTTCTAGCATACTTCTGTAGTTTTACTTTCCCTCTCCTTTAAAGAAGGATAGTGGGAATATGAGGTGTGCAAGAGACTTCCTTTAATTCCTTATTCACTGCAAGGACAGGCTTCTTATTTGTGGAGAAAAAAAGATGTAGATTTTCAGTTATATATGGATTATAGAGACCCAAATAAAATAATAGTAATGTGTCTATTATTTACCGGCCAGATGGCAACCCTATGCATTACAGATACCATATCAAGAGCCATTCATTATGGCAACCTTTCGATTGTCCTGTTTGGATATCCCTTGGGGATAATGTGACCATGCATGGGCAGATTTCAGCTGCTGATTCAGGCAGCTTATCTGCCCAAGTCTGAGGCCCACTGACTGACTGATATCTGGCCCAAAATTGGCCATTTCGACAGGTTTGATTTTTCTGTCAGATCAGGGACCGCATTAGCTAGTTGCTGCAGTCCTTGCACTTATGGCTTCTTTTCCCACTGTTATAATCCAACCTTTAGTCCGATAAGTGGATGTTATACTGTACAGCCAGCTTTTGTGTCTACAACATACACACAAAATTGAATGCACCCCATTTATTGTTGTTTTGTTAATGACAAGTGTCATCAGTAACACTGATTTGTAAGTAATGAAAATGTCATGTGCTGTTGCCCTGCACTGGTAAAACGGGTGTGTTTGCTTCAGATACACTACTATAGTTCATAAAAACAAGCTGCTGTGTAGCAATGGCAGAAATGGCAGAAACTGAAAAAAGTCTATATGGCACAGGTTAAATAGTGGATACCGGATAACACCATTATGCTCTACAGAGCTTATCTGCTGTGTAACACAAGCCTTTGAATAGCTGCCCCCATTGCTACACAGCAGTTCAGTGTCGGACTGGGACACCAGGGGCCCACCCAAAAACCTTAGACAAGGGGCCCACCATAAAACCTTAGACAAGGGGCCCACCATAAAACCTTAGACCAGGGGCCCACTCTCAGTACTAATATTCTTCATCTCCTCAATCAACCTCTATTCTCCTAGTTTGTTTTCTTTACATACTATAATCAATTATTCCATCTATTTAGCCTTTTTGTTCTCATAGAAATAGGGAATGGCCATGAAATAGGCCAAAAGTTTAGCAGCATGAGGGCCCACTGACACCTTGGCCCACCGGGAGTTTTCCTGGTATTCTGATGGTCCAGTCTGACACTGCAGCAGTTTATTTATATAAACAATAGTTGCAGGTCCAGACTAAGAATTACAATAGGCCCTGGCATTTCAGGTACACAGACGCCCAATCAGCCCACACAGAGGCCCAAACAGCCCCCACCAGCCCACTAAATACTGACTTTCTATGGCTCCTCATAGCAGCCCCTCTGGCATTTACCAGGACCCACCAGCCCGGGTCTGAATAATAGTGTTTCTTAGGCAAACGCAGCAGATTTACGCAATACTGCATTATATTATTACTTTAAAACACTTTCATTTTACTTATCTCCTTTTCTTAGCCTCAGGTGCTACCTCTGCGTACAGTGGCCCAGTCTGCACTGTTTACTATAAGCCACATGTAGTTTTTAGAGCTTGTCTTTTGTGTGGAAGTGTACGCCGCTTCCATTAGTGCTAGTATAAAGAAGAGCCCTTTAACAGAGGGGACACTCGGTTAGTCTGACTGTAATGTGGGTGATTTTAAGGCCGTGCCTGTAGTCTCTCGTCAGACTGCATTCACTATTTACATCACTTTCCGGTTCCGCCGTTGTGGTTTCAGTTCTCTCAAGGTACTAGTGTAGAAGCGTGTTCCCATTCCCTGGCCCCGCCCATCCAGACACAAACACTGGGGGCGGGAACTCTCGGCTGGCGATGATGTCACGGTCCGTCTGTGGCCGCTGTGCTTAGTGATGGCGGAGGAGGCTTCTTCAATTCGCGGAGCGGAGCGAGGGTAAAGTAGCCATTGATATCGCTTGCACAGTACTCAGTCACGCTGCGGTGAGCTTGCAGCGTCCTAAAGGAGAGGAGGCCTGCGGGAAGGCCTTTCCAAGTGACCGGTGAAGAGCCGAAGGGGAGGCCTTAGCTAAGAAGCCCCCACAGCGAGATGGGCAATTGTCTTAAGTCCCCGACTTCTGATGATATCTCTCTTCTACACGAGTCGCAGTCTGACCGTGCCAGCTATGGGGAAGGGAACGACGGGGACCACGAGCCTCCGCCCCCCTACCAGGTAAGGCTATTTATGTGTGTGTGTAACTCTGTGTAGATGTGTTTGTGTATGTACTTATATTTGTCTATATCACTGTATGTGTGTATATCTGTGTGTGTGTGTATATCTGTGTTTATGTATCTCTTTATGTGTGTATGTATATGTATATCTGTATCTCTGTGTCTCTGTGTGTGTATGTATCTATCTATGTATGTATGTATGTATGTATGTATGTATGTTTGTGTGTATATCTGTATGTGTGTGTGTATGTATGTATGTTTGTGTGTATATCTGTATGTGTGTGTGTATGTATGTATGTTTGTGTGTGTAGATCTCTGTGTGTGTGTGTGTGTGTGTGTGTGTATAGATATATAAGTGTGGCACAGTAAGCTGGAATGTATCGGCCCGGCTGCTCAACCGCCTAGGAGCAAAGTCAGGCGACTCCTTCCACTCCCCTCAGTGTGTCAGACGTCCAAGAGACATCAATTACTCACGTTAAAGGGATACAGTCATGGGAAGACATGTTTTCTGCTTTGAAATCCATTTTTCAAAATAGCTAACTGATTTTTTTTATATTCAATTTTAAAATCTGACATGGGGCAAGGCATATTGTCAGTTTTCCAGCTGTCCCCAGTCATGTGACTTGTGGTCTGATAAACTTCAGTCATTTCAAAATGCATCAGTTAATAGTGCTGTTCCAGAAGATTTCTGCACTGAAATCCATTTCTCAAAAGAGCAAACAGATTTTTTTATATTTCATTTTGAAATCTGACATGGGGCTAGACATTTTGTCAATTTCCCAGCTGCCCCAAGTCATGTGACTTGTGCTCTGATAAACTTCAATCACTCTTTACTGCTGTACTGCAAGTTGGAGTGATTTCACCCCCTCCCTTTCCCCCACCCAGCAGCCTAACAAAAGAACAATGAGAAGGTAACCAGATAACAGCTCCCTAACACAAGATAACAGCTGCCTCAATAGTAAAACCCATGTCCCACTGCGTACTATTCAGTTACATTGAGAAGGAAAAACAACAGCCTGTCAGAAAGCAGTTCCCTCCTAAACTGCTGGCACAAGTCACATGACCAGGGGCAGCTGGGAAATTGACAAAATGGCTATCCCCATGTCAGTTTTCAAAACTGAATATAAAAAAAATCTGTTTGCTCTTTTGTGAAATCAGCAGAAGTTTACTGGAGCAGCTCTATTAAATGATGTGTTTTAAAAAAAACATGTTTTTCCATAAGTTTCCCTTTAAGTAGGAGAAATAGACTGCCAGAAAGTAGTTCCATCCTAAAGCGCTGGCACAAGTCGCATGACTTGGGGCAGCTTGGAAATTGACAAAAAAAAATCTGTTAGCTATTTTGAAAAATGGATTTCAGTGCAGAAGTCTGCTGGAGTAGCACTATTAACTGATGCATT
>CM044438.1:76370227-76391512 GCA_024363595.1 Xenopus borealis
AGTGTCACCCCTGTAGAAAGTAGTTTCTACGTGGGGTGGCACTTAAAGGGTTAAATTGCAATTGAACACTTTTTTCCTTTGAAAAACATACACTGTATGCCATAGGCAGAGTCTCTGGACCTGGCCTTGTAGTCCTTCTCTTATTTGAATTGAAAGCACCACAGATTAGCCGCTACACTGCAAGCTATAATGCCATATTTATTCTTTAGAATGCTTTTTCATACACTGTGTCTGTTTAGGATAGCAGTTGCTATATTAGCTTGGTGTGACATCACTTCCTGCTCAAGTCTCTCCCTGCTTGCTCATATCTCTGAGCTCAGATTACAGCAGGGAGAGAGATGCAAACTGAGCATGCTCAAGCCCTAGCTCTGGAGGTTTAAGCTGAAATCAGGAAGTCTGACACAGAAGCCCATGTATACACAATAGAAGGAAAGAAATGCAGTGTATCATTTGACAGAAAACTCAGATCAGCATTACATTGAGGGTTTACTAGTGTATATAGAGACCATTCTAATAAAGCTAACTTAATTTTAACCTTTACTTCTCCTCTAAGCTTTGATTATGTTGTATTAAGTGGGGCATGGATGTTTACATTGATAAGCTTATAAGAGCTTGTTAAAAAAACAAAAACAAAAAAAAACCTCAGAATCACGAAGAATCAAAAAAGAAGGATCTGGTTTTTGTGGGTTCCTAAATGTGGGCAAAGGTAAATGTATTTTTTATTACGTTATACCAAAGACTGTGCTTCTCTATTGTTTGAAGTTTTAATGGTAAATGTGAAGTGCAGAGTCAGCATAAGGAAAAAGGCAATATGGAGACATTTGATGGTAGCAGTTAGCTGGTATGTTGAGGCTATTGCTATTTAAAGGGATACCAAAAGAATGCAGATAACCAATGACAGCTCTACCTTCATACAAGAAAAGAAGGCAGTTGCTTGTCAGCCAATATCTATCTGCCGTCTACCAGATAGATATTGGCTGACATCTTGCAGTGCCACTGGTTCTCCTTCAACCAGAAATTGAATGGTCCTTCCACGTTTCTGGAAAATCTTTTATTAAAGCCGTACAAAAATTTCATTTTAGAGGCACGTGCATTATGTTTTAACATGTGTATAATGCATGGCACAAACTTGTTCCATACACAGTCTTCTTTCCTAAGAAAGTCTGCATGTTTGGCCAGGCAGATTGTTAGGCAGTTTTTCTACATACAGTGGCATTGGGGCCTGTACTGGTAGTTCTTTGTAGCAGGGAAAATGACTGGATCAGGCACATGTGTTTATTAATCCATCTGGACCATGACCATATACAGTAGTATGAAAATGTTTGGGAACCACTCTTCTTAAAAATTCTTTTTAAGGGTTAGTCCACATGAGCAGATCCGGGAAATTCATTTGCCTGGTGACTAATCTCCCCGAACTGCCTTTGCGTGTCTTCCCATCTGCTATAATGAAAAGTCACCTGCGCTAAAGCACTCACAACACTTCCTTTTCCGAAGTAGCCCCACGAGGAAATTTTGGGCAACTTCTGAAAACGAAGCGCCGCGTGTGCTTTAGAGTAGGCAACTTTTCATCATTGTAGATGGGAAGAAACGTGAAGGCAGTTTGGGGAGATTAGTAACCAGGCGACTAAATCCCCCCGAATCTGCTCGTGTGGACTGACAATATCGAACATGTCTTATGGAAACAGTAGTATTTCAGCAGTGACATAATAATGTTTATTGGTTTAACAGAAATTTTGCTTCATAACAAAATTAGAGAGGTGCATAAATTTGGGCACCCCAGCAGAGATATTACATTAATTCT
Source organism: Xenopus borealis (assembly GCA_024363595.1). Classification (NCBI taxonomy): domain Eukaryota; kingdom Metazoa; phylum Chordata; class Amphibia; order Anura; family Pipidae; genus Xenopus; species Xenopus borealis. The sequence continues at coordinate 76,372,029 of CM044438.1, forward strand.
TATTTGAGCCTCCTTTTGAAAATGTAACAGCCTCTAGACACTTCCTGTAGCTTTTGATGAGTGTCTGGATTCTGGATGATGGTATTTTTGGCCATTCGTCCATACAAGATTTCTCTAGTTCAGTTAAATTTGAGGGCTGCCAAGCATGGACAGCCTGCTTCAAATCATCCCATAGATTTTCCGTGATATTCAAGTCAGGGGACTGTGACGCCCATTCCGGAATATTGTACTTCTCCCTCTTTGTATATGCCTTTGTAGATTTCGAAGTGTGTTTAGGGTCATTTTTATGTTGGAATATCCAACTTCAACTTTGTGACTGATGCTTGAACGTTATCCTGAAGAATATGTTGATAATGAGTTGAATTCATCCAACCCATGACTTTAACAAGGCCCCAGTCCCTGAACTAGCCACACTGCCCCACAGCATGATGGAGCCCCCACCAAATTTGACAGTAGGTAGCAGGTGTTTTTCTTGGAATGCGGTGTTCTTCTTCCGCCATGTAAAACACTTTTTGTTATGACCAAATAACTCCATTTTTGTCTCATCGGTTCCAAACACTTTGTTCCAAAATTATTTTGGTTTGTGTCGTGAGTGTAGAAATGACTTCTTTCTCATCACCCTGCCATACAGCTGTTCTTTGTGCAAATTGTGCTGAATGTGTACAGATACACCATCTGCAGCAAGATGTTCTTGCAGGTCTTTGGAGGTGACCTTTGGTTTATCTGTAACCATTCTAACAATCCTCCGCATTTGCTGCTCCTGTATTTTTCTTGGCCTATCAGATCTCGATTTTACAGCAACTGTGCCTGTGGCCTTCCATTTCCTGATTGGCCTCCTTCATTCGGTGCTTACATGCACCTGTGTGAGTACAGCTCCGTTGTAATGGCTTGCATTTACTCCTGCGCTCTTCTGCGGCTGGACGCTTATATCACACACGAGCATAAAGTTGTGGCACTCACTCTTTATAATTGCTTGTTTTCCTCAATATGGCCACCCACATAGAGCTCCCTCCCAGCGTGTGAAGATTAGTACTGGCAGGGGCAATTAAAAAACGACTCTTTCTACCATCTGGACTGCGGGCTCTATTAGCCTGCACCTGTAATGAGGGAAACAGCAAGCTGACCAGTGCCCTATAACAATTTATATGAAGAGGAGTTGGATTGTTTGGATGTAGTTACCCTTGTAGATATTTGCAGGAGAGAACAAATGTTATGCTACTGTCACCATTTATCCCTAAACTTTGGTGCATTCTTTTAAGCCGAAATATTGTTTGTGGATGCTGTCACTATGAGACCAACTCTTGGGGGCTGCTTTTGTTTGTATTGTTTTTTATGGGATCTGTTTTGCTTCCTTAGATGATCAATAACCCCCCCCCCCAAAAAAAAAAGTAATTAAAATATATTTCACTGTTACCCTGTACTGGTAAAAGTTGTGTTTGCTTTAGAAAGCCTACTATAGTTTGTGCTTGTGTAGTCTTAGGGACAGCTATTCAGGCTGAAAAGGGGAAATGGTACTGGTTACATAGCAGATGACATAGGCTCTGTGGCATACAATGGTATTTGTTACAAAGCTTTCTGTTATCTGCTGTGTAACCTGTGCCATTAAGCTTAATTTCCATTTGAATAACTGCACCATGGCTACACATCAGTTTGTTTACATAAACTATTGTAGTAATAAATCAATAGAAGCAACAGCACTCTAATATTTGTTGAAAAAGTAACTTTTATTTGTATTAATTTACCCTTACAGAGGGTACAGCTTGCACCTGGGTCTGCAAAGAGCCATCTTCCACTTAAACCGATTCTGCTATAAACTATAGTAGTGTTTCTGAAGAAACCATACGATTTTTACCATGTTAAATGAACATTTTATACATATTCGTTTTATTTTATACATATAAATTACTAATTATTCATACATTTTAAGTTTTTAGTGTTACTGTTCTTTTAACTAGAACATACTACAGTTTTAAATAAAAGACTGTCTTTCTGTATTTTGTTGTATGACATTTGAAAGTCTGTTTTCATTTATGAAGCTTTGGTTTACTCCAGTGATTTAGAGCTGAAAGGGATATAAAAGCCAAATCCTCTTTTACTGCACGTGTGTCAGCATTCTGGGGATGTAATGGTATGAGACAGTACCAACTGCCATCCCTTTAGGAGACAGCTGGCCATGGAGGAAGCTCTCCTATCTGGCACATTTTTCTCTTAAAGGAGAACTAAACCCTAAAGTAAAAAAAAAAACCCAACCCTACATAGTTTGTGTTGTTTTACTGTGTTTTCTTTTTAAATAAATCATTGTGCTCAGTCTAAAGAATTTTATATAATGGTGCATAGCCAACCACCACAGTTTGTCTGTGATCCTGTTTATGTGTGATTCTTTTTTTTTTTTTTTTTGTAACTTACATTTTTTATTGATTATATAAGCATACAAAATTGATAGAGAGACATGATCTCCATGACATTCCCTTTTGCAGTCTCAGCAGTCTGGTTGCTAGGGTCCTTTGCAACCATGCAATGATTTGAATAAGAGACTGGAATATGAATAGGAGAGGCCTGAATAGAAAGATGAGGAAAGCAATTATAACCATGCATGTGTGTTTGTTGTTTAGATGGAGTCAGTGACCATTTGAAAGCTGGAAAGAGTCAGAAAATGCATCAGTTAATAGTGCTGTTCCAGAAGAATTCTGCATTGAAATCCATTTCTCAAAAGTGCAAACAGATTTTTTCATATTTCATTTTGAAATCTGACATGGGGCTAGACATATTGTCAATTTCCCAGCTGCCCCAAGTCATGTGACTTGTGCTCTGATAAACTTCAGTCACACTTTACTGCTGTACTGCAAGTTGGAGTGATATCATCCCCTCCCTTTCCCCCACCCAGCAGCCTAACAACAGAACAATGAGAAGGTAACCAGATAACAGCTCCCTAACACAAGATAACGGCTGCCTGGTAGAGCTAAGAACAGCACTCAATAGTTAAACTGGCAATAGACGCAAAGATCCGATTGTTCCAATCATCGAACGATCGGATTTTCCCCATCTCCCGACCTGCCACTAACCTTCAGATCAAATAAAGTAGTAAAAGCACAGATCAGCCGACGTTCTGCCCCTGACAGGGATCGTACAAAAGTTGTACGATTAAAAACCTAGTGACGGTCTCCCACTGAAAATCGTACGATCTGCAATAGACACAAAGATATGATCGCCAGCCGACAGAAATTTTCTAACCTGGCCGATCGATCAGCATGGCACGACAAATGTCGGAACACTCCCCACACGATCCGAAAATCGTACGAATCCTCGGATCGTTGCGTCTATGGCCATCTTAAAACCCATGTCCCACTGCGTACTATTCAGTTACATTGACAAGGAAAAACAGCCTGCCACAAAGCAGTTCCCTCCTAAAGTGCTGGCACAAGTCACATGACGATGAGCGATCTAGGCGGCAGATAAACCTCTTGAGAATCCTCCATGATTAATTCCTCACCCAAAGGCACACTGGCAGCAGCAAAGCCATTACCGGGAAAGTTCAAGCATTTTTCCTGCATTGAGTCAGAAATCTGCAAGTGTCGCATGTGGCACTTTTTTGCCTGTGGGAGATTTTCCAAATGTCCAACTAGGTCTCTTAATCCAAAAGAATGGAGATTGACACTTGTAAACATTTTACATTCAGGGATCTTGCTTAATCAAGATTATCCATGATTACACTGGATTGCCACATGTAAAATGTTTTACACTCTGTTGTCCCCATTGTTGTGGATTATTTGCACGCAGTTTGTTGCCCAAGAGGTAGGACTGCCCTAAAGCAGAGCTCTGGTAACGGCAGCCAGACATGGAGGTCCTATCAATTCTGGCTTGTCACTCCTTGGGAGAGGTGTTACCTCTTTATCTCTTTATTGTTCTGTTCACGGGATGATCAGACAAGACTTAAGATGGCCATAGACACAAAGGTCCGATCGTACGAATCAAGGATTCATATGATTTTCGGACCGTGTGTGACATTTGTGTTGCCATGCCAATCAATCTATCGGACAGGTTAGAAGATGGCTGTCGATGATCTCTCTGCATGTATTGCCGATCTGACGATTTTCAACGATCGGACATTAACTTTCGTACAAATGCTGTAGGGGCAGAACATCGGCTGATCTGTTCTTTTACCACTTGATCTTCTATGGCCAGCTTAAAGGGGTGGTTCACCTTCAAGTTAACTTTTAGTATATTGTAGAAGGGCCAATTCTAAGAAACTTTTCAATTGGTCTTCATTATTATTTTTCATAGTTTTTAATGATTTGCAATTTTCTTCTGTTTCTTTTCAACTTTCAAATGGGATCACTGGCACCGTCTAAAAACAAATGCTCTGTAAGGCTACACATGTATTGTTATTGTTACTTTTTATTACTTATCATTCTATTCAGTCCATCTACTATTCATATTCCAGTCTCTTATTCAAATCAATGCAGGGTTGCTAGGGGTAATTTGTACCCTAGAAACCAAATTGCTGGCACTGCAAACTAGAGAGCTGCTGAATAAAAAGCTAAATAACTATAAAACCGCAGAACAATAAAAAAAAAATGAAAATGAATTGCAAATTGTTTCAGAATATCACTCTCTACATTATACTAAAAGTTAACTCAAAGGTGAACAACCCCTTTAAGGAGTGCAGCTGCTAGTTAAAAGGGAACTTATGAGTTTTACTGCATGAAAATAAGTAATGATCTAAACATAGTATATTAAACATTCTTTACTGTTGCTGTCCAATCAGTTGGTGTGGGCTCCCTTTGCCTAGACAATGTCTTTCAAAATAATGGTGAAGAATAGAGCATTTCAGAAATGGTACAGAATTTTTAATTCACTATATTTGTCTTATTTCCATGGCATGGAGGTTTTATTGCATTTTCATTTCCACTTTCATTCATGGGGTTGAGGAGTAATGGTTTGCCTGATTATACAATTTATTGTAAAACATTAAAAAAAAAATCATTTTGCATTTTTGACACATGGATTTCAGCACAGGATTATGCAAATAGTTAATGCTAAGGATGCACCGAAACCAGGATTCAGTTTGGGATTCACCCAGGATTCGGCCTTTTTCAGCAGGATTCGGCCAAATCCTTGTTCCTGGCTGAACCAAATCCAAATCCTAATTTGCATATGTAAATTAGGGTTGTGAAGGGAAACCACATGACTTGTTTCCTCCACTTTTTCCTTTCCCACCCCTAATTTGCATATTAGATTCGGTTCAGTATTCGGCAAAATCTTTCACAAAAGATTTGGGGATTCCATATAGTGGATTCGGTGCATCCGTAACTGATATATATTGAAAACAGTATGTTTATCCATGACAGTATATCATTAATCAGTCAAAGTGCATTAGATTGCAAGCTCTTTTGAGTATCTCCCTATTGGTTGCCTAGTTACTGAGTAAACAAAAAAGACCTATAGACACCCCTACCATACATAACTATACTAAACAGATTTGGACACCTTTCTTGTCTCTCAGATCACTGCTATATGTTTACCATCTTTTGCTACTTTAAATTCTCATGATCTACTTGATACAATATAAACAAAAATTGCCTACATTGTTACTATATACAGTAAGACTGGTCAATGTGAGCCCTCATCTATGTTTTGTTTCTTTAGTCCTAGTTTTGTGCTGCACGCAATTGGAAATGTGTTTATACAAGGTTCTTTTTGTACACTGGATTTTGTTGAGTTGTTGACTGAAATGTTAGGGCCACCAATTAAACGTCTTAAAGATCTTAAAATTACTGTGGCCCTGGATTAATATTAGATGTTCCATTTTTAGCTTTTGTGTTGTTCTGTTGCATATTGAATGGCTCTGTAGAAAAGTGTTTGCACATATAAAGGCATTGGATCCATAATCCGGAGACCCATTATCCAGGAAACTCTGAATTACTGAAAGGCTGTCTGTCACAGACTCCATTTTATCTAAATAATCTGTAAACCAAATTTCTCTGTAATAATAACAGTAGCTTGTACTTGATCCAAACTAAGATATAATGAATCCTTATTGGAAGCAAAACCTATTGGGTTATATTAAAGAGATACAGACACCTGAAATAACATCTATTATAATAACTGGTTTTGAAAGCTACTTCTAACTTTGCCATAAAGTATTTGCATGATGCTTTTACATTACCTGTCTGATCCCCCATGTTCCTGTATGAGGGGGCTGCCATATTTGTGCAGCAGGAGTCTGTTATCATTAGCAACTGTAACTAACAGGCTGAGATGGGACAGTCAGGTTGGCAAAATCAGAGAGTCAGGCTTAGGTACTTCAACTAACAATTATATACAAAAACAAACCTCTCAGTAAAAATGATCAACATGATCTATAGGTAACATTTAATGTACATTCATATGTTAAAATTCATTTTTTAGTGTCAGAATCACTTTCTTGTTTACATGATATTCTAGTAGACTTAAGGTATTCTGATCCAAATTACATAAAGATCCATTATCCAGAAAACCCCATATCCCAAACATTCTGGTAAACAAGCCCCATACCTGTACTGTTTGAGAGGGAAAGGGGCTGCAAGTGCTTTCCAGCTTTCTATACATTGTACTTTTCAATGATTGATTTTGGCAGGCACTGTAATTTCTGAGTGCACAATGATTTTCTTTCTAACCCTGTGATTTTCTTTTTCTAGGAGCAAGCACCAGTCCCAGTGTATCACCCAACCCCAAGCCAGACCCGCCTAGCAACACAGCTCACTGAAGAGGAGCAGATAAGAATAGCACAGAGGATAGGACTAATACAGCACCTGCCTAAAGGAGTGTATGATCCTGGAAGAGATGGATCTGAGAAAAAGATTAGAGAGTGAGTTGTGTGAAGGACATTAACACCAGCACATTAATAATGGGATTATGTAATAAAAGGCACTAAGTTTGCCCAGGAGCAGTTACCCATAGCAACCTATCAGCAGGTAGCATTTACAGGTCATCTGTTTAAAAGCAAACCTCTTCTTGGTTGTCATGGGTTAATGCTCCTGGGCGAGCATAGTGATTTTATTACATATAAGGGGTGAGTGCCTGAAGTGCATTTCCACACTGCACTCGCTCTACCCTGAACAACACCCTATCTAGAAAGTATAATGTTTCATTTGGAAAATACCTGTTTTTCTGGCTAGGGTTTTTGGAAGCATGAGGATATAAATCCAAAGTTCCACTCAACGTAAAGGCAAAGGTGGGGCTTAGATCAGACAGCATATAAAAGATTGCAGAGCACAGATAATAACCATGCTCAAATAACAGGCGTTATGTTTACTAAGAAAATGCAGGCTGTCAGGCCAGACTAGTGATTTTACTCTTTGGTGTTAACTGGTTCTTTAAGGGTTGTGACAGACAGGCAGATTCGGGAGATTTAGATGCTTGGCGATTAATCGCCTCTTCTACAATGCGACAATCTCCGCGAACTGCCTGCTCGGTTAAAGCCACCTGTTTGAATGAAAAAAACCAGAGCCAATGCACTCACAGCGCTTCAATTTCCGGAATTACACGAAGTTGCCTAGCGAGGAAACTTCGGGCGATTCCGGAAATCGAAATGCCCCGTGTGCATTGGCGCTGGCTTTTTTTTTTCATTCAAACAAGCGGCGGGAAGGGAGCAGCAGTTCGGGGATATTATCACATCTCAGAATAGGCGATTAAGGCTTAGGCCAGACAGGGAGATTCGCGGGCGATCCGTCGCCTGGCGACTTCTCGCCGCGACTTCTCGCCCCCGAATCTCCCCGTTTTTAAAATCGCTCAAAATTGGCTGGCGAAGCAATTTTGAGCGATTTTAAAAATCGCGCCGCTCCGTGTGAATAAGCGCAGGCGTTTTTAAGCCTCGCCGGTGTGCAGCAGTGCCTAGCTATTCGGGGAGATTCGGGGGCGAGAAGTCGCCAGGCGACGGATCGCCCCCGAATCTCCCCGTCTGGCCTAAGTCTAAAGGCCATGCGACTAAATCTCCCTGTCTGCCCCAACAATTAAAAGTCTCTGTTTATGAGAGAAACCTGTTACTATAAAACAAACTAACAGATGAAAAAGGTTCTTTTGTTCTTTTTCAAAGTTTTGCCTTTGTTTAACTTCTTCCTAGAAATTAGAATTTCTGCACCCCTATCTGTGTAGCTATGGGGGCAGCCATTCAAGCACAGGACACCTAGTAGATAACAGATAAATTCTGAAGAATCTCATATACTACAGAGCTTATCTTTTATCTGCTGTGTATCCTGTGCCTTTTCTCCTTTTTCAGCTTTGAATGGCTGCCCTCATGACTACACAGCAGCTTATATAAACTATAGTAGTGTTTCTGAAGCGCAAACAGCGGTTTTACCAGTGCAGGGGCAACACTACATTATATTTTCATTCCTTTTTATTGTTACTGTTTCTTTATATTTAACAGTAAGGAGCACTTTTTTTTTTCATCCTCACTTCCTAAAGGGTACAAGTTATTCAACACTTTTGTGTTTTGCTTCAGTAGATGCAGCTATACATACATTTTATTGGCAGCATATAGTCATTTCTATTGTTTCTTTTCAGATGTGTAATCTGTATGATGGACTTCGTATATGGTGATCCGATCCGATTTCTACCCTGCATGCACATTTACCATATGGACTGTATAGATGACTGGCTAATGAGATCATTTACTTGCCCTTCCTGCATGGAACCAGTGGATGCAGCATTGCTCTCGTCATATGAGACTAATTAAACACAGAACAAAGATCGTTACTTCTAAGGGGGTTCTCTCTTCCTTGGTCGTCTGAGCCCAAAGAGCCAAATGATAACTTCGAAAAATGCACAAAGATCTCCAAAATGTCTTCTCAACCGGCACCTAGAGAGTATTGTGTGGCTTGCCTGGTCGGCAATTTCTTACCACAGCTTACTGAATATATGGAAATATGCACTTGAAATTAGTGTCACCCTTGAAGACATGGCTAAAGTATTTCAGCCATATTCCTTGTTTCCCCCTTAATTCTCCTGCACTCCGCTCTTCTTCTGCTTTAAAAGTCTGTTTGTGTGTTTGTGTATAAGGGGCGGTGATGTTCATCCACTACACTCTTTACTGTGGATCTACTTCTCTAATGGATATAGGATCCTGAAGTGAAAGTAAGAATATTCAGGGTAAAGTTACTGCAAGAAACACAGACCTGCAGTTTAATCCAAAAATTTCCAGTCATTGAAGAACTGTTAAACATGATGACATTTTAAGAGACTCGTACCTACTCCTGGTGTTTCCCGGAAGAGAATCCATTTTGGATGGAGACACTTGATGTCAGAGGCGTGTAACAAATTCTAATTTCTGGAAAGAATTTGGTCTTCTCATTTTACAGAACTGGAACACTAGTAGTCTCAAACACCCCCATCCCTGAAGCAGAGTGAGGCCTGGCCTGCCATTCCCTCCGACAAGGGAGAATAATTTGCACCTTTTTATTATTATTATTATTATTATTACTACTAGTTATTATTGTAATTCCTTCCATTTGAAATGGAAACCACAGCCTTGTGGCTCTGTAAATTGGAACATTGTTGTTTGTAGGCAGTCTGCGTATGCAAAGCCTTCTATGTATGAAGTATATTCAGGTGGATATATGTGAGCATTTAACTGCAAACCATATATCAGCTGATATTGAAAATCCCTGTATTCAAATTGAGAAAACCTAGATTATGCATATATTTCTGTATTTTAAACCCCTGCAGCTAGATGTATAGATAGCACATTGAACTGAATGCATGTCTGGCTTATGAGTGGTTAATCACCCTTTTTTTTATCACTACAGTATGAGTTTCTTAGATTTAATTTTTTCTGTATTAAGTGTGTTTTCATCAAGTCTTTGGAAAGGTTCTGCTAGTTCAGCACCAGATTAAAACGATGTATCCCTGAGATATAAAAACAATGACTTTGCTGTGCTTCTAATTGCAGACTGGTAGCCAAGAAACTTCAAATAAGTGCCCAGTACACTACCTCTCGACCAGTGGACTATTCTCAATAATATTCTTCAAAAAGGTGTGTATGTTCAGCCTCTCGCTCTTCTTAGAACAGCCACACTCTATGACCCTGCTACTAAAGGCTATGGAACCAGAGGGCTGCAAATGTGACCCAAATCAAGCAGCTTTGTTTTCAAGGGGAAGTTCACCTTGAAATAAATTTAATTATTTTAAAGACTGTTTCTAAGCAGCTTTTCAATTGGTCTCCTTTGTGTAGTGCATGTGTGTAATCTTTTTAGTTTTCTTTTTTAGTCCAGCCTGCAATTGAAAGTGTCATCTTGTTGTTGGGAGTCGCTGATCCAGCAATCAAAAGACTAGATTAAATGTGAGGCTTTCATTTTTTTTATTTTCATTTATTATTCATCCTTCTACAGTTCATCTTCTTGGGTGATTTAAAGGAGAAGGAAAGGTTAAAACTAAGTAAGCTTTATCAGAAAGGTCTATATAAATACACCAATAAACCCTCCAAGTAATGCTACTCTGAGCCCTCTGTCAAAAGAAACACAGCATTTCTTTCCTTCTATTCTTTACACTTCCTGCCTTCAGCTTAAACCTCCTTGCCTTGGCCATGAGCATGCTCAGTTTGCTACTCGCTCCAAACTGTAATCTGAGTCCAGAGCTATGAGTCAGCAGGGAGAAGCAGGAAGTGATGTCACACCAAGCTAATATGTCAGCTGCTATCCTAAACAACCAGAGAGAGATTCTAAAACTGTTTACTCGGGTATGGTAAATCATTCTACAGAATAAATAGTGTTCTATCTTGCACTATTATGGCTAATCTATTGCTAATAAAATGCCTCCGAAGCTGTCCTTCTTCTTTAAAGGGGCTGTTCACATTCCAAACACTTTTTTTAGTTATTTTCAGATTGTTCACCAGAAATAGACAATTTTTGTTTTAGATGCTTTCCCTCTATTAATTTTTACTGTTTTTCCAAAATTTAAGTTTAATGTTACTGTCTCTGTAATAGTTCAGAATGCACCTGAATTACTGAATGGCCAGACCAATTTGCTACATTTAGTGGATACATTTCTCAGCCGCATCTGTGAAATATTCGCAACTATTGTATCACTTCTATCTGCTGCTTTTAATGAAACTCAGTAGTGATGTGCAGGTCGGCTAGCACTAGAGTTCTGCAGTGGGTCGGGTACCCACGGGCTACTTGCAAAAACCTGCTGTACCCTGCGGGTTGCAGAAGTTTTGGGAGCGAGTATAGATGTGGGTCGGCGGTTCTCCAGGTTTGCGCGTAGTGAGTTTTACCCCTTTTTTTTTTATCACGCCTACTTCCAACAGTGTGACTTCCAGTTTACAATGACAGCACTTCCTCTTTTTTTTTGATCATGCCTACTTCCGATGATGTCACTTCCGGTTTACAGTGACTGTGTAACTATAACAGCACTTCCTGATTCTTGATGGTCATCGGGTCGCAGATCGGGCTGTGGATAAGGTACTTAAGATGGTAAGAATGTGGATTGCAGGTACGCGTCGGGTACGGGTTCCGAAAAATGGACCCGCAAATGACTCAAGCTAGCACAACACTAAAACATAGGGATTCTATAAGAAATATATCCACTAAATGTATCCATTTATGACCATTACAGAGTCTGTGATACCCAAGCTGCTTTAGGCCTCTTACAGATTGCTTTTTTGCTGCTCTGCATTCTTTTTCAGTCCATTGAACTGCAGGGGAGCACAGGCCCAGATGCAGTCAATTCTTCTTTTAGCAGCAAGTATCTGTATGAGCCCTTGGAAAGACAGAAGAAGGTGAAAATGAAACTTTACAATTCCGTATTAGAAAAAGGGTTCTAAATAGAAAGTGATTGGAAAAAGTATTTCAGGTGAAGTGTGTGAAAACTAGGGATGCACCGAATCCACTATTTGGGTTTTGGCCCAATCCCCGAATCCTTCCTGAAAGATTTGGCTGAATACCGAACCGAATCTGCAAATTAGGATCAGGAAGGAGAAAAAGTGTGGGGAAAAGTTTTTTACTTAATTATTTTATTGATGAAAAGTCAAGTGATTTCCCTTCCCGCCCATAATTTGCATATGCAAGTTAGCATTTAGATTATGTTCAGCCAGACACAAGGATTTGGCTGAATCTAGCTGAAAAAGGCTGAACCCAAACTGAATCTGAATCCTGGATTTGGTGCATCCCTAGTGAAAACAACAGAACTGGAAAACGTGTTCGAAGGTGAACAACCCCTTTAAGCCCTAGTAACCAGTTAAAGGGATTCTGTCATGGGAAAACATGTTTTTTTTTTTAAACGCATCAGTTAATAGTGCTGCTCCAGTAGACTTCTGCACTGAAATCCATTTCTCAAAAGAGCAAATAGATTTTTTTATATTCAGTTTTGAAATCTGACATGGGGCTAGACATTTTGTCAATTTCCCAGCTGCCCCTAGTCATGTGACTTGTGCCAGCACTTTAGGAGGGAACTGCTTTCTGGCAGTCTGTTGTTTTTCCTTCTCAATGTAACTGAATAGTACGCAGTGGGACATGGGTTTTACTATTGAGTGCTGTTCTTAGATCTACCAGGCAGCTGTTATCTTGTGTTAGAGAGCTGTTATCTGGTTACCTTCTCATTGTTCTGGTGTTAGGCTATTAATACTGATGCATTTTGAAAACAAAAAATTTTCCCATGACAGTATCCCTTTAAGCTGTAAACCATTCAAGTGTGGTATCTGTAAAAATGAAACTTCTCAACCTTTTGGCTAAGATGAAGTGTAATGCTGGGTCTTTTGGTTAGGTACAGCTTCTGGATAGAATTACACTTGGTCCTCTGGCTAAGTTTTGCCACACTGGGCCTTTTGGCTAGGTATCCGTTTTCATTCTCTTCTATGAAGACTGAGACACACTTGGTCCTCTGGTCTAAGGCGATAAGGGGAACGCTTGATGAAAGCAAAGTTTCGGTGTTCCTGGAAGGGGTGCTTGATTCACCTTTTTGGGGTCTGGCACAAATAGGGTTGCCACCTGGCCGGTATTTTACCGGCCTGGCCGGTATTTTTGATGGTTGATCCCAATGTTATTAATAGGAAAAAAAGATAAATATATAGGAAGGCCGGTATTTTTTTCAGGAAAAGGTGGCAACCCTAGGCACAAAGCTCATGCACTTCTTGCTGAAATCTTGCTACTTCCCCTCACCAATGGCACTCGGCGGGAGGGAAGTCGGTTTTCTTTTTGCCGGTCGCCAGCTTGAGCACCTTTTTTGTGTTTGGTTTTAGCTCCCTAGATGGGTGTCATAGTCCCTTTGGCTGGACCCCAGGCCATGACGCCCTGGGGGAAGCTTCCGCAGAACCCATGGTAGATGGGGCTCCGCATAGCTTTAGCAAATCCAGCCTATTGGGGTTATTTAATGGTTACATGATTTTCTACTAGATGTAAAGGAGTTGTCCACTAACTCCAGGGTTTGCTATTGGTTTTTATTATTTGTAGCTTTTTATTCAGCAGCTCTCTAGCTCCCAAATTCCCATAGCAGCCATGCACTGATTTGAATAGGAGCCTGGAATATGCATGAGAGTGGGCCTGAACAGAAAGGTGAATAATAAAAAGTAGCAATAACTAGAAATGCACAGCCTTAAAGAGCATTTCTTTTTTTTAGATGGGGTCAGTGATCCCCATTTAAAAGCTGCAAAGAGTCAGAAGAAAAAACATTCAAAAACTATGAGAAAGAAAAAGGCCAATTGAAAAGCTGCTTAGAATTAGCAATTTTATAACATACTAAAAGTTAACCCCTTTAAGGCATGACGATCCAAATTATGGAAAGATCCATTAAGCAGAAAACCCTAGGTCCCGAGCATTGTGGATAACAGGTCCCTTACCTGTAGTATGTTTTTAAATGTTCTCATACTTCAGGCCAAAGCAACAAGGCAGGATTGAAGCCATACAAGTGCTTGTTATTGATTCAGCCATTGTTGTGAACCATCCTGTGCCCAACTGAGTGGAGAAGCCCTCATTCCTGACCTCACTAGAGACTGCTGGGAAAGCAGATTACAAATGTGTAGCTTCTATTTTCTGCTTAGAATATTCCCTGTTCTTTGCTGCAATGTGCTGAACTAAAGGAATTCACTCACTAAACGAGGCCACGTCTGGCAAATGCACTTTCAAGTGCAAATCAGTAAAAGGTCAAAGTTGTGTCCATTACGGATGTGCAGCCTGTGACTTTAGAAGCAATCACCTTTGCTAATTCAGGCCCGGTGTATGCTGCTGACTGCAGTGGTTTAAAAGTAGCTCTGAATCTAATCTGCAACCTGCTGAGGTTTCACGGCTTCCATTTTAAAGGGACAGAGTTGTCACAAGCCACCTATCCAGCAGTAAATGGGTCACAACAAAATATGAAACAGATCACACACATTTATGCTTCAATTTAATTTTTCAGCCAGTGTAGGGCTTCCAAATGTGGCCTTCAATCTGCCTGTCACCAAGTCAACACCATTGTGTTCTACAGAGCTTATCTGCTGTGTAACCTGAGCCTTTTCTCTTTTGAATGGCTGCTCCCATTGCTTATTTATATATATATTTATATATTTTTTTTAATTGTTTATATCATTTATTGCCTATTTATATAAACAAAAGTAGTGTTTCTGAAGCAAACAAAGTAGTTTTATCAGTGAAGGGCAACGCTGCATTATAGTTTTATTGCTTTAAAGGGGAACTAAAGTCTAAAATAGATTAAAGCTAGAATTTTGTATACTAAACATGAACTTACTGCACCACAAGCCTAATCAAACAAATGATTTATGCTTTCAAAGTTGGCACAGGGGGCTGTCATCTTGTAAATTTGTTAAACATCTTTGCAAGACTAGACTACATACACATGCTCAGTGTGGTCTGGGAAACTTGGGGATCCTCAGATTATCAAAACAGCACAAGTCAAATAATATCTGCCAGAAGCTGACACAGCAAGACTGATTAATAATCAGAATATACAGACTGCACTTGGTCCTGTGTTGTCATGTAATCTCATGTGGATTTTAGATCTTCTGTATTGTTTAATACAAACTTTCTTCCAGTGGCTGCAGCAAAATGATCCTTCAATGAGAGCCTCAGTTTATCAGTTCAAATCTGGCTCCATGATATTTGTCTCTGCCACTGGAGTTGGAAACAGTAAAGGGGATGTAAAGGCACAAATAAGATTCAATTCGAATCTCTACACAGTCGCCGACTGTTCTACAGGTAAACAAACAAAGCTTCTTGAGTTCTGGGAAGTAAGGTGGGTGTAGGCTCCTCCTGCTGTTTGAAAGTGTGATAGTTTGCCTGCAAAGCAGTTTGGGACTGTCTGACGTTTACTATCCACAGCAGTCGGAGCAAGTAAATGAAAGGGGAATTTCACTGCATAGTCAGGTTTCTTATAAAAACTGTACTTTTTTTTTTTAAGTATATTGGAGATAAGTTTCTTTTTCATTAAAGAAAGTAAAAATTGGATTTAATTTTTTTTCCTTTACATGCCCTTTAAAACTGTAATTTATTTAGGTTACCGTTCCTTTAAAAGGCAACTATCCTAGTACAGTTGTTTCGGTGTGCACTAATCGAGCCTGCGCCCTGTCTGGGGGAGCCAATATTAGTTTAGTCGGAGTTTGTTCCAAGCAAGTGCTAAACCATCTGCACCTGGAGCTAATCATGCTTGGTCACCTGATTGCACATAATGAGTGCACATGTGACGCAATAGGAGGAGCCGAGCATCCCTATGTCGCTTGCATGTGTATAAGAATTGATCTAGGAAACTGCTCATTACGAGCTTGCATAATGACAAATAGTAGTTTGTTCCCCCCAACAGAGATGTGGGCTAATTTCACTGTTCTGGGTGCCCTTTAATGATGTGCTCCCTCCTTGATCATCTTTATTGAGCATAAAATAAATGTAATTTTAATGGCAGACAAGGTCTTATCTCTACCTGCTGAAAAACACAGGCCAAGAGTCAGCCCCTAAACTGCCGTCTGCTTCTTTCCACGTCTGCACGTGGAACCAGGCCCGGACTGGCAATCTGTGGGTTAGGGCAAATGCCAGAGGGGCTGCTATAAGGTCCCATAGAAAGTCAGTATTTAGTGGGCTGGTGGGGACTGTTTGGGCCTCTTTGTGGGATGATTGGGCCTCTGTGTACCTGAAATGCCAGGGCCTATTTTGATCCTCAGTCCAGTCCTGCGTGGAACCATTGTGTCGGCCTGGGTCAGAGAACTGACAAGGACTTGAAATGTCAGCGTTTCGTTTTAAAATCATCCACGTGGCACCTATAATAAGAAACATATTGGTCATAAAAGGCTTTGTAGGAAAGTGCTTTAAACGTGAGCTGCTTGTGTAATGTATTTTTAGAGACCTGCAATGCTCAAGGGTTTAGTTTCCCTTTAACTAGTTTCCCATTGGCTCATGGATCTGACCCTGATCCTTTCCACTTACTCTGCATATCAGTCGTGCAGTTTTCTTTAAGCGGTTTCAGAGGGATGATCTTGTAAATGGACCAGTTTAAAACCAAATCCAAATAACATGAATATTGCACAGAGCGGATTTAGTAATAGATTTAGTAAAATCTGTTGTGTAGTCATTTGGCCTGCATCTGCTGCATCTTTGCTTCTCTCACCCGCGGAACCTTGATTTCTGCTAAAAGATTTTATTTGCACAATGAAAAAATGGCAAACCCTGCAGTTTATATGTGTGTAGCCTCAGGGTGCTGGATTATAATGCTGCATGGAAACATGGAAGTCCCCAAAAGACTCTTCACAGCAGCCAAACTGGCCACCGTACATAAATGAGGCTCATACTGGAGAAACTGGCCACCTGCTGCCTCAAGTGTAAGGGCTCTTACTCACCAGCGGTTTTCCCTGCACTCCGCTTTGCTGCGTTCAGCCGCAAGGGAGCGCAGGAATAGACGCAAGCCCCATTGAAAAGAATTGCTTGAATCTATTCCTGCTCTCCGCTGCAGCTGAACGCAGCAAAACGAAACTCAGGGAAAACCGCTGGTGAGTAAGAGCCCTTAATCTGAACGTCGCATACAAGTGATCAAGAACAGATGCTGCGCCAAAAACTTTTCCTTCTTAGAACTCTGCGGTGGGACTCCCGGGCAGATTCACTAATTGTCGCCAACAACCGCTTTGTACCACTTTGCTAATTCACTGAAATGCCAAGTTGCATTCGCGAAGCTGCAAGTTGCTGAAGGCTGGTGACTTTTCACTAGCGATACTTCTTCAGAGCGAGCATTTCATAGCAAAGATTCACTAGCGTTCGTTTATGCCTAGAGAAAAGCCGCTGGTGATCTTACACTTAGGTCAATTGCAGAAAATGTAAAGTTTGGTGATAACTTTTATTGACTAAAATTACAAGCTTAAGGGCTCTTATTTACCTGCACTCCCCTGTGTTCCGTTTTGCTGCGTTCAGCCACAGGGGAGTGCAGGTATAGACGCACTCTATGCTATTCAGTGGGGCTGTACTCACACCAACGCATGTAGGCGCCGACTGGTTCAGACTCAACATGCTGCATTTTTCCTGCATTCGGCACCTACATGCGTTTGTGTGAGTAAAGCATTGAGTCTATGCCTGTGCTCCCCTGTGGCTGAATGCAGCAAAATGGAACGCAGGGGAGTGCAGGTAAAAACACTCGTGTGTAAGAGCCCTTAGGAGCACACCGGCCCCTTCGTCAGGCTAAATACAAATGAAAGTTGAACAGGCACCTTATATCAGGGACGGAACTAGGGGTAGGCAGAGTAGGCAGCCGCCTAGGGCGCAGATTTTAGTAGCTGTATGTACAAAATATCTCAATGTCTTAAATATATTGATAATGGGTTGATTGCAGAGGACCTTGTATTTGTCTATATGTATTTTGTGGTCACAGCCTCATTGCACCCCCACCTAGGGCGCAGTCATGGGGGGGCACACTTTTGAAGGGAAATAATGTTTTCTTTTTTTTTTTTTAAATTCGGTCCTGCAGCAGCGTTCTGCTCTACTTCAGTCCACCTCAGATCTAGGGCAACATTTTTGCTGCTGCTCTGGCAAAGGCTGATGGTACAGGTACAGACTTGGGGGGCAATGGTTGGTACAGACTTGTGGCACAGGTACAGACTTAGGGGGCAATGCTGGTGGCAGAGGTATAGACTTGGGGGGGCAATGCTGGTGGCACAGGTACAGATTTGGGACAATATTTTGGGTGCTACTGACACAGGTACAGATTAGGGGCTTGCTGGCACATGTACAGTTTGATTCATTAATGTGATATAAGGAAAAAGTGAATAGGTGGGAAATGTTCATACAGAACGGGGGTGGGGGGGGGTGCCAAACTACCTTGCCCCGGCCCTGCCTTATATATACTCATAGATCACTGGAAAAAGGGGTTTAGGGGCAATGAAGTAATGAGATAACTTGTAGAAGGTAATAAAAGTAATTAGGGTGGGTTGTAAATAGTGCAGGTCTGGACTTAATCGGGTCACATAGTTTGGGGGTAAGGTTAACACAACAGTGCATGCATAACTGTGGAAAGAGAAGATACAAATACATGATACATGTGTATGGACTCCCTTAGGTAAAGATTTCTTAGTTCAGAGAGGGTAAAATGACTTCTAATGCAATAATGCATTTTTATCAGTTTCACATATAAATCAGAACAAAGTACCCTCCCTCTCTTCAGAATTGTTGTATCCAAAAATGGAATTCTCTCTGAGTCTACATGCAAGGTACATTTTTATATCCCCATCCCTTTACTGGTCCTTCTCTGATGTGGGCAGGAAGATATTCCTGTTTGACAAAAAAAAACAAGAAGGCTGCCTCCTAAAATGACGTAATGAGGCTTTTTGCCTTTCCCAGGTAACATTCAGCATGAAGCAAAGCTCCTTCCTTGATTCCTGGAAGTGGTCCCAACACCGTGAATAAACTCAAAGCTACACACCCATATGAATACACACATTCTGCTGAGTAATAACCATCATGTTAGCAGTCTCATTTTTGAAGAGAAGGAACTGTTTAGTATCCTTGTATCTAAATAGCAAATGCTGTTCAGTCTCTATAAATGGGGAGTTGTATTTTAGATTCAATGGGCAAAACAATATACAGATAACACTGACTCCTGAATTCACCAGAATCCATAAAATCTGCTTCAAAGATGAGCAAATGGAAATATCTGGTACCTTACTTCTTGTGTTCAATGAATAAAGTACAAAAATTCTTTTCTCCATTTGCCAAAAGACTATTTATTTCATGAGTTCAAAAGTCACCAATTCACACCATATACCAATGTGTCGGGGAGGAGTGTTACCCAATCCCTTCCTCCAGTGGTTAATAAACCTCCCCAGAATGTTGGCATATGATGTGAATTGGTGTCAAATTTTGAAAAATACAAGAGGTCCTCTGCACTCAACCCATTATCAATATATTTAAGCCATTGAGACATTCTGTACATACAGCTACTAAAAAATGCCTTACCCTTTAAACAAAACAGGGATTGTTTGTTCATACATTGCAATATACAGTGGTGTGAAAAACTATTTGCCCCCTTCCTGATTTCTTATTCTTTTG
>CM044438.1:76394083-76417750 GCA_024363595.1 Xenopus borealis
ATGCAAAAGAATAAGAAATCAGGAAGGGGGCAAATAGTTTTTCACACCACTGTAGTTCTGAAACCACCGGGGTACAGATGTTAGAACAGCATTGTATGCAGCCGACAGATGGTGTCGATGGCCCCCGCCTCTGTTCAGGGATGGTTTCTCCACCTTAACATAAATTGCCTCTTTCACACCTCTTTCTAACCAGCGGTCTTCTTTATCCAAAATTTGGACGTTTCTATCTTCAAATGAGTGTCTCGTCTTTTAGGTGTAGAAAGACAGCCGAGTCTTGACCTGTAGAGTTTGCCCTCTTATGCTGATCCATTTGCTTAGTAAGCAGTTGTTGTTTCTCCTCAATGTATATTGACATATATGGGATCACTTTGTTTCACTTACTGTGCGTCTCCGGATGGTTTTTTTCTTTTGATGTTCCTGTTGGGCTTGGTTGCTGCTGTTTTGACAAAGGCCGAGTCTGGGTAGCCACACACTTTTAAAGCTCCTCTGAGATGTTTATGGTCCTTGGACTCTGTATCAGTTGCCACATATTCTGCCCTGTGGTGCAGAGTTCTAATGACACCCAGTTTGTATTCCAACGGATGGTGGGAATCGAGCAACAGATATTGATCTGTATGAGTAGGTTTCTTGTATACCTCAGTTTTTAAGTTACCCCCTCTTGGATGCATATAAACAGTCCAAAAAAGCAAGTTTGTTCCCGTAGACATCTTCCCTTGTGAACTTGATGTTATTGTCCACTGAATTAATGTGTTCTGTAAAGGACGCCACTTCATTGGATCTGATTTTAACCCAAGTGTCATCCACATATCTGAACCAGTGACTCGGTGTAGTTCCCTGGAAAGTAAGTAAGGCCCTCCTTTCCACTTCCTCCATGTACAAGTTAGCTACAATGGGAGAGACTGGAGAACCCATTGCCCAGCCATCTTTCAGTCTATAGAAAAGGTCCTTGTACTTGATGTATGTGGTGTTAAATGTTGGATGAATGCGAATCTTCATAATCAACACAATAGATACTAGTGGCATGTAAAACTTGTGTGTAGTGATGGGCGAATTTATTCGCCAGGGGCGAATACGCGGGGCGAATTCCCGCGATTCTCCGCTGTGGAATAAATTCGCAAAACACCAGCAAACATTCGCTAGCAAAAATTCACCAAAAAAAAAAACGAGTCGCGTGTTGTTTTTGACGCGATGCGTCGAAAACGACACGACGCGCGACTCGTTTCGCTAATTTTTTCGACAATTTTTCGGCGAAGCGAAACGGGTGAGATTCACCCATCACTACTTGTGTGAAGTTACCAATCTTTGTAAAATACAACTAACAGGTATCAAAAAGCATGGTGTATTGGGAAAAAACAAGCAACAATATTGGCTTTTCACACATATTTATGCAAAATCTCAATTTACAAGCAGTAAATGAAGATAAAAGATCACATAAAATGCTTTACTCATAATTAAATCTTATTTTTAAGTTCCTGAAGTTGATTCCCAGACTTTGTTTTGGCCTCATGGGAAAAAAGTAGAAACCCAGTTGTAAAATAATGGTGGATTGGGTTTCTGGCTAGGAGTATAGCATGGGGTCATGCAGCCATGCTAAATCACAAAAAAGGGGTGTTGTAGAGAACTCCAAGGCTAAGTTAAAATATAAATGTAAGAGCTATTGATATGGCCAGATTAGCTACAAGCAAGAAGGGATTGTTCAATGCACATTCCCTGGTTCAGTGTGATTTAGTATCGATACAAATGCATGTATTTTCAAAAAGTTATGATCATAAAACTGGAAAGCTGCAAGTGGGGCAGGATTAAGCCTGTGGAATCAATTGGCAATCTCTCTCTCTCTCTCTCTTCCGTTGGCAGGGGAGGACCGTGCCCTCTGATTGAAACCAATGCCCAGGTCAGGAAATACTTATCCCAAGAAATGCTACCATACAAGGGGTTGGCAACATTGGAATACTATGACCAGATGTAAGTAGTTAGCGATCACAATATGGGGTTTACCTTGATGTGGTACGGTGGTTTACCAATTTTATGACCATATTTTGGTAACTAAAACCCCATTTTTAAAAAATACATGCACATGCATAGATACAAAATTAACTATGATATAGGAGACCATGCATTGATTGAATCCCCTTTCTTTTGTTGATCATGTAGCCATGGCCCGAAAAGAAAGAACTAGTAAAAACTAGTCACTGGGAAGAGTAACAAACCCCTGGATTGCCCCATCGCTTATACAGTTGTGTTCAGAATAACAGCACTAATCACTGTGGTAGAAATTATATTTCTACATGGCCATTAATTTACTTGTAGGTGTAGTAGAGTAATAGAAAACCAACACTCATGACATGCATGCTGCTGATTCTGTGTGCTGTAACTGAATCACTAATTGAGGCTTGGGGCTTGTTCCAAATAATAGCAGTGTGGACTTCAATTAGAGAGGTCATTTATTCTGTGAAAAAACAGGTGTCAGTTACAGCCCTTATTTAAGGAAGGAAGGCAGCAAATGTTGTGCATGCTGGTTATAGTGCATTTCGCTCTGAAAACCTGAGTAAAATGGCTTGTTCCAGTGTATTTCAATTAAAAAGTTGATTGGAGAGGGGACAACATATAAAGAAGTGCAGAAAATTATAGGTTTGTCAGTTAAAATGATCTCAAATGCGTTAAAATGGCAACAAGAACCTGTAAGAAAAAACAGAAACCTACTATTTGAATGAATAGAAGAATAGTCAGAATGGCAAAGGCTCGGCCAATGATCATCTCCAGGAAGATCAAAGAAGGTCTAAAGTTACCTGTGAGTACTGTTACAATTAGCTTATGTGAAGCCAAGCTATTTGCAAGAAGTAAAAGTCCCATTCTTGAAAAAAAGATGTGTCCTGAAGAGGTTACAATTTGCCAATGAATCCATTAACTGGCCTTAAGAAAAATGGCGCAAGATTGATTTTTTGGGGTCTAGGAACTCAGACAGTTTTTCAGGCAGCCCCCAAACACTGAATTCAAGCCACAGTACAGTGTCATGATATGGGGATGTTTATCATACTGTTGGGACTATTTATCACATACCAAGAATCGTGGATCAGTTTCAATACATAAAACTACTTGATGAGGCCAGGTTGCCTTATAATGAAGAGGAAATGCCCTTGAAATGGGTGATTCAACAAGACTACGACCCCAAACACATCAGTAAACAAGCAACATCTTGGTTCCAGACCAACAAGATTGACGTCATGGAGTGGTCAGTCCAATCCCAGGACCATCCATCCAGAATTGTGGAATGTAACAGGTGCCAGAAGTTGGTGTACTCCATACAACACAGATGTGCAGCTGTATCAGAAACACTGCTTATATACAACTAGATATTAGTTCAGGAAAGCAAAATCTTGAAACATTTCTCAGTTTATACAGTGAATATTTGAGTTTGGAAATAAGAAAGCAGACACTACAATTTTTGGAACAGTCTAATATTTCCTTTTCTTCACTTTCTGCAAAGGAATACATCAAATCAGATAGATTTCTCTTCATGTTTTCATTTGGAATAGAATGTGCACTGTTCCCAAAGCATTTGTGTGTATGGAAACAAAGGATTTTGAGTGTTATTCGCTTTTTTTAAAACACTGCTATTATTCTGAACTGTACATAAGGAACATAAAACTATGCCCTTTACATGCATTGCATAGATCTGTGTAGTATGTCGCCAGCAGAAGACGCAGCAATGCGTCACAGGCAAGAAAGGATCCTAAAAGCTTTCCCGGGGATTTAATTCAAGTTACACTTTAATTAGTACTAACAACGTGTTCTTAGAATTACAATATCTAACTGCAATAAAACATAAAATAAGGAGACATCATTAAACAAATGAATATATTTATCCCAGTGCTGTGGAGGTAAGTAACATTGCACAGAATAAGGAAGTCTGCCACATGCCCCAACAGAACTGAAACTATTCGATTTTCATTTGCTCCTAGTGGTTATGGGTAATATTCCAGCACAGACTGGCTGTACGTCAGCATAGTGATCATGTTAAATGGTCGATTAATAGCATTTAACTATATAATATATATATATAGTTGAAATGCTATTAATATATATATATATATATATATATATATATATATATATATATATAAATAATACATACATACATACATAAACAAACACACAGTTAATAACAATATTGGTCCACTGAGAATCCTTTATAACAAAACTTTATAATTTAGTAAAATATTAGTGTACATTTAAAATGGCATTTCAGGATAGGGAGAAAAATATTCCCATATACCTCAGCTATGAGTATTTTGACTATATTTTGATAACACATAGCACTGACTATGTCATATTAAACCCCAAGGCTATTAGCAGTTGTTACACAACACAACTCACCAGCAATTCAATGATGGCTAAAGGCTTTTGGGGACGCTGGCAGTTGCAGTTTAACAGCTGCTGGGCTGCAGATTAGCCATTTTAGCCGGCAATATTTTTAAAAGATATTGTGATATTAAGTAGAAAGAAGATATTGATGTAACATGTTCTAATTCTACAACCGTAAATTTGCAAATAGTCATATTCCAAACATTTAGAGCTTGACAAGAAGTTTGCTTTAAAAATGACCTATTACTGTATTAAGAATCATCTTTTAAAAACTGGAAAAGACTTAAACTTTGCAAACGCACCAAACAAAGGGATCATAAAGTCAATGGCAAATGCTGGGTAGAAGGGAAGGTATTGGGAAGGAAGCACAACTAACATAGCTAGCATAACATAACATAAAGCATAGGTCAGTGCTTTCCAAATGCTTATTCTCTAGAGTGCATTAAAATAGACCTAATGTTAGGTATTCCTCAAGACAAGGCCTCTAAACAATTTTCAAAATTCAGGGGAAATGATTATTGCTGTTTGAGATCTTTAATGGCCCTTACACACAGGCGTTTTGAGCTGCGCTCACTGCGTTCTAGTTTCATGCGTTCAGCCGCGGGATTGCAGAAGTACAAAAACACTATTACTGTCAATGCGGCTCTACTCACACATACACCTGTAAGTGCCAAAAGCAGATAGGGACTCAGCATATTGCATTTTACCTGCGGCGCTTACATGCATCTGTGTCAGAACAGCCGCATTGACAGTAATGGCGTGCATCTACTCCTGCGCTCCCCTGTGGTTCAACGCATGAAACCAGAATGCAGGGGATCACAGCTCAAACCGCTGTGTGTAAGGGCCAAGAATAGTAAGGACTGAACGGTAAAGAGATGGGCCTCATGGGATTGTTGAGGATAAATTAGGGGCTTGTTAATTAACAAGCAGGTGTGCTAAAAAGTTAGGGATTAGCTGCAGGTGTGAGGGGAAGGAGGCAAAGGGTATAAATACCTGCACGGTTGGAGCAGGCTTCCCCCACCCAGTAAGGTTTAAAACTTATAAATTAAAAAAAATTGTTAATGCTGTTATTGTCCCTGATTATTTAGGGGGTAAATGTCGGCCGATCGGGTGGATAGATTTCAGACTGCATGGTGGTTACTGAGCCTCAAGGCAAATAAAAGCAGCGACCTTTTCACCATATACTGTCTGTGTGTGTTTATTACGGTATTTGGGGGGGGTCAGGAATGCCTCATAAAATCCCATGACCTTTTGAAGGGAATGGAGAAAAATGAATGGCACACAGGAACTGCAGTAGCAGGGCAAGCCCTTGCACATTTTATTAATTCAATGTGCAACATTTCGGGGACAATGTGCTTGACAAAGGGGAGTGTCCCTGAAACGTTGCACATTGCATTAATAACATTTGCAAGCGCTTGCCCTGCTACTGCAGTTCCTGTGTGCCAGTCAAATTTCTCCTTACCCTGGAAGTGAGGTGGCCAATTCCTCTATCACTGGACACCAGGACGAAGTAATCAGGTTGGGTGAGATGTGCAGTTTATCTGAACTCTTTTGAAGGGAAGCCAGAGGAGATATTTTATGTAGCTTTCTTGGACCTTGGGAAATGTTTTCAATTTACAGTTCATTAAGAAAGCCCCATCAGTGGCTGAGAGCTGATAGTTTAAGGGCAGCAAAGCATAATACTCTTGCATATCTGATGCTAGGGCTAATGAGTA
The DNA here is from genome assembly GCA_024363595.1 of Xenopus borealis. Classification (NCBI taxonomy): domain Eukaryota; kingdom Metazoa; phylum Chordata; class Amphibia; order Anura; family Pipidae; genus Xenopus; species Xenopus borealis. The sequence continues at coordinate 76,400,161 of CM044438.1, forward strand.
AAGTGGTATAGACAAATATATCCACAGATGTGCACATCATATACAGACACACGTATCAAACGAATTTCATAAAGACATTCCATAGATAAACACGCACCTCTCTCAAACACACACAGTTATTAATGCAAACATAGGAAGGGACCATATTTCTTAAGCTGCAACCTTAAGAACATGATGTGCCACAATTGCAGGCAATGTGTAGTAGAGCTATAACAGAGAGCATGCACCATAACATTCCAGCTGATTTGGTGCTCTGTGTCCTAACACTGAATATTGCTTTAGAAACAGGGTAACAAAAAATACAAGTGAGATGGCAGAACTGGACTTTGTCAAGCCTGCAGCTTCAAACTGTTAGTAGGTGTCAGATAGGAGTAGGATTTGGCACAAGGAAGCTGACAATTTAAGTAAAAGAAGTGTTCAATCCTGTAATACAAAGCAATTCCTTTCAATGCAGAGGGGAAGGCCACTCAATTCAATATGCCAATGGTGTGCAAAAGGAGGAAGGAAGCAAGGCACTAAATCTTAGAGAAACAAAACAAGTAAAACTTTACAAGGGAAATCATACAAAGAAAATCTGGCACACCGTTTGGCAATTAAAGGAACAGTAACACCAAAAAATGAAAGTGTTTTAAAGTAAAGAAAATATCATGTAGTGTTGCCCTGCACCGTTAAAACTGGTCTGTTTGCTTCAGAAACACTACTATAGTTCATATAAACAAGGTGCTAAGTAGCAATGGTGGAAATTGAAAAACGGCTATATGGCATAGGATAAGTAATGGATAACAGATAACATTATGTTCTACAGAGCTTATCTGCTATCTGCTGTGTAACTTGAGCCTTTTCTCCTTTGAATGGCTACCCCCTTGGCTATACAACAGCTTATTTATATAAACAATAGTAGTGCTTCTGAAGCACACACTGCAGTTTTACCAGTGCAGGGCAACACTGCTTTATATTTTTATTACTTTAAAACTATTTCCTTTTTGGATTTTACTGGTCCTTTAGGGCTCTTCCAGACAAAGAGATTGCAGGGAGATTTGTAGCCTGCGACATATCGCCGCGTGTTTGGGGCAACAAATCTCCCTGCATCTCTTCCCCCAGTCTTGCGCCCGGTAAAGTCAAAGTTGCGTGCTCCTATTCACACGCGGAGCGGTGCTTTTGAAAATCGCGCGAAAATGCATTGGCGAGCGTTTTGCTAAAGCGCCGCGTGTGAATAGGCACACGCGACTTTAACTTAAGCGGGCGCAAGACTGGGGGAAGAGATGCAGGGAGATTTGTTGCTTCAAACACGCGGCGATTTGTAGCCTGCGACAAATCTCCCTGCAATCTCTTCGTCTGGAAGAGCCCTAAAACCCCTTGCCTCAAGGATGGCATAAACAAACAAAAGCTATGCCAGGCTCTGTTCCTTTTGTTTTAAATTCTCTTGCTTCCTTTTAGAGGTAGCACAATGCTAGTGACCTCTTAAGGGCACTATACGAGATGCATTTACTGATTTCTCAAAATGAAGCCTGAGCAGCATTGTCAATACAAAGAAATAACCCCATAGGTAACTTTAGCACATGACACATTAGCCGTTCACAGATAAAAGCACAGAGGGTGTATTGTTTTAGCCCTCTGGCAAAGCTAGAGTTAAAGGTAATGGCAAATACTTCTAGATACACAGAGGTTTATAAAACGATCTTGAATATATTTAAGAAGAAGGTGACTAGTTTGTTATGTTCCATTGGGGTGTGGTTGTCCGTTTCACGCCTCCGATATCTCTGATTTGCTTAGCGCTATTGCAAGCTCCAAGTCCTCCTGCTCTTGTTGCTTCAGCCTCGCCAGCCTCTCCTCCTCTTCCTTCTCACTCTCCCGCTTAGCCCACTCAATCATATCATCTTCAGACTGGTACTGCAAATATCAAGATAGATAGAAACCTCCTGAAAAATGCTCAACATTGGCTAATGTGTGTAAACATGATATATGTTGCAATTAAAACAACAATATGTAATTTATCTTAATTTATTGTTTTTGAATTATTAAATTTTTGTAGGGGGGGGGAAAAAAGAGAAATACAACCTCAAAATCTGCTTTCAGGTTACCACAGTCATTGACAGCATAATAAAACTGTATTTTACATAGAGGCAAGTAATTTACAAACCAATTGGTGATTTGCTACAGCCAGTTCCATGGCATCCATTAAAATTTGCCATATAGATTATCAGTGGTGTAAGGCACATGTGAACTAAAGCAGCCATGAGGATAGATGTCTTTGGAGTTTTGCCACTATAAAATATTCATCTTGGATAGTTTGACAAACAGAGCATAAAGATAGCAGTAACAACCAACACCTAATTCTAGAATACATTTTAGCATCAATTGAATGGACATCAAACAACTCCAATGCCTCATTTATATTCTGCATTCAAAAATATATGATACTTAGTAAAACATTTATCTGCTTGCTTGGACTGATCCATTCACTCACTTACCACCCAGAAGAGCATTTGCTTGCATAACTATATGCATGGGTGTCCCAGTCTGTACAAGCTTGAGGCATCATTTTAATACATGAACGCAAAGTGAAGTTGAATTTTAACTGCTCAGAGTTGAAAATGGGTGACTGTTATTTTTTCTTTCTATAAGGGCTACTGCACGCATGTGACTAATCCCCTCTACAGAGTGCAACTAATGTCCTGAAAATGCTTTCCTATGGACCTTGCCAGGCAGAAGTGCTAACCATGGTGCCACAGTACTTGTAGGATTCAAGGGAGAGCAAAATATATAAGATAAAGAGAATATTATTTGGACTGACTCTGTGTTCAGTTTTTACTTACTGTGCTAAAGTTATTAAGACCTTCAGAATCACTGGTTGCTTTAACAATATCAAAGGGTTCACATAGTGTCTCTTTGTAGAAGCTCTGACTGAACTGCTGAAAGGGGTCACCTTGCTGGAACAAGTCTGAAGATTCAGTGGCTCTAGACATAGGCCTCTTCCCTATGTAAAAGAACATGAGATTTTTTTTGTTGAATATATATATATATATATATATATATATATATATATATATATATATATATATATATCTTGCCTTTCATTAAAAATGGAAGAATGCCAAGAACTATGCAAATGGCAATTAAGTGGAAAAGCTAATGTACTTGTACTTTTACAATTTCAATCTGCACCACATGATCAATATACATGTACAGTTGTGCTCATAAGTTTACATACTCTGGCAGAATTTATGATTTCTTAACCATTTTTCAGAGAATATGAATGATAACACAAAAACTTTTCTTTCACTCATGGTTAGTGGTTGATTGACGCCATTTATTGTCAAACAGCTGTTTTTACTCTTTTTAAATCATAATCACTACATAAACTACCCAAATGACCCTGATCAAAAGTTTACATACCCTGGTGATTTGGCCTGATAACATGCACACAACTTGACACAAAAGGGTTAGAATGGCTTAAAGGTAACCAGTCACCTCTGATCTGTTTGCTTGTAATTAGTGGGTGTATGAAATATTTGCTAACAAAAAGTGATCACACAGCATTTCATTTATCCCTTGTAAACCAGACATCTACAGTGCCCTCCGCAAGATTAATAATCAGAATAAGCAGACTGCACTGGGTCCTGTATTGTCATGTAATCTAATGTGGATTTTAATTTTTTTGTTTAATACAAACTTTCTCCAACTCTGCAGAACCAGTGGCTGCAACAAAATAATCCTCCAAACAGAATCCCAGTTTATCTGTTTAAATCTGGCTCCATGATCTTAGTCCCTGCAGCTGGAATGGGAAATATAGGATGTTGGCGCTATAGAAACACGTTATTATTATTAATAATAATAATAATAATAATAAAAAAGGCAAAAATGAAATCCCATTTTAACTTTATTTACTGCATATAATCAGGTTTAATATAAAAATGGTACACATTTATTATTTGGGGTAGGTTTTGTTTTCAGTTAAATTCCTCCTTCATTTACTTGCTCTGACTGCTGTTGATATGAATCTCTACTCAGTCGCCAGCTTCTCTACAGGGAAACAAACAAAGCTTATGATGTTCTGGGAAGTAAGGTGGGAGGAGACTCCCCCTGCTGTTTGAAATCGTTTCCCTGCAGAGCAGTTTGAGGCCATCTGAAGTTTCTTATCCATAGCAGTCAGAGCAAGTAAATGAAGGAGGAATTGCACAACATACAGTCAGGTTTATTATAAAAAATTATACATATTGTTTAATTAAAGTATTTTGGATGCAGTAAGTTTTTTTTTTAAAGTAAAAAGGGGATTTATTTTTTTGACTTTACATTCCCTTAAGTATAGAGTTCCATGTACAACCTACTATAATTTACAGTTATGCATGACAATTTGATAACTCTTTCAAATTTTCTACATTTTTATATGAATGTGATCTAAAACACAATCTGATTTTCAAAGTCCTAAAGGTAGATGAAGTAAACCCTAGTTAAACAAATGAAACAAAAATTATTATATTTGTTCATGTATTTATTGGAAAAAAAAAACAAAGATCCAATATCATAGCTGCGTTTGTCACATTCATATAAAAACAATGAAAATTTAAAAGGGTTCACAAACTTTCACACACAACTGTATATTCACCATCCATTATTGGCACTCACCAATTGTCGAGCACAGGTGCTAAAACTGTGCATCAGGTGACACCACTGGAAACATTTATGCTCCCTCAGCCATCAAGAGCTTGACTAGAAAAAGACAAACATAAAGCTTGTCCTATAATAAAGAGCAAGACTCCACTTCCTTCGACAAAATAGAGTTATGAAAATTTTTTGTATGGTACTCACCTGGTGGAAGTGGACAAGGACGTGTAGGGGTTCCAGTCTTGGGGGGCAGTGCGGGAGGAACCTCTTCCTGCTGGTTAGGGACATACTCAAATAAAGCCTTGTTTAAAGACTCCTTGTCTTTGATTGGTAAAGTATCTGTGCTGGTCTGCTTCATAAGACAGAGAGATTGTGAGAAAAATAAATGCCTCCACAACTTTATTAATTAAAATATTTTAAAAAGGGCATTTATTTATTGATAGGACAATAGGTACCAAGGCCAGATAAAGCCCAACCAAAACTTGTGGCCACCAGTCTGCCCATAAAACATAACTTTATTACAATGTAATCCCTGAGCATGTTTTGCAGATGATCCACCACTTTAAAATCCTGGCTAGCTTTAGCCGGTCCAAGCCAGGGGAAGGCAAGAGAGGAATGTGCCTTGAGCACAATGACTAGAGGAAATGCAGATGGGTCAGGATTGGTGAGTTAGTAGGGCAATGGCATTTGGCTTTAGTGATATAACTGGTCAGTGACAGAGAACATCTAAATACATACAAGTAACACATTAACCACAGACAAATTTAAAGGAAAAAATATACCCTAACTTCTAGATAAAATTAGGTTGTCCTAACAAATTGTTTAATGTATGCAAAGACCTACTTCTCTTCAATAAATCATACTAAATTATATGCAACCTTTAGGTCCCCATAAGTGTATAGTATAAAGTCATATTGAAAGTACATCCAATTTCCCTTTAAAGCCCAAGAATTATTCTCTGGCATTATTCTCTGAAGAATTACTCTGAAAAAAAAAACAATGCAAAGTTCCAAATAGGTTTCATACTTGAACAACAAACTAAATATGGCTTCTCTCTGCTCTTCCTCTACAACCCCCTTAGGTGAGAAAAAGGAATGATTCCAAACAGTTCCTATGCAACAACAGTCATTTTCATGAATTAATGTACTGTCAAATCATTTAGGCTTAGTCCAGACGGGGAGATTCGGGGGCGATCCGTCGCCTGGCGACTTCTCGCCGCGACGGATCGCCCCCGAATCTCCCCGAATAGCTAGGCACCGGCGAGGCTTAAAAACGCCAGCACGTGTTCACAAGGAGCGGCGCGATTTTTAAAATCGCTCCAAATTGCCTGGCGTTTGGGTATTGAATGCTCTTTTAACACTATATGAACATTTTAGAATTTATTTTAAACCAAATGTTTACAGATGTTCATTTTCAAACTGCACATTTCAAAGTGCTTGTATAAAGGGTGGATGCAATATAATTTGCTCATGTTTAGACATTCTCCAGTTGTAATGAAATATCACCAAAATTCACCCTCCGTATCCCAGTCTAAAGCTATGCTGCCACTCAGACAAGCAATATTATTATACATGAGAAGAACACTTCTAATGACTTTTTTTTTTCAAAACAGAGCTTGCTTTTGAATGTTAAACAGTTACAAAAAGCAACTTTACCGTGGAAAGTAAACTGAAATCTGCAAATCCCTTTCCAAAAGATTCGCTACCAAAAAAAGAAGCAAACGGATCTTCAGAACCTGTGAATAAGAGAGACAATATATAGTTTAACAGTTATGTTACAAAGCTGCTCTCAAGTTAAACTCACTCATGCAAACAATGTAAATAATGGTACTTATAGTACAAAATCCAAGCAAATAATATACATTTTGTAGAAGAAAAATAAAAAAATATTAGGGATGCACTTCACTATTTGGGATTCGGGTGAATTCTTTGTGTATGATTCGGCCGATAACAAACCAAATCCTATATGCATATGCAAATTAGGGACAGGAAAGGAAAAAGTGTGTTTTTTTCACAACCTTGTTTTGTGATGAAGTCATGCTATTTCCCTCCCTGACCCGAATTTACATATGCACATTAGGATTCAGTTCGGCCAGACAGAAGGATTCGGCCGAATCCTGCTGAAAAAGCCAGAATCTTGCCCGAATCCCAAACCAAATCCTAGATTCAGTGCATCACTAAAAAATATACACGTTGGTTATGTAGACATAGCTAAGATGATGCACTGATGTTATGTCCATAATAAAACTCTTAGCATTCTTCAAAAGTAAGAAAAACAGCTCACCTGACTCGGCAACAGCTGAGACTACTGTTCCACCTGGAGCAAATGGATCATTACTTTTTAAAGTGTCTTCCTTGAGGAAAGATAAAACATGCTTGTTAATTGTAGATAAAAAAAACTCCAATGGGTGAAAAAAATTATTGAGCATTATAAAAATTTGTCATCTATTGACTTCAAAGCATTTGGCTCCACGTGTTTTTGGACAAGGGAATCGTGTCAAAATCGCCCATCACTAATCATGAAACATGGGAGTGGTGGGGGAGTTTGATTTAGCAATGTAACAATACTTATGCCTACCAGCCAAACCATTCTGCCTCGATTCTTACATTACTACAAAAATGTATTAAAGGCAAACTATACCGCCAACAAAAATAGATTGCATAAAACAGCTCATATGTAAAAACCTGCTTTATGTAAATAAACCATTTTCATAATAATATACTTTTTTTTTTGTTAATAGAACTGAACCATTAGAAACTTGTCTTTTTAAAAAAAAAAAAATAAGGGCCGCCCCCTGGGATCCAATGATTCACAGTACATAAAAACCAAATCATACATTATAGGTTACATGAGCCAATTAACAGACAGAATTCTGTCTTTTGCTTCCACACTTCTTCCTGTTGCTGTTAGAGCTACAGTGTTTTTGGTCAAGGGATATCTAAGGCAGCACAGAGACCATCACAAAGTATTCATTTTGGAGGTAGAGTTTTCCTTTAATGTTGATTTAAATTTGCTTTCTCTAAGTGAGTTTAACTATAGCATAGAACAGTCTGGGTGAGCAATGTTCAATGCAGAGGTTAGTTTTTGTGCTTGTAAGGTTATCAGTTTACCAGTTTGTATTATCTATTTCCAGTTAAATGTGTGCTCAGACCAGTTAGTTTTTCTGAGGTAGCTACAGAGTGTTGACACAGACACTGAAAAGGAATAATGTTCCTGCAGAAATAGTACAACCTTACACATGCTACAGAGCTCACATGTATTCGGCTATACAGTAGTAAAATTTACATGAAACTGAATATGTTTCTGTCCAACTATCCAAATCAAACAACATTTAGAGAAATGATCCCCAACCAGTGGCTCGTGAGAAACATGTTGCTCACCAACTCTTTGATTGTTGCTCTCAATGGCCTCAAAGGAGGTGTTTTAGTTTGGGGGTAAGTTTTACCTGCATAAAAGCTAGATGTACTGCAGAACAGAACATCCTGTAGGCTGCCAGTCCACATAGGGCTACCAAATAGCCAATCACAGCCTTTATTTGGCACCCCAAGAACTTATTTTCATGCTTATGTTGCTCCCCAACTCTTTTTACATTTGAATGTGGCTCACAGGTAAGCAAGGTTGGGGACCCCTGATCTAGAGAGTCATATGCAGGTCTTCCATATTATAACTTTACTGTGATTAACTGTGGGACACACAGTATACAGATACATACGTAAGGAAAAGTGTTTTCTGTCGCTAAGAAAGGATCAGCTTTGGAGGTTGTGAAAGGATCCTCATCAGAGGACTTGAAAGGATCAGTAGTGGATGACTGGAAAGGATCAGCTTTTGAAGATGTGATAGATTCAGCTTTGGACAGCACAAAACGGTCTGCATTCAAGGCTGTGAAAGAATCTGCTTTAGACACAGAGAGATCTTCTTTGGAAGAATGGACTTTAGAGGATGCAAAAGGATCTGCAGAAGACTGTTTACAAAAGACATCAGAAGCAAACGGATCGGAATCTTTAAAAGGATCCCCACCAAATGGATCTGTCACAGACAGAAAAATAAATAATACAAGTGAGTCACACGGTTCACTCTGCTTTGAAGAATCATAAAAGAATGTAAATGCATTAACATGACTGTTTGAAACAGTACCAAGTAAAATGTAATCAATGGAAAATACAGTATGTTCATGAATTGAGATTATGAGATTAAAGAAAATGTTCCCTTACTTAAACAATATAGTGAAATATTAAAAATGATGTTTGTGGATGAATGTTTTCTATATTTTTTACAATTTATATAAATGGATATACAGTAAATGGATATAAAAGTGATGTGATATCTTTCTAGAGACATTTTCCAAAGACTTCATTACAAACATGCTATCTCACCACTTGGGGGTGTTTAAAAGAGTAGTAAAACCAAAATATGCAAGTGTTTTAAAGGAATGAAAATATAATGTAGTGTTGTACTGCACTGGTAAAACTAAAATGTTTGCTTCAGAGACACTTCTACAGTTTATATAAACAAGTTGCTGTGTAGCCATGGGGGCAGCCATCATGCACAGGATACATAGTAGAGAAAAGATATGTTCTGAAGAATCCCATTGCATACTACAGAGTTTATCCGTTATCTGATGTGTAACAGTGCATTTTCTCCTTTTGTTAAGCTTTGAATGGCTAACCCCATGGATACACAGCAACTTGTGGCCCCCTTAAAATTGCCGACGTTGTGTTGTGTTCTGTTATACATCAGGTCATTCCAGCCTTTATAGATTGCATAACTATGTATATTACAAAAAACATTTTCTTTCTGTAAATATAAGAAATATGATTAATAAGGCACTGGTTCAGCCCATCAGTGCACAGACAGCTAATTTTGCCACAGGAACGAGAATGTATTTTTGCACCACTATGTGTATGTGTGTTCGGATGATGGGCTGATCCATTGTCTGTCCGCATGCACACACATTAAGGTAGGGAAATTCAGCGGAGGAAGCAAGTGTTTCCACTAGGAAAAAAAAAGACAATTACAATTTATAATAAAAGCAAATTACCTGTTTTTCCAAATGGATCATCTTTAAATGGATCACCTGAGATATAAATGAAACACACATATGTTATGTTCATGTGCTTTTCAAACCTTCTTAAAAGGGACAGAAATAAAGAACAACGTTTCTAAAAGGGTCACTTAGCATTTGTAATTGCTTTCCCTTAGAGCAAGGGCAGACAAGGGTATTGAACACTTCTCTCCACCTGTGGTATATCAATGAGTAGGAGAGAAGTGGATCTGATGAGATCTGCCTGTGCGTGGCTATACAAAGCCAAGTGGAGCAGAGACTGGGCTGAAAAATGTGAAAGCAGACATTTTCAAACCGACCTCCACTCCACTCAAGGGTGGAAACTTGTATCTCCAGGGCATCCCCAGTGTTTTTTAATTAATGTGGGTGTGGTTGCACAGCACCCCATCCCCTCATATCCTGCTACCCTAGGTCCGGGCCTTGGTAGCCTTGTTGCCCAGAAGAATCAGTAGTCTTAACCAATCAAATATGGGGTTGGTCTCCTGGTTTACCATTAACTTTTGGGAAATGGCAGGCCATTCTTTGAAAGGACCAATTTTAAAAGTTATATCCAGAGCCTACAAATAAACAGTTTACTTGCCAACACAAGTCCGTAGTCTTGAGGAGAGCCATGAATTACATTTCTCCAAGTCTGCTTGGGGGACACAGGGACCTTGGGGTATAGCTGGTACATCTAGGAGGGCAGGACACAACTGTAGAACAAAAACTAGCCCCTCCTCTACTGGTTATACCCCCAGCAGGCGGAGCTTAACTCAGTTGTTGTTGTGTCCTCAGGAGGATAGGACGTTGAATTCGCTTCTGGTTTATTTTTTTGTCAGTTGCTTGACACCAGGGTATGCCCAGGCCCTCTACACAGAGTAGAGGAACCACATTGGCATTCCCCCACGTGGGACCTGTCTCCGGGGCACCTGTTTTTTCCTCATGACCATCCAGTCTTATACAGTCTATCCTATTCACAGGCGCAGACTGACTGGCCGGAGAACAGAGAGGGAAGTGCCAAGGGACACAGTGAGTACCTATCTGTGCTACCCTCAGTGCCACTCCTATATCCCTAATCACCGGGGGAGACTCCATAAGTTCCTTTTTACTTCAGGGGAAGTTTATTACACTTATTTCACTTGTCAAAACTGGTTCTGTGAAGGGGAGGAGCGCAGCCATTAAACTGTCTGCCGGATTTTTAGCAGCACCCTTGAGAGAGGCTGCATCGGTATGCAGCAGGGGGAGACTCGGAAGAGCGGTTAGTGTACACTGGTAATCGCTATCTTCCAGGCGCCATTTGTTTTAGGTTGAACGCGTATCCTGGGTTCAACCTCTTTTCGCGCCATTTCGCTTCAAGTCTCGCGCTACTTCGCGCACCTAATCTCGGGCCGCCATTTTGTCCGCACCGGAGCGCAACTCTGACAGAGCCGTTCCGTACCTCCACTGCTCACCAGTTTTACCTAATTATTAGCGCTCCATTCTGACTATCAGCGCTACTGTAGGGAACTAGTGTTCTTCCATCTGCTCTCTATTAGGGATACTTTTCTGTTAGACTGTATTCAGCAGGGTTTTCCAGGGGATACTTATTCACTCATAATTCCCTAAGTCTCTATATAATATCCTGGGGGAAAAGTCTAATATTCCTGTCTACCGGTCATCATGTCGGACGGACCCAGTGACGGGCTTTTTCCCAGGGGGGCACCTACTACCCAGGTAAAATACCTAGCCTGTGCCAGGTGCCGCAAACGTTTGCCCGCTGGGCATAAAGACCCATTATGCGGTAAGTGCAAACCACCTGAGGTTGTTTCTGAACCCCCAGAACCTGTTACTATTCCGGAAAACCAGAATTGTCAGAGGGAGTCTTCACCTCACAGCAGAGTCTCTCCAGCTCCCCCCACTCCTGAGTGGGCGTCACAGCTGGCGTCCGGAATACCAAAATTAGGCGAGTCACTAGACAAGCTTCTCTATCGCCTGGACAACCCGAAAGGGAAGACAGCCAAACGTAGAGCTCCTTCCCCATCTGATGAGGAGAGTGCGTCTCCTCCCAGACAGGTTTCTCCATCATTCCCAGATTCGGGTGAGGAATTTGATCGCTCAGAAGGTGAGCTTTCATCAGGCTCAGAATTGGAAGGTGAGGAATCTCGCAAAAACTCTTCGGAGTCGGTAGATGCATTGATTTCTTCAGTATTAGAGACCCTTCATCTGGAACCAGGGACTTCTACAGACTCGACCAAGGGCATCTTCAAGCGACACAGTAGAGTGTCACCAGTTTTTCCCGTACATTCCCAGCTTGACCAGATCATTCAGCAGGAATGGGATTTTCCAGAAAAACGTTTTCAAACAAGCCGAAAGTTTCAAAGGCTCTATCCATTTTCCAAGGAGCTCACAGAAAAGTGGTCAATGCCTCCTTCAGTTGATCCGCCGGTCTCCCGGCTTTCTAAGAACACTGCACTTCCTGTTCCAGACGCTTCTTCTTTTCGGGACCCGATGGATAAGAAACTAGAAAGTCTGCTTCGTTCCTCTTTTTCAGCCTCGGGCACTTCTCTCCGTCCTGTCCTGGCTATGGCATGGGTAAGCAGGGCAATCCAATCCTGGTCAGAATCCCTGCTTACCGCGATTAGTTCGGGAGCCCCTCGCAACGAACTTTCTCAATGGGCCTTCCAGATAAAGGAAGCAAATGACTATATGTGTGAAGCAGCTCTTGATGCTACTCAAGTCATCAGTAGGTCGTCAGCACTCTCTATAGCAGCCCGCAGATCCCTGTGGATGAAGCTTTGGTCTGCCGATTTTTCCTCAAAGAAGTCTTTAACTTCTATCCCCTTTAAGGGTAAGCTACTTTTCGGACCGGATCTGGATAAGATTATCAGCCAGGCAACTGGGGGCAAAAGTACCTTACTACCTCAGCCTAAAACACGCCCTTCCTTTCGTCGGTCCAAGTTTTTTCGTGGCTCCCAGACCAAACACACAAGGCCGTCTTCTCCACGACAATCTTTTTCATCCCGAGGACGTTTCAGCGGGAAGCAAAGGCCCTCATGGCAGAGTAGAAAGCAAACTCCCAAGTCTGGAGACAAGACCACCTCTGCATGACTACGACCCCACTCCGGCAGTCACAGGATCCATTGGAGGCAGGCTTCGTCATTTCGCCAGTGTGTGGACCACACTCATCCAGGACTCATGGATTCACGAGGTGGTCACTCAAGGCTATCATCTAGAATTCGCCTCCTCCCCTCCACACAGGTTTTTTATGTCCAGACTGCCACAAGATACGACCAAGAGGTCAGACTTTCTAAATGTCATCGAAAGTCTTTCCCTCTCAAGAGTCATCACTCCAGTACCAAATGCAGAAAGGTTCAGAGGGTATTATTCCAACCTGTTTATAGTCCCCAAAAAGGACGGCTCAGTTCGACCCATTTTGGATCTCAAAGAGCTAAATCGATTCCTTCGCCACCGAAGATTCAAAATGGAGTCACTCAGATCTGTAATTTCAGCAATGTCTCCAGGACAGTTTCTGATCTCTCTCGATATAAAGGAAGCCTACCTTCATGTTCCCATTTTCCCTCCGCATCAGAGATATTTGCGATTTGCCTTCCAGAATCGACACTATCAGTTTACGAGCCTTCCCTTCGGACTGACGTCCGCCCCGAGAATTTTCACCAAGATCATGGCGGCAACAACCGCAGTAATCCGCAATTCGGGAATTTCAATTACTCCCTATCTGGACGATTTGCTAATCAAGGCACCATCCTTCAGCGAGGCTCAGAGGTCTCTACAGATTTCCATGGACACGCTTCAAAGACTCGGCTGGGTCTTGAACTTAGAGAAGTCCTCGACAACGCCAAATCAATCCATGGTATTCCTTGGTCTGCTTTTCAACACTCAGACGCAGAAGGTCTACCTTCCTCAGACAAAGGTCAGTCAGATGCAAGACCTAGTTCGGTCACTATTAAAGAAATCTCTCCACTCCATCAAATTTTGCATGAAGGTACTGGGGGTCATGGTCTCTACGATAGAAGCAGTACCATTTGCCCAATTCCACCTACGGGAACTCCAGTGGAATATTCTAAGAGCCTGGAAGAGGAAATCCCTTATGCAGGAGATCCGGTTGTCCAGCAAGACAAGAGCATCTCTCATTTGGTGGCTCAACCGCAATCATCTGTCCCAGGGCAAACCGATGGGGGAACCACAATGGCAGATTCTGACGACAGACGCAAGTCTGTTCGGTTGGGGAGCAGTCCTCGACGGTCATACCGCTCAAGGTCAGTGGAGCCTAGGAGAGAAAAGACTCCAGATAAACCTTCTAGAGATCCGAGCTATCCGTCTAGCTCTGTTTTATTGGCAACATCGCCTACAGAATCAGGCAGTCAAGGTACAATCCGACAACGCCACGGCAGTAGCCTACATCAATCACCAGGGAGGCACAAGAAGCAGAGGAGCTCTAGACGAAGTCGATCTAATATTCAGATGGGCCGAATCACACCAGGTTCTTCTGTCAGCAATCTACATACCAGGGCTACAAAACTGGGAAGCAGACTACCTAAGCAGGCAGTCTCTAGACTCGGGAGAGTGGTCACTAAAGGACGACATCTTTCACCAAATAACTCAAATGTGGGGCATCCCGGAAGTGGATCTCATGGCAACGCGGCACAACCGCAAGGTTCCAGCATTCATGGCTCGATACAGGGATCCGCTAGCCATATCAGCGGATGCTCTAACAGCAGCCTGGCGCTTTCGTCTGGCCTATGCCTTCCCTCCTCTCCCTCTCATTCCCAGGACTCTCAGAAAGCTGCAACGAGAGAAGACAACCCTCATTCTCATTGCACCAAGGTGGCCCCGTCGTTCCTGGTTCACAGAACTTATCAATCTGTCAGTGGAGAAGCCCTGGACTCTGCCTCTACTTCCGGATCTGCTAACCCAGGGCCCCATTCGTCATCCAAACACAAGGAATCTCAATTTGACGGCGTGGCTCTTGAGCTCAAAATCCTGATACAGAAGGGGTTTTCCAGGGAGGTAGCACACACCATGTGCGCAGCTAGAAAACCAGTATCGGCAAGAGCTTATCATAGGGTTTGGTCTACCTACCACCAGTGGTGTGTACGCCACAAAAAGAATTTCAAGCGATTCTACATTCCAAACATTCTTGAGTTCCTACAAGAAGGGTTATCCATTGGACTCTCCCTAGCTTCTCTCAAGTCTCAAATTTCGGCCCTATCGGTCCTTTTTCAGAAACGAATCGCACTTTTATCGGATGTAAAGACCTTTATGCAGGGAGTAGCGCACAAAGCTCCACCAATACGAGCTCCAACTCCACAATGGGACCTAACTCTAGTTCTCCGAGCGCTTCAAGAACCCCCATTCGAACCCCTAGGTTCTATACCGCTTCTCTGGCTTACCTGGAAGACTGTTTTCCTGCTAGCTATATCTTCGGCAAGGCGAGTTTCAGAACTCCACGCACTTTCATGCAAGGCTCCGTTCCTAGTTTTCCACCATGACAAGGCGGTACTTCGCACAATTCCGTCCTTCTTACCAAAAGTAGTCTCTGAGTTTCATCTGAACCAGGAAATTACCATTCCAACCTTCTGTCCTTCACCTTCCAATCCTAAGGAGAGGGCTCTACACTCTCTGGACCCAGTTAGGGCCCTAAAGTTCTATCTACACAGGGTCCAGGACATTCGCAAGGTGGATTCATTATTCATAATTTCTTCAGGGCCTCGTCAAGGGGAGGCAGCCACGAAATCAACTATTTCACGCTGGATCAAGCAAATCATTCAGCGAGCTTACGTGGCAAGAGGTCGAACCCCCCCAACCAGACTTACTGCACATTCCACTAGGAGTATGAGCACGTCCTGGGCGTTCAGAAACCAAGCGTCAGCTGAACAGCTTTGCAAGGCAGCGACGTGGACCTCGGTTCACACTTTTTCAAAATTTTACCATTTTGACACCTTTGCGGCCTCTGACACCAGTTTTGGTAGAAAGGTGCTTCAAGCCGCTGTGGCATCTTCCACTCAGGCCTAATTCTCCCACCCAGGGTAATTAAGGGACAGCTTTGGTATGTCCCCAAGGTCCCTGTGTCCCCCAAGCAGACTTGGAGAAAAGGAGATTTTGTGTACTCACCGTTAAATCTCTTTCTCTTCAGTCGCTTGGGGGACACAGGGCTTCCCCCCCTGGAATAAGGCCTTCACTCCATCCGACATTTTATAGAGAATTTTAGTTATCAGAATAGTTATTGTTACAGTTCTCCTGTTGTCTTTGGAACAAACTGAGTTAAGCTCCGCCTGCTGGGGGTATAACCAGTAGAGGAGGGGCTAGTTTTTGTTCTACAGTTGTGTCCTGCCCTCCTAGATGTACCAGCTATACCCCAAGGTCCCTGTGTCCCCCAAGCGACTGAAGAGAAAGAGATTTAACGGTGAGTACACAAAATCTCCTTTTCTACCACTACTTTTCTTCCTGTGTAAGATGTAAAGTTACTGTATTCTTCTCAGCTATTGGTCATTAACACATTTTCCATCACTTACTGCCATCAAAAGGATCATTTTGAAAGAAGTCCAATCCAGGATCATGGACAGGAGCAATAGAGGGGGCACCTGCATTCACATCATAGGGATCAACCTGAAAAGTGACCTCCTACAGAATAAAATATATCTAATAAATTCAGTTATACTTATATAATTAGTTGGTTCATCTACTTCATTGGAGAAAATCTGCTATGTAAAAAGAAATGTATGACAAGGACACTGCAATATATTGTCAAAATGTGGACGCTCTCTAACATGCCATTGTATCCAATAATTTGTTTAATGTATCACACTGCACCTCTCTGTCGAAGTAGCACCAATAGTTTAGGACTTCTGAGCCACAGGGGACCTTTATCAATTGTTGACACTTGATAGAGGTTCCCTGTGCCATATAATACACAAAAGCCGTAAATATCTTGTAAATTATATCCTTATAAACGGTGAGTTCGGATGTAATTTCTGTCACGACTCACTGAAACTTGTGTATTATAATGAATAAAGTACCCCCAGATGCAAAATATTAGGATATTAGAAGTTACCTCGGAGTTCCATGACCTGTATAAAAACACTCAGCCTTCGGCCTCGTGTTTTTATATGGTCATGAAACTCCTCGGTAACTTATAATATCCTTATATTTTACAAGAGGGGGTACTTTATTCACTATATATATAGTACAAAAGTAGTTAGGGTTTTACTAAGCTAAAACTACAGTAATAGGATGATGGCACAGAGGGGTAATCCCCAGCAGAGCAGCACCCAAACCCACCCAGTCACCGAACACTGGAAACTGCCTTTGACAGTTTGTTTCCACTATAACCAAATACAGGTGGCACAGGATGATTTAGACAGTTATCCTCTGAATAAAAAAAATCAAGTTGATAATAGAGGTATGGGACCTATTACCCAGAATGATCGGGACCTGGGGGTTTTGTGGATAATGTATCTTTCCATAATTTGGATCTTCATCTAAGTCTACTAGAAAATCATATAAATATTAAATAAACCCAATAGGCAAATTTTAAATATTGATTATTTTAGTTGGATCATGTACAAAGTACTGTTTTTTATAAAGAAAATAATTTGATCATAATTGAGTCTATGGGAAACGGTCTTTCTGTAATTTGTAGCTTTCTAGATAACAGGTTTCCAGATAATGGATCCCATACCTGTACCTTTTGTGGCAGCCTTATGGAGGCAAAACACCAACCGGCTTGTACAGCAATCCAACTTATCGGCCAACAGGCTAAATTATATATGAAATGTATTGTTTCATTGATGTAACAGGGGTGAGTGCTTAGAGTGTTTTTATTAGACAACAGTTATCTTATAATAATTCTCCAGCTCCAGGAGCCTAAAGAAATCTAATTAAATCCTCAATTCCACTAAAAAAATTAATAATTATATATATATACACATATATATATATATATAT
>CM044438.1:76417850-76430303 GCA_024363595.1 Xenopus borealis
TTATATTATATATATACAGTTGTGCCCAATATGGAGAATATGAATGATAACACAAAAACTTTAATTTCACTCATGGTTAGCGGTTGCCTGACACCATTTATTGTCACACAACTGTGTTTACTCTTTTTAAATCATAATCACTATACAAATTACCCAAATTACCCTGATCAAAAGTTTACATACCCTGGTGATTTGGTCTGATAAACTATTAAAGGTAACCATCTTCACCTGTGATCTGTTTGCCTGTAATTAGTGGGTCTGTATAAAAGGTCAATGACTTTCTCGACTCCTGACAGAGCCTTGCATATTTCCTCCAGTGCTGCACTGATGTTTTTTTTGGATTCTAAGTCATGGGGAAAGAAAAAGAATTGTCAAAGGATCTGCAGGAAAAAGTAGTTGAACTCTATAACAGGAAAGGGATATTAGAGATATATATATATATATATTTATATATATATTAAAGGAATTGATAAAGCCAATCAGCAGTGTTCAAACTAATTATGAAGTGGAAAAGTATGGGTTCTGTTGAAACCAAACCTAATAAAACTAACATTGCAGCCACAACTGCCAAAAAAATTGTTCAGGATGCAAGGAAACCCCCACAAATAACTTCAGGCGAAATACAGGACTCTCTGAAAAAATGTGGTGTGGCCGTTTCAAGATGCACAATAAGAAAGATGGGCTGCATGGTCCAGTTGCCAGAAGAAAGACATTACTACACAAATGCCACAAAGTATCCTGCTTAGAATATGCCAAACAGCCTCAAAACTTCTGACACAAAATCATTTGGAGTGATGAGACTTAAATCTAACTTTTTTGGAGTGATGAGACTTAAATTTAACTTTTTTGGCCACAACGATAAACGCTACATTTGGAGAGAGTCAACAAGACCTATGATGAAAGGACACCATTCCTACTGTGAAACATTGTGGTGGATCGCTCATGTTTTGGGGATGTGTGAGCTACAAAGGCACAGGAAATTTGGTCAGAATTGATGGCAAAATGAATGCAGCAAGTCCAGTAAATACTGGAGGAAAATTTGCACTCATCAGCCCGGAAGCTGCGCATGGGACGTACTTGGACATTCTAACATGACAATGATCCAAAACACAAGGCCAAGTTGACCTGTCATTGGCTACAGCAAAATAAAGGGAAGGTTCTGGAGTGGCCACCTCTGTCTCCTGACCGCAATATCATTGAGCCACTCTGGGGAGACCTCAAACGTGCAGTTCATGCAAGACAGCCCAAGAATTTACAGGAACTGGAGGCTTTTTGCCAGGAAGAATGGGCAGCTTAACTGTCTGAGAAGATAAAGAGCCTCATCCAAACTACCAAAAAACACTTCAAGCCGTCATTGATGTTAAAGGGGGGAATACAAGGTATTAAGAACTGGGGTATGTAAACTTTTGATAAGGATCATTTGGGTAGTTTATGTAGTGATTACGATTTAAAAAGAGTAAAAACAGCTGTTTGACAATAAATGGCTTCAACTAACCATGAGTGAAAGAAAAGTTTTTGTGTTATCATTCATATTCTCTGAAAAATAGTTAAGAAATCATAAATTCTGCCAGGGTATGTAAACTTATGAGCACAATTGTATAAATATACATATAAATACACACAGTGGTGCTTGAAAGTTTGTGAACCTTTTTACATTTTCTTTATTTTTATATGAATATAGAACATCTGATTTTCAAAGTCCTAAAAGTAGATGAAGAAAACTAAACAAAAACTATATTTGGTCTTTAATTAAAAAAAAGGATCCAATAACATATCTGCATGTGGCAAAAGTAAGTGACTCCTTAGGATTAACATCTAATTTTAGGTGAAACCAGAGTCTGGTGTTTTCAGTCAATGGGATGACAAGCAGGTTTTGGTAAGAGACCCTGTTTTATTTCAAAAATGGGGATCCAGCAAAGTCTAATCACACATACAATGCATTTGTGTATGTATATCATGGGCCAAACAAAGGAGGTGTCTCAGGACTTCAGAAAAAAAAGAGTTATTGATGCCCATAAAGCTGGAAATGTTTACAAGATCTCCCCGAATCTCCTTGTGTAGACCTTCCTTAAGTGCTAAGGGCATTTACTGAAAATAGCAGCATTTCGTGGACTTTTTTTTAATTTTTTTCAGTTATGGCATTAACAAAAACTGCCACTTTAATTTTAGGACTGTCGTTAAAAGCTCCTCAACTCCCTTTCTATGCTCCACAAATTTTACATTTTAAGTCTAAAATTTACCCTATGGAGAAATGGTTGAAGATGTGTATATTACTCTTTTCTGCAGATTGATGCACCAATGCTTTCATGTATCTATAATTTTACAAGCCAAGAGGGGACAATAATCCAATGTTATACTGAAAACGGAAGATTGAACCCCAAAAACAATTTCTAGATGAAAAAAAGGCACTCTTTGTTTATTAATGTCGGTTCCTAGTTAATTTCAAATACCTTCTCTCAGTGAACTTTGTACTGTGTGAAATTCTAACATACAAACACCTCAGTCAGGAACTGGATTAGAAGACCATTTAAGGGTAACACTAAACAGAAATTATATTTGTTTACCATATGAACACACAGACATACCTTTTCACCAACCAGTGTGTTAACTATATCTTTTTCTTCACCTTCACTCCCACAAGTCTGATTTATTTCAGGACTGCTCCTAACCTAAAGAACATAAATTGGAGATATCAAAATATCAATTACTTTCAGATGCAGCTTACACCCAACAATCCATACAAAATAAAATTTGCTCAACTAAAAAAAAAATTCACATCCATTGCCTGCTTTATATTTAATTACATTTGTAAAATAAATACTGAAATGTGGTTTGTAAAATATATAGCACACTCACAGGAGAGTTATGGCTCTGGCGTTCTAGCTGGCCAGGTCTGTCACATCCTGTATTCTCATTCAGATTTGTAGGCTCACTGCTGCTGTTACTTAGACTGGAGTGATCGCCAATACCATTTACTAAGTGATGGCACAAGGTAAGCTGCTCAACGTTATTCTCTGAAACTTTCAGTTCTTCCAGCTTTGCTTGAACCTTAAAGGGCAAGGAAAGTGTAAAACAGAATAAGGGTAGAATTGCTGCATTTTGTATACTAAACATAAACATGAACTTACTGCACCACAAGCCTAATCAAACAAATGATTTATGCTTTCAAAGTTGGCCACAGGGGGCTGTCATCTTGGGCAGGGGGTTTTAGTGCTGATGTGTGTGCGGTCTTTTAACTGTGATGTTGAGTGGGTGGGATCAGGAGTGGGGCTTGGGCGTCAGGGTGAGTGGGGCTTGGGTGCCAGGGTGGGCGGGGCCCAGGAGACCCTGAAAATATTGTTGTATGGGGCCCCGTGATTTCTAATGGCGCCCTGTGTTACATGCACCTCTATGTTTTGAAATTGCTATGGTACAAACTGAATATTTGTATACAGTATTCAAGTTAAGTGTCAATTGTATTTGTCAATTGTATTTGTTTTGTCTATGTTCAAAATAGCAAATAAAAACAATAAAAAAAATTTATGTAACTATTTTTGCATGATCGGATACTCTTGGTATCTTCTGCAACTCCTACAAAGTTTAGCATCTAATCTGCCAATGCCAATTCAGCCTATATTTATAGAGGAATGGAGCCTGAAAGGACAAAAATGCCCACACCAGCCTACTAGGACAGGAAGGTTAAGCACACCATATATAATAAAAGTTCCTCAATGTATTTCTCATTTATTATAAAGTTAATCTTCTCTGTGTTTGCACTAATACATTTTTAGCCTGTAATTAAGCATTTCCCATACAAATTTAAGTCTTCATTTTATTTTCAATCTAATGGAAAATTCTATTAAAAAAGTAAATTTTACATTTAAACTGTATCATGTAACTATATGATCACTTATGATATGCCTAAAGTTAAAGGTAAACTGTCATGGGAAAACTTTTTTTTTTTTTAAAGCATCGGTTAATAGTGCTGCTCCAGTAGACTTCTGCACTGAAATCCATTGCTCAAAAGAGCAAACAGATTTTTTTTAATTCAGTTTTGAAATCTGTCATGGGGCTAGCCATTTTCTCAATTTCCCAGCTGCCCCTGGTCATGTGATTTGTGCCAGCACTTTAGGAGGAAATTGCTTTCTGGCAGGCTGTTTTTCCTTTTTATTTTTTTGAGCCTTGCTTCTGTTCTGGAAAATGAAAGCCAGGGCAACTTCCATGGCAGTTGTGTGGATCCGGTTGGTACACTTGCAGCTTAGGCAACTGTAACTTGCTGTAAAGCACTTACCTCTGCCCTCGCACAAGATGGCGCCTCCGTCTCCCGAGCCTCTGTCTGCCGGCGTCCACGTGAGCGCGTCTCGTCACAGGCGTTACATCGTGGGCGTCCATGCGCGCGCGCCGCATCACGGCATAGGCGGTACGTCGCGACCGATCGTACGCGGGCGTCCGTCCGTACGCGGGCGTCCATCCGTACGCGGGCGTCCATGCGTACGCGTGCGTCCGTACGTACGCACGCGGGCGTCAAGTTCGGCGCATGCGCTGGGGGTTTAAATAGAAGCCACTTTTTGCAGTTCCTTGCGAAGTGTTCATCGCTCCTGTGAGTCACTAAGCTATTATTCTTCAAATATTGGATTTCCTGTGTACCGACTTGGCCTGCCTTCTGGACCCTGCTGATTTCTCCTCTCCATTGAACTTCGGCTTACCCTTGACTACTCTTCTGCCTCACGATTTTCGGACTCTGTTATTTTGGACTATTTCCGGCACTCCTGCCACTCCTCCACTAGGAGCAGGTCTGTTCCACCTTCAGAGCCTGATCATCCTCAGTGGGAGGTGTAGGAGAGGTCAACCTTCTACGAAATCTCTTCCAAACCTACTGGTCCTGATACTTGCAAATACTCACTGTCACATTTCAGACCGATTATCACCTAATCCAAGAGAATACAGGTGATTATAATTATAGTCAGTTTAGAGAATTCCAACTCCCACTAAACATGTAATTGCTTGGGAAACAAAATGCTAGTTATCTTCCCTTGTATCATTGACTAAAGGTGGGCATATCGGGGGGCAGATCCGCTCGTTTGGCGATGTCGCCTAACGAGCGGATCTGTCCCCGATATGCCCACCTTGAGGTGGGCGATATCGGGGTGATCCGATAGTGGGCCCTAGAGCCCAGATACGGGAGGTCGGATCGCGGGACGGATGCGCCCGCAATCCGGCGGGATTTTTAATCCTGCCCTATCCACATCGACATACCGATCGGGGAAGCCCGTCGGAGGGCCCCAAACACAGGCCGATAAGCTGCCGACACAATCTGTCAGCAGCTTTTATCGGCCCGTGTATGGCCACCTTTAGATGTTGTCAATCAGGAAACAAAGAAAAACAAACTTGTGTTGCATTATGGTCCCCTTACAAGAAACAAGAACAAGGAGTCAAGGATGTCTAATAAAAAAAATAAAAAGCTCTAGAGCTGTGACTTCTAAGCTGTACAGAGAGAGACCATAAATCTATGACTGCATACATATTTAAACTGTAGTAAGCATAGTTCTTCAAGGAAACGTACAGTTAAAGTTGCCTTTTAAATGCAAAGTGGATGGCTATTGTGAAACTGTCTTACAGAGCATATTTCCAACTGGGATTCCTGCAGCTCCTGCTCCAGAGGTGCCAGCCTCCGCTTCCCTGCTTCCAGATTTTCTTCTAACAGAATGGTTTCCTCTTGAAGCCTGTTCAGCTCTGACTTAGCTTTGCTCAGCTCATCTTCAAAACTGGAAATCTGTGTTTCCTGCGTAGCTATCTCCACCTTTAATGATGAGATCTACATAAACATTCAGGGACACACAGAATCTATCACAATAGGTACAGTTTTATGGAAACAAGAGCAGATACTGTACTACTAACTACTACTACTACTACTAACTACTACTACTACTAACTACTACTACTACTAACTACTGATAAAACCCAAATAAACAAATCACTTTTATCAAGAATATATGGGATTTGATGCTTAAAATTGTCCTTCAGATCACAAGTAGAAACTATGGTGCTTTATGAAATAATTTACTATGGAAAGAGATTTCTTTTTCAAGTACTTTACAATTATTGGCACACTGAATGCATGTCCCTAAAGTGTCTACAATACAAATTAGCTGCCTCCTGTCGCATAACCACACATTCCAGTTTTATACCAACAAAATCAGTGTGGAAACGGTTCTCTTTCTATTTAGTAAAAAAAATTATTATTTTGTTTCTGTATGCTGATGCAATCTGTCTGTAACTATGGTTTTCCAACAGAAATAGCCAATTATTGGGATCTTTATTTTGGCAAGATATAAGTTAGCTTCAAAGAAATGATAAAGGAATTAGATTGTTCAGACTACAGACAAAATATATGTTATTTACAAATATGCATTGAGGAAGTAGGCGCTATAGCAATTTTCTGATGTAGACTGCAATATATGCTGCCTTATACCATCTGAGTCTCCTCTGCACACTTAAGTTGCAGCTCCTGCAGTTCACTTTCCAATTTTGCTTTCTGTTCATCCAGCTCATCCAGAATCTGTTGCACTTCTTGCTTTTGAGACTTCAAGTTCTGCAGATTATTTGTCTCTTGCTCCACCTCATCTTGAAGGTCCTGTAGAAAATATAGTTCTTTTCGAAATTAATTTCACAACTAATGTAGCCTATACACCGTCCAAGTTTAGTTGTCGACTTGGCCGCTCCAGACCATGTATGTAGTTTACTGAACCATGCCTAACCCATACCTGGTCAATTATCTACCAGTAGGTTTAAAGATATTATTGGGTCTTAATAAGGCCATATCATGATCTGCTTGTTGCATGGAGGTTCATGTACAGACATACATGATTCCTCTCAACCCCTCTCTCACTGTGTTCCATGCTGGGACATGACATTCTTCTCTGCAGAGATTGTGTACACTGCCAACCATGTTTCCCCTGCCTTATTGCTTTCTGCAGGTTGCTCCAAACCCAGCCCCACTTGCTCCTTCCATATAGGAAGTAAGCCCACCTGCTACTTTAAACCTCATTTGCTGAACTGGTTGAGGACACTTTCTCGTCACTGAAAGCTTGTGGACACATGGTGGGCAGTGCAGAGATTGTAGGGAAAGCCGAGGGACCTCAAGTTCCAAATCAATCATTACATCAAGTAATAAGGTGAGAGAGGCCCAAGGCTGTATGGAGATGTACTACTGGGTATTAAGACTACAATTGATTGCAAAAATTTCCTTTCTAAAACACTAAGGTTTAATTACATTAGCCGTTACTTAATCGTTATATTTTTTACATACAGTTATATTATAGACTAACGTGTAACATCAGAAATGTCAGATATAAAAATCTAAAATTTGCATTTCACAATGTAATATTTTTGTTACACTGCTATCTTTTACTCTGTGCATAGCAACTGTTTAAAACTGCTTGAAATTATGTATATCTGTACAAAGCTTTATTATTTTACCCCAAGTTTTAATGTAAATTCTCGTAAAAAAAAATACACAAAAAATCAAGCTCACAGCTAGGCTAGTGACACAACTGAGGGAAAGGCTTAAAGTGGACCCGTCAACCAAAAAAAAAAAATTCAAAATCATATTTTATCACGTTAGTCAAGCAAAAGGAACATTAATTACACTATATAAATTATTTTAATCTTGTTTTCTTCAGTCTGGGAATTCATAATTATAGCAAGCAGGCAGGAGCCATTTTGTGGACACTGTTATTAAGCCTTGCATAATTTCAGTGTTGGTGTTTGTGCACCAGAATGGGGGACCCGATGTCCATCCCCATGCCCTGGCTACACAATTAAATGGTTAAGAGGATTGGGGGAATGTGTGAGGAGCAGTAGCATCAAGGAAGTGCTGAATGGAAAGTGAAAGTAATTATCTGCCCCACCTCTATGCCTAAGGCATAGAGGAGTGACAGACAATATTTGATTGACAGCTGGGATATTTAAAAGAGCTTAAAACAGCTATGAATGTTTTAATAAAAATTTGAAATTGGATTTCATGTTTAATTTGAAAAGGACTTTTATTATACAGATGTGTGTGTCTGGGTGACGGGTTCACTTTAACAGCTTTATGTTCCCTACTTTAAACAAAGAACAGTTTAACATAAATATTTATGGCATCAGCACACTCAAGCAAAGCATATTTAACCCTAAAACACTGTGTTAGCCAGTTTCCATTATTTACAGTAGAAAATATTTGGATTCTTTACAAAAAACGGTGATCGAGAAAAAATGTTATTAAGACTTTTATTCATTCTGTTTTGATGTTGTGATGCTATTATTATCAGTTAGAATAATATCCCTTTTACTCTGCCTCTGTCCTACAGGACAATGTGAATGGTATTATTCAAGCAGCCATTACAAATTTTGCACGGTTGGCTCTTACCTGAACCTCGCTTGTTCTGCATTTAACAGCATCCTCCTTCTGGCTCAGTTCCTTCTCCACACTTGTTTTTTCCCTAGAAGACCAACACAACATACACGAATATCTGAAGACATCAGTCACTGCAGGCATGCTTATCCATCCCCCTAAACCAGAGTCCCACTTTAAGTACATAACGGATACCACCAAACAAAATACACAAACCCAGAGGGATTCAGGCCCAGGGTACACTAAAACCAATGCCTCATTGTAGAAGAGCAGACAGTGAGAATAGGAAATGCAGGAGGAGGGGATAAAGAAATCACTGAAATAGAATGTCTTTAGTGAGCTCACTGTTGCTAAGGAGAAATCAGCTATTGCAAACTGCTGGGAATTTAGATGGGAGGGGTGTTAAATGAAGCTGGCTGCTTGTACATTTAACTGCAGAACCCGTATGATAGGTTAAAACAATTTATCAAAATAACGAGTGGTTTTCAGAAAGCCATATGCTTCTATCAACTTGGGGAAACAAATGACTGGTCACATTAGCAATCTATAATAGCTTATAATTACACATAATGCAAGAATATATTGTCAGGAATTGACCTTTTGTTACCCAGTCAAGTATACAAATCCTATGGAAAAACTAAGCATAGATATTATTGAGCACACACAACTGTATTTTTTGTGAAAGCATGAATAGGAAACAAAGAAATTTTTTTGAGTTTGAGTCTTACAAAGAAATGAAATCAACTGATAAAACGCATGCCTTATACTGAAGCACTTCATATTCCAACTTCTCATTCAAATAATGTTCCTATTCAGTTCTTATTTCAGTAGCCCTAAAATTAGGCTTTGCATTACTCCTCCAGTTTTCTAGTAAGCAATCATATTCATTGGCACCCTGCTATTTTATGCTTCTGGTTCCTGATGAAAATGTAGTCTGCATAACCTTTTAACTAAAAACAAGACCAATATTTTCTTTATATTTACTATAGGACCACTGTTTTGTTTGTAAACTTCCTATTTCTTCATATTATGTATTCATATTACTTATCCAGAAACCTCAGAATTATGGAAAGATCATATCCCACATAATTCAATTTTTTTTTTCATTTTGTAAATAAATAATAAAATGGTACTTTGTGCTTAATGGACACTAATCTGCCTAAAAAAATCCCCCCCCCCCCAAAAAAGGTTGTTTAACACTTGATGTTTTGATTGCATGCAGAAACCTTCATCTGGAGTAAAAAACCATGGTAGCCCAAAGTCCTTCGACTACAGAAAATGAATGATGAATATTTTTTCCCATGTGTTTTATTAAGTGCTGGTGTGAAAGCATTTTTAGATTTGTCACAATGTTAGCACATGGGCATGGGGTAACAAGTCACCCCAACTCTAATCTAGTTGCTAGTCTCTCACCCTAGCAACCAAGCAGTTATCTGAATGAATGGAATGAAGGAAGAATAAAAAAATAAAAAGGAGGGATTTATCCAGCCTGATATATAAAATGTTAAATTCAGGCTGGAATTATATTATATGTGTCAATAGTCTTACATGTATTTTCATGCAGGCCCACCCCCTATTTATTCAAGTTAAAATATTAATACATATTACATTTTTAGCCAGAAATCAGTATTTTGCATATAGCAGGAAAATGCAGACAAATAGCTCAGAAATACCACAAACTAAAGAGCACAGGTCTACAGTATATTCATTTTAAAAGAAGAGTAATGTTCATTGCAAATGTTTCCTGTTCAGGTAAGAAATATACAGGTAGTCATTTTCTTTTACTGTAAACTGAAAATAAACATATGCTCTAAAACAGTAATACCATCTACAGATGAAGAAGGAAGACAGAATTAATGTTTTGCCACCCAGATATGAATGGCTGGATTTGCTCCAATTTTTAGGGCCACATTACAGCACATTTCACTCCCTTTCTGCAATAAAGGTCACCTCTTTAGCTCATTAGCTGCCACAAGATACATCTCAGATAACCATCAATGCAAGAAGAGTAGAATCATTCAGTTGAGCTTTAACAATTGCAGCAATCTAGTAGGCGGTCTATGAACTACTAACTCACCGATCATTACTGGGAAAATGTTGCTGTGGAATCTTTAAGCAGTCCCTCACCATCCGTAACATGACAACAATGAATAGCTGTTTAAAAGTGGGGCATTTTATACCAAAATCAAATGAAATCGATAGGGAACACAGACCAGGGGACAGAGATGAAAATGAAAAGTACAGTCCATCTTTCTTATTCAAAAGGTTATAATCCCAAAGGCACAATCTAACAGATGAGACGTAAGCTTCTGTATGTAACTAGCACAACACAAGGTGTTTACCAAAGTCATGAACTAGAAATGCTACCTTGCTTCCCAGGTGTGATATTCTCACTCATATCAGCATTAAAGTAACAGCACCACAGAAAAATATACTGTACGGTAATCAGCTATTTGCACAAGATGTAAAAAAATTACAACTATTCAAGAGGTGTTAATTTATTTTACTAGATCCTCTTCTGGAAACTGATTCTGGAAAACAGCAATTGATATGAAGTGCTAAAGTGAAAGTGGCTTAATTTTTATGTTCAGCTAAACACTTTCGTATTAGCATTTCCAGTCTCACTTGCTGGCTCTGCAAACGAGAAACTCGCAAAAAACAAAACCCTCAGATAAGCCCTCGGTATAATGAGCTGCTTCAGATTTTAAAGCCTAACAAAGGCTGAAAGCTTGATCATTTAGGGCTAGGCCAGACGGGGAGATTCGGGGGCATTTTGTCTCCTGGCGACTTCTCGCGCTTTTTGAAATCGCTCCAAATTGCCTCGCAATTTGGAGCGATTTCAAAAAGCGCGCCGCTCCGTGTGGATACGCGCCGGCGTTTTCAAGCAACGCCGGTGCGCTTGGGTACTTGGCTATTCGGGGAGGTTCGGGGGTACAAGTCGCGGCGAGAAGTCGCCAGGCGACAAAATGCCCCCGAATCTCCCCGTCTGGCCTTAGCCTTAGACAGATTTGGGACCGGTTAGCAAGAATGCTCAGGACCTGGGGTTTTCTGGACAACAGATCTTTCTGTAATTTGGATCTTCAAACCTTAAGTCTACTACAAAATCATATAAATATTAAATATTTATAAGCTGTTTTTCTATCCAATAAAGATTAATTATGACTTAGTTGGGATCACGTAAAAGTTACGGTTTTATTATTGCAGAGAAAATGGGTTTCCACAGAATGGATCCCATGTCTGGTATGCTGTGGAGTAAGTATATGCTGAAAAAATGTGGTTAGTGTTACGATTGTTAGTGAAGAGATAATGGGTAGGTGGAAGGTGATGTGTTACTATAACCTGTGTGAAGAGGCTGTTAAAGATTATCACGTAAGTTTCAAAGAAGAAGCAAGTTTTAGGCTAAGGCCAGACAGGGAGATTCGGGGGAGATCTCGCCAGGCAATTTTGAGCGACTTTTAAAATCGCGCCGCTGAAAAACATTGCCAAAATGCCAGAAAGCCTTTCAAATAATGAAGGCAATAAACGTCTTAGAATTGTAAAGGGGGACATCTCTCATTGACTTTTACATGACTTTGACAGGTTTTTAGCTGGAGTATTTTCAGATTTGTTGCAGTTTTGAAGCATAATAAATCCCACTTTTTTCCTGCAACGTTTTCGGACAAAAAGCCCGACCAAAAACATTGGAGGTTTAATAAATGTGCCCTTAAGTTTCTTATAATGGCATGACCATTAGAAAAAAAGTAACTCTATACAGCAGTAGCGCCAGACCATTTGGATAACAACTCCAATGTGGTTAAGATCTAGATTCTAGAACCTCTACTAAACACTGTTAGTATGTGAGCATGTTTATAGAAGCTGAGCTAATGGTAGTGCTTTGGATTCTCATTGTTTTAGACTCCCATTTATTCTTAATCACTTTTCAGTGGGGGCATTTATTTTCCTAGAGGGGAAACCTGTTCCTGTATCACAATGTTATGTTGTTTAAAAACATCAAGGACACAGTGAGGTTTGCCCTTTGTGATTAACAAAAGGAATTCTGGGAATGAATTCCAAATGAGCTCCAAGAAAATCCCATTTGC
>CM044438.1:76431500-76442672 GCA_024363595.1 Xenopus borealis
TGTTTATCTAAGTCTGTATGAGGCAGTCTCCTCAACCCTTGTCACATGTTTGGAAAACCCTTTGTGATTAGTAGCACCAGAAAATGAAAGATGGCTCAGTGCAGAAGAAGCCCACAGTAAATCTATGTGGTTGTTATAGAGATCACAGGAAGGCACCCAGGAGATGCTGTAACTAAGCATTTATACCCCTGAGATTATAGCTCAGCACTGCCATTTGGGAAAGAAAATCTTTGAGTGATACCAAAAATGCTGGGACAGCTGCACACACTTTCAAGTTATGTTACCTATAGCAAATAATAGTGTGTCCTGCTGCAACAAGGAATGTTTGAGAGATGACGGACTTCTTGAAAAAAAACATGGTTCCTTTAAATCAGAGGTTACAGCATTAATGCATGTTTACATACCACATTTGTTAATGATTCAGAAAACACACACAAAACATTACCGCTTTGTTTAGTCTTCATTTTTCATCCTTTTATAAAATAAACGCCCCTCATATACACAAGAGTAGCTCTGGAAAACTCAATTTTTAACTTCAGCATTGTGGTATTAGCATACGTTGCCTGTGTAAAGCTGGCCATAAACGCAAAGATCCGATCTGAAGATGATTCCAACGATCGGATCTTTGCATCTCCCAACCTGTCACTAACCTTCAGATCAACTAAAGTAGTAAAAAGCACAGACAGCTGACGTTCTACCCCTGACAAGGATCGTAAGAAAGTTGTACGATTAAAAACCTAGTGACTGTCTCCCACTGAAAATCGTACGATCTGCAATAGACGCAAAGATATTATCGCCAGCCGACAGAAATTTTCTAACCTGGCCGATCGACCAAACGACCGATCGGCATGGCACGACAAATGTCGGAACACTCCACACACGATCCGAAAATCGTACGAATCGAGGATTCGTACGATCGGATCGTTGCGTCTATGGCCAGCTTTAGTCAAATAGGCTATCTACTTAACTTTCATTGCAAAGTAATAGTTCAGACCAATTTATTTTAGCTTTTACTTACCACATCTAATTATTATTATTGTTAGGCAATAATAATTAGATGTGCCACTGCATTTTAATGTCACTGGCGAATGTTTTGTGGGCCTCCTTTGCTCAGACATACTTTTTCAGTTTAGTTTCAGGTATAGGTTTTGGGATAGCCATTCCAATACTTTCATTTTGTTGCCTTTAAACCAGTATGTTACAAATTTGAATCATTGTCATACTAGAAAGCAAGCATGATACTATCGGGATGGTGTTTTTAAGTTTAAAGCCTTATAATTCTTCCTCCATATAAAGGCTAGGTCTTTGTCCAGGTACTTGTTTATGCCATGCTAGGAGTGTCTGCTTTATCCTTACATGACATTTTTTTAGGCCATGGCCACAAATTACTCTCAGTGGTGATGTTGATACTTTAGTGCCCAATGCCGCCATATCCTTCACCAGTTCTTTTGTTGTTGTCCGAGGGTTCAGTCGAAGCTAATGTAGCAAAGTTTGTGTATCCCTGGGATAAAGGGATAAGGGAGCTTCCTTCCTAAATGAGCCCATGTGATCCCAAGATATTTGAACATGCAGATTACACACAAAAATTGAAAAATAAAATGCAGGCCCTGTCACACAGAAATAATGTAGATGCCCTATTTCACACAGGCAATGTATGGTGACATGCAAATTGTACAAAATGTGCTTTGGTCTTGCACCAAGTACATTGACTATGATTTGGTTATGCTCACCTCTGCAATTCCACAATATCATTATTTAGAGAATCCAATTCTTTGATGGCTGAGAAATCCGCAACAGGGCTAGAAGCAGAAGGAATCTGTAAATAAATAAATGAGAAATATATTTATTACAGCCCACGGTGCATAAAGCTGGTGTGGTCAATGCCTAGACACCAAATCAACAATCTACCACAAGGTATGGTGACCTTACTGAATATTCAGCAAAAAGCAAACAAATGTGATCAAAAATTATTTTTCACTATAAAACAATAGCTAGCTTTCAATATTGTTAAAGCCATTTGTTGCCAGCAAATACTAATCAATTTAGCATGAAGACTAAAGAAAAATTAAATGAGAAATGTTTAGTAATTCAAAAAGCTCAGTCGGCTTGCATAGATGCAAAATTATATTTCTGAATTTATAAGTAACAAGAAAACGAAACCATTGTTGCTACAAGCTTTGAGTAGGCTGCACATCAAAACCCTCTAGCCAAATTAGCTCACTTTAAACCTCTCCCCATAATAATATTCTCTAATCTATCAATTAAAGGGGTTGTTCACCTTCC
This sequence comes from Xenopus borealis, assembly GCA_024363595.1. NCBI lineage: Eukaryota > Metazoa > Chordata > Amphibia > Anura > Pipidae > Xenopus > Xenopus borealis. The sequence goes on from CM044438.1 coordinate 76,433,784, forward strand.
AAATACTTTTTTCTGTCAGTTGTTTTCAGATAGTTCCCCAGAAATAAAGACTTTTTTCAATTACTTTCCATTATTTTACTGTTTTTGAATGTTGGTGTATCTGGTGTTTGAGTCTGGCACCTCAGTAATTCAGGTGCAGACTCTAAACTGTTACAATTTTGCAACATTTAATTGATAAATTTCACAGCAACATCTCTGGAGTATTAGCAACTATTGTATCAATTCTAAGTAAAGTAAGTAAGTAAACTGGCAGGAATCGTCTGTGCAACAGACCAAATGGATTGTCTTCCCAAATTATAATAAATATGTTTCGCCCTTGCCTACACATCATTTGGTCCAAGAGGACCTTATAGAGTCATGATTAAACTCTTTGTGCAAGGACTAAATACCCTGCTCAAGTACCTGATTTGACAGGATCAAACATTCGGCTCAACCTGATTAGGCCAACCACTTACAGTCTTTTGAAAAAGTTTGGAAACCTCTCTCAGTCTGCATAATAATATATTCCACTTCCAACAAAAAAGATAACAGCTGCATGTCTTTCATTTCCCAGGAACATCCAAGTACTGGGGAGTTTTCTGAACAAAGATTTTAGTGAAACAGTATTCAGCTGTATGAAATTAAATCAAATGCGAAAAACTGGCTGTGCAAAAATGTGGGTACCCTTATAATTTTGTCAATTTGATTGCATATAACTGCGCCATACCGATTACTGGCAACACCAAATTGGTTGGATTAGGTTGTTAAGCCTTGATCGTTATAGGCAGATGTGTCCAATCATGAGAAAAGGTAACGTATTTAAGTTGGCCAATTGCAAGTTGTGCTTCAGTTCGACTCTACTCTGAATAGTGACGTCATGTGATTCTCAAAGCAACGCTCAAAAAATCTGAAAACAAAGATTGTTCAGTATCATGGTTTAGGGGAAGGTTACTGAAGGCTCTCATAGTTGTTTAAACTGTCAGTTTAAACTATAAGGAATGTAATCAGGAAATGGAAGGCCACTGACACAGTTGCTGTAAAACTCTGGTCTGGCAGGCCAAGAAAAATACAGGAACGGTAAATGAGGAGGAATGTGACAATTGTTACAGTCTGCCCAAAAATCTCCTCCAAAGACCTTCAAGAATATCTTGCTACAGATGGTGTATCTGTACAGCGTTCCACAATTCAGTGCAATTTGCACAAAGAACATCTGTATGGCAGGATGATGAGAAAGAAGCCATTTCTGCACTCACACGGCTTGTTGTATGCAAAAGCTCATTTAGACAAGTCTTGGACTGATGAGATATAGCCAATATGGACTGATGTTCATAACAATAAGCACTTTGCATGGCAGAAGAACACTGCATTCCAAGAAACACACCTGTTACCTACTGTCAAATTTGGTGGAGATTCCATCATGCAGTGGGGCTAGTTCAGAGACTGTGGTCCTTGTTAAAGTCAATGGTCGGATGAATTCAACCCAGTATCAACAAATGCTTCATGATAACATTAAAGCATCAGTCAGAAAGTTACGCAGGGGTTGGATATTTCAACAAGACATTGACCCTAAACACACTTTGAAATTTACAAAGGCATTTATGCAGAGGAAGAAGTACAATATTCTGGAATGGTTGTCCCAGTCCCCAAACTTGAATATCACTGAAAATCTATGGGATGATTTGAAGCAGGCTGTCCATGCTCATCAGCCATCAAATTTAACTGAACTGGAGAAATCTTGTATGGACGAATGGTCAAAAATACCTCCAAACAGAATCCAGATACTCATCAAAGGCTACAGGAGGCTTCTAGAGGCTGTTCTATTTGCAAAAGGAGGCTCAAATAAGTATTGATGTAATAGATCTGTTGGGGGTGCCAAAAATTATGCACCAGTATAATTTTGTTATGCTGCATATTTTCTGTTAATCCTATAAATTTATGTCTCTGCTGAAATACTTTTGTTTCCATAAGGCATGACATATATTAAAAGGAAGTTGCTACTTTCAGCCAATGATAAACAAAACTCCAAAGAATAAAGAGGGGTTCCAAACTTTTTCATATGACTGTATATGGCCAAAGCAGGTAAATTTCTGTTTAAAAAAATCTACTCAAAGAATACTGCATGAGCATTCGAAGTTCTTTTACATGTAGTAGGCATGTTAGTCCCAAGTAATGCCCGCATTCATATCCCCTGCAACCCAGAGATATGAGTTGCATATTACAGCTAAGATAATGAGCAAATATAAGCGCTCTACACCCCCGTACCTTAGGTGCAGCATTCCTTTCGGATGGAGGTATCATTTCAGGAGAGAGAACACGAGGAGGTTCAACACCCTTAACAATCTTCTGATTGATGAAATGAAAAGCCAAAGCAAATTGTTCTTTGGATAGTTTGCCACAATCTTTTGTGTCACAAAGAGTCCTGCATATATAAAACACAGATCCATCTTAGCACAATATTGGAATAAATGTACAGGATACTGGTATTATACAGTCGTCTGTATATTAAAGGGCACCAATCAGAGCCAAAATCAAACACATATCAACAATCTGGCCAGTACAACCTAAACATGTTTTATCAAACAACATCTACAGTTTTTTGGAAGAAAAAAAACCCAGCAGTTTTTAAAAAATCCCATACTTTGTCAAATGGGTTGTTTCACTGAGGGAGTCCATACTGTAACTATAACATGCAAATGAGCATGCTCAGATTATAGCACTGACCTGAGTATTCTACCAAGAATGCCTAGCTTTAGTAAACTCCTCCACTAGAAGTATCATAAGATTTCCCTTTCTTATGACCCTGCTGGTAATGTTATTATGCAAATGAAGGGCGCACAATAATTTCCAGAAGGTAGCAGCACTATTGAACAGCAGATAACACAGAAGTCTGATTTCATAATAGCTTAGAAGGTTTATTAGGCAACCAAGAAATTTCAACTGAGCAGGTGCGAGATTTCAGAGCTGCAGTTGGCTGTGAAGATATAGGTAGGAGGAGTCAGTGAAATCAAAGATGCCTGCCTCAACTAGAACTGCAGTGGAGATGGGGGAGACTTTGCAGAAGGTATAGTGAGCGGATGATTTACAGTATACAAACAATTCAATTCTAATCGGATTTCTTGAACTTTCATATAATGTATTTACTTAGTAAATTATTTTAGTTATGATTGGTGCCCTTTAAGCCAGTTCAAAAAATACACTACATATTATATGCACAGAAATATGTATTCATTTATTAATCTATAATACACAAAAGCCACAAATATCTTAAATAAATAATATCCTTATAAAGGGTGACTATTGATTTTATCAGTTATAAACGTTGAGTAGTGATGTCATTTTTGTCACATGACTCACTAAATCTTGTGTATTATAATTAGGGATGCACCGAATCCACTATTTTGGATTCGGCCGAACCCCCGAATCCTTCCCGAAAGATTCGGCCGAATACCGAACCGAATCCGAACCCTAATTTGCATATGCAAATTATGGGTGGGAAGGGGGAAAATTTTTTACTTCCTTGTTTTGTGCCAAAAAGTCACGTGATTTAGCTCCCTGGCCCTAATTTGCATATGCAAATTAGGATTCGGATTCGGTTCGGCCAGGCAGAAGGATTTGGCCGAATCCGAATCCTGCTGATAAAGGCCGAATCCTGGCCGAATCCCGAACCGAATCCTGGATTCGGTGCATCCCTAATTATAATAAAGTACCAAAAAAAATTTCGAAAGAAAAGGAAAAAAGTTTCCCTTTTCCAATAACCGCACCTCCTTGTATAGAAGTCAAAGTCTTGTGGATGTGCTGACAACTCTAGAGGTGACTTCTAATATCCTCATATTTTCCAACAAGGGGTACTTTATTATTAAAAAAAAAAAGAGAGAGAATTCCAAAGAGAAAAGGAACCACGAAGAAAGTTCTAACCGTCGCACTATCCCAATTTAGTGAATAAGGAATATTATTGATATGACAATTGAAAATTATTGTTCTCTTCTTTATGTGGCAATAAACTCCATATATGATACAAAAACCTTTTGTGTATAATTAATTAATTAGTGCAATTCATTAGATAGAAATTCATTAATAATATAATTTAATAAATATAAAGTGCTGTGAAAAGCAGTTCATATCTCATTAGGATCCACAGATTATATAGATTCTTATTTAAACGTAACATTTAATAGCTCTTTGTTAAAATCAATTTCATGAGGGATAATTCATTATATTAAAACCAATAAATTTGAATTGATGAATTGTGATCTGGTATAAGAGTGTTCAGGGATATTCAGTGTCTATTTCTAGTTAGTACACTGACCCCACCATGATCAGAACCCTTTTGGCCCTGTTAGAAAATATAACAACACCTTTGAAAATGTATCTGGAGATTATTTGTTATATGATGGTATCCCTGATGGTATTTAATACAATTGATATAATCAGACATACGTGCTATTCAATCGTTTAGTCTGTTTTGTATTCAGGCAAAACACAGGTGAAAAGAAAATAATGTGAGTCAAGGCAAACCGAGTTTGGTGTGTAAATGAATTCTGCTATCGCTATGTCCTCTCAGAGGCACCTATATAGTGTGCCCTATTCCCTGTTTCTAGTGCCTAGGAAATATCACCAAACAAAGTTTGCATAGGTCACTCATTAAGTATAAACAAATTGCCTGATAACCGGGACAGATCTCGTAATGCCTCTAATGAAAAAAAAAACCCGATCCAACCACCATTAGGGACCTGCCATCACCTTTTTCTCACATTCTCCTCTTGCACTTGCTTGCGCAAGCTAGAGAACAATAATTTTCAATTGTCATATCAATAATATTTCTTATTCACTAAATTGGGATGGTGAGACACTTAGAACTTTCTTAGTGATTCCATTTCTCTTTGGAATTCTCTCTTTTTTTTTTTTTTTTTATAATAAAGTACCCCTTGTTGGAAAATATGAGGATATTAGAAGTCACCTCTGAGTTCCATGACCTGTATAAATGCACTCGGCCTTGTGGTTTTATACGTTCATGGAACTCCCCAGTGACTTATAATATCCTTATATTTTACTTTTTTTATTTTAATTCACTATATTAAAACCTTACTTTAAAGAAGAAGGAAAGTCAAAACTTACTTGGGGGTGCCAAATGTTAGGCACCCCCAAGTGATTGTAATGATTTACCTGAAACCCTGGGCTTTACCAGTGAGTACCACGGAGCAATAGACTTCCTTCTACAGCTGTCTTTGCGCAGCTGCGCTTGTGCATTAGAACAAGAAGCCAAACTTTAACATAAAAGTTTGCTTTTTCGTTCTACTGCGAATGCAGTGAAGAAGACGGAAGTCTATCACTCTATGGTGCTCACTGGTAATACCCAGGGCCGGTGCTCCTATCAGCAGAAAACTGCACTGGCCCTGGGTTTCAGGTAAGTCGTTACAATGCTTGGGGGTGCCTAACATTTGGCACCCCCAAGAAAGTGTTTACTTTCCTTCTCCTTTAAAGACTCTAAGGGGCCAATTTATTAAAGGTTAATAGTTAATCTGAATTCAATTTGAAATTTATCAAACCGTGACAATTCGAATTTGACTGTTTGCCAACTGAAACCTGCTGAGTTCATGTAGAAGTTAATGGCAGAGGTCCAGTAACCCATTTGAAAATGTTATATTCCTTCGAGTTTTAGATGTTCAAATTGTTTCTTAAATAACCTCCCATTACAATTTCGAGTATACTTGAATTTATATTCGAGTAAAAACAAATTCACATGAATTCAAAATTCAACCTTTGATAAATGGGCCTTGAAAAGTCACTAACCTTTTAATTTACATTGTTTTGATTCCTACACATTTTAATGCAATGGAAAATTTTAATAAAAAGTTTACTGTATGCTCATTCAACAAGCAAGCCTATTTTCTCAGTTTCTAAATTAGACTTTAACTGTTGCATTATGGACCAAAAAAGCATGTTAAACCACAATTTTTTTACCTAATTGATTGGTTAATCTTTGTAGTCTTCCACCCTGCACCAAAGTTAGTAGATGTGTTATAAATTGTAGCTTTCAATTTTAACACCAAAAGCATTCTTACACAACCCCCTGATCCGTTGCCCATAGTACTAGACTGTTTACTAGTGCTTTGCACCTCCCATTTTCTTACAAGTATGGACATTCACCACTAGTCCTAATTTCTCCTTTCCTGTTATATAATGTCAGAATGTTATCCACAGCATCTTTGAACTCTCCTCAGCAATCAGTTATATACAATCATCAGTAAGCACAAACAAACCATATATGAGCAAGCAATACTGAAGGCAATCCAGTCTTCAGAAAGATCTCCCGAACTTCTAGTCCAGACAGCAGGTCATCCATATCCTTATCTAGCTTGTTAAATAGTTCATCACATTTTGTTTTATCTGCATGTGACACGACCCACTTAAATTTAGAAAACAAAAAAATAAACAAAGACAGATGTTGAATATTTAAGGCACTGTATTAGGATGCATTTCTAGAACAGAAAATATAATTCCAAAAACACTAGGCTTGCAACTAATAAATCTTTTTGTGGTACAGCAGGCATTGAAAGCAAATATTATTGTATAAAATCTGTATCAACAAAATCAAAGGAAAATTATACCTTCAGAATGATTACTGATGCTTAGTGACATCATCAGTTATAAAAGAGCTTAGTGATGTAATTTCTGTCACATGACTCACTGAAACTTTGTACAGGTATGGGATCTGTTATCCAAAATGCTTGGGAACTGTGTTCAGTAATTTAGATTGTTGTACCTTAAATCCACTAGAAAATCATGTAAAATTATATAAACCCAAATAGACTGGGTTTTCTTCCAATAAGGATTAATTATATATAAGTTTTGATCAAGTACAAGGTATTGTTTTTTCACACAGGTATGGGACCTATTATCCAGAATGGTCGGGACCTGGGGCTTTAAGTAATTTGGATCTTAATACTTTAAGTCTACTAGAAAATCATGTAAACATTAAATAACCCCAATAGGATGAATTACATCTTAGTTTGGATCAAGTACAAGGTACTGTTTTATTATTACAGAGAAAAAGGAAATAATTTAAAAACATTTTTGATTATTTGATTATAATGAAGTCTATGGAAGACGGTCTTTCTGTAATTTGGAGCTTTCTGGATAATGGATCCCATACCTGTACAAAGAAAAAGGCAATACTTTTTTAAAATTTGGATTATTTGGATAAAATGGAGTCTATGGGATACAATGTAAAAACTTTTTAACTATTGAGTGACCACGGTACTGGAAAGCAAAAACCATATTCTTTCAAAGTAATGAAATGCTAATTTCAAGTAAATGATCTGACCACATATTTCACACATTAATTTATTTAGTGCAGCAGGTTTTAAAGCAAAAATCCCTACCTGAATCACTGGTACCTTTGTAGGCATAATTTCAATAGGTGGCAGTGATTGCCGCTGCTCTTTTGAAGGTGGCATAGGTAAAGTAGGAATGACTGGTAAAGATGCAGAAGAAACGGCCATTTTCCTCTTAGATGGTGGTACCAGAGTAGAAGGTAATGACATGGGAACTGGCTCTTTCTCAAGAGCAGAGTATACAAGAAACATTGCCTAAAAGATTAAAATATAAACATTGGATTTGCAATAATATCAGGTTTCCAGTGGCAAAGAAAACATTTTATTTATTACAAAACAAGTTAAATGCGGGTCAACTTTTTAAAGTGACCCTGAAACCTGAAATGAACAAAAAATGCATTATTGCCATTCCACAAAGCTTTACACTGATTAAACAGGTCTGTAAAAAGCAGTACAGAAGCAGCTGGCGGAAGAAGCCTTGTACTCCAAAGTAGATGGGGTATTTTGCTTAAAATATAAATGCATAATTAGGAGCTACAGCACAAGGCATTTTGGCAACACAGCACTGTTCATTGACGAATACCAGGAGTAATGACATATACACAGTGGCTTTTGGGTGCTGTCAATCAGACAGCAATGGTAGACAAAATGTGCCAAAGCCTTAAACATGTCTACCTGTTTTTGTTAATTATATTTTCTTGTAAAGTTTTGAATAAACAAACATAAAGCCTACAATAATTTATTTAATAGCAGTTATCTTACAAGCCAGGCCTCCCAAAGCAAGTGGAAAGCGGGAGGTTCCAACTCGACCAGCTGTTCCTGGGCTTTACTGGTTCATATTTTATTTCTGTGATAGCTGCTCTTAGGCCTGGGAACATGGAGCAGGTGGTAAAATCACAGTTTCCACCTGCGTGTAGCTACAAGGAGCGGTGATCAGCCTGAAAATGAGAGCAGCATGCTCTGTGTGCATGGGCCTTGGGGCAATTACCTGAATTTACAAGCATTCTTGGACAGCTTTACCTTTTATGAATCTGTAGACTGCAAATGATAAACCAATAAATGATTTTTTGGGGCACATGGTAATACACAGATGATGTACTTACAACAGCAAACTCATCTCTGTCTAATAAACCATCGTGGTCTATATCACTTAACTCCCAAACCTGAAATAAAAAAAAAAATATATAAAAAATAAAAAAACTTCATGGCTATGGAAGAGGTTAGATGGAATAGAGGGAAGTGGAGTGTCAGAACCATACTTACTCTTCCTAGAATATCCACAGAAAGCTTTGAATTAAGCAACACGGGTTTAACTTTATCACCAGACAGGAATCCATTCACTGGGTTTAAACTGTCAAATATGACATCATATTTGGCCTTTTCGTCTGGCTGTCATACACAAATAATTAATAAAATAAAAACAGTTACATAGTCAAACACATGTACGGAAGTAGATAACTGGTTCCAAATAATGCCTTTATTGTGCCTCAGACTCTGCCTTTGTCCATGGAAGGCATATGTACAGTGGCGTAACTAGAAGTCACAGGGCCCCCCTGCAAAAAAAAATTATGGGCCC
>CM044438.1:76445909-76477780 GCA_024363595.1 Xenopus borealis
CCCGGGCCCCCCCGCAGCTGCGGGGTCTGCTTCCTCCCTAGTTACGCCACTGCATATGTACAAGTCTTATATGAAATAGAGCCAGGCACTCACAGGTTAACTGCAAAAGTGTTTATTCAAGTGAACTTGAAAAAGGGCTTTTGCCCTAAAGATGTTGTGTGAATAAACACTTTTGCAGTTAACCTGCGAGTGCCTGGCTCCATTTCATATAAGAATTAAACACATGTACCAATTGTATTAGGCTTTCTGGACATTCTACACACACAAGGCATAAAGGAAATCAGCATATACATAAAGCAAAAAGAAGGTGTATATACACCCACTCACACACACACAATCTACCACAGAATTAAACTTACCTTGACAGCCCACGGTATGTCTGTAGTTACTGCAGTTCCAACCAAGGGTGGACTTCCAGCATCATGCTAAAAGAAATGGGAGCTGGATTCAATGACATTATTAAGAGTAGTCATATAAAGTGTGTCTATACATTAACATAATTAACACAGTTTCAGTGTTAAAACCCTAGTAACTTATAAATAAAAGGATTGCACATAATTATAAGTTAGACAATAACATATTCTGAATTTCTCAATTTAAGATGGAGGTTTATATATGCAGAGAATATCAGATAATTTTTAAATTATGATATATTGTGGACTAAAATGATCCTATAAAAACAAGCAATGCACGTTTACAAACTAAGTAAAAATCCATGTTGTGCATTGGTATTAATGTGTACTATCATTTTGGGGAATTTTACAAGTAAATTATTATTACAATTAGTAAATTACATGGAATAAACATACATTAACATATACTGTATTTAAGCATAAAATATACACATACAAATCTGGGAGGGGGAACCACAGCTTTAAGACTACTAAGGGAGACTTCTATTCCATTCTGTGCACATGCAACCAGCTGCAGAGCTTTAAAAAACTCCTGGGATTTACAAATGTGGGAGATAAGAAGAAATAGAAGAAAAAAACAGGTTACTAGGATTGCAAAATCTCAACATTCAAAATAATTGGTAAAAAGGTTCAATAACAAAAATATTAAGTCTGTCTAATCAACGATTATTAATACAAAACACAATTATTTAGAAACTCAAAACAGGATTCAAGGAAGGATATTGTGCCATACTACATAATATCAAGGCCACAGGATTTCCGTTCTTCTACAGCATAATGTGTTGGAAGTTAATACTGCATGAGAATTTAGGCCATATTAGTGAGGAATTTAAGTAGAGAGTCAACAAAGTTGTTAGGGATGTATCAGGTGCAGATCTGAGTGAGAAGAACCTGGCTGACAGACAGGAAGCTTTAAAGGAACAGTAACTCCATCAGACTAGTTGCAGATGAGCAGATACGGGGCGATTTAGTCACCGACTAATCGCCTCTTCAGCCCGGCGACAATCTCCCCGAACTGCCTTCCCTGTGCTTGAATGAGGAATCCCCTGCCCAAAGGCGCTTTAATTTCCGTAGTTGCCACTAGCCTACATTACATTTTTTTTAAAATGAATGACAGTGAAATGATATACTACACTGGTAAAACTGGTCTGTTTCCCTCACAAAACACTACAATAGTTTATATAAACAAGCAGCAGGGGAGCCATTCAAGCTGATAACAGATAAACTCTGTAGCATACAGTACTTATCGTTTATCTACCTGTGCTTGAATGGCTGTAGTACAGTAGTCTTTCTGAAGCAAACACCAGCTTTACCCAGGACTGTCATCAGACCTAAATACGCCCCCTACGGCATGTGTGTGACGTCAGTGTGTAGTGGCCCCCTACCCCTCCAGCTCTTTCACCAGATTTCCAATGGAAATCCATAGAAGAGTCTGAGTGCTGCCGCCCCCCAAAATCTGCCGCCCTAGGCACAGGCCCTCAGGTGCCTAAATAGAAATATGGCCCTGGTTTTACCAATGCAGTGCAACACTACATTGTGTGGTTATTTATTTAAAACACTTAATTGTTGTTGTATTACCCTTTGTACTTAGGTCTCCTGGTCACCTAAAAGACCATGAAATTTCTTCCTACAGAAAAAAGTTTTGTTGATTTGAAATATCTGACCACATAATTTATACAGCTGGAAAAAAGGCCCCTCTGCACTCACCCATATAAATATAAGGGCAGAGAATATAAACAGATAGATAGATACTGCTTTGATTTGCATTTGGAAATAACTTTACAAAGTTTTAATATAAACAAGAGAGTTAAAACACGGTCAGCGGTCAATATTAAGTCAGCAAGCCTGCATTTGTTGAAAAGCCACAAAGAACTGGGCAAAGGGCGGGAAAAAATTTGGGGGGGCGGCACGCCACTCACCCTCATCTGTCCTCCAACTTTTGCACTGGAGCACATAACTTGAGAGAGGGGCAGGGGATAAGGTACATTTGCAGGCGCCACAGATATAAGTCAGACATTGAAAGTCAGCATACTGTTCTCTTTTAGACGTCACTACATACATAAATATATTTTATGCTGACTTGGCCAAATGCTCTCTACACACGCATACATCTTATATGGAGGCACATCTTACAGAAGAGGAGACATTTTAAAAACCAGAAGAATGGCAATTAATCATGGGAGTGAGGAAAGACAGTCCATAACTGGATAACTCCCAGGAGATCTGATACATAGTATGGTCAACGGTCCATAGAATACCATATTTTAACAAATATGTCATGATAATATCTTCTCAGGTAAGTTACTTTATAATGGGTGGGGACTTGTGTTCAATTTTTTACAGCACTCTAGAGTAGGTTCAGTCAGTCATTTCCAGGGCAGTCCTATTGCTTCACTGGCACAGAAGAGCAATAATCTCTGAAGGTGACACGGATGTCTGCCAGGAACTCGTGTGTCTCTTGGGGATGGTAAAGAACACAATCTGGGAATGTTCTACTCAGCAAAGTTGAACCAAAACTGAGGCAGGTCCAGAAGACATGGACGAATGTCCCCAGGTTAACCCCACACATAAAGCATTAGTTGCCTGAACGAAGACCCATAGAGTAAAGATGTGGTTTAAGATCTGTGTAATGGATCCTGTGGTACTGTATAAAAATGTTATGCTGCCTATTTTAAAGACTAAATATGATTGAGCGACATCTCATTCATCTATATACAAATGGGGCATGTCACAAAAGAAAAAAGAAACAGTTACTGTCTTTAGACTAAGAAATAATTGAGGCAAGAGAATGCAAACAAAGCACAATTACAAATTAGACCATGGACAGCATTTTAGATCAGGGGTGTCCAAACTTTTTGCAACAAGGGCCGGATTTGGTGCGGTGAAAATGTGTAGGGGCCGACCATTCAGGGCTGAACTCCACGGACGATTTGTGTGTGATCCGACGCACGTGGAGTTCAGCCTGACTTTCTTTGAACCATAATTGGAATGCTGCTGTTAATCAGCTGTGTGGGGCTATGGAGGGTACAATATATTTGCCCTTATCACCTCATGTGTTGCCCTCGTTCATAATTAATGAGAAAAAACAATACTGAAGGCAAATTAATATATCTGAAGCCCTAGAATCTAGGTTGAGACAAATACAGTTTTAATTGGGCATTCTAAAACTAAACTAAAAAAATCAGGCAAAATGTCATGTAAAATGTCCCCTTTAAATAGACTTATTATTATATTATTATTATTACTAACTGGGCAATGGGCAGAGCCCCCCCCCCTATATCCTTTGTGATATGACACTTCCTCGGAAACCGAGCATTTCAAGCTGGGCCGCATTCATATCCATCCTGGGCTGCAGTTTGGACATCCCTGTTTTAGATACAATGTATGCATGCATTAACTAATGCTGCAGTAATGCTTACTTGCATGACAACTACTTACATTTCTGTTTTATACTAAGCCTGATAGCAGTAACTAGGTAGGTCATTTACCTGTTTATTTAAATAGCCTTTGCTATCTGTATCTGCCAAATCCCAAATCTGCAGAAACAGGAAAAATGTCTCAGAATAAGGTCCAACAAATTCGACCCCCCCAAAAAATTCTCAGAATAACTTATTTCCAGTTGCATAATAAGACACCCATAATATGTATATACTTACTTGTGAACAGAAAAAAGCTCCATGTTTTCTCTTTCAGACATCACAACATTAACCTCTCCTTAAGCAAGTGGTATGTATGCACATTTTTAATTATACTGCACTACTTTTACACAGTGAAGGATCTATTTATAACTGTCTATAGTGCTGAAAGTTTGTATATAACCAACAAGCTAATAGACCTAATTTCACAGCAGGCACTACCACATAAAGCAAATGTAATTAATGTGAACACTTAATGCTAATATCAATGCTTTCAACAAGCATAACATGACTTATCAGCTGGCATGTGAATGTTCTAATTTTTCCATTGTTAAGTGGAGCATTGTGCATTTATTATAATTCATCTGTAACAAATCAAAAGGTTAAGCCTTTGGTGACCTGTCCCACTAACAAATCACTTTCAGTAATGGACTGTGAAATATGGCTGGTTTACATTTAATTCAGCACCAATTCACGTTACCGCTACATACAGAAATTGAAAGTTTCTCATGAAATATAGTAAAGGTATGGGACCTGTTTACCAGAATGCTTGGGACCTGGAGTTTTCCAGATAATGGATCTTTCCATAACTTAGTTCATCATACCTTAAGTCTATTAGAAAATCATGTAAACATTACATAAAACCAACAGCCTGGTTTAATAAGGATAATTATATCTTAGTATGGATCAAGTACAAGGTAATGTGGTATTATTACATAGTAACATAGTAAGTTAGGCTGAAAAAAGACAAACGTCTATCAAGTTCAACCTTTAAAAAAAAAAAAAAGTTTAAACTGCTAGTTGATCCAGAGGAAGGCAAAAAACACAATCTGATGCTTCTCCAATTTGCCTCAGAGGGGGAAAAATTCCTTCCTGACTCCAAAATGGCAATCGGACTACTCCCTGGATCAACTTGTACTATGAGATATCTTCCATAACCCTGTATTTCCTCACTTGCTAAAAAGCCATCCAACCCCTTCTTAAAGCTAAAGTATTACAGAGAAAAAGGAAATAAAGTTAAAGGAATTGTTCAATATAAAAATAAAAACTGGGTAAATAGAAAGGCTGTGCAAAATAAAAAATATTTTTAATAAAGTTATTTAGCCATAAATGTGCCTGGATGTCTAACAATAGCCAGAACACTACTTCCTGCTTTTCAGCTCTCCTGGATTCCACTGATTGGTTACCAGGCAGTAACCAATCAGTGAATTAAGGGGGGGGCGCACATGGGTCATAACTTTTGCTTTTGAATTTGAGCAGAATGCTATAGATCAATTACAAACTCACTGAATATTTATGTCCAGTGTGGGCCTAAAACGTTGGTGACTAACTCAGAGTTGAAAAGGAGGTAATTGGGTTCCATTCTCTTCTGTTAGACATCTGCTCACTCCAGCTTTTATAAATTAAATTTTTGGCTAGCTGACAATTTTCAATTTTTTTTTATTTTGCCCATCTTTTTATACAGTTTTTATTTTTAAACTGAACTGTTCCAGTAAATACCTCAACAGATGAAATGGAGTCTATGGGAGACAGCCTTTCCATAATTCATGCTTTCTGGATAACAGATTCCATACCTGTACTTGTTTACTGCCCAAAAGTTATTTTTATCTCAGCCAACACTGGCTAGGTTTACTATAATATAATACTATAATAACACAATATTACACTAATTAGATAATTTGTTCAGTACATGCAACACATTAATCTGTGTACACCACTCAATATTAAAGGGGTTGTTCACCTTTGGGACAATAAAGCTGGTTTAAAAACCTATGTCATAAAAAACAATAGAAGCTGATCATCTCGGCAAAATTTATCAGCTCTCTCTCCTATGAATCTGAGATTGTGGGACAGGCTCTGTGCCAAAAGGACAGGTTGCCATATAAGGAAGTTGAGGATTGACTCTGCACAGAGCATGCTATCTCTCTGTCCTGCTTCATTTCCATATTGTTGATCCGATTGGCTGAATCTTGCCAGCCAATGGAATTGAAGATATGCAAATGAAGCAGGAGAGAGTGATCGCATGCTCTGTGCAGAGTCAATCCTCAACTTCCTTATATGGCAACCTGTTTTGTTTTGTTTTTTTCACAGAGTGTCGGCGAACCCAAGACACAGAAGAAAACGGAGAGAGATGTGGCAGAGATGATCCACAGCTTCTATGGCATGTATCTCGGAAAGCAAACATTTTAGGTAATAAATGACATGGGCTTTTAAACTAGCTTTATTTCCCAAAGGTGAACGACCCCTTTAAAAAAAAACTGTACACTTCATCTCCATTCAGTATTCAGCAGAGCCTACACATACCTTCCCGAGCACCAGGTCACCTAGGCCTGACCTCTTCAAGAAAAAAGCAGCATCTGAAGATAAAACTTTACCAGAACTTCCAGACTCCAACTGTGAAAGACAGCGAATTACAGCATGACAACAATTAACACTTGTCAATTAACAGAACTTATCTGTGCTTTACATTTATATATTTCTATTTATCTATAGAAAGTTAAAGAGAGATGAGCTTAAAACTGCATTTACAGCACTATTAAAGGGAAACTGTCATGGGAAAACATGTTTTTTTTTTTTTTTTAAAACACATCAGTTAATAGTACTGCTCCAGTAGACTTCTGCACTGAAATCCATTTCTCGAAAGAGCAAACAGATTTTTTCATATTCAGTTTTGAACTCTGACATGGGGCTAGCCATTTTGTCAATTTCCCAGCTGCTTTGGTCATGTGACTTGTGCCAGCACTTTAGGAGAGAACTGCTTTCTGGCAGGCTGTTGTTTTTCATTCTCAATGTAACTGAATAGTACGCAGTTGGACATGGGTTTTACTATTGAGTGCTGTTCTTAGATCTACCAGGCAGCTGTTATCTTGTCTTAGGGAGCTGTTATCTGGTTACCTTCCCATTGTTCTGTTGTTAGGCTGCTGGGTGGGGGAAAGGTAGGGGGCGATATCACTCCAACTTGCAGTACAGCAGTAAAGAGTGATTGATGTTTATCAGAGCACAAGTCACATGACTTGGGGCAGCTGGGAAATTGACAATATGTCTAGCCCCATGTCAGATTTAAAAATGAAATATAAAAAAATCTGTTTGCTCTTTTGAGAAATGGATTTCAATGCAGAATTCTTCTGGAACAGCACTATTAACTGATGCATTTTGACCATCTGCTATTGGGATCCTGCTCCAGGAAAACTGATACAAATATTAATTCTACTTACAAATCAATTTTAAAGTTTGTCTCCTATGTCTTTATGTTTTTAATAATTTGAAAAATAATTTCTACAGCTTTACAGCTTGAAAAAAATATGTAAATAAAGCATGGCAAGTAAGGATTTCGCCGAACCCCTGAAGCCTTTGCAAAAGATTGGGACGAATACCGAACCCTAATTTACATATTTAAATTAGGGGTGGGAAGAGGAAACCAGTTTTGACTTTTTGACAAAAAAGTAACGCAATTTCTCTACCCACCCCTATTTTGCATATGCAAATTAGGATTCAGATTGCCGGGCAGAAGGATTCGGCTGAATCTGCATCTTGCTGAAAAAGGTGCATCCGTAATGACAAGGTGAAGATAAGTGATACAGTGATAAACTATTATTTAGCCCTAGTAAAAGTGTCCCATATTAATCACTATCTGTGCTTTAGACTAAATCAGCATTTTTCTTCTTTTTGGATGACATTTGTAATTTCTTGGATTGCTGTTGAAGAACCATGCATATAGGATCAAAAATAAAAATGTAGACATTAAGGGGCCGATGTACTAAATTCACGTGAATAGATCGAAGTTCGATCGAATTCGATCGAATTTCGAACGTAGGATTTATTCGTTTGGTCGAATATGCAAATTTTAGCATATTCGATCATCGAATAGCGAATGGTCGAACGATTGAAGACATTAAAATAGATTCGAATGAACGAATATTCGATCATTCGATCAGTGAAGGATTTAAATTTTAAAGTTTATTCGATTGCCTACTTCGCCAGATTGGACCTACCGAATTGCAATAGAAGCCTATGGGAGCACTCCCATAGGCTTCTGAGGCTAAGTCCTGATTAAATAGTATTCGAACGATCGAAGTCTTCGATCGTTCGAATCGTACGAAACATTCGAATGATCGAATAGTTCATTCGAATGATTGAACGATGGCTATTCGATCGTTATTCGATCGTCGAATGATCGAAGATCGAATAAAAGGGTAGCCTAAAACTATTCGATTAGCATTCGAAAATCGAATGCTAATCAAATATCGAATTTGGTCGAACTTATTTTGGGGAATAATAGTAAATTTGCCCCTAACTATAGCATATATTTGCCATAGCTCAATTAAATAATCATTCTTTAAAAGATAATAGAACTAACCTGATGGAAGTACTTCTCATATACAGCATTGTTGTAAATTGGTAACTGAAGGGAAAAAAAAAAAACCTCAAATGATATTTAGGAATTGTCAATACACAAAGCCAAGAACACAAATAATAACAATAGTTAGCCATATACATGCTGATACAGGCCACTTCATTAGGAAGGAATAAAGTTCTAGTGGACAAGAACTACATTAGGCTATAACATGATGCATAGTTTGCAGATTTACAACAGCAGAACTTTAGCTTCAGACTCGGTGCACGATGGGCTGCTTAAAACGCTAGGCTCAGGGGTTATTGAAAACCACCAAAATCATTAGCAAGAACTTACAATCATACAGGGTTAATCATGGAAAACATTGAATATGGAGAGCTACTGGGGCTTTGAAGACACTTCACTAATAAAAGACTGTGGTGGTCTCAGTCTGGTACAGAGGCCCGACACATAATGTGTAGTATGTCTAGCCTAATTCTACAGAGTACAATTTTTTTTTTTATTGCACTGCTAATACAGGTATGGGATCAATGGGATAGATACAATAGTTTCTTTGCTACAAATGTATAGAAGAGCACTGACTGTTATGTGCTCTCTGCCAAAAGGCCTCTTATTTTAGTTAAGTTTCAGACATTTTGTATCTTTTTCTGGCATCAGTGTAGGAGATCAAAAGAAACTCTGGACTTTTCAGTAAGAAACATGGGACTGAGGGCTGAACTGTCAAGATCACGACTGTCCTGCAAGAAAACCAGTCAGTATGTTTGCTTTCACTTTAACATTATGTTCAACTGTGCACTTTTATCATTAGTTTCACAATCATAATCCTAAATCATCACTCATTTTTAACCTACTCCTATATACATAATCAAACTTTCTAAAGCTTTTGGAACTTTAAAAAAATGTTTACATTTGTTGAACAAAGTGATACGGAAACTAAAAAATGAATTTTAACATATGAATGTACATTAAATGTTACCTATATGGCATGTTGATAATTTTTGTGCAGAGGTTTGTTTTTGTATATAATTGTTAGTTGAAGTTCCTAAGCCTGACTCTCTGACTCTCTGACTTTGCCAACCTGACTGTCCCATCTCAGCCTGTTAGTTACAGTTTCTAATGCTAACGGACTCCTGCTGCACAAATATGGCAGCCCCCTCACACAGGAACATGGGGGATCAGACAGGTAATGTAAAAGCATCATGCAAATACTTTATAGCAAAGTCAGAAGTAGCTTTCAAAGCCAACATTATAATAGATGTAAAAAAAGTTTAATTTCAGGTATCAGTATCTCTTTAATACATAACTGAACTGTTGTAAACTGTACATTTGCAGAAAACAAATACACACTGAAACTGTAACCATTTGAAAACTGTAAATAAAAATGCTTTTTCTTAAAAAAAAAAAAAAAGCCAGTAAAAAAGAAAGCTATGCTTGACCTTCAATCACTCAAAACGAAATAAAAATTTAGTGAATGTTTCTTCTCATACAATAGTAACTAATTTTAAAATGGCCTATAAACAGAAAGCTCATTTTACACTGAAGGTTACAGCAAGTGTCCCTGTTTTATTCACTAAAGTATTCATATAATGAATTAAAATGAAAAAAAAAAACAATGTCCTTCACGTTATTATCTATAGCTTTTTCTGTTTTCACATTACTTCTATTCCCCTTGGAGCAAAATAGTTACACAAACAAAATTATTATACAGAGTGTTCCTTGTTCCTCATAATTTACAGATGTTTCCCCATATAGGACTTGATCACAGAGAGTCTATTGTCTGTGTCTTAAAGAGATACTGACATCAGAAATTAAACTCTTTTTTTACATTATAATATTGGCTTTGAAAGCTACTTCTAAATTTGCCATAACATATTTGCATGATGCTTTTACTGAGAGTCAGGCTTAGGAACTTCAACTAACAATTATATACAAAAACAATTATATGCAATAAATAGTCAACATGACCATTAGCCATATTTCACATTCAGATGTTAAAAAGTCATTTTTTTGTGTCAGTATAACTTTAAACAATCCTGTGACAATGCAGTGTCCACAGAAACAGGCTGAACCTTGGGTTAGGGCTTGCCACATGCCGAGATCTGAAACATGGATCGTAATATAATACATTCTATACAGAAGGGAATATTTACTGGAATTTTTACATGCTCTTGTAAATATATCCAACAAACAACCTTTAGGGTGGTGACATAAGTTAAGATTCCATGGAATTTAGTCATCCAGCGACTAATCGCCTCTTCTTCGGGAGACTACTCTCCCTGAAAAGCCTTCCCACCGGCTAGATGGCACTCGATTCTCCCCGGCAACTTAGCGTGTGTCATCATCATTAACGGAGAACTAAAGCCTAACTAAAGAAGTAGGTAGAAATGTTGTATATATTATGTTTTGGGCTTCTGTACCAGCCCAAGGCAACCACAACCCTTTTGCAGTAAAGATTTGTGTCTCCAAAGATGCCGCAGTAGCTCTCCAACTTCTTTTCTGCTGATTCACTGATTCACATGCTCTGTGCTGCTGTCACTTACTGAGCTTAAGGACCCACTCACTATATACAGTACACACAGAAAAGAAATGTCACAATATAAGGCTGATTAGTAATTAATACAGATAATTACTACATCATCAGAATTGAATAATCAGCCCTGAAGCCTCAGCTTATATAACAGACAAACCTCATTTTCTGCTGGATAATTAGTGACAACTTAGCTTCTTAACAGCTGCTCAGAGCCCACTGAGCATGTGAGTGTCACAGACACTTTCCAAGATGCTGGCCCCCTGTGACAGGTTTGAAGTGCTGGATCATTGCTGCTACTGAGAAGCTGAAACTGGTGCAATAGGTTCAGTATATAAAATAAGGAGTTTTTAGCCATATTCCTTTTTAGGGTTTAGTTTTCCTTTAACAGTGGCCATGTTGCTACAGGCTTCTCTGGTTAATGATTAAGTATTAAACTTACTGATTATACACAAGGGAATATCAAGTGAAAGAGCAAATTAGATATAGAGTATCTGGATGAGTTAGTGCAGGGGTTCCCAACCTTTTTTGCTCGTGAGCCACATTTAAAATTAAAAAAGAGTTGGAGAGCATCACAAGCATGAAAAAGTCCATGTGGATGTCAAATAAGAGCTCTGATTGTCTTTTTTGGTAGCCCCTATATGAACTGGCAGCCTACAGGAGAGAATGTTTGGCAGTACTCTTGGTTTTTATGCAACCAAAACTTGCCTCTAAGCCATTAATTCAAAAATAAGCACCTGCTTTGAGGCAACTGGGAGCAACATACCAGGGGTTGGAGAGCAACATGTTGCTCACGAGCTACTGGTTGGGGATCACTGAGTTAGTGAATAGTGAACTGGAGATGCACAATGAACACTGTACCTGGACTAGATGTCCCACTACTAGATAACATAACTGCAAGCAGCTATAAAGCTAAACAATTTTAGGCACTGGAAACAAATTCCCATGTTTATGCACTCACAATGTACACACCAGGGCTCACTAATTAGGGATACCATCATGGGAAAATATGTTATTTTTTTTTTCAAAATGCATCAGTTAATAGTGCTGCGTCAGCAGACTTCTGCACTGAAATGTTTTTCAAAAGAGCAAACAGATTTTGTTATATTTAATTTTGAAATCTGACCAGGTGCCCCCAGTCATGTGACTTGTGCTCTGATAAACTTCAGTCACTCTTTACTGTTGTCACCTCCTCCCTTTCCCCCAATCAGCACAACAGAACAATGGGAAGGTAACCAGATACCAGCTCCCTGACACAAGATAAAAGATCCCAGGTAGCTATAAGAATAGCAATCAATAGTAAAAATCCAAGTCCCACTACAACTTGTTCAGTTAGCCTTTCTGAATGCAGTTCCATCACAAAGTGCTGTTTCTTTCTGAAAGCACATGAACAGGCAAAATGACCTGAGATGGCTGCCTACACACAAATCTTGTGGGGTCAGGAATGAAATTGTATATGTAGAGTGAATTATTTGCAGTATAAACAGTGTAGGTATAAATGTCCCTAGTGTTAATGAATAATCCCCAGTGCCCACCTTCCTTTGAAACAATGAGCATGTTTCCACAGCTTTAACACAGCTCAACTGTATATGGTTTACCACAGGCCCAATGATAAACAAAACAGATTGAGAAAAATGACATCAATAAACAAAAAGAATAAGGAAGTATGCAATTTACAATCAGAACTATCCCTTATTGTATGTGGATATACATTAGAAACAGAATAAGGCAAACACACAACACAGTATTATATTGCACAAACAAAAATAAGTAGAATACAGAGCAGGGGCCCTAGGATAGACTAAGCCAAGATGGCAGGAAAAGGTAAAACATACTGGTCAAATATTACTGGTAGCTACCATCTGCTACAAAAAAGAAGCTTTGAGAATAGATATCTGAGATGAAACAAGGTGATTTTGGCTATAGTTTTAATGTTCAGGACAAGTACTGTAGAGAAGGAAAAATGCCAGAAAGCTACTCAATAGCCATAAAAGTTAAAACTAAAAATGTTTATTTAATACTGGAAATATGCCTAACTATGTTTAAGGCAAAATATGTTTTCATCATTTGGGTGAAATTCCCCTTTAAGATACAAGGTGACCTTCTTGGCAAGCTGATCAATACTGAAAGTGTGCTTCCCATTAAACTGCTGTACAACATTTCCTGCTGGCTCCAAAAAATCATTGGATATAAAGGCTGACAATACTGGCCCTTCAAGTCTCTAGAATGCATGTTTTCTTTGGAAGCAAAATAAGCTAAATCAGCAAAGGCCAGTTGAACAAGAAGTGCTTCTGCCGTACTCTCCTAATCCATTTACTCACAGGAATGAATACAATGTGGAATTTTCTTTATTAAAATAGAGATTTAATTTTCAGTTAAAAATACGAGTTAACATAAATAAAACTTCTTCTGCGACTTAACTGTAAAGGGGAACAAAACGCCCCAACCTGAATTTGCCCCTTGTGCCCTCACTTGTACCCCATCAATGCAGGACCTTAATAGCCCATGGGTCACCCTACTTGTGCTTTAACTGCAGCTTGCCAACTTCAGCTATATCAGACACAGTCTCTGGTTCAGTGGACAGAGATCACTTACCAAGAGGATGCACAATGAAATCTAGAACTCCACTGCACGTTACTGGCTGGGGATAACTTTCCAGGAGTAAAAAAGGTCTGTCCCCAGAAGATATACATTAACCTAAAAGCTACAAAATCCCAAAATCAGTGAAGTGACACTGATGGGGGGGGTCTATTGTTCATGCTACACACATATAATATAAACAATTCAACATACGCACACCCATACACTTACTTATTATTCTATATTTTCTCTTAAGTGTGTCACTGTCCAGTGTAAAAAGCGTTGGCACTAATTACACTGTGTAATTATTACTTTTATTAGTGATTTTATTATATTATGTACTGTTTTGGTTTTTGCCAAAAAATTGTTTTCCATATGCAAATTAGGATTCGGACTTGGTTCGACCAGGCAAAAGGATTTGTCCAAATCCGATTACTGGCTGAATCCCAAACTGAATCCTGGATTCGGTGCATCCCTAAAACATACGCCAGTTTTGGAAGTAGTCCACAACTTTGCTTTTGTAATGTAATTTGTGTAATTGTTAACTTTAATAAAGCTGTCATTTTGGGAGTCTTGAGTAGAGAGACACAGATAGCAATCTGAATTCTTCAGAATGTCTACACGTTTACAAAACTATATGGCCCCCTATTGTTGCGCCCCAGACAATTGTCACTTCTTCCTGCCCCTAGTTCTGGCCCTGCAATGTACTTCTAGTGGACCTACACTACACATATAACTCAAACCAGTTGTGTTTGTAGTAGCTAAAATATCAGCAACGAAAATGTGTAGGTACATTTTGGGCACTTTTCAACAATTTACAGTTTCCTGGGGTAAACTTATTCTAAGGGTAAGGTCACACAGGTGGATTCGGGGAGATTTAGTCACCTGGCGACTAATCACCTTATCTTCCGGGCAACAAACTCCCCAAATTGCCTTCCCGTCCCCTACAATGAAAAGTCGCCAGCGCTAAAGCACACACTGTGCTTTATTTTCAAAAGTCACCTGATGCTGCCTTTTGAGGAGACTTCACTTTGGCCTTGAAATCTAAAGTACAGATACGGAATGCCTTATCCAAAAACCCTTTATCTGTAAAACTTCAGATTACATGAAGGCCATCTCACACAGAGTTTTCAAAAATTTCCTTTCTCTCTGTAAAAGTATGCAAATAATGGAAAGATTCCCCTTATCCAGAAAACCCAAGGTCCTGAGCATTCTGAATAACTGATCCTATACCTGTGGTCCCACCAATTTATAATGAATCAGTGGGTGCATTCCTTGATTTTAAGTAATGTTTTCCCAGATTATACATCAAAATTTGCCCTGATGTTCCCAAAAAAAGCTTTTTTCTTCTTCTATGAATGTTATTTGAGAAATAAAGTGGTTTAAAATACTACACTATACTACTTTTTTTATATATATTTTACATGCCTGTAAATTCTATTCCAGTTAGCCAATCCCTTATTGCTTTAGGTTGTGTATGTGACTGACAGAGATGCCTTGCACATCCATCCACCCATAGTGTAACACTAATGGTGCAAAGCTAAGGGGTTGTTCACCTTCAAGCAACTAGTTGTTTTCAGATAGCTCACCAGAAATAACGACTTTTTCCAATTACGGTCTATTTTCTATTTGTAACCAATTTTCTAATATTGAAGTGTAAAGTGGTATTTTTCACCTTCTAAAGCAGCTCTGGGAGGGGGGTGGTCTCCGTTTGGAAGGTGAACAGCCCCTTTAACCCTTGTTATTAACACAGTAAATATTGTATCTCAAAGTAAAACAGACTCCTGTGCTTATATCCTTTCAGAAAAAGTTGCTGAGTTCAAATCTCAGAAATGGCTTCCATGTAACTTAGAGACGAACCTAATACTGGGGAGCAAATTCAGAATTCAATAACACAGGAATGGGACCTTTTATCCAGAATGCTTGGGACCTGGGGTTGTCTGGATAATGGATCTTTCTGTGATTTGGATGTTCATACCTTAAGTCTACTAGAAAATGGTGTAAGCATTAAACAAACCCAAAAGGCTGGTTTTCTTCCAATAAGGATTAAGTATATCTTAGTTGGGGTCAAGCACAAGGTTCTTTTTTATTATTACAGAGAAAAAGGAAATAATTTTTTAAAATTTGGATTATTTGGATAAAGAGAGTCTATGGGAGAGTCTGTTTCCATTCTGAAATTCGGAGCTTTCTAGATAATGGGTTCCTGGATAATGAATCCAATGCTGTATTTACATCATAGAGGCTGTTGTAGCAGCTTTCTGTTATAGTAATCAGAGCATCAGAATTATCACACAAGTTAACTTTATAAAGCAAAAATTAATTTAGGGGATCACTGGTCATTTAATATTACAGTGACGTTCAGCCTTGGCATAGAATGTATTCTATAACCCGAATAGATATCTTCTGTACAGACATTAACAGTCTGCTTTTCAAATCACAGTCCTTATTTACAGTCCCCTTAAGCTGTCCCAAATAATTAGTTCAAAGTCAATTTCCTCACACTCAGCAAAGTTCAGTTCCTCACACTCAGTCCAAGAGACCTTTAGCAAAAGCAACTTTTGTTCACAGATCCGCACACACACACACAATTATCTGCAGTTGGGGAAATTGCCCCTTTTATTATGTCACCAACAGTATTAAAGATTCGGGTGGGGTACACCCTCCCATCATCAAAAGTCCTGGCATAGTCTTTTGATATGAGACGGTGACATGCATCCTAAAACATGCAGACATTTTTTTGCCCTGGAAGAAATCAAAGAATGCTAGTCATCCTGAGCTACCCTCTAGTGCTGTCCCTTTTTTCTCCCTATATCAATGATATCTGCAAATGGATATTTATATAGTTTTCTTTTCTACTTGTTTTTGCTTTCTTGTAAATCTTAAACTGTAATAAAAATGACACCACAAAAAAATACTATGGGAAGCAGAAAAAAAAAAAATTTGCCAGGAAGAACCTTTACTCTGCTAACAGTAGGGGGGGTCATGAAATGAAGGTGGTATAATATGTTAATATGTGTGTTTTGTAAAGTAGATTTCTATTTAGTTTTACAAATATTAACATATGCCGGTGTTAAGCTGCTGAATTGTGCCACAGTAATAGGTTTATTGGACTGCAACAGAGGTAAACACACAATGCAAAGCAACACTGGTAGGCAAGAGGGTATGAAACTGGCAAACAGCTTACATACATGTGCCAAGCAAAGACCTGGGAAGCACACTAGCACAGGATAATCGTAGATCACGGCAACCACACAACTAACCAGCTGATCATCAGCCTGACGTTGTCCTGCTGTTTGTCTGACATCCGCTATTTCCTCCACTCCACTCAAGCTAAATGTTGCTCAGCTCACCTTCAACTTCTGACAGGAATTGGGAACACTTAACCCCTGATTTTAAGGAACTTTCTCTGTTTCCAAAGCAACACAACAGAAACATACACACTCTGTAAAAGAGAAAACATAGCAGCTACTTGCTAAAGAGTCGCAGCAACTTCCTCCTAACACAGTGAAAGTTGCAGAATAGCAGTAATTGTGAAAGCCGTGCTAGTGTAGCCTAACTTACTCCCCTACTGTCACACTGAGTTGGAATCGCTCTATTAGTTTCAAACTCCACCTCTGCGCTTGCCACTGTCCCAAGGAGGGGCTGGGTATGTTAAACACTGCTCCTGATACACTCCATGGCACCCAGTCATAGCACAACATAACTTTACACAGGGTAACACATTACCTGCGTCCGGGGCAGTGAGGCCGCCATGCTGCTACCGAGCCGATCCGCCCATCATACACTGATACAGGGGAAGGAGAGTGTGAGCTAGTGGGAGGAGCTTCTGAGAGGTAGAGAATGAGTGGGAGCCTGAGTGCTAATGGGATGGGTCACAGGGAGGCGGCTTCCTCATGGAAGAATTCTAATGAAAGTGGTATCACAGGGCGGGTGGAAACTGTAAGGGAATGTATAAATATGGTTCCCCCAGCTGGTTTGAAAAGTGTTTCGAATGAGCCACTGTAGGATAATGTGTGGGAAGGGGGCTCTTATTTTAAAAGGATGTGGTAAGCTCTATGTTAAGAAAAACTGTAGCTGTGTGTCGTATTATCTATACTTTGCCTTGCAAGGTGTGCCAATCATATTGTGGGGCATATTAATCCCAGGAAAGCAGCTGAACACAATGAATACAATTAAAGAAACCAATCTTAGTACAGCTGCCCAGACAAAATGGGGTTCATTTACCAACACTAGGCAAATATGCCAATGGGCATTTACCTATAGCAACCAATCAGTGATTTTGCTTTTCAAAGCCAGCTGCAAGGAGAACAATGAATGCAGCAATGTTTTTGCCCAGTGTTGATAAATGACTCCCAAATGTTTTCTGAGCCCCACCCATCACAGGCCCTGTTCACTCCCATAAACCACCACACCAGTAAAGTAAACTAAAAAAGCCACACAAACAAGCACTAAAAATGCATTGGTGGCTGGGTCCCTTAAAAGCTGTGTAGCTCAAAAAGTTGACCTCCAAAAATATAATTGTTTTGGAAGAAACATTCTGACTGGCTATGTATGTTTGTATTCCAATGCACTAAACTGCAAAGTGCACTAAACTTGTTTTTTATTAGTAATCATTTAAAACTGACATCAAAGCTTGCACTTTACAGCATCTTATCCCCTTATCTCTTTTGACATCTCAACTTGCAGTCCCTCATTTCCTTGTACTGGAAAGTCCCTATTTTCTCTGCACTGAACAGCCAGAAAAAGAAACAAAGTTTCTAACTTAATTGGCTTTTGGCAGGGATCCCAGAACACCTAACAGGTGCAAATAAGATACTTTGTAACAGTTTTTAAAATAAGTAATTGTAACAGCTTAGATAAGGAGAAATATTTTCAAACTTTCATAACTTGCCAAATTTTGTAAAAGGAACATGGTAATTAGGCGATGTGGCCACAAAAAAGGGTGCGGTCTAAATATTTTGCAGCTCTACATCTGAAAATAGTTTTTGTCCCTCTTTTTACTTCCAAAATGTTGGGATGTATGTATCCCCAAAATATTGGTTGATACAAAATTAAAATATCATAAAATTAATGCCAGGTATTTAAAGCCTAATTAAAGTCGATCAAATTTGCTATTCTTTTGAATTTTTCAGTTGTAAAAGATATATTGTAAAAATAAAAAATATATTCTATCTAGGCTCCATTTATATTCTAGTTTCTAATTCAAACCACTGCCTGGTTCCAGTGCTGTATTTCTCTTTGTACCCATGAAGTGCAAAAGTGATGGCATAAAATCCTTTTGGCATCAGGTACCCCCTGAACTACTGCAGACAGATTTTATGTGAAAGTATCCAGGAGCAGGAAAAGATTTTTATTTTTTAGTAAAAAAATGTATTTACCATATAGGCATCTGAGGGCAGACTCCTTAAAGCTCCTGTCCAAGGCCCTCAAATGCATGTATGGTGAATAAACCCATTCCAGGTTGCTTGCCTACATTGAAACTGACTGCTAATTGCTGTAAATAAAGCTTAAAAAGTCAAATACCATAAAAGTATTAAATCTCCCCAAATCTGCCTGTCTACCCCAACTCTAAAGCTGGCCATAGACATAACAATTACGATTTTTCCAAGAAAGATAATTCGTTTCAACACACACTTGTAGAGCTGAATATATATATAAATATACAGGTAGAAACAATAGAATTCTACCTGTTCTACGATTCAGCAATAACAATGGCCGATGTTAAGGGTGCCTTCAATGGCACCCAATCAAAATTTTCCGTCCAGCCCGATCAACCAGCCGACCGATATCTTAATCTTCTGACTATATCGGTCGGCTCATTTCCCACCATACACGTACAGAATATCGTACGAAAATTAGTTTCGTAAGATATTATCTGTGCGTCTATGGCCACCTTTAGTGTGTGAATGTGTGTGAATGTGAATACTGAGTTTCAGGAGCAGTTTCCAAACGTAAGTGACCCAGAGCTTAAGAATCTGAATGGCCAAATCACAGGACTTTCTAGAAAACTTCAGAGTGTTATTTTGAATGTTCTCTTTCTACTTTTGAATTTTAGGGGAAATGCATTACTCATCTAAATGTGCCACTTGCCAAGAACATTCCCCACCTTAGAAACTGACCATATTTCTGGTACTTGTTCTCAATAGTTTCTGAGTAGAAGTTTATGAATCTGTATATTGGCATTATATCATCCAATACACTATAGTTTTTTTTGTTGTATGTACAAGGGAGAGTAATGTTCACTTGAATCATTTGGATGTTAAATCATTTCACCTCTTTGCCCTTTTTATTTGATATGTTTGGGAGTGGGGAGGTAAACAGGTCCAGATTGCAATCTGTGGAGCCAGAGGGGCTCCTGTAAGATGCCATAGACACTGTTTATTGGGCATGAGACAGATTGTTTGGGCCTCTTTCTACTTTATAAATACCATTCCAGCACAGGCAAGCAGTGTCAATTTATATAGGTATAGGATCTGTTACTTGGAAACTCATTATCCAAAAAGTTCCTAATTATTGAAATGCTGTCTCCCGTAGACTGCATTTTAATCAAATAGTTGACAAGTTAAGAAGCAAAATCCCATTTCTCTGTAATGATAAAACGGTACATTGTTTGCTTGATTCCAACTAAGATAAAACCCATCCTTACTGAAGGCAAAAGATCATATTGGGTTTATTTAATGTTTACATTATTTTTTGTAGACTAAAAGAATGGAGATCCAAAGGATGGAAAGACCCTTTATCTGGAAAACCCCAGGTCCTGATCATTCTTGATAATAGGTTCCATACCTGTAAGTCCTTAGCAATCGTTGTATCAAAATCACAGTGCTTAGCAACACTTGCTGCAGTTGTATTGACTGATGAGAGCAAATTTTCCTCCAGTATTTTTTGATAACTTACTGCATTCAATTCTGACCAAAGTTCTGGTGCCTTTGTAGCTCACAGATCCCCAAAACATCAGGGATCCACAGTAGGAATTGTGCACCTTTCATTATAGGCCTTGTTGACGCCTCTCCAAATGAAGCATTCATGGTTGTGGCCAAAAAGTAAAATTGTAGTCTCATTACTCCAAATGACTTTATGCCAGAAGGTTTGAGGCTGGTCTCTGTGCTGTTTGGCATATTGTAAGCGGGTTACTTTGTGGCATTTGTGTAGTAATGGCTTTCTTCTGGCAACTCAACCATGCAGCCCATCTTTCTTCAAGTGCCTCCTTATTGTGCATCTTGAAACAGCCACACCACCTGAAGTTCACCTGAAGTTATTTGTGGGCTTTTCCTTGCATCCCAAACTATTTTTTCTGGCAGTTGTGGCTGCAATTTAGTTTTATTTGGTTTCAACAGAACCCCTAATTTTCCACTTCTTTATTAGAGTTTGAACACTGCGGCATTCTCAATTCCTATTTTCTTATATCCCTTTCCTGTTTTATAGAGTTCAACTACCTTTACCTGCAGATCTTTTTACAATTCTTTTGCTTTCCCCATGACTTAGAATCCAAAAAACATCTGTGCAGCACTGGATGAAATCTGCAAGGGTCTGTCAGGAGTCCAGAAAGTCATTGACCTTTTATACACACCCACTAATTACAAGCAAACAAATCACAGGTGAAGATTGTTACCTTTAATAGCCATTCTAACCCTTTTGTGTCAAGTTGTGTGCATGTTATCAGACCAAATCACCAGGGTATGTAAACTTTTGATCAGGGTCATGTGGTTAGTTTATGTATGATTTCAAAAGAGTAAACACATTTGTTTGACAATAAATGGCTTTAGCTGCGTTCAGCCGCAGGGAAGTGCAGGTATAGATGCACTCAAGGCTTTTCAATGGGGCTGTACTCACACGAACGCAGGTAGGCGCTGAACGCAGGTTCAGACGCAACATGCTGCATTTTTTCCTGCGATCGGCACCTACATGCGTTGGTGTGAGTACAGCCCCATTGAAAAGCATTGAGTGCATCTATACCTGCGCTCCCCTGAGGCTGAACACAGCAAAACGGAACACAGGGGAGCGCAGGTAAAAACGCTCGTGTGTAAGAGCCCTTGTGCTCTCAAATACATTCAAAATGTCTTGTTTTTTACTTTAATTTTATAAGGATGTACTCTTATTGTGAAAAATTCAAGTGTCACATTAAATTCTGCCTTGAGATTGTTTTACAAAGGTTTTTTCTTGTTTTCCTCCAGATGTTTACTGAGTGTATGTCCCAGCGATTGCACTGAACATACAGCCTTCAAGCCATGAAGAGGAATGGTGGGGAGGATCCCAGGAATAACCAGTATAAACAGAATCTCCAGCCCACTGACCCAGTGTGAGAGTGCTTCGTGGAGAATCCATACCCGCAGGAGGTGCTGGGGCAGTGTAAGTAATCAGAATGGCAAATGCCATTTAAAGCAGGTTTTATGATAAACTTAATTCTTTAAAACTTTTCAGTGTTTTTTCACTACTCATATGTTCCATTCTCACATCCCTCTTATGTTACCACTGGTATGTGACCAATACCCAGAAAAGAAACACAAACACTGTGGCTTTGGTTAACCTGTGTTAGACACAACTTTATTAATGATAATATAAATTGCGCTTTTTGATCCCAAGCAAGGCAAAAAAAAACAAAAAACCCTCAAGAAGCTTGTGCCAATTTGCTTCACTAGAGGGAAAAATTCCTTGCTGACTCATCAATGGCAATCGGACATGGTCCCAGGATCAATGAATTAATATAATATTGCTACCCTTAATATTGAATTAAGGGTAGCAGGGTGAAGGATGGAAATAGAAGGGAATATGGCAGAATAAAAATGAGTGACCTTAAGCAACTAGCTGCATTGTATTTTATTTCACTCCAGGCAGCTTGCAGACCCCAGCGTCTGCAGACTGAAGGATGGAGTGAAAAGGAATGCAGGGTCTTCCGAGTGACTTAACCTGTGTATTAAACCATATTTTGGATGATAGAGTAGGCAGTACTGGGAGCACTGGGGTAGATGAAAAAAGAAAGGTGGGTTTGTGAAACTGTGGGAGGATGAGAGGAGGTACTACTTTAAAAGAGAATTCAACCCTGCGGCACTAAAACCCCTCCCTCCCATAGGTAGGGTTGCCACCTGGCCGGTATTTTGCCAGCCTGGCCGGTAATTTTGATGGTTGATCCAAATGTTATTAATAAGAAAAAAAGATAAATATATAGGAAGGCCGGTATTTTTTTCTAGAAAAGGTGGCAACCCTACCCATAGGCCCCCCTCTCTCCTCCCGGCCTACCTCCCCCTGGGCTATTGCTCCTAACGTGTAAATTACCCCAAAGCGCAGGTCCCCTTCTGGAAGTTTTACGGCGGCATCTTCTGTCGCACCGTCTTCTTCATTGTCCCGACGGTGTTTGCGGCACATGCGCAGTAGGACGCATTTGCCGGTTGGTACTACTGTGCATGTGCCTGAAGTTCACAAAGTTTTCTGATTAAACTCCATGAACTTCAGGTGCATGCGCAGTAGTACTAACCGGTACTGCACATGCACCCGAAGGGTTTTAGCGCTGCAGGGTTGAATTCACCTTTAAGCAAAGTAAGCAGGGTGAGGGAAAAACAAAGCAATATGTCAGAATATACATATCCACCATTAAAGGTGAATTCAACAGCTTCCTCGCTAACACCCCCGTCCCCACACCCCCCATAGGCCCCCTCTCTCCTCCCCCAGCCTACCTTTGCCCCAGGGCAAATGCACCTAAGTTGCTACTTATCGCTCCTTGCAGGTCCACTCCAGCCAGCTTACCGGGCGCCATCTTCTACAGCAACGTCTTCTTCCGTCAGTGATTGGTGGCGCATGCGCAGTAGGAAGCATTTGCCGGTTTGTAACACTGCACATGTGCTCGAAGTTCACCTAATGATAAACACGTGAGCTGTTGAATTCCCCTTTAAGCTACAAAGTGAATTCTGCATTCGGTTTCATTCCATGGGACCCCAGGCAGCCTGCAGATCCCGGCTTTTGCAGTCTGAGGGATGGAGTGAAAAGGAATGCAGCATCTACCAAGTGGTTTAAGGGTGCTCTTGTGTATTGAACCATATTTTGAATCGTAGGAACTGTTGGAGGGACTACGGTGGATGTTAAGGTGGCCATAAACGGGCAAATAAAGCTGCCGATATAATTCGTTTAGACCGATTTGACGGCTTATCTGCCGGTGTATGGGGGCTTCCGACAGGTCTTCGTGACCAATATCTGGACATGATATCGATTGGAAAGGTTGGATTTCCTTCCGACCCGTCGGAAGTCCATTGCGCTAGTCATAATCCAATCATTCGGCCATAGGGCCAAATGTTCAGATTAGCCCTGCCAGTTAGTGGCATATTGGGGAAAGATCCGCTCGCAAGAGGATCTTTGCAACTATGGCCCCCCTAAAGGGAGATTAGGCTGGATAAGAAAAAGGCAAGTAACTATTAAAAACTATAAAAAATAGATCATGAAAACCAATTTAAAAGTTGCTTCGAATTGGCCGTTCTATAACATAATAAAAGTTACCTTGAAGGGGAACCACCCCTTTAAAATTCGGATACAATTGAGTCTATGGGAGATGGCCTTTCTGTAATTCTGAGCTTTCTGGATAATTAGTTTCCAGATAATGCATCCCATATCTTGTACTGCTTTGCAGAATATATTGACTCTTTCTTAAAATACGATGATAATAATTGTTAGGCATTTCATATAGCTCAAAAAGTATCTGAGAACAAGATAGAATGAAAACTTTAAGCTATTTTACCGGGATCCCAAGTGACCCAGTCATATTCTTTAAACCCTGTTTGGAAATCTTGAAAGACTGAATAAAGTGAAATTATTACTCTGCTTACAGAAATTTTTTGTTTTTTGCATCTCTTCAGTGTGGCCAGCTCGCTTCACACCCTCCCGCACGTCTAAATGTGAGTGTGCTCAAACATGCAACCTGCGCCTGACTGCAACTGCATACATGCATGTTAGTGGACAGGAATGAGAGCGGTTGGCCATAGACGTAAAGATTTTTAAAAGATCCGATTATCATCGTGAGACCACGATTATCTCGAAACAATCGTACAAATTGTCCATCAACTAAAAAGACAATTTCAGGCGATATTGCCAGCAAAACTGAAGGGTACCTGCCTGCTGGCCCTGCAAACATAGACAGATCGCACTGGGAGCAATAAAGATTTTTTAACCTGGCCGATCAATTGTCTGACAGATGTGAGATTCAGGGAGATTTAAGCTGGCCATTAACTCAAAGATCCTTTCCCCAATATGCCACTAATAGCATGGCTATATCAGGGGTAATCCGAAAGTTCGGCCATATGGTCGAACGATCGGATTACAATGACGTCTGATGGGTTGGTTGGAAGAAAATCAAATCTTTGTGACTTTCGGCACATGCGCAGTAGAGCTGAACTGGCAAATGCCTCCTACTATGCATGCGCCAGAAGATGGATCCAGGAAGAAGACCGCTCGGGAGAAGATGCCTGTGAACTCCGTGGACAGGACCTGCACCGAGGCGTAAGTAGCAACTGAGGGGCATTTGCTCGGGGAGGGAGATAGCCTGGGGGGAGGGGGGAAACACTGGGGAGGGATTTTATCACAAAGGGGTTGACTTCTCCTTTAAGCATAATGTCAGTCATGTACAAAACTGCAACACAACCAGCACTGACTTGCTTAGAAAATTATATAACTTACACATCAAGCAGTGACAGTAGGGTTTTTACCTCACCCCTTTAAAACTGAGCAAACATGGAATCCACAGCTTGCATGGCTAATTTATTTCATTTTGATGCATGCTGCAGACTGAACTGATTTATGTGCAGCCATACATCATGCATCTAAATGAATAGCTAATTAGCCATGCAGGCTCTGCATTCCATGGTTTTAAAGGGATGAGGTGGCAGCCTGACAGGCAGATCAGTGAGGCAAGGGCAGGTAGGTTTATCCCTTTAACCATTCAGTTGAAACTGTTTTTTAATGTTTTGTGCTCTCTCCCTTTATAGGCATTTTGTGGGGGGTAGTTTAGCTAGGAAAACAATACCTTTTGAGGGTTTGAGTGTTCCACTTCTGGAACAATATTTAGAGCTCTAAATACCAGAAACAATGAAAAGTTTCTATTTTTCATGATATAGGTATTTATACTAGAAAATTATTTTACTTTATGCACAAAAATTCTACTTATTTGGAAAGTCTCAAGCACATACGAAAGTCATGTCAACTGCTGCATAATAATTTTTCAAGAGGTAAAAACACAAAATAATACATCGACTCCCCCCCAAATAATATATTTCTGGAAATTACAAGACATTAAAATCCAATAATAATTTTTTTTTTATAATATCTCTTCAACTGTACTTTTCCTGTTAACTATTTCTATGGCAAATTTTATTCTATTAATGTGAACTGTTAGATTTTGTCCATGTTAGATGAACAACCCCTTTATGGCCAATTGTAAATCGGCTGAGAATATCGCTCTAATTATAGTGGAAGACAACATAATGATGAACTTTCCCTTTAAGCACTTAAGAAGGCTGCTGTAAATTTAAAGCTATTGTATAACAGGAACAGAAAAGTTGCAGCATCAGCTATTATGGTAGTATTTTGTTCTAATGTGCAGCTGCTCAAAATCCCATGGGAGATTTCTTATTCCAACCTGGCCTGTTCCATCCACTAAAAGCCCCAGCTCTGAATTGTAGAGGAAAATATCTTACAAATCCTTTATTATTACTGTGTGTGCTGACAATTCAATCTTGGTTACTGGATGTTGTTCTGTACATTTAACATTTTTGCTGTGACCCTTTCATTTATGTCTTCCTGCCTGTGTCAAACCAGAGCTTCAGGAAAGGGAGGAAGGCTGTTATCCTGTTTTAGACCTACAATTTCTCTTAGCTTATTGTTATTTCTATGATTTTATACTATTGTTGTGGCCATCATTGCTTGATTGTTTTTTTTAATACTCCACTTATGCCAGTATCATTCTCCTGACATGCCCTGTACCAGACAAACAGGGTTTATACTAACAGGGCAAATCTTTATCAGGGCAGTTACCCCTTGCAACCACATTGGTGCTTAAATTCTTTTTCCTGCAGCAGCAATCAAAGCTGATTGAGGCTGCTATTGGTTACTGTCTTTACAGATGCAGAACTGACCAGTATTAGTAGAGGAGAGAAGTTGTTTTGTCATTCATCCCTCAAATGCCTGTTGCTCGCATGGGACAACAATCTGCAGTCACTTATTCATTCATATAATGTTGTACTAAAAGAAAAGACTTGAGAATGTTCCACCTCTTATTGTTCAACAGACCCTGTAAATATTCTGACATATAATTAGTACAGATAGAATACAATAAGCCATTTCTTCTATCAATTTCTGTATAATTTATCAACATGGCATACTCTACTATTTATTTCATTTATATGAATTGTAGTATATTAGAGCTTCCAGGTAAATCCATGTTATCAGAGATCCAGCCTTGCATCTATTAAAAATAAAGCAATATGGTCAGAAAAATGAAGAGACTAATTTTCTTAGTACGATCTGTAAGTATAATCACATTTACACTATATTAAAAAAAAGTTTGTATCTGTGTATGCAGTATTTAATACAGTTGAGAAGTTGTGGAGGAAACATGTTTCTGTGTCCCAAGAGACCTGCTTATCTTAGATTATTATGTAAGTATCTATTCTAGTCTCTCTGCCAGAAGCCAATTAAGATAGAAACATTTTTCTGGGTGTTCAGTGCAGGAGATCAAACCAGGGACTTTGGGCTGAGCTGTCCAAAAATGGGCATTTGGGAGGCATGGATTGCACTATTTGCTTTTTGCACATTGCATTACTTTTGTAAATGAGTCCTATAATTCTAAGGAATGAAATAAATATTCTGGTGCAATAAGCCATCACAGGCATTTCTTGAGTACTTCAGTTTGTGTTATTAAGCAGATTTGGAATAATGAAAGCAACTGTTTATGATGAATGACACTATAATGCAAGTGTAAGTTTTGTTGTTTATTCTTCATTGGTAAATTAATAAATAGACACATTCTGGGTAACAAAAAACAAACATCAAGTATAAATTTGAAAAATGTCACATTGCACATATTATTATTAATATTATTATAATTAACATGTATGTTAAGAGCCCAAACATATTGCACAGCACTGTAAAATAAATGTGCTTATACAAAGAAATTATATAAATTACATAGATATAACATATAGAGTTACATACATAACAACCATTACCGATACAAAAGGTGAGGAAGGACCTGCGCAAAAGAGCTTACAATCTAAAGGGCAAGGAAATGAGATACAAGGTGACACATCTGCAGACACTGTAGATGTATAGAACTATAAGTGATAAAAATAACAATAAAATAAAATTGTAAGCCTCAAGAACAATAGGTTTTTAGCTGCTGGGGTCATTGATACTATTGCAAAGCAGAAAAGATGCAAAAGAAATAGGTAAATATAAATATAAAAAAATGAAGACTACTTTGGACCTGAGGTAGATGACAGGCTCATGACAATTACTAGGTCTCAGGTGGGAATCATAAAACTACCAACTGGTGCATCTGTTAAAATATTGACTATTCTAATTAGGATTTCACTAGATTATTAAAATCACAAAAATATTTTCAATTTCCAGCCATGTAATGATTAAGTAAGTTTTATGATAATTAGGTACAATCTTAGGCTTGAAACAGCCAAGGAAAATTTCAAGGAAATAGAATTAACATTAACAGGCCCGGATTTGCAGTGAAGGCCCGGGCCTAGGGAGGCAAATATTAAGGGGCGGCATGCCACCCAGCAGCACGGGTACTCTCCTAATCCTGGAGCACCAAGCGCTAGGCGTTTAGTGATCCACTAAGAAAATATGCATACAATCTTACGGGAGGGAGAGGGGCCACCAGAAAACAATGGGCTCCTGTCGCCCTGTGGGGAAATCCGCGCCTGAGCATTAAAATTTTAATTCAATGGTTCAGAAAAAAATATCTGAATAGGTTACCGTGCCCTGAAAGTTATATACTTTTGCTCATACAAGTGATTGGGATTGCTCATTAGAGCAACCAGTTAAACTCAATGAACAGACACTGGTTGTCATATCATGAAAAATGGTAGAATGTTTGCTTAGCTATAACTGCGGCACATAGACATGGTAGTCACTTTTTGTATTTAGCAACGAAAGGTAAAAAAACACAAAAAGCTATTTTATTGGTTTTAAAATGTGATTATTGTAATAAATATTTAATGCTCTATGCAAGTATAAATTAGCACACACATAAAAAAATATTGTCAGTTTGCTTATATAGTGTTTATTCCAAAAGCAGACAGCTATCCCAATAAAAATTAGTTCACAGTGAATTTTTCATTAGGACGGTGTAACTCACCCTGGTGGTCTAGTGGTGCGTCTGGATGCCCACCACCCCACGCCTCTTCTTCTGTGCCAGTAGCTTAGGGCGCTAGCGGTGCGCATCTTCCTTACTTATAGGCGTATGCTCGCTGGCATGATGACGTCAGCGTGCAATGGCGCGAAATTTTAAAATATTAAAGGAACGTTTTTTTTTTTTTTTATTTCCCGTTATAGGCTTCCTCTTTGTGAGTTCCTGATGCTTCTGTGCTGTTTAAGCTTCTGATATTGGATTACCAGTTGTGACCCCTGCCTGTTTTGTGACAACTCTTGGCTTCTGAAATCCTGACCCTGCCTGGTAACCAACTCCGTACCCCTTCTGATTGATCTCCTGGTTTGACCCTTGCCTGTCGGACTCTGCTTGTACTCTGCCTGCACCGACCTGGCCTGATTTGACTACGCTATCTGTCTACGCCTTGTACTATGCCCTTCTGCCCATTGGTTCTGGTTTTAGGGTGCTGACCGTGACATTATAACGGGCAATGAAAAAAACCCAAAATGTTCCTTTAATACTTTTAAATTTCATGCCATTGCATGCTGACGTCATCACGCCAGCCTGCATGCGCCTATAAATAGGGAAGATGCACGCCCTAAGCTACCGGCACAGAAGAAGAAGAGGAGCCGCGTGGCGGGCGTCCCTGCCGCAGCACTAGACCACCAGGGTGAGTTGTTACAGACAGGTTACATCTTGTTTAGGTGCTAATTGTATAAGCCTGCTTGGGCCCCTGTCATCCAGTCCTGACCAGCCAAATAAATGCATAAAGTCTATTTTCAGTTTCACAAAACTTCTGAATATTTTATGTGGTAAATAAAGGGCTCATACATAAAGACTTGTGTGCCCCCTGTGCTGGATCTTACATGCAGGGAAAAACAGGCATTAACATAGCACAATCTTTGCAGATTGTATTCAATGTGTCAAAGGAAAGTGTTGAATACAGGTAAAAGTTCTAAACCTGAATTTAACACTTCCCTGCAGGGGAATGCACGAGTAAATGTGTGTAAGAGACCTGAGCTACTTTGAATGCAGGATTAATTTTATTAATTAATATATTTTTTTTGTGTGTATGCTCATTTATAGCTTCCCATAAAACATTTTTAAGCAATTTTATAGTAAAGGTGACCCACCCAAAACAGCATTGAGACCTGTGCGTGTCTCCCAACCATTTGAAACTATATTTCATTTTTTTCTGATCTTTCTTTCTTTTAAGGTTGTAGATACAGATTTCATCACTGTTTTTATGATCCAGTTTTGGTTTTGACCAAGATTAATGGCACACGGTGGGGGCTCAGTCTCTTTACATGAAATTTGCTAAAATTGTGAGAGCTGCTATGGTAATTACAAAACATGGACATATTTGGTTTTAATTAATAACTGCACAATTACTTAATGAAAAACTCTTGAAATACAAAAAATGGATCATTAGCTTACTGGTAACATTGAATTAACTGCCTCTGTACATGGTGTAATCAAATAAAACTCCTCCTGTTCCAGTTCTACAGGATCCAATTAATTTATTCTTTGTTTATGCCTATGCTCTCACTCCAAGAAGTAAACCTAAATATATAAACATTGATGTCTTTTTTTCAAGGGCCACTGTACCTTGTCTAATGGAAATATATAGTGGTTATTTATCAAAATATAAATCCAACTTCAA
The DNA here is from genome assembly GCA_024363595.1 of Xenopus borealis. Classification (NCBI taxonomy): domain Eukaryota; kingdom Metazoa; phylum Chordata; class Amphibia; order Anura; family Pipidae; genus Xenopus; species Xenopus borealis. Next base: position 76,476,443 of record CM044438.1, read on the forward strand.
GTGTATTTGTGAACTTACTACAACATATTATAATTCGTCCTTAGCTGCTGTATTGGTTTCCTCCTTAGCTGCTGTACTGGTTTCCTCCTTTGTTTCAGCTTCAGGTTGTGTATTGCTTTCTGCTGTTTTTTCAGCTTGTTGTGGTTCTTGTTTTATTTTGGGTATTTCCGGTTTATTATCTTTTTTGAGTTTTCCCATTTTTTCTATATTTTTTAACAAACCTTTCCACTTTGGTGCTTTTCCCTCTTTTTCCTCTTGTGCTTCCCTTGCCTCTTTTTCTGCATCCAGTTTTTCTTTCATCTTCATTTCTGGATCCTTTTATTGTTTAAATTAAAACATAAAATAAATTATTCCAGTTCTAAAAAATAATCAAACTGTAATATAATAACAATCCAGACAGATAGTGTAGAGTTTTGGTAATAAACCAGTTACATTCGCAAAGTAAGTGGTCCAAATAAAGTAACTTAAATGCTTGGAACAAGGCTTTCTGGATTAGGGATCTGTTATCTGAAAGAGCATTTCATAAGTCTACAAAAAAATATTTGAAGCTTAAATACACACAATTTGATTGTTTTGGATTGTTCATGCAGTTTCAACTGGATCAAGTACCTGGTAGTGTTTTCATTACATAGAAAAGGCATACATTTAAGCATTTTTGAATGATAAACTTTGATACAGATTTTTTGGAGCGTGTGTGTGATGATAGGTAGCTCTATAAAATACAGGTTGCTGATGAATCAGTTATAATATCATTTTAATTATGGATGCACTGAATCCAGGATTTGGTTTGGAATTCTGCCAGGATTTGGTCTTTTTCAGCAGGATTCGGATTCGGACAGATCCTTGTGCCTGGCCGAAGTGAATCAAATCCTAATTTCATATGCAAATTGTGGGCAAGCCGGGATTTCGCGTGACTTTTCATCACAAAACAAAGAACAATTTATTTTTTTCACTTTTTCCTTTCCTGCCCCTAATTTGCATATGCATATTCGGTTCAGTATTCGGCCGATTCTTCCACTAAGGAAGGATGCATATACAGTTGCTGCTTTTGGAAAAAGTTAAGACTACTGTCACACAAACCACCACTCCTCTGGTGGGCTAGAATGTCAAAATAGTCAACTACCACGCCATGTGTGTAGGCAGTGACAGAAATGGCACCAGACAGATTTCCAGAAAACCCCTGATACAGATCCTATTCATGCACATTACCACACACATGGGCATCGGTCGCATGGTATTAAAAGAATGTAGCCCAACTCTGCTTTAACTATATATATATAGTCTTTGGAAGAGATCATGCTAAATAAAGAGAAAAGCAGGTATGGTCTTTCTCTCCCC
>CM044438.1:76479177-76497957 GCA_024363595.1 Xenopus borealis
CATATACACACAGTATATATACAAATATGGGCCTTACCTTTGTAATGCCCCATGTCTCATTTCCTATCTGCTCAGCGAATGTTTCATTATTTGTTATAAGGAAGTTATCAAAGATTGTGCCTGATTTTACCTGTAGAAATAAAATGGATATGAACACAACATATATAAAACGTACATAAAGTTAACCATGTTAAAAGGGAGGCAGGATGGTAGTTAGAGAGACATGGAGTATATAGTGGTATTAATATATACAGCACTGGAATTTTTTTCGGTGTATATGTAATATAAACAAGTGAATAGTGGCATCATGACTGTTGTTTCTAAATTTAAAAAATTGGCATTAGGGTCCCCCCCCAAAAAAAAGAAAAAAAAACATAGGCCCCCGTATAAACTGAAAAGAAACACTGGTGGCCTGAGTCCCCTTGTAAGTAAAAAACCCTAGTGGCGGTACTTCACTCTTTGAGACATTTACCCCTAAGAGAGGCAGACCATAAGATTTTAACAAGATATGATGCAGACTAGTCCTGTAATATATAAAAAAACACATATTTGTGCATAACTTTACCCTCTGACAATCTTATTTAGACTATCACAATCACTTATAACATGACATTTTTGAAGAACATTAAAGTAGGAAAAGGTTGTAAATTGTAATCCAGTTTCTTTTTTTCGGAAGGAGAATGTTTGTGGCCCAGGGTTGATACTTGTATGCAACTTACTAGCTGCTTGTTGTATTTTTATATTAACATTATTTGCATTAGTGTGCCACAGTGCTTTAAATCACAAACAAAACAGGTATTTTCATGAATATCCTGATTGCTGCCCATCCTGATTTATGCCTCAATCTTAATTAGGATTAATCCTTTGGATGGCAGGCCATCAGAAATAAGACTGTGCTGCCTTAACTCAGTAACAAACTTCCTCCTTCTTCCTCACTACTTTTAACAGCCTTGACAGCGAGCAAGTGTATAAGCCTGTGTGGCGGGGGGGCCAAGGGTCTTGGTCAAATACAACCTAATTTTTGCTAAATTCTTAAATTAATAGAATAACTGAAGCACACTAATTTCTTACCTGCCACAAATCCAGTCCAATAATGCCAATATTGTAATATCTATAGATGTTTGGGTCTGGCACATAATCCGGGTTATTAGTCTCAGGATGAATCCACTCACCTTGAAAGTTGGGATTGTCTATGATTTTTGGTTTCCATATTCCCTACAAAACAAGATGTAGCTTAATAGTGCAATACTGTAAGCTTTAGTAGGGGTGGGGCTTACTCAGTATTATTTGTCTGCCATCCTTGTAGATAGAGTAGACTACCACAGAAGAAATTTGGGAACAATAGATTTTTAACTTTGGTATAACCTAGTTTAGTTTGTTTCCTGTATCCATAAGTACACTGTACATCGAAAGAGTTATTTGATGCTTAAAGGGGTGGTTCACCTTCAAGTTAACTTTTAGTATATTATAGAAGGGCCAATTCTAAGAAACTTTTCAATTGGTCTTCATTATTTATTTTCCATAGTTTTTTAATGATTTGCAATTTTCTTCTGTTTCTTTTCAGCTTTCAAATGGGGGTCACTGACACCATCTAAAAACAAATGCTCTGTAAGGCTACAAATGTATTGTTATTGCCACTTTTTATTACTTATCATTCTATTCAGTCCCTATCCTATTCATATTCCAGTCTCTTATTCAAATCAATGCAGGGTTGCTAGGGGAATTTGTACCCTAGAAGCCAAATTGCTGACACTGCAAACTAGAGAGCTGCTGAATAAAAATCTAAATAAGTCAAAAACCACAAACAATAAAAAATGAAAACCAATTGCAAATTGTCTCAGAATATCACTCTCTACATTATACTAAAAGTTAACTCAAAGGTGAACAACCCCTTTAATTTATGAATGTATAGCCAAATTACCTGCTTTTCTTTAAGTCTTTGTTTTATTTTTTCGTTTTTCTGTTTTGCTACATGATTCTGTTTTTTGATATACAAAATATGAAATGGTAAAATAAAAAATCCATAAGTGGATTTTACTGAATATTATTATTTATAATAGATGCTGTGTCAGTTCTGGCAATTGTAAATCTAACCTTCCTTTCTGACTCTTTGGTTTAACACTAAAATAAGGAGAATTATCAAAATGTAAGATTAGAACTCACCACAGAAAAACACACTCACTTTCTATTCAATCCTATGGGATTTTTAAAAGCATATTTATCATATGGAGAACTCCACTGATAAATATAATTCTAAAAATCCCATAGGAATGAATAGGAAGTGATTAGGACTCATTTATAAACACTGTGCAATTTTGCACATGTGCAGTAACCCATAGCAACCAATCAGCAATTAGCTTTTTTTGAACACTGAAAGCAAATCATCTGATTTCAGCGAGAAGGGTGGGGAGTTCCTTGTTGTACACCCTCTGAAGATTTTTTATTGTGAGGGGACCCAGTGACAACTGAATACACCACTAAAGATACAGATAATAATTTTGTATAATAATTATTTAACTGTATTCTCATCTTAACTCTTTCAATAAAATTCCAATGATCTTTTTTACTCTTTTGTAGAATCTGCTATGTTAATACACCGTTCATATAGAATAACAAAGAACCAGGGTATGGTAGCAGTCAGGTACTTGACTACACGAGCGACTCTTTGTGACAAGTAAAGGTTTAAAAATGTTACCTTGTATTTCGGGTTTGGGATCATTGGAGGTTCCCATTCCCCATCCATGGTGGAATCCCAGTCATTCGGTATATGTGACTCTGGATCTGTAATGTATTCTGTCTCATCCCAATCCTAGAAAATTATATGCACCATGTTGTCAATTTAATAATTTGAGACCAGTAGTAATTAAAAACTATGTAGGTTAAAATGTTCTAAAATATGTACAGTGCTTAAATAAACAAATTCTTACACCCAGATCTCTTAAAAATGTATACTAAGAAGCAATGGATCATAGATATTTACCACCTACAGGGCAGGGTGCAAACTGCACAAAAATGGAAGCAATATTCCATGTTCTTTTGCACATTATCAATATATCCGAATTAAACATCCAATGTTAATTAAGTGTCTAGGAATGTCCAGTTCAAGACCAAATGCAACCTTCCAAAGTATTATTTATAATCACTGCCTGAGTTATTATTTATATTGTATACAAAAAAAAAAAAAAAAAAAAAAAAAAAAAAAAAAAAAAAACGAAACGAAACGATAACCAATATGGTAAGGATGGCCCTGCATAAAAATATTGTTACATAACATTATTATTTAAATGTCATCTTTTCCAAAAAACATTTTGCATGTCATATAACCACACCACATATAAATGGGAGGCAAGCTGCACAGTGAAAAACTCATCATGCTTTTTATAATTTACCTTTTGCTTGTAATGCCCTAAGCTGTAAAGGCACAGAGTTGCACCTCTCTCCTAATATCGTGTATGGTAATATTAAGAGAGAGGTACAACTTTGTTCTTCCTATGCATGGCAGCATTGTATGGAGGAGTGGCAGGTGCCCCTAGCTTGTGAGTCATTCATGAAACGCAAGCCACGCGCTGCACAATTACACTGCACAGTGTGAATAAATTCTATTTGTACACAGTTAAACTGGAGTTCTAGGAAAATGAAAATTTTCTGAAAAATGGGAATTGCTGACAATTTGCTACAGTTTTATCATTATCTCTTTTACTCAGTGGCTTTCATTCTAGATCCCCTTTTCATTCGTTTCTTACCACCAGACACATCCTTTTTTTCAAAACAGAAATCCCTACAGCTGAACAATCTGCAAAACTTTTCATCTAACTGTGCTTGGTATATCAGAAAAGTGCATCTGTTTGTAGGGAACTGTCAAAATAAGTATGTATGTTATCACAGGAAATTACACTATTAAATATTAATATCATTAGTGTATAAAAAAGCACAAGACGTATATAGAACACAGATGTTTTCATGTTTACCTCTGGCTTAATTTCATTGGGATCTTCAATCTGCTCCCGTTCATCCCAGTCTAATGGTTTGGTTGCATTTGGGTCTTTTATTTTGCGGGGTGGAAGGAAGTCCCAGTCATCTTCCAAAGTCCCATTTGCCACATTTTCGTTATCAATCTTTACTTCATATGTATTGTTGGGACGAATAATTAGTGTATATAAATGAGTCAGTTCATCATGCTGTCAAGTGAGAAGAATGGAAATAAGACATACTATTGATTATTACAGGTAAACTGTGTTTTAATTCCCTCCTACATTTGCACAAGCTGACTGCATGCCCACATGGTGATCCCTTTGTATACTGGACAAGATGCAGCAATTAAAATGTACCATGTGCTCTGATAGACAGGGTTTAATATATAGGCCACCTAGGGCAGCAGGGGTCCAGCCTGTCAAAATATGATGACGAACTGAGGGTTATAACTGGCTCTTCTGTACTGGTGCGTGTGAAATACAGCAGGATTGTTTGTAAATGCAGTGCCTAGGATAGCACCAGATCAAAATACAGCACAGCTAAGAGATAGTAATTAGGTTATGTTATGACAAGTGGTACTGATAGTGTCCAACTGAGCTGATAAATGGCATGCAGCAAGAAGTGTACTTTACATCATGTGACAAAGGCAAAAGTAGACACTGACACCCCTAAAGAAAGTATATATGTGCAACTTTAATTTAAGTAGTACAGTTGTTTAATTAAGTAGGGCTGATGCATTCTTTCCTGAAAGGGACTGTAAACTAAGAGTTAAAATATAAATGGCTTGGGGCAGATGGAAATTCAGGAAGTTGCTTATATCCGCAGTTTAGGGTCAGCCCCACCGAAAAATCGCCTCTTCTTCGGGGCGACAATCTCCCCGAAATGCCTTCTCCCTGCACTCCGTCGGCTAAAATGAAAATCTCCTGCGACAATTCTCACGGGGCACTTCGTTTTCTGAAGTCTCACGAGGAAACTTCGGGCAACTTCAGAAAACTAAGCACTGTGTGTGAATGGCGACTCATCTCCCAGAATCTGATTGTGTGGACTGACCCTTATAGAAATAAATATAATTATGCTTATGCAGGCTTGTCACTGGTTGGGCTACTTTGCTTATTGCACTTTGTCTGTACTAGAAGGGTAGCCTGTCTTCAAACTCTAGTGACAGAGAGCGAGAGAGAGAAACATGTATTGGTTGGGGGGGGGGGGTTGACATTTGGACTGTTGCCTCAGACTGATGCAACTTTATATGTGCCTCAGGGTCTATTATAGAAATAAATACTCTCCCATATAATTATTTTCTAGGAAAACAAACCCAAAGTAAATGTAGGACATTACAAATACACTTCCGCCAACCATGCAACTGACAAATACATATATCCTGTTGAGAAAAATGATGCTTTACTGCCACAGATGCTGATTGGATAATTTGAACACTTGAGGGGTGTGATGGTATTGCTTGCCTATTTGTATGTGATATTTTTGTATTTTCACTTGTGCACTTATCCACTGAGGAAGGGAGCGCGAGGCTCCTGAAACGTTTGGTTATATTCCGCACATTAAAACTTTGGAGGTACTTTAAGTACACCACCTGCATTGGCATTGCGTCTTCATTATTTTTGTTCTACTATTACAAATACAGCATCATTGGTGTTACAGGGTCGTTGCAGACTTGAGCCAGCCTTTAAGATGCAGCCCCCTCCCTCTCGCACCCAGAGCTTACCTTTATGAGCTTCAGAACAAATTGGGGGGGGGGGGGGGGGCATTGCTATGGCAGAAAGTCATAGTAGAGGCAACATTTTGTTTGATTTAAAAATCAACATTTGGGCTCTTGAAGTTAAGAGTGACTTTTTGCAAACCCTGGTAACTTGTGGGCTTCTGCAGCCTGAGGCAAGTTTCTCAACTCACTTCATGGCAGCAACGACCCTGTACATAATTTCAGATAACTGAACATATGCCTATATATAAAAGACACTAAGCACTGATACACCCAATATAAGTAAGCGCATGATACCTTGCAAGTTATGTTCTTTTTGATTAAGTAATTGTCCCCTTTGTAGTTGAAGATAACATGGACTTTCTCGTGTATAGTACCACAGATATCAGGTCCTAAAATATACATAAATACAAACAAATCAAATGAACATTTTAGAGTACAGGTATGGGACCTATTATTCAGAATGCTCGGGCCTGGGGTTTTCCAGATAAGAGTTACTTTCATAATATGACAGAAGAACACACCTTTTAGTCTCCTAAAACATTGATTAGATCCAAAAGAATTGTTTTGCCTCCAATAACTATGAATTATATCTTAGCTGGGATCAGAATCCCTTTAAAGGCCTTATCAGATACTATGATTATTTTATTAGGTGGTAAGTAACCTGTATTGTCAGGAACAGTTTTCCTTTTAATGTGTGCACCCGCTCATACTCGCAACCCCCCTCACCCAGTTTGCTGGCATTCTTTTTGCTTTATTTCTAAAAGTAACTATAAAGATTTTTACTGATTAAGCATGCTGTTGTAGCCTTATCACTGCTGACATGCCTCTTATTACATTAATCAAACTGCCACAACCACAATGAGGTGGGACCCAATGGTTCAAAGATGATGGTATGACTCCTTTTAGGAGGCCAACCAAAAGGTCTCCATAGCAGGGACAACTCTCTATTCTGTTTACAGAAAGATACCTCATAACTGTTCTAGTATATGCCTTCCCCTGCTGTTATATAGTTCTATTGGAAAAAACTTTACTTACCAAACATGATGTAGTACTGGGATTCACTATTCAACTGCTCTTGGTTCATATCCGAGGGAAATAATTTTACATAACCTCCACCACAATCAATGCCTTGCTCGTGTTGTACGGTGTACTGAATTACCAAGGTCTGTCCCTCATTACTGAATTTCTCAAATTTTGCAGAAATAGCATAAAATGTCCCATTCTGGCTTGTCTGCAGACCTGAAGATATAATCCTTGCAATTAGAATCTTCTAAAAATATGCCCTGCTTAGATATTTACCTGTAATTTATTGTCACAAACCTTCTGTATATTATCTAAAAATCTGTAAAGTTCTGGCTTTTATGCATAGCCTTGCATTTCTCTGAAATGGATTTTTGCTATGATGACTATATGAAATAAAACAGTATTGATTCCTACCTTTATCCTTTTCTGGATCGCCAAAAAGTTTGCCTGCAGACAGCTGAAATTTACCATAATCCGATTTGTTTTTTGATTCAATCCACCTCTTCTGCCATTCATCTGTAAAAATATATTACATTAGCACGCATATAAATGCGAAGGCTTACTGCCTGCCATTGCTTGTATAGTAGCATCAGCATCCCCTTCCCCCATTTCAAAATTGGTTGAATAAATAGGGCTTGAGCTAAACATAATTTTTGCCTATTGTTTTAAATAAAAAAACAAAAACTTTTTTGTGAAATTTTTTGCACTAAACAAAGCAAACATTGAATTTGGCACGGAATAGATTAGGGCACCACAGGTTCTGCTGCTGCGGTAGCACAAATTGCAGTTGTCCTGGAACTTCAGTCTGAGGCAGCAGCAGAAATGGTGCATATTGCACTAGCGTTTGGGGGGCAATTTTTCTCTCAACTCTGAAACATTGACATTTCTGGTGAAGTGCTTACATCAGATTAATCTTGCCTCATATTAGAAAGAGCAGTGGGTGAGGTAAATGTAGGTGAAAAGCTGGACAACAAGCTTAACATATCAGTAATTCAAAGATATGTTTCATTGATTTCTCTATGATTGGGAAAATTGAAAAGAACATTTCTAACCTCCATCCTCAAACTGTTCTCGAAAATATATTAAGGGATCTGCCGACACTGCCATAAGTGCAGCTGCCAAGAGTAAGCACCACCACATATTCGAAAAAGGAAAAACCAATCACCTGTAGAAAAGGAAAGAAAAAAATAAATGATTCATATTGTAGCTATGGATGGCAAGGATACAAAATGTGATGTAATTAAAAGGGAGTAAATATACTAAATGTGCTTGAATGGAAAGAGGCAGGTGATTTTTGCTAAGCTATAAGTGAAAATGAATACATTAATTACTATTATTTTATTAGGCAGACCAAAAAGTGGGTGAACTAATCTATTATTGTTTTAGAAAATGTCAAGCAAAGCTCAAGTTTGACAAGCATTTTTAGCAGGGAGATGGCCATATGTAATGCAGTAAATGGATGCACATTACAGCAAGGTCCCATGGAGAGAGGATGGTTGGTATGAGATATTACACAGAGGCTGGACAAATGGAGTTTTTACAAAGTGCAACATTTCCAGAAATGCTGCTGGGACAACCAAATCATCTGCAAGGCAGTCTGTTGACATTCTCTGGTAGGAGAAGGTACCATGACATAGTGTAATTAGTGGATGCATAGGGTATTAAAGGGGCTGTTCACCTTCAAATTACTAGTTGTTTTCAGATAATTCACCAGAAATAAAAACTTTTTCCAATTACTGTCTATTTCCTATGTGTGACCGTTTTTCTGATATTGAAGTGTAAAGTGTAATTTTTCACCTTCTAAAGCAGCTTTTGGAAGGGGGGATAGACCAACCCTGTAACTGTTCTAAATTGGTACATTTAGTTGCTACATTTCTTATCTTTATCCCTACTGAGCAGAAGCTGTTGGAATTGATATAATAGTTTCTAATACTCCAGAGATGCTGCTGTGAAATGTATTAACTAAATGTTGTTGGCCATAGACGTAAAATTTTTTAAAAGATCCAATGGTTATCGTGAGACCATGATTGTCTCCAAACGATTATTTAAATGTCTGATGTGTCCATCAACTAAAAAGACCATTTCAGGCAATGTTGCCATGCCTGCTAGACCCTGCAAACATAGGTCGATTGCATCGGGACGGACCACTAAAGATTTTCTAACCTGGCGAATCAATTTTCAGACCGATGTTCAAATCCCACTAACCACGCGATAATTTAACAGATTGGTCGGACTTCGCTAAGATCGGTCATTCGGCAGAGAAAGAGCTTTGCGTTTATGGGGACCTTTAGGGTCCGCACCTGAATTACTGAGCTGCCAGACTCAAACACCAGAGACAGGGACATTAAATTTAGATTTTGGAAAAACAGTAAAAAATAAATAATCTAAAGTATTTGAAAAAAGTATTTATATCTTAGGAACAAACTGAAAACAACTGAACTGAGAAAAAGTGTTTGGAAGTTGAACAACTCATTTAAGTAGTGGAAGGAATTAAAAATATAAAACCACAGATATGTGTTTAATGTGTTTATGAGGTGGTGGGGGGGAGAGAGTATAGTTGCAAAATGGAAAAGGGAGTGAAGGGAGGGAGTGCAGTGAGAGCGTAACTCAGATGCACATAGGCTGATAAGGAGTTGGGTAAGCGCAACAATTACATGTAGAGGATACAGGCCCGGACTGGAAATCTGTGGATTCTGGCAAATGCCAGAGGGGCTGCTATAAGGTGCCATAGAAAGTCAGTATTTAGTGGGCTGGCGGGGGCTGTTTGGGCCTCATTGAACCTGAAATGCCAGGACCTATTTTGATTCTCAGTCCGGACCTGAGAGGATCCCATGTGTATATAGAGTTTGTGCAGGGAAGGGGGGTTTACAGAAAGCAGAGAGTGCATTATGCATAGTTGAATGAATTAAGGAAATGCAGAGGGGGTGTACTTACACAGAGGACTGTGTGCACCAAGAACAAGCAGTGTGAATGGATGAGCTACAGTGAGCAGGCATGTGAGGCATGAAGCAAATCAGTAACATAAGATACAGTGATACACTCAGTGTCGGACTGGCCCACCAGAATACCAGGAAAACTCCCGGTGGGCCAAGGTATCAGTGGGCCCTCATGCTGCTAAACTTTTGGCCTATTTCATGGCCATTCCCTATTTCTATGAGAACAAAGAGGCTAAATAGATGGAATCATTGATTATAGTATGTAATGAAAACAAACTAGGAGAATAGAGGTTGATTGAGGAGATGAAAAATATTAGTACTGAGAGTGGGCCCCTGGTCTAAGGTTTTATGGTGGGCCCCTGGTCTAAGGTTTTTGGGTGGGCCCCTGGTGTCCCAGTCCGACACTGGATACACTGGACTAGAGCACAGGGTGCAGATACGCGCCGACATGCACAGGGTGCAGACAGACTGGCAGGCTAAAGGAAAGTCAAGAGACTGAATGAAAAGTCTTATATCTGGAAGGTGAGAGATACACAAAATGCTGCTTGTTCCCACGATCAACAAGCCGAAGAGGACTCAAGCAAGACATGGGTGCTTCTACTGCTCGATATACTGTATATGATATATTTTATGGGGTTAGTTTAGATATGGGATGACAGTGGAATACAATTAACAGGGATGAACAGATGAAGAGCCTGGGGTAGAATTATGAGTGTACAACGAGCAGATTAGTTACCTGTACAATCGACTCCAAAGTCAGCTCACCTCAGTACCAGCAGGAGATGAATAAGCGACTCACGCTGTAGCTGTACCCATCAAACTGTGCCCAACACACATGGCTTGGCATGATTGGTCAAGAGGAGCCCTTAGGCAACCAACCAATGCGGACCACGTGCTGGGAGGCGTCATAGGTGTGAGAAACAGGTAAATGGAGGTAGGGAGATAAGCAGGCATATGGTATAAATAGTTTATGCTCTCACTATATAACTCGATTTGAATTATTACGCCAATAATATCGATTAGTAACGGTGTTATTAATGAGCGCTTTACAGCTGAAAAAAGTCCACAACGATGTAAAAAATACATAATACAATTCAAAGAAAATACATTCTTCACACGATATTGGGGGGGGGGTGCGCGTCTGACAGCTTCTCTTTTTATATTCCTCCACACCGTCGGAGCAGCGACATAGACATATAGTTGCCAAATGCTATTTTTATTCTCTGGGAAAACTTTATTGCACTTTACAGAACCGAGAGCCCAGTAGTTTCAGAAAGGAATGATGGGCACGTGCTTTCAGAGCTTCTCCTTTATAACGCTGACAGACCGTTTTCACTCTCAAGAATGAATCAGGTAGAGCAACAGGCGCAGCTGAAGCTTTGCTCTAGTTCAGCATCTTCACGTTGCTCCTGGTAACGCACTGGACCGCTCCGTAAAGCCCGACACACCACGCCCTAACAGCGTCCCAGCCTTCTACGCGCTAAGGCCCTCCCTTGACGTGTGACGCATGAAGCCGAACGTCGTGTTGTTATTTCCCTGTTCCAAGATGGCATCTGTCATGGAAGGGCCTCTGAGCAAATGGACTAACGTGATGAAAGGCTGGCAATACCGTTGGTTTGTGTTGGATTACAATGCCGGACTGCTGTCCTATTACACGGTGAGAGCTGTTTCATGAAACATTCACGTGAAGTTTAGGGATCTGTCTGTCAGAAGATCTCGGGTGGGACCCGCAGAACCTCCTTGTCGCAGCCAATCCTTGGACTCGTAAGCAAACAACAGCCAATCGGTGCCCGCGGTATCACTAGTGCTTGTCCAATGGCTGCGCAGATGTGCGCCGCTGGCGTGTAGTTATGGTGTTGTCTCTAGTTATTGTCTACAGTGTGTGTGCGAAAGCTTGCGCAGTGCCAGCATATAGATTACACATCCCAAGTCCAGATACGTGACCATTTGTGGTGTTGTTTTCAAGAATTGATCGTGTTCTAGAAGTGGTCTGACGTGGCTCTTTCACCAGTATAATATATGTTATAACAGTACATTTTAGAACAGGTTGGAAACACTTTTTCTTAGTTTGAAAGTGTAAGTAATGTTAAAGGAACTTCTTACATTTTCAGATTTATGAACTGAACCCACCGCAGTAGAAAAAAATGTAAATTAAATGTGTGAAATATGCCTTTGTTTGTAGTGGACTGTTTCCTCTTAGTATTTAACATGGCAGTGGTGTAACTAGATATTACTGGGCCCCACAGCAAATTCTTTTCCAGGCCCCCACAATGTAGGTTACCACATTAATTTGCTATGCTATTTTCTATTTGTCTGAAGTATCTTAAATTATGCCATCAGGTCTATACTGGGTTGCCTTTCAGCTTTTATGGTTTGTCCTTATACCTCAGTCTGTGGCTATCCCAGTCTGAAGGTAATTACATGCAAAGAAAAATGACTTTACAAGTGTTCAGTTCTTGTATAGTTATGCTATATGAGCTATAAGAGCTGCTCTTCTTAAAGAAACCGTTCAGTGTAAAAATAAAAACTGGGTAAATAGGCTGTGCAAAATAGAAAATGTTTCTAATATAGTTAGTCAGCCAAAAATGTAATATATAAAGGCTGGAGTGACTGGATGTCTAACATAATAGCCAGAACACTACTTCCTGCTTTGCAGCTCTAGTCCGTGACTATAAGGGGGACCACATAACTGTTCAGTGAGTTTGCAATTGATCCTCAGCTCAGATTCAAAAGCAAACAGTTATGACCCATGTGGCCCCCCTCAAGTCACTTATTGGTTACTGCCTGGTAACCAATCAGTGGAACCAAGAGAGCTGAAAAGCAGGTAGTAGTGTTCTGGCTATTATGTTATCTGGTATCCAGTCACTCCAGCCTATATACATTACATTTTTGGCTAACTAACTATATTAGAAACATTTTGTATTTTGCACTGTTTACCCAGTTTTAATTTTTATACTGAACTATTCCTTGAAGAATCTGTACAACATGTTATAATTCGATTTTATTCAGGCAGACAATTCTGGTAACAAATCTTCTGATGAAGAGTGGCACACTTTGTGAAACGGGTAGAGGAATTAATATTGTGTACTTGGACTGAACATTTATTCAATGATGTTTTAATTTTGAATCTTGTGAGTACACCCAGTTGGCGGCTCTCTATTAAAAAGATTTACTTCACTAAATGGTGTTCCTATCTTTGTTTTATCCAAGGCAGTAGTAAATTATTGAATTAACTTTGTTTGGCCTATATACCTCTTAAATCTGGTGAGTAGGTATTCTCTCCAGAGAGGTTTCTTGTTACCTTTATTAGTGGGGGTAAGAGTCCTGCAGCGGGTCGGGTACTCGCAGGTTACCCGCAAAATCCCACGGTACCTGAAGTTCTGGGTGCGGGTATAGAAGCGGATCAGTGGTTCTGCGGGTTAAGGGTCGGGTCGCGGATCCTCGCCATAGCAATTTTTACTCCTTTTTCTTAGTATGTCTACTACCGATGATGTCATGTCCGGTTTACAATGACAGCACTTCCTGTTTTACTCCTTTTTTTTCTGATCACGGCTACTTCCGATGATGTCGCTTCCGGTTTACAATGACAGCACTTCCTGGGTCCGGGTTGTGGATCACGGGTTGCGGGTACGGGTCGGGTTGCTGCTTCAAGCGGGTAAGAATGCGGGTGCGGGTTGTGGATAGCGGGTTGCGGGTATGGGTCAGGTTCGGGTCCCAAAAAATGGACCTGCACAGGACTCTAGTGGGGGTTACCATACTGACACATTGGATGTGCTATTTTGCACTTTTTACTGAGCACGTACGTATCTGGATATTCTGCAGAAGGAGTTTTCTTGTTTGCAATTCCCCACAGAATATATCCTCAAGCCTATGCGTTAGTCCTACAAGGTGGACATGTTTAGTATCTGCAATCAAACACTTATACTTCAAATACATCCCTGATTTGACTTTTTTTGCTTTTAATTAATTCTGGTAGTGTTTGGCATTTGGTTGCAGTTTTCTTCTGGTAAAAAAAATATATTCAGGGCTGGGGCAGACAGGGAGATTCTGTCACCTGGCGATTAATCACTTGCGACAATCTCCCCGAACTGCCTTCTCCCTGTCTGCCGCCTGTCAAAAAGCGCCAGAGCTAATACACACACTGCGTGGCGATTTCAGAAATCGCCCGAAGTTTCCTCACAAAGCAAATTCAGGCAATTCCGGAAATCGCCTCGCTGCGTGTGTATTAGCTCTGGTGCTTTTTGATTTTAACAGGCGGCGGACAGGGAGAAGGCAGTTTGGGGAGATTGTCGCCGGCGATTAATCGCCAGGCAACAGAATCTCGCCGAATCTCCCTGTCTGCCCCAGCCCTAACCTTAGAATATATTAGTCAATTATTCAATAACCTTTAACACCTCTTGTTATTTTGCAATCTTTAATCTAATCCATGGTCATGCTCTACTTGTTTTCTGAAAGTAGCAATCAGTTAGATTTTTACCACTCAAAGTTACAATAGAAATGTTTTACTTCAAGGCAGGTCTTAAAGGAGAATTCAACCCATAACTAAAAAAAACCCTACCCTATGTAGACCTCCTCCCCCCAGCCTAACTGCCCCCTGTGGAAATGCCGCTAACTATTTACTTACCCCTTGGTGCAGATTCAGGGATTGCAGTTTATGTAGCCATCTTCTGGGTCTTTGGTAATTTGAGATTTAGACCGGCGTATCGGGGCATGTACAGTTGGAGCAATTTACCGGTTGTGACAACTGCGTATGCGCAGAAATGGTTGGAAATTGCCAGAGCGCCGGAAGAAGACATGAAGACATGGAAGATGGCTGCTGTTAATTGCGATCCCTGAATCTGCACTGAGAGGTAAGTAAAAAGGGAGGGTCTTCATAGGGTAGGGTTTTTTTTTTTAGTTATGGGTTGAATTCTCCTTTAAGGTACAATACACTAGCAACATAGCTACATAGCATAAAGTATGTATTATTATGATTGATGACCTAAAAGAGAATGCTTCTTTTAGGAAGGCTTAACCAAGGTCTTTTTATAGAATGCAATAGTGTGTTTTTCACAATGCTGGCTATGCATTGGGCGGTTTGCCACTTAAAGCAGATGTTCAGTATAAAAATAAAAACTGGGAAAATGGATAGGCTGGAGGCTGTGCAAAATAAAAAAAAGTTTCCAATATTTTTAGTAAGCCAAAAATTTTATGTATAAAGGCTGGAGTGACTGGATGTCTAACATAATAGCCAGAAAACAACTTATTGCTTTTCAGCTCTCTTGGTTCCACTGGTGACCAAACCGTAAACAATCACTGACTTGAGGGGGGCCACATCGGCCATAACTTAGCTTAATGTTAAAGGGGTATCCAACCCCCCCTCAGGTGCTAACCCCTCCCCTCCACCACCCGTAGGCCCCCCTCCCTCCTCCCCCTGGCCTACCTATCCCCCCAGGCTATTGCACCTCTGTGTAAGTCCCCTCCAGCGAAGCTTACAGGGGCCATCTTCTCTTCCAACCACATCTTCCTGGATCCGTCGGCGCTCAGCAGCGCATGCGCAGTAGACTGCTGGTACTACTGCACTTGCGCACAAAGTTCACAAAGTTTGCCGATTGAACTTTGTGAGCTTTGTGTGCATGCGCAGTAGTACCAGCGTCCTACTGCGCATGCACCGCTGACAGAGCAGCATCCAGGAAGAAGCGGTTGGAGGAGAAGATGGCCCCTGTGAACTTCGCTGGAGGGGACTTACACATAGGGGTAAGTAGCGACTTAGGGGCAATAGGCCGGGAGGGAGGGGATAGTGCCTGGGGGGGGTGGATTCTCCTTTAAGTATCAACTGCATCTCACTGAACAGTTATGTCCTGTGTGCCCCCCCCGCGCAGTCAAGTTGCCGAGTACTCTGAGGTGGAGAGCTAAGAAGCAAGAAGTTGGATTCTGCCTATTATGTTAGATATCCAATCACTCCAGCCTTTATACATTACATTTTTGCCTAACTATATTAGAAACATTTTTTTATTTTACACTGGATATCTATTTACCCAGTTTTTATTTTTACATTTAACTGTTCCTTTAATGTTATTGGACATTTAAGAAGCTGATAGTGGTGAAGTTTCTGAACTCATGGACGTAGCCAATAGGAATGGACATGAAATCACCAATCAGTACACTGGGGAGCAGTAACCTGGTCCAAACCTGCAATTTGTACATTCTGGCAAATGCCAAAGGGGCTGCTTTAAAGGAAAAGTTCAGTGTAAAAATAAAAACTGGTTAAATAGATAAAAATGTGCAAAATAAAAATATTTCTAATATAGTTGGACATGCATAGTTAGACATGCGGTCACTCTAGCCTTTATATATCACATTTCTGGCTAACTAAGCTGAGTTAGTCAGGTACTTTAAGGGGGGGGGGCTACATGGGATCAGTGAGTTTGCAATTGATCTTCAGCATTCATCTCAAATTCAAAAGCAAAGAGTTATGACCCATATGGCCCCCCTCAAGTAACTGATTGGTTACTGACTAGTAATCTGTCAGTGGAAACCAAGAAAGCTGCAAAGCAGGTATTTTCTGTTATGTTAGACATCCAGTCACTCCAGTCTGACTAACTATATCAGAAACATTTTTTATTTTGCACAGCCTATCTATTTACCCAGTGCTTATTTTTATCCTGAACTATTCCTTTAAAATGCCATACACATTCACTTTTTATTGGGCCTAAGGTTCTGTTTGGGCTTCTGTATACTAGAAATACCAGGGCATATTTTGAATCACAGACCAGATGTGGAGGCGTTGATGGGTTCTATTGTTCAGTTGTACAGATGCGAATCTGTATATGATTATATGTGTACTTTTAAGAGTGCAAGGGGCCTGAAATTACACAATCCAAAAAATTTAAAATAATTTAAATAAATAAAGCCATTGGGATTGTTTTGCCACCAATGTGGATTTGTGTAGCTTGGTTAACCTCAAGTATAAGGTAATAAAAAATATAATTTGATTTTGAAAATAGACTCTATGGGAGATAGTCTCCTAGTTATTTTTAGTTTTCTGAATCTCCAGAACAAAATGTAATAGTGGGAGCACTTACTGATCTTGCTCGGCTCCAGTGTGCTACACGTAAGCCGCAATCCCCTACTGTCGGTGAAGATACGAATTAAAAGAAGTACGGAGCACCAAGGGGATAAAAACGGCATCCATTCGTTTAAAAAAGTAGAAATGTATTCGTCTTTACTAAAATAATCCAACAGCGTGCCCTTGCATATTGTGGGCTATCTGCTCTACGCTTTTCTTGGCTTCCCGCCACTTCATCAGAAGCTAATTGCAGCTCTTTCCCCACACCCTTAAATCATACTGAAAACCAGACAAACACCCTCCGATAGGATCAAAATTAACACCCTATGGGGGAACATATCTTTGCATTTAAAACAATGTTACTAGGGCACATAATGCATGGTAACCATTACTTTGGCTTGTCCATAAAGAATACCAACTATTAAAGGGGTTGTCTACCTTCAAACAACTAGTTGTTTTCAGATGGATCACAAGAAATAATTACTTTTCCAATTACTGTCTATTTTCTATTTGTAACCGTTTTTCTACTATTGAAGTGTAGTGTCATTTTTCAACTGTTCTAAACCGATACATTTAATGGATACATTTCTTATCTTTGTCCATGCTGAGCAGAATCTCTGGGTTTCATTATAGGCAGCTGTTAGATACAATAATTGCTAATACTCCAGAGATGTTACTGTGAAATGTATCAATGAAATGTTGCAAAATTGTAACAGTTTAGAGTCTGCACCTGAATTACTGAACCGCCAGACGCAAACACCAGAGACACCAACATTCAACTTTAAACTGAGATTTTGGAAAAACAGTAAAAGATAAATAATGGAAAGTAATTGAAAAAAGTCTTTATTTATGGAGAACAGATCATTCAGCCTGTTATTTATCTACTTGTTAATTGCAGTGGTTGACAGAAATACATGGGCATATTTACTACTACCCCCCCCCCCCACACACAAATGGGCTTATATAAAAAAAGCATTTGCAGATAGGAAAGTGTTTTTACCTGTACTTCTATGTTGCTCCTTTCGAAGCCAGCTTTGTTGGAGGTGCTGCTTACTACTGATTATTTTTTATTAGAACTCTGTTCAAGTTTTATCCTATTTATGTAGACTGATCCTTAAAAATACTGAGTAAACTATTCTATCTGATTTTATTTTTCCTCTAAAATGATTCTCTCTCTTCCTTTTCTTAGTCTAAGGACAAAATGATGAGAGGATCACGACGAGGGTGTGTTCGTCTCAGAGTAAGTACATTTGGGAACCTGTTGTAGAATTTTAAGTAAAGCTTAACTAAAGAAATAAGCTAGAAATGTTGTACATTATATTTTGGGCTTCTGTACCAGCCCAAGGCAACCACAACCCTTTAGCAGGGAAGATCTGTGTCTCCAAAGATGCTCCAGTTGTTCCCCATCTTCTTTTCTGCTGATTCACTGCACATGCTCTGTGCTGCTGTCACTTACTGAGCTTAGGGACCCACTCACAATATATAGTACACATAGAATAGAAATGTCACAATATAAGGCCGATTAGTAATTCATATAGATAATTACTACATGGCAGCACAGAAACCAGTGCAACTAGCGCCATAATTTAATAATCAGCCTTGTAGTATCAGCTAATATAACAGGCCAATCATTTGCGTTGACCCCTAAGCTTAGCTTCTCAATAGCTGCTCAGAGTCCACTGAGCATGTGAGTGTCTCGGATACTTTCCAAGATGGTGACCCCCTGTGACAAGCTTGAAGTCCTGGATCATTGCTGCTATTGACAAGCTGAAACTTTGAAGCTGTTGCAATAAGTTCAGTATATAAAATATGGTATTTTTATACATTAATTTGTAGAGTTTAGTTCTCCTTTAAAGTATAGATTTGCCTCAGTTTGAGGTTTTAGTGAATTTCCTAGTTCAATTACTTGCAGAAATTTTCCACCAAAACAGGTGATCTGCTATCCACCAAAAGTGTAGGATTATCTGTCTAAATACCCTTCACTTGAAACATATGACCAAGTGGTTGAACAGTATGGTAGAAATCAGAAGTATTTTGTTGTTCAATCCTTGGAAGGTGATGGTTTTTCTTTTTTTTTTTTTTTT
>CM044438.1:76498088-76552090 GCA_024363595.1 Xenopus borealis
TTTTTTTTTTTTTTTTTTTTTTCTAATAGTGTAAAAAGCTCAAACTTGTCTTTGAGCAGGTTTAACCACCTACTTTCTGGGCCAAATCATGCCGATCCATTAGATCATAACGGCAGTATTCAGGCCCATCAAGAGAAGACTGCATCAGTGTGCCAATGTGGCCTGGCCCAATGAGATTTTCAAACCTGCCTAGCTATTTGGCTGAAAATTGGGAGGAGTCAAGAAGGTCCCATACTCGTCTGTAGCTGGCCCTATTGCTAGTTTTACTTGCTTGGGTAAAGTACCAAATAACCCACCAAATGTGCTCATATAAAATATAACTGTCGCTGGGATTTAATTACTGCTGCCCTGCTGGAGGCATTTCATATAGGGTTCCTTCAAAAGTAGCAATTTTGATATTACTAGTACTCCTCATCACTCACCAAACTAAACAATCTGACACAAAAATTAACATTGTAACATCAAAGCGGTTTTTTTTTAGTGGCTCTATCACATTCTTTGCAAACAAAGTGTGAGACCTGGACAGGGCATCCAAGGTGGCTCAAACTCACTCTGTATGAGTCTCACATTACAGTTATGAGACTGTGGAGCAGTCCCTAGGTCTTTACTAACCAAGTCCTCCACTTGTCTCTGTAATGACACACAGGTGAATAGTATACTTGCACCGTTTGTTAAAATTATAGCTGGGAACAGAGTGCTAAAATGTCACTTTTGGTACTCTGTTTTGGTAACGCTGTTTGAAACTGTGTATGTTGGAATTTGGGGAAAGGCAGAGTGTACTATGTAACAAGGGACAGCCCTGTATAATTTAAAGTGACTGCACTTCTGTTCGTTTGTCCATAGGTGGCAGCAGCTTTTAACAGTAGAAACGTTGTGGTCAATTTTCAGTGCAGTGTTGTCAGGAAATTTGTGCTTAGTTAGTGACATTTAAAAAGTTGTTATACATTATTTATATAGCACCAACATAAAGCAGCTTTGTATAGAGAAATTGTCTAAACATTAGCATCTTCTCCAGTGAAACTTTACTATACAAATACCTACTTTACACATCCATATACAATTGTGGATGGAAACTAGCGTACCTGGAGGCAACACATGCATTCACAAAGACACCATACAAACGGCATGCAGACCATGATCACAATCTTGCTCAGGACCCAAGAGTTGCCCCAACATTCTGAATTAAAGGGGGTTTTCACCTTTAAACTAACTTTTAGTATGATTATGAGACAATTTGCAATTGTTTTTCATTTTTTTACTATTTGTGGTTTTCAAGGTATTTATTACCCTAGCAACCATGCATTGATTTGGATAAAAGACTGGAATATGAATAGTAGAGGCCTGGATAGAAAGATGAGTAGCAAAAAGTAGCAATAGCAATACATTTGTAGCCTTAAAGAGCATTTAGTTTTTAGATGGGGTCAGTGACTCCCAGCTGCAAAGAGTCAGAAGAAAAAAAGCAAATAGTTAAAAAAAAAAAAAAAAAAAAAAAAAAAAAAAAAAAACATAAAAAATAAATGAAGACCAATTCAAAAATTGCACAGAATTGGCCATTCTATAACATACTAAAAGTTAACTTGAAGGTGAACCTCCCCTTTAAGCATTACATACAGCGGGGAAAACAAGTATTGAACACATCAATATTTTTATCAATAACATTTCTGCAAGAATAAGGTTGCAAAGGTTGTGAGAGAGCTCTTTGCTTTTACCCAGCATGCCATTTTTCTTGTTTGATACCTTGGTAATGAGAAGCATTTTTATAGGCCATCAATTAGCCCTAAATCAGTTGATATCCATTTGCTTTCAGACAGATTTCAGTAGTTTACTGTGCCTTTTTGCACCTCCTTTTCTTCATTTGTTCAATACTTATTCCGTGTCATTCCACTTTACTATTTCTGGTCTTAATTGTTTTAAATTCTTTGTGTCTGCTGATTACTTACATTGTTGCTGACACCTGGTGTAAATTTCATGTCAATAGCCCCATTAGAAATCTATTTACTGAGAAAAATGTTGACGTGTTCAATACTTATTTTCCCTGCTTTATAAGTCCGTATTATAGTCCAAAAAGGTCTCAGATATTTTGCTGTGTGGCAAGTATAAATGGGCATATGTGCCTTAAGGCTGAAGACTATTTGATAATTTGACCATACAATCTGGTAGCCAAATTGACCAATACAAGCAAAAGGCTTTTTGGAAATTATCGGTGATTTACTTTGGTACAGATTCCAGGCACTCCCATTTGGCAAATGATTGCATAGTTTGTACAGAAGTTGAGATGTTGATCTGGGATGCCTGTCAATAGGGCATACTCTTCTAGAGAGTTTTAATAATATATGACAGTTAAAGGAAAAGTAAATGTTTCTTTTTTTCCTATCTGTAAATTTACCCTAAACAGCTCCCCATATTAATGTACCTTAGTCCCTGCTGCAAGTCTGCTCTGGTTTCTGTGTTATCAGCAGCTTGTTTCCCCTTCTTCCTCGTGCAGAGTGAAGCCCCGCCCCTTATCTTACTGAGCTGTCCTTATCTCTCTGACTAGTTGGAGAGATTATTTGCATGCTGTGACATAGCAGAGAGGGAGCCAGTGTGTGCACCAGCAGCTTTTTTTTTTCTCATCATGTGCACAAATCCCCGAACCTTTACTATAAATTACATACTGCCAATCTAATGCTAACACATTCCACTGTACCCTAAATGATTAGTAAGCTAGTTTCCCCCAGCATCACTAAAATATCTTGCATAAGGCTCTGAACATTCACTGTAATGAACAACTCCCAGAACAGGCTGCCATTCTAATTGTAAATAAAATCCCCACTTGCCATTATAACTGATAATAAATCAGATCCCCCAGCTTCATCACCAATCACTTGCACAATCACCATAGTTAATCTATGTCAGTATGCATAAATGGAAAAAGAAAAAAAATCAAATAGCTTTGTACATAAATTGATCAGTAAATGAGACAAAGGGACACATGAATGAGTTAATCAAACTCAGTAAAAAAACAGCTTTATTCTTTACATAACCAGGCAGAAGATCAGGCATAGCAATCAATAGCATTATAAAATGTGTTATACATTGAGAAAGGGCTGTTAATTTACCTAGAGTACATCAACAGTGTCAGAGAAATATTCCTCTCAGTGCTGCTGTGATATGTAATGAACCAGAATGAGCAGGGAGCGCACATGAGGAGAAAACAAAAGCTGCTGGTGCTGCACACACTGGCTCTCCCTTCCTCTCTGCTATGTCACAGCAGCAAATGATCTCCAGGACTAGTCAGAGAGATAAGGACAGCTCAGTAAGCTAAGGGGCGGGGCTTCACTCTGCACCAGGAAGAAGGGGAAACAAGCTGCTGATAACACAGAAACCAGATCAGACTTGCAGCAGGGACTAAGGTACATTAATCTGGGGGGCTGTTTAGAGGAAATTTTTCTTTAAACAACTTGATGAATGTTTTAATTGCATTTATAGATAACGTTTGCCCTCATTTTGTCATTTCTTTTAGTCCGCTTTTAAATTTAATCTTTCTATTTATCCATTATGCATCTATCATATGTATTTAGAACTTTACTTATAAAAAACGACAAGGATACTCAGCTCTATACAAACTTAAAATTTACAGAGTGCACTCGGAAGCTTTCTAATAACTAAAATAAATACATAAGAATAATATACAGATATATACAGACATTAGGGTGGTTATTTATCAAAGGTCAAATTTTAAGGTAATGTCACTTGTTTTAAACTTTAAAGGAAGAGTTCAGTGTAAAAACAAAAACTGGATAAATAGATAGGCTGTGCAAAATAAAAAATGTTTCCAATATAGTTAGTCAGGGGAAAATGCAAACTATAAAGGCTGGACTGACTGGATGTCTAATATAATAGCCAGAATCCAGCTTCCTGCTTTTACTTTAAGTAAACTTTGAGTTAGTCAGTGACTTGAAGGGGGGCCACATGGAAATACGAAAAAGCCAGCACACAAGGCAAGTGCAAACCGGGGTCAAGCCCCTGGTGTGTTTATTACGTCACATGGGGGGGGGCACATGAAGGGGGGCCACAGGGGACATAACTGTTCAGTGATTTTGCAACTGATCCTCAGCATTCAGCTCGGATTCAAAAGCAACAGTTATGGCCCATGTGGCCCCCCTCAAGTCCCTGATTGGTTACTGCCTGGTCACCAGGGTAACCAGTCAGTGGAAAACAAGAGAGCTGAAAAGCAGGAAGTTGGATTCTGGCTATTATGTTAGACATCCACTCACTTCAGCCTTTATACATTACATTTTTGGCTAACTAACTATATTAGAAACTGTTTTTATTTTGCACTGCCTATCTATTTACCCAGTTTTTATTTTTACCCTGAACTGTTCCTTTAATTAAGTATATTTTATTCACAAGTTTCCTGGGTCGAGTTGGGATAAATCTCACATTTGAATTAAAATTCAAGTTGATGATTTTAATTCTAATTCTAATTTCTGATAAAAAAAATTAAAAAATTTAAATTTACCATTCAAAACATAGGTATATCTGCCCCTAAGTTTCCTGTTTAAGAGACACTGTAGGAAGAAGCCCATTCTCTTTTGAGCTTACAATCTAAGTTGGAGGTGACATACAGGTACAAATTGAAGGGCAAACTTGCACAAGATTTGGCATTTGCTATTTTACAGCGATGCAGAATATCTGTCACTTTATGCATCTATTATTATTATTATTTTTAGTACTTTTAATAATAATTACCCTAGCAATGAGTCTTGTGGATCACTAAAGGTGGCCATACACGGGCCGATAAAAGCTGCCAACAGACCAAGTCGGCAGCTTGTTGGCCCGTATATGGGGCCCTCCAATGGGCTTCACCGATCAATATCTGGCTGAAATTCGGCCAGATGTCGATCGGACCAGACTAAAAATCCCATCGGATCGCGGCCTCATCTGTCGGGATCAGCCCGATATCTCCTACCTCGATGTGGGCATATCGGGGAGAGATCCGCTCGTTTGGCGACATCCCCAAACAAGTGGATCTCTGTGTATGGCCTTTAGACCCAGACCCAGGGCCCTAAATTATATCTTAATTTTAGTCAGAGCAGTCCATAATCTAATTTGGATAAAAGATTGGAATATGAATGGTAGAGGCCTGAATAGAAAGATAAGTAACAAAAAGTAGCAATAGATCTGTAGCCTAAAAGAGCATTTGGTTTTTAGATGGGGTCAGTGACCCCATTTGAAAGCTGCCAGAAGAAAAAAGCAAATAAAAAACCATGCAAAAAGTTAACTTGAAGGTGAACCACTCCTTTAAGCATTACATACAGCAGGGAAAACAAGTATTGAACACATCAACATTTTTCTCAGTTAATATATTTCTGCAACAATAAGGTTGCAAAGATTTAGAGCGTGCTCTTTGCTTTTACCCAGCATGAGCTTTTTCTTGTGTGATACATTGGTAATAGTGCATCAGCCACCCTAGCAATGAGGCTTGTGGATCACTTCGACCCAGGGCCCTAAAATATATCTTAATGTTAGTCAGAGCACTCTGTAATCTGACTAGCAAAAATGTGTCAAGACCTTAAAAATAATCTACAGTGAAACTTCAATTTTAAGTCCCCTTATTTTAAGTTTTCCCGCATTTTACATTTTTATTTGTGGTCCCACTGATTTATAATGAATTTCAATGATTTTAAGTCATGTTTTCCCAGATTTTACAGCAGATTTTGTTTCTGCTATGATTGTTATTATTTGTGAAATAAAGAGGTTTAAAATACTAACCATATGTATATTTCACTATGGTTCTGCCTGTAAATTGTCAGTTCCACTTAGTCTGCCCCTTATACAGTCCTGCACCAATTTAGGTTGTGTATATGACTGACCGAGATGCCTTGCACATGCCCCCCATAGTGTAACATTAATGGTGCAATGCTTAATCCTTGTTTTTAACACAGAAAATATTGTATCTCAAAGTAAAACAGACTCCTGTGCTTATATCCTTTCAGTACTTGAAGAAAAAGTTACTTTAACGCATTTCCCCGATTTGACTATTTCCTGGATTTTACATCATTTTTTCCTGGTCCCCTAAAAAACATAAAATGGGGGTTCTAATATAGTAGCTTTTACTTCTCTTTCAATTGCTCTGTTCATTGGTGTTTTCTGCAAAAATCAACTTCATTTTAAGTTGGTGTTGAGGATATAAAATAATAATTCCACATGTCTTAGCCTAAAGCAACGAGCAATGCTTTTATTTCAGTACCATGCTTTCTTTTGATTTAATAAGGTGCAGTGGTGCTCTGGTATTGCCTAGTTGAATGTGCCCTGATATGTATGAAGAAAGTCTACTACGCACAGTATGAAATTCTAACATAATAATGTCAGCAGCAGGGAGACTGTCGCATTCTTACTGCCTCACTCCACTGTTTGTGATGTGAGAGAGAGCCTGTGAGATAAATGCTAATTTCCCACCCCTCCTGTGTGCCATACTGCAGTGCTGTAGTTGTACTGTGTATGCAGCTGATGTCACTGCTACCCTGCTCAGAATTCTGCTCTTTGTTCCGCAGGGGGCTGTTATTGGTATTGATGATGAGGACGATAGCACCTTTACCATAACGGTTGACCAGAAAACCTTTCATTTCCAGGGTAAGCTTAGTTTATATATTTATTCTTTTTTTCTGTGCAGCATTTTTATTACGGAGTTTCAGCTTCACTGAAGTCTCTCTGTACATAGTGTGTGCAGTGTGGATTATTCTGTATATTTTGCAGTTGTGCTGTGGGATAGATATTTTCAGATCCGATTGTAATAAGATGACTAAAAGCTGAAAATCTGTAGTGTGTTTGACTGCTGCATATGGGCTGATCTCCCAACTCTATGTTGTTTTGAGATGGAGTCATGGGGGGCCAGTAACTGCACAGTGCAAGAAACAACCAGTTAAACTTGTACTTTGTGATTTTGTTGTTGATTCAAGGTGGACTTAACTTCATGACAACCTGTTTTACTTTATTTTCATTTGAAATTTTCCTGTCATTGTTTATTCTACCAAAGCAGCCTGCCATTGTTTCTGCATTGTATGCTATAATTCGACTGTAGAAACAGTATGAATGAAAGAGGTGACGGTATGCTGTGAAACTTTTAGTCAAATAACTCCACTTTCATATTGCTGTAAACATTTTAATTCAATACTTTGCAGAAGAGAGCCATAAACAGAGCTAGCTGAAATTAAGCTGGGTTTATTGGAACACACTGTAATTCTCCATGCCATGTGGCTCCTCTCCAAAGAATGTAGAACCACATGGCTATGTTGTTTTTGTTGTTTAAATATCCATTGTAAGTTTTAAACTTCTTTTGAAAAGCTAGGTCTACTGACCCTTTAAATAGGTGAAATTCTGTTTCTCCCCTGCTGATGTACGTTAAACTTGGAAATACAGTACAATATATTCTGAAATAAATGTTAAAGGGGTTGTTCACCTTTGCATTAACTTTTAGTATAAATGTAGAGAGTGATATTCTGAGACAATTTGCAATTGGTTTTCATTTTTTATTGTTTGTGGTTTTATTGTTATTTAGCTTTTTACTCAGCAGCTCTCTAGTTTGCAGTGTCAGCAATTTGGTTTCTAGGGTACAAATTACCCTAGCAACACTGCATTGATTTGAATAAGAGACTGGAATATGAATAGGAGATGTACTGAATAGAATGATAAGTAATAAACGCGGCAATAACAATACATTTGTAGCCTTACAGAGCATTTGTTTTTAGATGGTGTCAGTGACCCCCATTTGAAAGCTGCAAAGAAACAGAAGAAAATTGCAAATCATTAAAAAACTATGAAAGATAAATAATAAAGACCAATTGAAAAGTTTCTTAGAATTGGCCCTTCTACAATATACTAAAAGCTAACTTGAAGGTGAACCACCCCTTTAAAGCATTAGGCTATATTTTAACTGCAATATAATTGTAATGTAAAAAAACAGTCCACAAGCTGCATGCTTTGCATTTAAATTGAGGCACCAATGGTACTTTTAAGTGGCCATGCTTCTAAATATCTTCAACTTAACTCCAGAATGTTCTGGCATTATAGAACCTAGAAACCATTATTTATTACTTTCTGCATAGCCTAGAGCCAGTAAAATTAAGCTGAAATACTTAACATAGGGAATGGCCATGAACTTGGCCAAATTAGCAGCATGAGGGCCCACTAGGGTTGCCACCTGGCCGGTATTTTACTGGCCTGGCCGGTATTTTTAGTGGTTGATCCCAATGTTATTAATAAGAAAAAAAGATAAATATATAGGAAGGCTGGTATTTTTTTCAAGAAAAGGTGGCAACCCTAGGGCTAACCTGGTGGGTCAGTCCGACACTGGACAGGTTTAAAAATCTTGTGGACAATGACCGCATTGGCTTGTTGATGCAGTTCCTAGTCCACCTCAATGTAGACATATTGGGGAAAGATTGCTAAACGAGCAGATATTTTAATGTACAATGTGTCCAACTTTATTCAAAAGAGTATAAAGTATAGTGGGGATTATTGAAATTTATTTTGTGTGTTTAGGAGTAAAACTGGTGGAAATTTATATAACCTATTCTCAAAAAACAAGCAAAATTGCTGAAGATTATGTTAGCTTTTAAATGTGCATAGAAGCAGGATCAGTACGCTCTGCTGATAATGTGATGTATTAGTATGTGGATAAAATGCTTCTTTTTGTGGAATAATAAAACATCACATTATTATTATCTACATAGCCTGATTGGCAGCTGCTATGTTTGGCCCTGTCCTTTCCTGATGTTGGCCAAGAACATGGAGTTCATCTGGTTTTAGTGCACAGGTTTCTGTTTGTCAGTCAAGGGGCCAGATGTGATATGGTGCCTGTCAACCCCTGCACAGTTCTACAATTGGGTGGAAGGTTATAGGGTAAACTGGGCTTCTTTGGGGAGTTGCTTATTTTGGTTGGTCAGAGGTTGGGGAGGCTGTCAGTGGCCCTACTTGTTAGAAAGTAGAGGGGGAAGTATAATTCTCCATTAATGATACATAGGGAAAGGCAGGGACTTGCTTACCCCTGCTTTATTAATATACTGTATAATGCCACTTGACGTGACTAACACCATAAAGTTGATTAGCTATCCAGTAAAGGTTTTACACCCTAAACCCACTGTGTTTAATTACTTGGGCTATTTTGGCATAAATATAATAAAACATATACTTTTACAAGTATAGAAATCCATAGTCAATCACCTAAAATTAAGCAATTAAGCCTCCATTGGCCCCATACATCTTTTCCTCCCTGCAGAGACTATTGTGCTCAGTAGTGTCCTTATTTGTAAACTTGCCTTAAAATGTAGAGATGTGCAAACAGACTTTTCAGGTTACCACAAATCATTTCAGAGGGTATGACCAAGTGCATCAATAATGTAGCTAGGGGTTTGGGGAGTTTCTGAGCTCCAATGTGCCATCGGTTTACCCCAAAATCTCATGCCTCCAATCTTAGCAATTAGTTTTTACTCCAATCCTTAGTACTGCAGAATCACTCTGCAATGTATTGTGGCAAAGGGCAAAAACATGCATCTAGGGATTTTTAGAGTTTTGGAGATTCAGTGTGCCATCTCCTCAATCCAAAATCACACACCAACTACAGGCATGGGATCCATTCAGGACTGGACTGAGAATTAAAATAGGCCCTGGCATTTCAGGTAAACAAGAGGCCCATCAGCCCACATAGAGGCCCAAACAGCCCTCACCAGCCCACTAAACACTGACTTTATATGGGACCTTATAGCAGCCCCTCTGGCATTTGCCCTAACCCACAAATGGCCAGTCCGGGCCTGGAACCATTATCTGGAAACACGTTATCCAGAAACCTTGTAATGGCCATCTCCTATAGACTCCATTTTAATCAAACAATCCAAATTTAAAAAAAAAAAATATTTCCTTTTTCTCTGTAATAATAAAACAGTACCTTGTACTTGAACCAAACTAAAATAACGAGTCCTTATTGTAAGCAAAACTATTGGGTTTATTTCATGTATAAAAGATCTTCTAGTAGATTAAAGCTGGCCATAGACGCAAAGATCCGATCGTAAGATGATTCCAACGATCGGATCTTTGCATCTCCAGACCTGTCACTAACCTTCAGATCAACTAAAGTAGTAAAAAGCACAGACAGCTGACGTTCTGCCCCTGACAAGGATCGTACAAAAGTTGTACGATTAAAAACCTAGTGACGGTCTCCCACTGAAAATCGTACGATCTGCAATAGACGCAAAGATATTATCGCCAGCCGACAGAAATTTTCTAACCTGGCCGATCGACCAAACGACCGATCGGCATGGCACGACAAATGTCGGAACACTCCACACACGATCCGAAAATCGTACGAATCGAGGATTCGTACGATCGAATCGAGGATTCGTACGATCGAATCGTTGCGTCTATGGCCAGCTTTAAGGTACGAAGATCCAAATTATGGAACAATCCTTTTTCTGGAAAACCCCAGGTCCCAGACATTCTGGATAACTCCCATACCTGTAATGGATCAATGAGATTGCCACAATGGACTGCTGAGCACTGAGCAGTTTTATGGTGCAAAGTACAAAACATGCATTTAGGAATGTTTGAAGGTGCTGAGCTTCAATCTGCAATCCATTTGCTCTGAAATCACACACCTGCCATCTAATTAATAAGTGTACACCATTTCATAGCATTGGAAAATTATCCATTGGTTTATTGTTGCAAAGTATGTTCTGTTATGTGGTCTAATTGTCTATCAACCTGTCTGTAATTTGGAGAACTTAATTTTATTTCTTATGTATGTTGGTAGTTTATTTTTTAACAATTGAGTTGACCTAAAGCAGGGTACCGTCCTACAGTACTGAATATTATACATACTTAAAAATAACAAACAGCTTTGATATTTAGCTATGGATTGATAGGCGTGTGTCAAATATGATCTGACAAGGAAAAACTCAAATTTTAGTTGCAACATTTTTAATGAAATCTACATATTTTATGAGTGATCTCCCTTAGCCTATCAGTCTTTTTTGTTTTTTTAAAGGTATCCTTTAAAAATGCATCAGTTAATAGTGCTGCTCCAGCAGAATTCTGCATTGAAATCCATTTGTCAAAAGAGCAAACAGATTTTTTTATATTCAGTTTTGAAATTTGACACGGAGCTAGACATATTGTCAATTTCCCAGCTGCCCCAAGTCATGTGACTTGTGCTCTGATGAACTTCAATCACTCTTTACTGCTGTACTGCATGTTAGAGTGATATCACCCCCTCCCTTTTCCCCCCAAGCAGCCTAACAACAGAACAATGGGAAGGTAACCAGATAACAGCTCCCTAACACAAGATAACAGCTGCCTGGTAGCTCTAAGAACAGCACTCAATAGTAAAAACCCATGTCCCACTGCGTACTATTCAGTTACATTGAGAAGGAAAAACAGCCTGCCAGAAAGCAGTTCCCTCCTAAAGTGCTGGCACAAGTCACATGACCAGGTCAGCTGGGAAATTGACAAAATGTCTAGCCCCATGTCAGATTTCAAAACTGAATATGAAAAAAATCTGTTTGGTCTTTTGAGAAATGGATTTTAGTGCAGAAGTCTACTGGAGCAGCACTATTAACTGATGCGTTTTCAAAAAAACATGTTTTCCAATGACATTATCCCTTTAACAAAAAAAGTCACACATTTACTGATTTCTCAGGATATAACAGGAAAAATTGAATGAAAACTGTTTGGAAGAGTAAGCATTTATTGATTGTTTCCTGGCTTAACAAAATGGTTTCAGTATGAGTCATCAATTTGCATTTCCCAACTGCCAAACAGCATGAATAATATACTTGTAGCATTAGAAAAATTAGGGAAGACAGTACTATCCATATCCCATCCCTAACTATACAAATTGTGTACATTTTATAAAATGTTTGGACACTGATAAAAAAAAAATGGCCCAGCCATCCCAGACTTTCTCCCTTCTGCCTTGCGAGGAAACTTCGGGCGATTCCGGAAATAGAAACGCCGTGAGAGTTTGCATAGAGTGTTGGAGGAATGGACAATATGTGTTCAGCCGCAGGGGAGCGCAGGAGTAGACTGATTCCGTTTTTTTCAATGGGGCTGTACTTGCGTCGAACACGGGTTGAGACACAACATGCTGCATTTTTCCTGCATTTGGCGCCTACATGCACCTGTGTGAGTACAGCCCCATTGAAAAAAACTGAATGTGTCTACTCCTGTGCTCCCCTGCGGCTGAACGCATACAACCGGAACACAGGGGAGCACAGCTTCAGACGCTCATCTGTAAGAGCTACTATAATTTATAATTTAGTTTAATGGGGAACTATAATGAAAATTTAATATAAGCTTTGTCATACTGAAAAAGAAACTTTGTAAATACAATCAATTCATTATTCTGCATTGTATCTGAAATAATTAGTTTTATGTTCACTATCCCTCTTTCAGCATCTGTTTCTCTTCATTCTGTCTTCATGCAGCAGTTAGGTGTCAGATATTCATTGACAGTTAGATCCCTCTCCTAGCAGATGAATTAGAGCTCACTCAATTAACTGATTCAAGTACAAATCTAACAAAACAACTGCCTTTTGCATCAATCCTCCATGTAGAAATACATGATGTCTGACAATTTTAATTGAGTGAGCTGTAATACATCTTCTAGGCAAAAGGAGACCCCCTATAATATATATTGGCTCTAACTGTCAATGAATATCTGACACCCAGCTGCATGAAGAGAAACAGCTACTGAGACAGGGAAAGTAAAGATAAACTTGATTTCTGAAACGGTGCATAATTTTTAATTTATTATAATTAGAAAGTTTCTTATTTCAATATTCTGAAGCTAATTTAAATTTTCATGTTTGCGAAAGTTCCCCTTTAATTTGATCTAGTACAGGAGGATACCTTACTGACATTTCTAGTTGGCAAATCACCTTTTGGAATACTAGGCCACATCCCAAATTGCTGTATGAGTTTGTGACCAGAGTCAACAAAAAGTCTAAAAAGCACAGTAGAAATTTTGGATGGCCATATTTTCAGACAATCCCTGTTTGGGTTTGTTTATAGTTCCAGTTTGTCAGTGCTCTATTAGTGATCTTTTTGTAAGGATCACTTTTGCATGACACATTTTTGGCAGGCTTAGTTGTTGCTTCATCCATTAGTATCTTGCATCATGCCTGCAAGGTATATGAACAAAAACAGTACACTGTCAGTGACTAGTAAACTGGCTTGTCAGCAGCACAATTCCTGTGGGAATTGCTTAGGTGCATTTGTGACCGTATTGCAAACTGCAGAGATGTCCCTAGGGTAAGGCCAGATGGGAAGATTCTGGGAGATTTGTTGCCTGGCGACTAACCGCCTCTTCTTTGGGGCGACAAATCTCCCTGAACCGCTTCCCCCTGCCTTCCAGCTAATTATTGAATAATCGCCTGCACCTATTCACACGCGGCGCTGTGCTTTCCCGAAATTACTCGAAATTGCCTAAGGAGGCAGGGGGAAGCGGTTCAGGGAGATTAGTCACCAGGCTATTAGTCGCTAGGCGACGAATCTCCCTGAATCTTCCCATCTGGCCTTACCCTAAGGCTAACTAATATACCAGGCAATCACTTGTGAATATGAATCATTCTTTTTCACTGGTGCTGCTCATATCTCAGCTGTAATTTGATTAAAATGGAATTGGCTGTGACTTTAACCTATAAAACTACTACTGTAGGGCTCACTAATAGCACAGAAGCCTGGGGAAATGGTTGTGTTTTAGCAGTCAATGGGATCATTTTATCCTTGCACTTGCATCACGTTGGTGCAGAGTTTCAAGACAAAGGTCAATTGCAGAAAAACTGTGCCTACACCTTGTAAAAGGGAAATATATAATATCACTGCCTCTCTGGCTTCATGGTAAAAGCATGAATTGCAGCAATGTCATCACAAAAAATGTTCCTTTTGAGACTGTGGAAAAATAAATTGCATGCTGATCTTGTATGCTTTAAAGCATGTTTACTTAAGGACTAACGTTCGAGTTTGAAGTATTACACCAGTGGGAAACGTTTTCAATTTAGCAAAAGCTCTAATGTGTATTTTTGCCAAGAGCAGCTTCACAATATTCAGGCTGATGAGCTACCATGCTAAATAAAAAGTAGCAACTTCTGCAAATACATATCTGTGTCCTATACTCGATGATAATGTCCCACATAAGTCATTTCTTAAAATTGTATGGGCAAAATGTGCTGGCGACTTTACACAAATATTTTATGCCAGGAAAGTTTTTAGGTGCTTTTTTTTTTTTAACAAATCCATGACTTTTAATAATGAGGTTTGATGCTGAATTCCATACATGCTTGATTATAGACCTCTGTGCTCCCTGTCTCTGAATGGTACAGAATTATTCTGTTTCAGTATGGTCAAATGAGCTGAAAGGTACACATAAACTCTTAAGGGCCCTTACACATGGGCGTTCGTACCTGCGCTCCCCTGCATTCAGTTTTGCTGCGTTCAGCTGCATGGGAGCGCAGACCTAGACGCACGCATTTCTTTTGAATGAGGTTGTACCCACCAGACGCGTGTAAGCGCTGAACGTAGGTTGGGACACAGCATGTTGCGTTCGGCGCTCCCCTGCGGCTGAATGCAGGGGAGCGCAGGTATGACTGCCCATGTGTAAGGGCCCTTATTTAGTACAGGTATGGAATCCGGAAAGATGATTTCCTTTTTCCCCTGTAATAATAAAACAGTAGCTTGTACTTGATCCCAACTAAGATATAATTAATCCTTATTGGAAGTAAAACCTGCCTATTGGGTTTAGTTAATGTTTACATTGTTTTCTAGTACACTTAAGGTATAAAGAACCAAATTATGGAAAGATCCCTTATCCGAAAACCCCAGGTCCCAAGCATTCTGGATATCGGGTCCCATACCGGCATATATTGCTTTACTGGTAGACATTGAATGCTGGATTTGGAAAATACTGAATTGCACAGTCATGAAAAAATATGAAAATGCAATAAACTGTTTCAGATAAAAGGCATCCATTTGAGAAGCAGGAGGCAACTGATTACAGTTGTTTCATATAGCATAATAACAACCTTGTAAATGATTTGGCATAATGCGCTATGTAGTAAGCAGACCAGTGGATTTCATGGCAGCTCTCTGGATAAATCTGTTAAGTGTATAATTCATGTGTACTGCTGCTTTTTTGTTTTTTTAAACTTTTTTTTTTTCATTGTTCACCTCATAAGCTCGAGATGCAGATGAACGAGAGAAGTGGATTCAAGCCTTAGAAGAAACTATCCTGCGGCATACACTACAGCTTCAGGTATGATGCAGTTATTAATGTTTCCCTACTTTTGCACCAATTATGCATTGCTTAAAGGAATTGTTCAGTATAAAAATAAAAACTGGGTAAATAGATAGGCTGTGCAAAATAAAACACGTTTTCAATATAGTTAGTTAGCCAAAAATGTAATGTATAAAGGCTGGAGTCACTAAGTCTAACCTAAAAGAACAGGACACTACTACTTGCTTTTCAGCTCTCTTTTGTTTACACTGAATGGTTACCCTGGTGACCAGGCAGTAACCAATCAGTGACTTGAGGGAGGGCCACATGGGTCATAACTGTTGCTTTTGAATCTGAGCTGAATGCTGAGGATCAATTGCAAACTCACTGAACAATTATGTCCCATGTGGCCCCCCTTCAAGTCGCTGACTTACTCAGATTTAGAGAGCTGAAAAGCAGGATGTTGGATTCTGGCTATTATATTTGACATCCAGTCACTCCAACTTTTTTTCAAGCATTTTTCTCTGACTAACTATATTAGAAATATTTTTTATTTTGCACAGCCTTTCTATTAAACCAGTTTTTAATTTTACCCTGAACTCTTCCTTTAATGTTTGTCTGCATTACTAGTAGCAGTGCAGCAAATTACTGTCTTAAATCTGTCTGGAAGCCAGCACATTTGTATTTTTTGCAATTCAGACTACCTGCATGTAGGCAGGCTTCAGAGTAGAAATCATTATTTAGTCTGTTTTGGGCAGAGTTATCTAATTATTGGGCTACAAAATGCCATATAAATAGGAATATTAAGAAACCCATTTAGAGGCACAATTAAGAAAGCTTATCTATTTATATACTTTATATACTTATCTGAGCCACAGCTCTTTATATTAGAGCTCAAAGTTTAACACGGAAAAAAATAAATCTATGCAGGCAAGGGATAAACTATTCACAGACATCTCTGCTTTTTTGTTTTTTGGGGCATTTATATAAATATTAATTTCAAAGTGAGTCCTATTTATGAACAGGGTCTTTGTTCCCTGAAATGACAATTATTTTTTGTATCTCTGTTGCTGAGTAATTTGTATTTTGCTTGATTCAAAGCTTTGTCTATTTATGGGTATATGATGAAAGAAAAAGGCGGACAGTCATATGGTTATCTTATACATCCCATTGGAACTCTGTTTTTTCTTTGCTATATGGAATCAAACATCAGGTATCTTATACTGAGCAAATAAAGTAAATTAAATTAAATCAATTTGCAATCTCTTTAATAGTGTTGGGGTTTCCTTCCTCACTGAAAGGATTAACCTTGGTTTTATGTATGGAATACTGCCAAGGTTTGCCAGGACTATAAATGTATAATAACACGGGCCTGTCAAAGTCTTTATTAGAAACAACATGCACTTCCAATAATGGAAAGAATATTGAGTGGAAGATTCTTCATCAGATATGTTTTCAGACAGTATATTATGAAGTCTGAATTCATTTTAGAAGTAAACTTTTTAAAGGTGATTTATATTTTTCTATGAAAATGTTTATGAGCAGCCACAATCTGAATATCACACTGTTTATACTCCCTTTCTAAAGACGGTGTATAGCATCCTATAGAAAAATGTATTGTTGTTCTACATGTGACCTTTTAGTTTTATCCAAATAAGAGTGTTTTAATTTTCTTGATAATTACAGTGAAGGAAATAGCTATGGCTGATACTCAAATTTGGAAACACTCATGCTAATTACAGAAAGCTTATGTGAATTAGACCCACATAACTTCATAGTTACAGTGAAATATGCATGCATATTAGTGGTCTGTGGCTATAAATGTGGCAACAAAGGTTGATATCAACATCAGAGACCAGAAAGCATATTTATGCTGAGGCTAGTTTTGTCTTTTTTTGTTTTACCGATCAGTCTGTTTAGGTTGTTATTTACTCAACTTTTAGGCTGTCATTTAAATAGGATGCTAGGGTACGTGGAACCCACATACTGTAATCTTTTAACATTCAAAATGAAAAGGTGTATTTGGTGAGTGTCAATTCAGTGTCAAGTAATTTAAATGAAAGACCGACTGCAAATTTTAAGTTGGCTATACACAGGCAGGATTAAGATGATAATTGGGTCCTTTAGACAAATTTCACATAACATAAAATATGTTTATATGTATATTTCTCTCACTATAGGCATTGATGTGTCTATCAGCATTGGCCTGTCAGTGAACATATGAGGTTGATTTAAGGGTAAAAGTGCATACTTTCTCTTTTCTGCACTGAAATTAGCCCAGGCCTATAGCATGCATAAATAAGCTGCAATAGACCACAAATCTGCCTTTTCTGTGCCTGTGTTTATATGCAGACAGAGAACACTTAGGGGCAGACTTACTAAATTCATTTGAAGGATTCGAAGTTCGATCGAATTTTCAAAAACATTTGAATTTTCGAATGTTTTTGAAGACCACTTCGACCAGTGAATTTTGTAAATTAGATCGAATCGAATAATTCGAATAAAAATCTATTCAAATATTCGACCATTCAACTGTCCCCCTTTAAATTTTTTTTCAACCACCTAGTTCGCCAGATCAAAGCTACCGAATTGGGTTTCCTTAATTTCGATCGACCAATCGAATTGCGGTAAAATCCTTTGAATCTTACTTCCCTACCTATTCACATGGTCGTATTTCGAATTTTTTTCAATTCGAAATTCGACCAATGATCAATCTGCCCCTTAGTGTACCACTAGTCGAAAGGGCAAAGATAGAAAGGGTGTTTTGTTACCCATAGGAAATCTCCTTTCCCATGGGTAATCAAGCTAAAAAAAAAACTAACAGGAAAGACTCTTTTGGACCTTTTAATAACTAATACTACCAAATTAATCACTACCATTTGTGTGGATGACCATTTAGGGAATCCTGATCATAACATGGTCTCCTTTGATATTATTTAGCAGAGAGAACACTGTGAGGGAGTAACTAAACACTAACTTTTAGAAGTGCAAACTTTGTGGGTTCAGGTATGGGACCTGCTATCAAGAATACTCAGGACCTGGGGTTTTTCCAGATAATGGATCAGTGGCGTAACTACTCGCTGGTGGGCCCTGGTGCAGGATTGGCACCTGGGCCCCCCTGTTGGGCTCTTCCCCTATGAATTGCACATTGAAGTTCTCCTAGCCTCTCCGCAAGGGCCCCCCGTGAGTGAGTGGGCCCTGGTGCAATTGCACCCCCTGCTCCCCTGGTAGTTACGCCACTGTAATGGATGTTTCCTTAATTTGTATTGTCATCCCTTATATTTACTAGAAAACTTGGGGAGGAAACTTGTAGTGCAATAGTAAAAAGTGACTGAAAAGATTATCGGAGCATCTTTTTCTCTTTGGTAATCTTCAGGTCTTCTTTTGGGGCTTTGACAATTTCTGTGACTTACGGCGCTTGCGCAGTTGTCGTGAAACGGAATATTGCTCCAATTGCGCATGTGCCGATACGATGCTCTCTTTCCAATGATTACCAAAGAGAAGAAAATGGCAGCAGTGAACTCCGATGCCATAAATATAGACCAAGGGGTAAATAAAGATTTAGGGGCATTTACCAGGGGTAACAACTGGGCTGGGGAGGGAGCAGGGAGGAGGTCTATATAGGGTGGGGTGGTTTTTTTAAATTAAGGGTTTGGTTCTCCTTTCTTTGCCTGTGTATGGATTCACTGATGTACTGATCTGATGTCTGGCTTGTGGGCAGTACATTTAAAGTACTGGAGTTCTGGGTTCAGTTCTGACCAGGGCATTCTGTGCATTTATTTCTTCCTTAATGAGTTCTCACTTTTTTATCTAAGCAGGGTAGGACTTGGCATAGAACGTTGGTGTTATTTTGTATGGCTTAATAGGAAGGCACAGAAGCACTAAAATTAATAATAAGGCTAATGGCACATGGGGCTTTGCGTTTCCATCCATTCCTTTCTGTATCTGCACTGGTAGGCATGGCCTCAGCCTGTGTGCAAAAACTTTGAAGTTCTTTTTAGCTGCCCACTCCATTGCTTGTACAGAGATACGGTGCCAGATAATGTATCTGCTTTTCTGCTTCTACAGAAAAAGCTGCTGCACAGCCAAGAATGCCATTAGCCTAATAGTTGGCTAATATCCTTTTGAAACTGATGTGGTCATATTTGATTGTATGCTTCAGTGGGGGCTGGGGATAATATGAATGATGAGCAGTCTTGGCAGCAGTCTATATATAATGCACAATAATTAAAACAATGCCATGGGAAGTGGGAGGAAGCAAAGTCCCTCTCAATTAATGTTTGCCAGTGACATTTTACACTTCAGTGCAAAGCATTGGCAGACATGATCTTATCTGAAACCCCATGCAATCCAATTTGTTCTGCTACTAAAACTGGCAATAGATTGGGTGATATAAAATGCTTGGCCCCTCCAGACTGAGTATTGGCACATGCAAAAATTCTGCAACATATACATCAAGCAGGTTTGAAAATCTCATTAGACAAAGAGCACAGCCTTGATAAATGACCAGATCTAAAGATATATGGCCAGCTGCAAGGCAGCCTATATGACCACACTCTAGATAAGGGTACGTAACAATAACATTGTCCACAAGCAGGCCAATAAAAGCTAACTGGTTTTAATCTCTCTCTTATGTTGAGGACCAGTTTAAATACAGAATTAACAATTTAACCATTAATGTGCTAGTAGCCTGCTCTTTGAATTGTTCTGCCTGTTGCCATGAAAACATCAGCACGGCACAGATAAACAAAAATCACCAGGAAACATACAGTGGACTTATGTGGATGCTGTAGATCAAGGATCCCCAAAGGCCCCCAGACATACCTGAACTGGCCTGCCCAGCCGAGTCCACATATGACGTGTGCGCACCGAATTTGACGCGGACAAACTGAATTTGACGTGGAGTGCACCATTGACGTCCCCCTGGTCCTTGGAAAAAATTCTGGCTATACACTGGTCCCTGTGGCAAAAAAGGTTGGGGACCGCTCCTCAGCGTAACAAGTGCTTCCTGGACCCCCCTGAGAGAATCTTTGAAGGGGCCCAGGGCGCATAGAAACAGTCTGGCATTCCTCCCCCCGCTCCTCCCCCTTCCTTCGATTGAGCATGCATACCTGCTTGATGCGGCGTGCACGCAAAATTTTCTTTAAAGGGGAATTCAACCCTTCCTGCGCTACCCCCCCTCCCCTGCTTCCCCCAGCCTACCTCTCCCCCAGGGCAAATGCCCATAAGTCGCTATTTACCCCTCCGTGCAGGTCTCCTTCAGCCAGGTTCCCGGGCACCATCTTCGACAGCAACGTCTTCTTCCTTCTTCCGTTGGCACTTGGTGGCGCATGCAGAGTAGGACGCATTTGGCGGTTTGTACTACTGCACATGCACCTAAAGTTCACAACTATAGAAGCATGCACAGTAGTTCCGGAAGAAGGAAGAAGACATTGCTGTAGAAAATGGCGTGCAGGAACCTGGCTGGAGGGGACCTGCACGGAGGGGTAAGTAGCGACTTAGGGGTATTTGCCCTGGGGAAGAGGCAGGCTGGGGAAAGGGGATTTGTGCGGGAGGGGTTGAATTCCCCTTTAAGGCAGCTTCGGAGGGAGGTTTTTGGTGCTTCAGACCCCGTGGTCCAGGCCCCCCTTTTCCCCAGGCTGCTTCCTCTATAGTTAGACGTCTGGGACCGCTGCTGTAGATACTATATTGTATGGGACTAAAAGGGTTAAATGTAAAGGCCCTGAGTAGAAAAGATGAGAAACAGTAGCCTTACAGTAAGTTTACCGTCTGGTTTTATGTACCAGATAACATTGTCAGCTCCAGGCTGGAGAGCAAAAGAAACAGACCGTTCAGAAAATAAAAGAAAGTTTAAATAATACACTCTACATAGATTGCAGGGTTCTGTCTCAAGGTGAGGTGAATACCTTGAAATGGAAACCAGCAAAAAGTACATGTATCTGAGCTTTCACACTGGGTATTTCCACTTTATTGTTGCCTTCAAATAAGGAAAAAAGTAAGCTTGGTGGCAGAGGAGCCATACAGTTTTTGGGATTACATTTCTGCAGCGTGGAAGTAAATGCTAGTTTGCTGAAGTTTATTTTGTGAACGTGTCATTAAGATAAGTCATGAAAACATTTTATTGGAAACTACATTTAAATGATGAGTTATTTAGACAGTTATTAGATGTGCAGCTGATCTGTTTTGCTTGGTCAGAAATGAGTATGAAATGGTTAAGATTACGCAGGAAGAGTGTTGAGCAAGTATGTTCAGGAGGCTGGTATCCTGCCTTGAGGTGCATTCCTCCTCCTCTGCGTCACAGATTTCTGACACTCCTAGTGTGTGTGAGACTACTAAGCTGTACATGAGTATTTTACTTTTTTACTTTTGTATCTGTCTGATCTCATCTCTTCTGTCTAGCTGCAAATCTATAACTGACTGGCATCAGACACCTGTATTCTATCAGAGGTCAGTATATTGTTCAAGTTATATTGTAAGTAAGTTAGTGTTTAATATCTGTACCAGCAGTGTTGTAGAACTCTGAATGCTGTAGACAGAATTCTCTAATGCTTCGTGGGTTCGCCTTGCTAAAATAGTTTTTGTACCTATTGAAGAATTCTGTAATGTTGTTGCAGAATGTTAGAGCCAAAACATGGAGTAGCTTAAAGGGGTTGTTCACCGTTAAATTAACGCTACATTTTTAGTATGATGTAGTGGGTGATATTCAAAGACAATTTGCAATTGGTTTTCATTTTTTATTATTTGTGCGTTTTTACTTTTTTAGCTTTTTATTCAGCAGCTCTCCAATTTGCATCTTGAACTATCTGGTTGCTAGGGTCCCAATCCCCCTAGCAACCATGCATTGATTTGAATAAGTGACTGTAATATGAATAGCAGAGGCCTGAATAGAAGGATGAGTAGTAAAAAGTAGCAATAACTACATTTGTAGCCTTACAGAGCTTTTGTTTTTAGATGGGGTCAGTGACCCACATTTGATAGCTATAAATAGTCCAAAGAAGAAGGCAAATAATGCTCAAGTATAAAAAATAAATAATGAAGACCAATTGAAAAGTTGCTTAGAATTAGCCATTCTATAACATACTAAATGCTAACTTAAAGTTGAACTACCCATTTAATTTTAAAAAGTTGCAGTGCTGTTCCACAGTTCATTACAGCATAGAAGTAGTGTTGGCCATGTGAGGAATAAAAGTATGGGATCGGTTATCCAGAAAGCTCAAAATTACAGAAAAAGCCGTCTCCCATACTTTTTTTTTTTTCCAAACACAGGAAAAAAAACCATTCTGGATAACAGGTCCCATATCTGTATTCTGTTTTAATGGCTTTTGAAAGAGGAATGCCATGTGATCTATAAATGTAATGTGAGCCACAATAACTAGTAAGTGTTTGTTTTCCATTCGTGCACTGTTCTGCATCCTTGTTATAATAAAAAGGCAAATAACACGAAAAACTGTTTTTCCATCATGTAATGAGATGCATATTGGAAAAACAATGCACTTGTGTGAGACTCCTTTGGCTGTTTAGGTGAGTCCCTTACATTTGCATTCCTTATTTTCCAATCTAACTTTGAGATTTTCTGTCCTTTAAGGAAGATATATACAAACATCAGTTACATGTCACAGGCTTTCACGTTATCTAGATAATTTCACATATATTTTACTCTTTAGTATCCTAATGTCACAAATGTTTTTTATATTTCTAATGTGCATGTTTGAGGACTAGCAAGTCAACTGAACATGTTTTCCATCCAGCCTGGAAATTCTAATGATGTTAGCACTAGCAGATACTATGCTTGGGAGCCACAAACACTCAGACTGGCTGGCAGCCTGTTGAGCTGCATGCAGGCTTGTGTTTAGCGGTTGATGCTTAATGAATAATTGTTTCCACCTCGCTAATTCTGGGTGCAGTAACACAGCAGCCTGTTAACATTTAATATGCTGGGAGAATGATGTTCTGAAAAAGATTTTTTGGTATTTAACATTTTTTATTATGTGTAAAATAAAGTCTGTTCTATCAGCCTTTTAGGAGTAACTGCCATTTCTGAGCTTATGCTCTAATCAAATGAAAGTCCAAACCCCAGAAACCTTTTTTAAAAAGTTACCAGTTCCACTGGGTGTTGGTATTAGCCCAAAGGTCCAACCACCTAATTGCCAGTTTGGCAATTTCACATGGCCACAGAGAAGCTATGGCTCCTAAATTAGGTCAGTGCCTATGGTGTGGCTCAGAAGCAAAACAGATATATCCAAACTACTGTGTATTATCTTAAAGTGGTTGATCAGATTTGAGTTAACTAGTAAGCTGAAGAGCAGTGATCCCCAAACAATGGCTCATGAGCAACATGTTTCTTACCAACCCCTTGGATGTTGCTCCCAGTAGCCTCAAAGTAGGTGCTTATTGTTGAATTCTTGCCTTGGCAGGATACTTTAGGTGCATAAAAAACATGTGCTGC
This sequence comes from Xenopus borealis, assembly GCA_024363595.1. NCBI lineage: Eukaryota > Metazoa > Chordata > Amphibia > Anura > Pipidae > Xenopus > Xenopus borealis. Next base: position 76,521,779 of record CM044438.1, read on the forward strand.
CAAACAAAGCCTCCTGTTGGCTTCTAGTCCACATTGGAGCTACCAGTATACAACCACAGCCCTTATTTGGCATCCCCTGGAACATATGCTTGTGTTGCTCCCCAACCCTTTTTACATTTGAATGTGGCTCAAAGGTAAAAAAAAAAGTTGGGGATCCCTGATGTAGAAAGTGTTAATCTGAGACAATTTGCAGTTTGGTTTAATTTTTTTATTATTTGTGGTTTTTTTTTAGTTATTAGCTTTTTATTCAGCTCCATTTTGCAATTGCAGCAGTCTGGTTGTTAGGGTCCAAATTACCTAACAAGGATTGATTTGAATAAGGACTGGAAGATGCATAGGGAAGGGCCTAAATAGAAAGGGTAATAAAAAGTAGCAATAACAATAAATGTGTAGCCTTACAAAGCATTTGTATTTTGGTGAGGGTCAGTGACCTCCATTTGAAAGCTGGAAAGCATCAAAATGAAATGGCAATAATTAAAAAAAAAAAAAACTATACAAAAATAGTGAAGACCAATTGAAAAGTTGCTTAGAATTAACCATTCTATAACAAACTAAAAGTTAGGTCTTGATAAAGGGCTGGTATAGCCCAAAACGTCACTTTTGCTAGTGGCACGAATAAAAATTTGATTCACTAAATGGAGTGCTGCTGTAGTTATAAGTATAGACTAAAAGTTAAATATACTTGAGTTTCATCTGAAGGTAAAGTTTTGCCCAGTATTAATAACTTTCTTGACAGGATATGTTAAAAAGAAAATGTAAGCCTGGTAGCAGAGGAGGTGTGCTGCTGCTTTATGAGAAATTACATTCCTGCAGTGTGAGAGTAAATGCTAGCCTTAGGTTTCCTAGGGAAGGTTATTTCATGAACATGTCCCAATAAGGATAGTAATAAAGAAAAACTTTACCCTGTGATTCTGTTGGTTGATTTGTACTGTGGGTACTTGGGTCTGTATCTCTGTCATTAGTTAACACGGTACTTAAACTCCTGGACAGGATTTCAACTCTACTTGTCCTGTACCTGTATTTGATTTGATCCATCTGCTTTTTCATAAAATCGCAATGTGTATGTATACTGGCAATAATAAAGATCCTTTTCATTGGTGACTCTATTCACTGTATATCACTTGACACCAAAAAAAGTTTATATGCTGGCAGATACCATTGACAGTCATTATTTAGTGGGGCTGGTCGTGGGCTCTTTGTACTTGAAATGGCAGGCCTTATTTTAACTCCCAGTCCAGGCCCACTGGATACTAGATTGTAACACACCACTGCCGAGATTTCACCACAGCTTTTTTCCCCCCAAAATTTTCTGTGTAAGAACATACATATAAAGGAGAAATTACAGGGTTTATTTTAACTCCCAATCCAGGCCCGTTGGATACCAGAGTTTATTCAGATTAAAAGGGGATTATGCATGTAACACAAAGCTGCCGCAATTTCACCACAGCATCTTTTTTTTTTCCTCCAAAACTTTTCTGTGTAAGAACATACATATAAAGGAGAAATGGCAGGGTTTATTTTAACTCACAGTCCAGGCCCGGTGGATACCAGAATTTATTCGGATTAAAAGGGGATTATGTAACACACAGCTGCCGAGATATCACCAAAGCTTCTTCTTTTTTTTTTTTTTTTTTTTTTTTAACCTTTCTGTGGAACATAAATATAAAGGAGAAATTTGCTCCCTCTAGTTTATTGCAGAGTGCCAGTGGCAACAAATGTGTTAATTCTTTGGGTGGATACAAAGTGGAACATTACATGAATCAGATCTGGCATTTTCCCTCAGTGTAGTGCTAAACAGCGGGTAGGATCACATGGTATGCAAACCACCAACCAGCACTGCTCTCTTTCATTGTGAATGTAAGCTCTCTCCAGCCAATTGGTGAGCAGTAGGAGGTCAGCTGCTACTGCTGCTGCTGCTTGCAAGTGGGAAAAAAGGAAGCAGAGGAAGTAGCTGGATATTTTCAGCTTGTAAGTAAAACCAGTTTACCTCCCGGGGAAAAAATCAAAACATGTCTTTCCTGGAGGCTTCCTTGCTTTGCAGAGGCAAGAAGTTTTAAGCAGGATGGCAGTGGAAGGCAGTGTAAGTAACAGCAGGCAGTGTTTAATGTTGTCAGTGCCGAGGTTGCATCTTTGTTTTCAAGAGTGATTTAAAGAGTGCGAAGGGCAGAGCAGTTGACCTCTCTGGTAATTAACCTCCAGTTGTTAGTTTAATTTACTAGGACTGAATTAAATATCTGAAAGGCTAGAGTGTTCATATGAGGATGGGCAGAATAAATTTGAATCTGTTAATAGTTTATGATGAGTGGAGACTGTCATTGTTGAATTGTCCTGTGAAAACCTTGAGCTGCTAAGAGAGAAAATGGTAATTAGCGGGGCAGTTTGGCATTTATACGTGCTTTAATGCCATTGCTGTATTGAAATTTCAAGGTACTTCTTCAAAAAGGTTAATTTCAAATTTGTCCTTGATATATTCAAGCAATCTGAATTTAAAATGATCATATTCTTCCTCATTTAGTATTTCTTCCTTACATATCTTAGACACATTAAGATTTTATGCCTCAACATTTTGTGTAAAGAAATGGTTTCCTTTGGAGATTTTATGTTTTGCAATGAAAAACAATGTTACTATATGAAAATACAGCGGAGTGGAAGTAATCTCAGATTTGCTTGAATTAATATGATTTGGTTAATGAGAGTTCTGTCTCTCTTAGGGTGAAGAAGATGTGGAACTACTAATAGCGGCTACATGCTGTTTCTTCAGAATCCCCCCCAAAATCCCCTGCCATATACAATACTAAGAATTCCCTCTGCTAAACCACACATACAGTAGTATTTTAGCAAAGCCAGATAATCACTATTGTCTATTTTGTAGCCATGACAAATAGCTGCTGCTAGTAGCTCTTAACTTTTAATGACCTCATTGCCTTGATATAGTGTGTGTAAGGATCATATAGTTTTATTTGTTAGGGGATCTAATAGTAGTATTGTAGCTTGATAGTCTGTGTCTTATGAGTCTCTGTATATTTCAGTTAAAAGCATTTATGAATTTCCCTACAATTCTGCTCAAAAGATTTGCCACTGCTGTAACAAGGAGCTAGCACACCTTTATACACTAAACGAGAGTATGCCACTGCATTCTTCAGCTGTACTAATGGCTTGTAAAGCAAAAAAAAAAAAAAGAAATAACCTTTGATATACAACTTGAACATGATATATTTAAAGGCTGGTTACAATGCAAACTTTTCTCTCTGAATAAAAGCAAATAGCCTGTCACGTTTTTGTGATAAAACTTACATCTGACTTCTTTAAAGGGGTTGTTTACCTTCCAGACCCTTTTTTTTTTTCCATTTCAGTTGTTTTCAGATTGCTCACCATAAACAAAGACTTTCCATCTTTTATTTTTTTTTACCATTTTCCAAACATTTCAGTTTAAAGTTCATGCTTCCTGTCTCTAGTGTCTCATTCTGGCAACTCAGTGATCCAGGAGTATCTGAACTGTTACAATTTGTAATTAGTTGATACGTTTATCAGCAGTATCTGTGGAATATTAGCACTATTGTATCACAGCTGCATTAAGGGCTGGGGCAGACAGGGAGATTCGGGGAGATTCTGTCGCCTGGCGATTAATCGCTGGCGACAATCTCCCCGAACTGCCTTCTCCCTGTCTGCCGCCTGTAAGCGCCAGCGCCAATACACACGCAGTATGGCGATTTCCGCAATCGCCCGAAGTTTCCTCACGAAGCAACTTTGTGCGATTCCGGAAATCGCTGCGCCGCGTGTGCATTGGCGCTTGTGCTTTTTAATTTAAACAGGAGGCGGACAGGGAGGGAGAAGGCAGTTCAGGAAGAGATTGTCGCCTTGATTAATCGCCAGGCGACAGAATCTCCCCGAATCTCCCTGTCTGCACCCAGCCTTAATGAAACTCATGGATTCTGCTCAGCAGGGCTAAAGATAAATCTATCAACTACATGTATCAAGTTAAAATAGTTAGAAGGTGAAAAATGAAACTTTACATTTCAATATTAGCAAAATGGTCACATATAGAAGATAGAAAGTATAGGGAAAAGGCTTTATTTCCAGTGAACAATCTGAAAGCAACTGAATTAAAAAAAAATGTTTGAATATGAACCCTCTTTAAGAAACTTAGAAAGTGCGTGTAGCCTTTAGGATGAGACGTTAGTTTGCATGAGTAACCTGTCTTTGTTACATTTGTCACAGGATTAAGAAAGAGGAAGTGAGCAATAACTAATTTTCTGTTACTTAATTATTTTTAAACCATATACTTTGAAATGAATAGCCCTATTTAAAATAAGCTTATTTCAATTCATTCTTCATTATTTTTACTATATCTTACATTGACCCTGGTGTGTTGCTTAGCCCTTGTTAAAATGTGTTCATTTTTTTTAGCTCTTTTATAACCATTGCATATACAATATATCAGCCATAAAGCTGTAGCCATTACAATTTTTTCAAGTCGATTTTCTTCTGCATTAGTATATTTGGATTGTTTATAAACTGGTGCCCCAAATTATTTTGTATGATACTGACTACTGATGCTCTCTGTTATATGGTTGTCAATTAGGGCATATATAAATAACAAAAAAAAAAAGTCTGCTTGGCAAGGTGCTGGCTGTCCTATATTTGCTTAGGGTCTGACTGGGGCATACGGGAAAACCCGGTGGGCCCCAATGTCCTGGGTACAGTATTGGGGAATCATGTGGGGAAGGGGGCTGTGTGCCCTTGACTCAGGTCTTCCAGTAGGGCCTGGATATGCCAGTCTGACACTGCTTATGCTTACAAGTCTTATGAACCCCTTACACCAAAAAAATCTATTCAAGGTATTTAGATAGCAACATTGATTGTGGCTGCAAGCATTCCTGCTTTAATTTAAAAAGCTCCACAAGGAACTAGTTGGCTAAAGGTGGCCATACACTCACAAATACAATTGGAGGAAGCTACATTTTTATGCTTTTCTGTGCATATATGTTTGCCTGTGTTTTCTGATCATTATACATGTAATACTTATATCAGCCAGTTTGAGAATCAGGAAGGTTTTACAATGTTGTCTGCCAATAAAGCTTTCATCTTAAGTGGAAGGAGCCGTGGCTCTACCTGCTGCTTTTTTTGTAAATGGTCGGAGACTTAAGTAAGAATTAAGTAAAACTATATTTATCATGTCAAATCATTATAACCTTACACATTTCGTGTTACACACACACTTAGGGGCAGATTTATTAAGGGTCAAAGTGAAAATTCAAATGAAAACAAAATCTAATTTCGACGTAATTTTTGGGTACTTAGGCCAAAATTAAAAAATCAAAGTACTGTCTCTTGAAATAATTTGAATTTGACACTTCGACACCTTAATCCTGCCAAATTGCTATTTTAACATATGGGGGACCTCCTGGAACCTATAAGAAGTGTTTTTGAAAATCTAAGGTTTTTGTCCAAAATCGACAAATCGAACGATTTTTTTTCAAACTGTTTTTATTCGAACAATTTTTAGTTGATTGAAAACTGACCTATTTGATCGAAAAAGGTCCATTTTCTATTGAAAAAAATGTTTTTTTTTTAAATTTGATGGCCAAATTTAGAATTTTTTTTTTCTATTCGTAATTTCACCCTTAAAAGCTGCCAACAGACCAAGTCGGCAGCTTATTGGCCTGTTTATGGGGCCCTCCAACGGACTTTACCGATCAATATCTGGCCGAAAGTTGGCCAGATGTCGATCGGGCGGGACTAGAAATCCCATCGGATCGCGGCCGCATCTGTTCGTTGACGCGGTCCCGTGATCCAACCGCCCATATGGCCTCCATTATGATCCAATCGTTGGGCCCTAGGGTGCTGCCATATTTGTGCAGCAGGAGTCCGTTAGCATTAGAAACTGTAACTAACAGGCTGAGATGGGACAGTCAGGTTGGCAAAGTCAGAGTGTCAGAGAGTCAGGCTTAGGAACTTCAACTAACAATTTTATACAAAAACAAGCCTCTCCGCAAAAAAATGATCAACATGACCTATAGGTAACATTCAATGTACATTCATATTTTAAAAAGTAGTTTTTAGTGTTAGTATCACTTTAAGTGTGTGTAACACAAAACGCGTAAGGATATATATATATATATATATATATTTATATTTTGCAGACAGAAAATAGTAGTCCCATACATAAAATGGATATACTTAATGGATTTTTTGAGATGATATAATGCATATAATATTTGTGAACAACTTGTTTATCTAATATATTTTTACTGCCAGTCCTGATAGAAATATATTGATTCAGACAGACAAAAATTAATTGGCTACATCACAAAATCTATAAAAAACATTTTAACAATGATTTTACTTACCACTTAAATTAATTGTTCGTGTAGATATAATTTACAGGAGGAAAGGCACTTAGATTTAATTTGCTTGACTAAACCTTGTATACTCTATATAGTATATAACTGAAATGTATGTTTCCAAAAATAGGGCACTGCACTGGTTCCATTAGATTCACAAAGAATGCCTAGAGGTGCAGGTTGCTCATTATGGGGAGAAATGTTAAGAGGAAATGAATGGACATGAGAGTTTACATGTCTGCTACAGGATGCGGATTCATGCAAAAATTGTTCGTTTTTAAAATTTTAATCCCACAAATCCCTTGATGGAGGAATGGATTGAGCATGCTTAACAATAATACAAACCAAGCAGATGTTTTTGCTCTTTTTCAATGCGCACCCCTGCGTTCCGTTTAGCTGCGCTCAGCCCCAGGGAAGCGCAGGAATAGACACAAGCAATTCTTTTCAATGGGGCTATACTCACACAAGCACATGCAGGCGCTGAATGCAGGTTGAGACGCAACATGCTGCATTTTTCCTGCGTTCTGCGCCTGCATGCGCTTGTGTGAGTATAGCCCCATTGAAAAGAATTGCTTGCATCTATTCCTACGCTCCCCTGTGGCTGAACGCAGCTAAACAGAACGCAGCTAAACAGAACGCAGCTAAACAGAACGCAGCTAAACAGAACGCAGCTAAACAGAACGCAGCTAAACAGAACGCAGCTAAACAGAACGCAGCTAAACAGAACGCAGCTAAACAAAACACAGGAGAGCACAGAGAAAAACGCTTATGAGGAAGGGCACTAAAAGTTATTGCATACTGTAAAAGCAACATGGTTCACTTTTTTTGAGCAAATTTAAGTACAGGATTTCTTTTGCTGTTGTGAATACAACACAATCTTTCAAATGCTTCTTCTGCATAAAAACATTTTTGTTAAAACTTTCAATATCCCATCATACGTACTACATAGTTAGTTACTTATAACTATATAACTTAAAATATATATCCTGAAAGACACTTGTTTAACCCCTCATACTTATAATGTATCGGTTAATCACAGGAAAAAACACAATCACTTTATGGACTGCAGTTTCCCCCAAAATAGATTGCTCTGGCAATTTTTCTTAGCCTCCTGTCTTTACTGCAGCCGGCACTTCACATTCACTAATAGAATAACTTTATTGAAGCTGGTAGGACTACATTTGCAGAGGCACAGTGTCCTAGCAGCCTTTGTAAAAAAAACTCTTAAACCTTGTTTTACAAAATGCAACCCTAAACCACACAGTGCTAGGGGCATTACACCAGGGATTAAAGTGCTGCTCAGCAGATTGTTTATTAATCTCTGAGCTACTGTTACGCTGCAGTATTGGAAAACATTCCAATTGTTATGTAAACAGATCTGCTTGGTTTAATCTTTGAAAGATGAAACCTTAAGGAATCCCCAGCATATGGAAATACCAATGGGGTTTTCTCTATTGAAAACAACTGTATTTATTTGAAATATCAAAATGTTATGTTCCTTAAAATAATCAGCTAGTCATTTACATTATGGATTGATTAGTCTTGCTGGTTTGTTATTACAGTCAAACCAATTTTTACATTTCCCTTGATTTTATTTATTTATTAATTTTTTTTCACAGTCCCTTCATGTTATTATGCATTTCCGTGGTAGCATTTCCCAAATTATTAGTATATTTTGCCCCATTTTCCGTAAAAATATCTGCTTTCCCCTGTGAGTGCATTTTACCCCTTTTTTTTTTTTTTTTTTTTTTTAACAAAAAAACCCCTCTAATTTTACATACCCCCTGTTTTATGGTTTCCAGGTCCCTTGGAAAACCTTTAATTGGGGTTGATTGTATTATTATTATCTCTTGTTTATAAATTGCTAACATATTCTACCTGCAGAGATCTCATCAGATGTATTCAAAACTGCACTGTTACTTGGTATTAGACTTACATAACCAGAACTGCAGCATTTGCAGCTATCATTAGGACTTTAGTAGGAGAGAAGATAGGAGTGTCTACAACTTAAAGGCATCCTGTCATGGGAAAAAAAAATTTCTTCAAAATGCATCAGTTAATAGTGCTCTTCCAGAAAAATTCTGTATTGAAATCCATTTCTCAAGAGCAAACAGCTGCCCAAGTCATGTGACTTGTGCTCTGATGAACTTAAATCACTTTTCTGCTGTAAGAGTTGGAGTGAAATCACCCCCTCCCTTTCCCCCACCCAGCAGCCTAACAAAAAGAGAAGTTAGCCAGGTAACAGCTCCCTAACACAAGATAACAGCTGCCTGGTAGATCTAAGAACAACACTCAATAGTAAAACCCATGTCCCACTGCGTACTATTCAGTTACATTGAAAAGGAAAAACAACAGCCTGCCAGAAAGCAGTTCTCTCCTAAAGTGCTGGCACAAGTCACATGACCGGGGCAGCTGGGAAATTGACAAAATGTCTAGCCACATGTCAGATTTCAAAACTGAATATAAATTAAATCTGTTTGCTCTTTTGAGAAATGGATTTCAGTGCAGAAGTGTGCTGAAGCAGCACTATTAACTGATGCATTTAAAAAAACAAAAAAAAACATGTTTTCCCATGACTGTTTCCCTTTAATAATCCTGATGTTTTATTGGAATTGCTCAGTGAGCTTAGTTTACCAGGGAGTGTCATAGCCAATACTAATAATTGCCATTTGAGGCAAGTTTTGTTGTTTGATTTTCATAACCAACATTGCTCTTTGCAAGTGGGTTGAAGTAATTTGATTTGGGCACCTATCAGGACAGAAAATAATGGTGCCTAATTAGTGCATTAGTCCATGTGCAAGCTGGGTGGTTTATTTCAGTGATCAGTGCCATTAGGGATCAAATTGTTAGCAACAAAAAGTAAGCAACTGAAATCACCAGTGTGGCCCACAGGTGAAATTAGTTTATGTATTGGCAGCTATCTTGTAATTAATAATTAATTAAATAATCTTGTAGGACTGAGGAGCTTTCTCTTTCTTAGAACGCGATACCTACAGTTTACATATTCATCCATAACTTGGTTCATGGCCACAATGAATATCACTTATAAAATATCACAATGAAATCACTTATGAAATTGCTATTGGGAATTATTTGAAAATATGTTAATAAAAACTTGGCATTGATCTTCTCTGATTCTTTGCCCACTCCATATAATTTTCAGAAAATATGAGTGCTGAATCTCCAGTAGTTCTGATAAGTAGGAGCAGTGTAAAATACAGAAAGAGGCACGATAATTTGTGGTAGATTCTGAAACCTGCAAATATTTGTGCATAAGGATGCAAGGTTCAACTGGGGTAAAGTAAAGTGCATTGTGGGCAAAACTCACTGTGCCATTCCCTGTGTTTTTCATATTATTTGGTCTGCCATTATTCAATAGTCTCACTTTGTTGGACAGTGGAATGCTCTAAAGACCATTGTGCCTGTATATTAGTTGGCTGCATATGTAATTGCATTACTGTAGATCTGTCTTGAGGTAATTTAGTATATTGTGATGTTTGACTGAGTTCATTTGTTCTTGTCCTTTTTTTTTTTTTTTTTTTTTTTTTTTTTTTTTTTTTTTTTTTTTTTTTTTTTTTTTTTTTTTTTTTTTTTTTTTTTTTTTTTTTTTTTTTTAAATCTTGACCCCATATTTACACAATTTCCATGTAAATATTTTGTGTAACTTTGATTCAGCAGGGCGTGGATTCGGGATTTGTTCCAAGTGTTCAGGACTTCGATAAGAAGCTTGCAGAGTCTGATGCATACCTACAAATTCTCATAGATCAGATCAAGGTAAGTTCCATTTAGCTCACACAAACTGAATTTGCTTTAACACCCAGTATTATAACTATATGTGTTTCCTGATCAGGAAACACATATAGTATGCAACTTGTAATGTTATTATTTTGTGTGCGCTGTATTATTGTCATCTGTGAAATATATGTATAAAGTATTATACCTATGCAAACAAAATGAAGGTGACATTCATATGCAACCTAAGCATCAGACTGCAACTTAACACCCCCAGTCTGGAAGCAGCCTATTATTTCTGTTTGTGTACAATCAAAGGTATTCTGCTGGGAAAGTTTACAAAGTGAAGGGTTGTAAACCATTTACTACCTGTGGGACAGGGTGCAATGTTTGAAGAAAAAAAAAACAGGTGCAGTCCACCATGTTTTTTGCACCTATCCCTCAGGTAAAATATTGCTGCAAAGACCCTTAATTTTTGTAGCTGGTCGTAAAGAAATCAGCTGACTTTCATTCCCTTACAGATTAGGCACAGTGGTTGTCGGAGAGGGAAGGTTTAGCAGTGATTGTCGATGTGGTCAGTGTAAGCAGTATGGGAGGAGAGCAAATGATGCCAAATGATGGGAGGTGAGCAGAGCATGTAGATGCAATACTTGGGGTTGTGGCAGAGTACTTTCTGCAAGGAAGGAACTGGAAGGAGTGTGTCTGGGGACAATCAAAATGACATCAGCAAGAGAGCTTCCCACATCGACAACCCCAGTTTTACCTCCCACAGTCGGACACAGTACAGTCTGTGTTAGAAAGTGCTGGCAACTGCTAGACACATCTAGCTGGACCTCGGACTGGAATTATGGGAATGGGGAATATCCTGTGCACTTTCCAGGCTTTTTTTTCACACATATTTGACACAAAAGGTACAAAACTGAAAACCGAGCCTTCACTTTAGATGAGTGGACATATTTTTGTGCATATTCAAAATGTATCCTATATGTCTGTTTGCAAGGATAAGTAGGATGGTAGAAGCATAATACTTTAAAAATCTACCAACAAATAACATCACTGACCCTCCATTTTTGTTAATAATTTAATATTAATTTTGTTGCACATATGTTAGACCTGGCATTTAGTTTGCTAGGTCTTAATTACCAAACGTAGCAGATGAATAAGAGAAGGCCAAAACTGAAATCCTGTATACACAAAATACAATATAACAAAATTGAAATCTCAGTCTGATTTTTGGTTGCTGAGGTCAGTGACCTATAAAGCATTTTCAGATGACCGACATTTTCAGTTTCAGTTTAAAGGCAAGCCAATAAACCTGCCTTCAGTGTGTTTGGATATTGGATTACTAATGATGGTATGTTATGCACATATTGATTGTCTTAAGACAGAAAATCTTTAACATTTTGTTTGTCCTACATGTCTTTTACAGTTGTGCTCATAAATTTACATACCCTGGCAGAATTTATGATTTCTTGACCATTTTTCAGAGAATATGAATGATAACACAAACTTTTCTTTCACTCATGATTAGTGGTTGGCTGAAGCCATTTATTGTCAAGCAACTGTGTTTACTCTTTTTAAATCATAATCACTACACAAACTACCCAAATGACCCTGATCAAAAGTTTATACACCCTGGTGATTTGGCCTGATAACATGCACACATGTTTGCTTGTAATTAGCGGGTGTGTATAAAAGGTCAATGACTTTCTGGACTCCTGACAGACCCTTGCATCTTTCATCCAGTACTGCACTGATGTTTTTTGGATTCTAAGTCTTGGGGAAAGCAAAAGAATTGTCAAAGGATCTGTGAGAAAAGGTAATTGAACTCTATATAACAGGAAAGGGATGTAAGAAGATATCAAAGGAATTGAGAATGCAGTGTTCAAACTCTAATTGAGAAGTGGAAAATTAGGAGTTCTGTTGAAACCAAACCAATCAGTTGGACCAACTAAAATTTCAGCCAAAACTGCCAGAAAAATTGTTCGGGATACAAGGAAAAACCCACAAATAAGGTTATGTGAAATTAAAAAATACCAGAGGAAAATTTGTACTCATCAGCCTGGAAGCTGCACATGGGGACGTACTTGGACATTCCAACATGACAATGATCTAAAACAAAAGGCCAAGTCGACCTGTCATTGGCTACAGCAAAATAAAGTGAAGGTTCTGGAGTGACCATCTCAGTCTCCTGACCTCAATATCATTGAGCCACTCTGGGAAGACCTCAAACGTGCAGTTCATGCAAGACAGCCCAAGAATTTACAGGAACTGGAGGCTTTTTGTGAAGAAGAATGGGCAGCTTTACCTTTGTCTGAGAAGATGAAGAGCCTCATTCACAACTACCACAAAAGACTTCAAGCTGTCATTGATGTTAAAGGGGGCAATACACAGTATTAAGTACTGGGGTATGTAAACTTTTGATCAGAGTCATTTGGGTAGTTTGTGTAGTGATTATGATTTAAAAAGAGTAAACACAGTTGTTTGACAATAAATGGCTTCTGCCAACCACTAACCGTCAGTGAAAGAAATGTTTTTTATCTCTGAAAAAGGTATAAGAAATCCTAAATTCTGTCAGGATATGTAAACTTATGAGCACAACTGTATACACTGTTCAAACTGTTTTTGCTATAGCAAGTATGACTGCGCGCTTCTGGAAGTAAAGTGTGCAGTCCTACCCACTTCCTAAAAAAAAAATGTTTCTTTGGCACGCAAGGTTGGGCCACAGGGGGACCAGGTGTGGAAAAGTGCTAGGTGATGTGCTTGGTAAAAAGGCCCTTGGGAAGAATACTAAGTTCTACAACAACAGCACTGTTTCACACAAAAAGCTGAAGTACTTTATGTACAACATGAAAGTCATGAAACTGCTTTGTTACACTTTGATCCCTTTGAGGATAGTTTTATTTATTTTTCATTGTGTTACAACTAGATTATCAAGAGAAGAAACACATATCTGTGTTTTGTGTTTCTGTGATTGCTGGACTTTGGGTTTGACCTCTAGTAACATAAGTTATTTTTGTAATGAGATACTGCATAGATGTGTTTGGGCTGAGGTATTGGCTGAAAACAACCTGTGGTTACACTGGGCTGCAATGATTCTGGCTGAAACACCAGGTCTTTTTAGAGAAATGCAGATCACTAGGGCAATTTTGAGTTTTTGATAAGTCCAAAGATCTTTTTGTATCCACCAAAATTCAGAGAGTGCTTGGAACAAGCAGGGGAGCTTTGCTATAATAAAGCAGACTACAAAGAAAGCCATAGAGCAAAATATCCGCTTCTGTTTGCCAACAAACTAGTAGAACCTCAAATCCAACCTCTATTTGTACCACCACTAGAAAAATAATCTATAGATATCCACTTTTTATTATTCCTTAGATCAATGTGGAAATTGAAAGTTTTTTCTATAGAAGATGAAAGATCTTGTGGTGGTGGTTCCTGGTGGGCCCTGGGCAAGTGCATGTTTTGCCCTTTTTATTAAAACAACTCTCCTGATTACACTATGAGATTTGTAGGATTTACGTTAGACTGCATTTTAATAAAATAATTAAATTTTTTAAATTAATTTCTCTTTGTAATAATGTTAAGAAGAAAAAAGTACCTTGTACTTGGTCGCAACGAAGATAGAATTAATTCTTATTGGAAGTAAAACTGTCCTATTCGGTTTAGTGTTTAAATAATTTTATAGTAGACCTAAAGGTATGGTGATCTAAATTAGTGGACCCATAATCTGGAAAACATTGGGAACCAAACATTCTCGGTGACAGGTGCCATACAGTACATTTATTCTCTTGCTTTTGCTTTCCAGAAGGTTTTCACCCCATCCAATAACAGATTGATAATAAAAAGGGCAAAATAAATATTTCTTAGAGTACACAACAAATATGATTCACTAATGTGTAGCTTTGATAGGTGTGTGAGTATTCATTTATATATTAATATAATCACAAATGTTTACACAATAATATTTTAACTAAAGACATAGTATTTGTTTTGCTTTTTTTATTTTCTTCAGCTGTTTGATGAAAAAATCCAAAACTGCAAAGATGATGAACAGAGAAAGGCAAGTAACACCTTTTGCATTTGAGCATTTGTACCAGCTGTCTGTATTACTGTGGCTTGAACTCAAATTAATGTTGTACTCTCTGTAGCACAAAGATGCTTGAAAAGCCGCTCCCCCCACTCTGAAGTGCTGCAGAATGTAGAATCTACGTTCTGCAGCACCTAGGTACTTTTATTTACAAAATGTCGATTCTATATTCTGTTGCATTTAAAGGGTTAAGAGAGAGCATGGCATATGGCTCTGGCCACACTCCGCACAGTCTGTGGATAAATGCTCAAAGTAAACACTCAAAATTTGCTAAAAGTAAAATCACATAAAAAATTATGCCATTTTTGACACTATATTTTACGTGTGGCAAAATATTCTGGCATTTTTTTTACACTACATGATAAATCTGCCCATAGTGTGTGGAAGAGGACCTGGGCTAGAGGTAAGTGGAGGGAAGAGGTACGTGCCCAGCGTCCCTTCACCTTTTCACCCCAGTTCTGGCCCTCACTGCTTTAGTCCATGCGCAGAAACGCCCTGACTAAATGCATACCCATTTTAGTGTCAAAATCCTCTCCATTTGCCTGCACCCAGGCCAACACCGAGAGACCCTTTTATAACTGTTTCTAGATTAATAGACTTTCACTCCTACTTTATTTGAAATCAGTCCACAACCCATGTAGAAAAGGTGCAGTCCTGCTGTTTACTGACAAGTAGGGGAAGTAGATGTATCAAGATTTGCATTCTTTGTTACTTAATGGCACTGCAATAGCAGTATGTTTTATGTATGTATTGTATGCATACCTGCCAAATGGGGTTGCCACCTGACCGGTATTGATCGGCCCAGCTGGCACTGGTATTAAAAATTACATTGTCGATAAATTTGAAATGCCTTCTAGTCCCACCTTTCTCCTTTCTGCAGCCTAACACCCCTTCTAACTACAGGCCCGCCTATTTCCCAGCCTAGTCCGTTTATTTCCCATCACAGTTTTCCATCCGCATCCAGCTTTCTTTCTTCCAACCCCATATGTCATAGCCCCAAATTACATTGTGGTCCACCCCTAGTGACATCATGGGGAACCCCTGACCTGAAGGGAGGTAACAAGAAATAAAAAGGTGGCAACTCTTAACTGAACTGTCCTGTATTTTAAAGATGGTCCTGAATTCTTATGTCCAGCCTGTGGTCCTGCATAGCACCTTAGCAACGTTCCATTTTGGCAATTTTGGACAACAAGATGCAACCCCTGATTTTTTTACTCTCCCTGCAGCCATACTATATAAAGCATGGTTGCTAGGAGGGGGAAATGAGCATGGGCTTACAACTAGTTGGCCACAATTGTCTATCTTATAATCCTTGTGGGCGGCCACTGTCTATTATGACATGCATGGGGGCATGTTCCTGTCTTTATCTATGCTTTTTTTTTTTTTGGAATGCTGATTATGTCCCATCATCCTAATGGCGTTGTAAACAATGGGGCTGATTTTGCATTTGTGGAAAGCAATTTTATTTTAAATGTTTTCTATGGAGCAGTGTTCTATGAGACAATTACATAAGCTGTAAGTCCCTTGCACCAGTGTCTGACAATATGTATTGAACATGAATTTTTGGGAGTCATTTGAGTATGCAGAGCTGTATAACTAGAGTGGGAATTAACAGAGAACAGTAGTGAGCATTTTGATGGCACAATCAGAAGAGACCATCAAAGTTTTTTTCTGTGCCATTATCATGAGGGAATATGAGCTCTACAGTTCTGGAGAAGAGACATATGCCTCTTTTCCCCATGGAATAAAGATAGTAGGATGTCTGGAACAACTACCGCATGACATTGCTTACCTCTTGTCAATCATTCTTTCTGCTTTTTATATAAAATATAAAACCTTTATGGTTTATTTGTGTTACATTTGTCTGTTTTAAGTAGTGGATGGTCTCAGAGTTGTTCCGCATAAATCTAAAGCTACTTGCTACTAGTTCTCCTAATCACTGAGAACAGAAGGTTTATTTCCTACTAGATGTTTATTTGCTATCAAAGGAGAAGGAAAGGTTAAAACTAAGTAAGCCTTATTAGAAAGGTCCACCTAAATATATCCGTAAACCCTAGCACTGCTCTGAGTCATGTTAAAAGAAACACTGCATTTCTTTCCTTCTATTGTGTACACATGGACTTCTGTATCAGACATCCTACCTTCAGCTTACACCTCCTTGCCCCAGGCATGAGCATGCTCAGTTTGCTTCCTGCCCTCCTCAGCTTTAATCTGAACCCAGAGCTATAAGTGAGCAGGGAGAGACTCCAATAGGATGTGATGTCACACCAAGCTAATACTACAGCTGCTATCCTAAACAAACGGAGAGCTTCTAGAGATTTTTATTCAGGTATGGTAAAACATTCTACAGAATAAATATTGCATTCTAACTAGCTATTGCAGCTAATATATTGGCAATAAAATTCCTCCTTGTATTTCCTTCTCCTTTAAGCTAAAGGTCAGTTTCACATTATATATGTTGCACAGGGTATGCAATATGGTACTTTAATCCCTAAATTGTTTAAAAGCCAATAATCTACAAAAGGCCAGCAAGTGTAAGTGTATGAAAGAATCTTGTTACCCACTAATATTGCTATTTTTCCCCTGCAGAAAATTGAAAATCTCAAGGATGCTACTTGTGTAAGTTTCTAAACTGATCTCATTTACTTGTAATAGTTTTCTTTGTATCATTAGTATCTAAGTGATTTAAACCTATGTCCCAAAAATGCTAGCCTTAGTGTCCTTTTTAAATAGAGACTTATGTATTAGGCCAGGACTTGCACTTTATCCCACATGTTTAAAGGGATCTATACTGACAATTTATGTATTGTATTCCTTGTTTTTAAAAACAATGAAAGTCTTGGGTAGAGGGCTAATTTGTAAGGCACGCAGAGACACCAACTTTGACTTCTTGTTGCCAAGGGATCTTTGATGTCCCCAAAAAATGTGGGTGAAGCTTAATCCTCCTAGCTCCCTTAAAGGACCAGTAACAATTTCTTTTTATTAAAAAATTTGTTTGTGTAGAACGAAAAAAAAAACCACAGAGACATATTAAACTTTTAAATCACTAAGTCTTTATTAAGAAATAACTTACCGAAACTCCGCTTGCGCTCCCCTTCAGAAAAGGCAATCTGGCGAACTATCGCTGCGACGCTTGATTTCTATATAGGCAAACAGAGTTTTGGCTCCAACGTAACTTGTAAGCAATTCGAGTAGCTGAAAATATTCCAAGGGCTGTGCAACTCCAACAATAATCCAAGGATTTGTAGAAAAGTGGAATAAACAGCTTCAGGCAGTCCTTATTAACTGCAAAATTCTTTTATTATAGCAGTAGACCAGCAATAAATTAGCTGTGTCCCTAGAGCAGGTCATTGTGTTTGTTTTTTATTATTCATTATTTTAATAGATATTTGTTGTCCGTTATTTATCGGCAATAGTAGAAGTGCTATATATTATATACCTTTAAGTTATTGTGTAACACAATATATGTATATCTTTTTCTAGAGTATGGTAGAGTCCATCAAACACTGCATAGTTTTGCTGCAGATTGCAAAGGTAAGTTGTATGTTATATAGATGTATATTATATTTGACATATTTCCTATCCCCAGGACTGTTCTTACAAGTGTTTGCTGCAGATAACTTTAGAACTTTAGATCCCCTGGCCTACCCATCTTTCTCAGGAAACAGGGTCTTGGCCATTTATTTTGTTATCCGACTAGTTTGTGTTTAGTGCAAATACTGTGTATGCTTCCTTGCAGGAACCAGGTGTTATTTGTGTTTTGACCCTTTTTTCAGCAAGAATGGGGCTGGGTTTGATTCAAGTGTAGAAAGGTGTTGAAGTGAGTTAGCCATTGAAAAATTCCAGAAAATTTGAGGTTAGGTGATACCTTTTATTGGCTAACTGAGTAAGTCAAAACATTTCAAGAGTAGAAGGATTCTTCCCTTCAAGCAACTAGAAGGCATATAGACAGGTGGGTTTGCTGGTTTGGGGTTATAAAGGCGATGTTATATCACAAGAACTGTTTTTTTTTCCTGGTATCTGTGTGTGATCCAATGAAAACAAATGTTACCTCTTATTCCACTGTACTCAGTTCACTACTGCATAATATACATTCCTCTTTAGGTCATAAGAAACAAATGAATTGGGTTGTTTCAGACAACCTAACCCATTTTGAATGTACTGTTTGACCACAGAAAACAGTTAAGGACATGTGCAGAGATGCAGATAGATTGCTATGGCAGAATATGATATGGTCCTTGTTATTAGCTAATAAACCTGCACATTACTTATTCTTGATGTAGACAGCGATATTCGGAGACAATTTACTTCAGTTCATTTTGTTTGTTTTTAAAATTGAATTAGAATAGTTCAGCACCTCTCTATTTTGGAATTTCAGTAGATATCTGGTTGCTAGGGTCCAATTTGCTTTAGGGATCAGTCAGTGCTTTGAGTGCCAGACTGATGAATAGGGAAAGGGACCTTCTAAATAAGAATACATAAATAAATAACAGTAACAGTTTAACCTTAAAAAGTAATAATTTTTTTGCCTGAGGATGGCAGAGACTTCATTTAAAAAGGCAAAGCAAATAATTAAAAAAATCTAAACTATGGAGACCAAATGAAAAGTTGCTTAGAACAGGATATGCTGTAGCAAACTATAAGCTAATTTAAGGGGAACAAACCCTTTCTATATTTGTTTAATACTGGACGTTGAACTCAAATTTTTTTTATACATAAATAGTGTGATTAGAGTATACTTTACACGCATTGCTTTGTGTCTACCATTTCAACACCTGATTTTATAACTTCTAGTTGCAAGATGTCACACCCTCTCCATATCTTTTAGATCAACTGAATATCTGGAAAGTATTGTTGCTGGTAAATCTCCATTTTAGACTGCACTGTGCTACATTGGCATATGGACTGTGCTATAGCTTGATTTTTTTACATTATGCACTGCATTATACCTTTATACCTTTAATATTGTATATAATAATTATATTATAGCCCTTTAAATATTGTGTGTGTAATGTAATATTTGGTAAATTATTTAAAATGTAATTAGCCTGTATTGGCTGGTTAAGAATGTATACTGGTATTTTGTGCCTATTTTATTTTTATTTTTTTAAGTCTTGTCTGTGTTATCCAGCTGAGGTGTTAGGGAATACTTTGTAGTCTTCCTTACTGGGGACCAGGAGAAATGGATGCAGTTCCTAGTGACTGACTAGCAAGGGGAATTTTTGTAGTGTGAAAATTATCCCAAGAGGTTTGTGTAGAAATTTTTTTCCTACAAACACAAAGTTTCATAAATGACGTTGGCGCAAATTGCAGTAAACACACTTAAAGTGAATTTTGGTTGTACTTGTTCCTATGATATTCCTATCATATTCACTGCTTGTGCTTGCAAACATTGAGAGCATACCATGCCATTTTCTTTATTCGGTTCTTTCCTCTACCGTGTAGTTAAATAATTTTTTCACAGTTTTTTCCCCCCTGCTATCTTGAAAATATATTTATTTGTGCCCCAAGAGGTACCAAAATATCACTGGCTGTTCATGTTATAATAAGCACAACGTTCACCTCTTCAACTAATGTATAAAAGTGATAGTTCATGTAAAAATTAAAGAATTAAATAACTAAAAATATTCTTATCTAACAAATACATGTCTGAAAACAAACAATATATGAAAACACCAGTGTCAGTGTTTTTTTTATTTGTATTTTGCAGTCATCGTGTATTATTTAATACAAGACATCTTGTGGCCATTTAAAAATATCAAGAAGAGATTTTTTTTGCAACAACCAATTATCTAAAATGGAGAATTAGGAATTAATTGCTTCATTTGCAAGACAAATCCCCAAAAAATGTTTGTGGGAAGGGAGTGTAGGTCCATTAAAAATAACAACATTTTTGTGCTTATGACTTCTTTTCCACAGTATATACAGTACAACAGAAGAACCATCATTACAGGACAAACTCTGAAGTATTACAGGAGGCTCAGTATCAACACTAAAGATTAACTACAATTCCTATTTCAGAGACTCCGGGCCTGCTTTGTGTCTAACTGCGTGACCTAAACCAACCACACCAGCTAAAGAATATCTCCTTATAGTAATTAGGTAACCAAATGCAACAAAAACATATACATAACAGGTATGAGATCTGTTATCCAGAATACTCCATATTACAGTAAGGCAGTATACCACAGACTCCCTTTTATCCAATTAATCCAAATTTTAAAAAAATTTCAACAGTACCTTGTGATATATAATTAATCCTTATTGGAAGCAAAACCATCTTATTGGTTTTATTCAATGTTAACATGATTTTCCAGTAAGGTACAAGGATCCAAATTATGGAAAGATACATTATCCAGAATATCACAAATATTCTGGATAACAGGTCCCATACCTGTACACTACTTATGCCCTCTCCCATAAAAACATAGTGTATAGTCTTTAGTTGGTATGGTTGGTGTATCACAGAAGGCTCATCACACAAAATGTGTCAGTGTCTGAGGTAGAATAAGGTTCTTTATAGGGATGCACCAAATCCAGGATTCAGTCTTTTTCAGCAGCATTTGGATTCGGCTGAATCCTTCTGCCTGGCCGAACCGAATCTGAATCCTAATTTGCATATGCAAATTAGGGCCAGGGAGGCAAATCACGTGACTTTTTGGCACAAAACAAGGAAGTAAAAAATGTTTCCCCCTAATTTGCATATGTTCTGTTCGGTATTTGACCGAATCATTCTGGAAGTGGTTCGGCTGAATCCAAAATAGTGGATTCGGTGCATCCCTAGTATTTGCACTTACGGGGTTTAAAGTTAATGTGATTCAGGTTCCGGGACCTGGATTCTGAATTGGTTTAATGCCAATTAACTGGAGGCAAGCTGATGCAATTTCAATATATAAAAATGCATTCCAGGCCTGACTTTGCAATTATTGGCCTGCAAGTTTCAAATCTTTAGTGGGGAAGTTAATTGAACGTTTAATAGGCCAAATTCAAGATTATGACCTGGAGAACGGTCTTCTGAGTTTTAATCATAATGGTTTTCTGACAGACAGTGGAATAAGTAATGTGGGGGCACATAGTTTAGTGTGCACCATTGCACATATTGCCAGTATATTGCTATATGTAGTAAGTTTAACAGTTGTTGAGTAGGCAAGGTCTACTCATATTTTGTCAAAGCTCTTACTACAGTGCTGTACAAATGTTTGTAAGGTATTTTGGTCTTGATGATGTTCTTTGTACATTAGCAGTTAGCTGGCTTGAAGAGACTCTACAAAGAGTAGATGTTCAGTGGTTAAAATGAGGGGTATACAGAGTTGGCAATGCCATTTGGTAGCAGCAGAGCCCATATGTTATTGTTCTGTATAAAGGGTATACCTTTATGGGAGGGGTCATTCTTGTAAACCACATTACTTTTTTTTTTTTTTTTGTAGTTGCAATAATTTGTCAATTTCCCCTGCTCTAAAATAACTTTGGAGCAGCTTTTTGTTTTAAATATTTATGATAGCATATGTGAGCATTTTTTTAACACTTATGCACTGGCAAGGGATACGTTCATTAATATAAAAAAAAACTTATGTTACAATTGGAACATTAACACATTAAAATATATTTACAGCACATTTTTGTGGCTCACATTTAACTAACTAAATGAATACTGCAGTCTGGGTTATCATGTGACAAAGATGTCAGACTTGTGTTTTTTTGCCCCAGCAGTCCAACAATAAAAGATAAAAAATAGACAATGTAAACCACACTTTGAGTTACTTACAGTTGTGCTCATAAGTTTAGATACCCTGGCAGAATTTATGATTTCTTAACCATTTTTCAGAGAATATGAATGATAACACTCATGGTTAGTGGTTGGCTGACGCCATTTATTGTCAAACAAATGTGTTTACTCTTTTTAAATCATAATCACTATATAAACTACCCAAATGGCCCTAATCAAAAGTTTACATACCCTGGTGATTTGGTGAATGGATATTAAACGTAACCAACTTCACCTGTGATCTGTTTGCTTGTAATTAGTGGGTGTGTATAAAAGGTCAGTGACTTTCTGGACTCCTGACAGACCCTTGCATCTTTCATCCAGTGCTGCACTGATGTTTTTTGGATTCTAAGTCTTGGGGAAAGCAAAAGAATTGTCAAAGGATCCGCGGGAAAAGGTAGTTGAACTCTATAAAACAGGAAAGGTATATAAAGAAATACCAAAGGAATTGAGAATGCCAATCAGCAGTGTTCAAAATCTTAATTAAAAAGTGGAAAATTAAGAGTCCTGTTGAAACCAAACCAAGGTGAAGTAGACCAACAGAAATTTCAGCCACAACTGCCAGAAAAATTGTTCGGGATGCAAGGAAAAAAGTGCCTCATCCACAGCTACCACAAAAGACTTCAAGCTGTCATTGATGTTAAAGGGGGCGATACACGGTATTAAGAACTGGGGTATGTAAACTTTTGATCAGAGTCATTTGGGTAGTTTGTGTAGTGATTATGATTTAAAAAGAGTAAACACAGTTGTTTGACACTAAATTGCTTCAGCCAACCACTAACCATGAGTGGAAGGAATTTTTTTTATCATTCTCTGAAAAATGGTTAAGAAATCCTAAATTTTGTCAGGATATGTAAACTTATGAGCACAACTGTATACCCTGTTCAAACTGTTTTTGCTGTAGCAAGTATGACTGTGCACTTCTGGAAGTAAAGTGTGCAGTTCTACCCACTTAAAAAAAATAAATAAAAGTTCCACTTGGCACGCAAGGTTGGGCCACAGGGGTACCAGGTGTGGAAAAGTGCTAGGTGATGTGCCTGGTAAAAAGGCCCTTGGGAAGAATATTATTTTTGTAATGACATACTGCATAGATGTACAATAAATGGCTTCAGCCAACCACTAACCATGAGTGAAATAAAAGTTTTTGTGTTATCATTCATATTCTCTGAAAAATAGTTAAGAAATCATAAATTCTGCCAGGGTATGTAAACTTATGAACTGTATATACTTTGATCTTTGTGTTACCAGTAATTCAACATTACTGCTTTATCACAATTACATCCTCATCTCATATAAAATTGGCTAAATATAAAATCAATTACATACCGCAGAAAAAAAAGCATTATGAATATCTGGGTCTGTCTTCTTTGTACTGTCCTCCCTTTAGACTTGTGGTATGTGAGCTATACACCCCACATTGTTTCAAGTGTTTCTTTACCTTCTGTTTCTAGGTATGTTAGATATTAGGGAAGTCTAGTGTGGATACATGCTTTTTACACAGGTGTTCTCGGTTCTCTTCTATCTAATTTAGAGTGCTGTGGAATCTGCCATACAGCTGTAGTGATTATCCAGCCTGTATGCAGTGCTGTTGTTTCTAGACCTGGATGCAGATTTTGAAGCTTTATCCCCTTAGTTAATCATAACTGTCATAGATTATAGAAGGGGTTCTTTACCTTACTTTTAGTTTGTTCTAGAATGTCCTACTTTTTTGTTTTGGTCTTCTGCCTCTTTCCAGGTTTCAAATGCGGGTCACTGGTTGCTACAGCAAAAAAAAGATTTCTCTCTAAGGCTACAATTTTATTTGTATTGTTCCTATATATTACTTTTTAGTCAGACCTTCTCCTATTCATATGCTAGTCTCTCATCCCAACATCTTCCTGCTTCCTAGGCTGTATTGGTCCATAGAAAACAGATAGTAGTTGCAATTCCTGAACAGAGAGCTAAATATAAAATGAAGACCAATTGCAAACTGTAATCACACTCTATCATACTAAAGTGAATTTGATTATGGGTCAACTGCAGTATGACGTTAATCTGAATGTCGTATTTCACCACTTTATATTCCCACATGGTAGTGAAACATCCCATTGCATATTCTATTTAGTATTACACAGAATAACACCGTAGATCTCTCCTGTACCATTATTATGTTTGTATACTGTTCTTGTGCATGTCCCCAACGTGATGCCTATAGGTGCAGTTTTAAAGAGACTCTGTCATCCATTAATTTTTAATGGTGAATTTCCACCTTCATTTACCCATTGTATCGCTCATAAAACATGAAATAATATGGGATGACTGCAACTATGAACTATTATTTAAATACAGAGTGATAGGCATTAGTGATTAGGTAAGAAAATAAATTATATTTTTTATATATATATATATATATATATATATAATGTGTATTCTATTATAGCATGACACAAATGGTGTCAGTATAACACATATATTTAGAAACTAGTGAAAGTTTGATGAAAGGGGTCTCTTTAAAATGGTTTTATAATTCAGATCGCCGTCTAGTTGCTTGATAGATACGCAATTGTTGTGTTTTTTTTTTTTTTATATATATATATATATATATATGCTCAGTGGCATAACATGAAGGCATCCCTTGTAAATCTTTGAGGGGGGTTCCAGTGCACAAATTCTTGCAGCCCTCTTAAAGAAATGGTAACACCAAAAAATGAAATTGTTTTACTGTAATGATAATATCATGTAGTGCTGCCATGCAGTGTCGGACTGGCCCACCAGGATACCAGGAAAAGTCCCGGTAGGCCCAGGTGTCAGTGGGCCCTCATGCTGCTAATTTGGCCAAGTTCATGGCCATTCTCTATTTCTAGAGGCTAAATAGATGTAATAATAGATTATAATATGTAAAGAAAATACACTACGAGAATAGAGGTTGAATGAATAGAGGAAGAATAATAGTACTGAGAGTGGGCCCCTGGTCTAAAATTTTTTGGTGGGCCCCTAGTGTAAGGTTTTTGGGTGGGCCCCTGATGCCCCAGTCCGACACTGCTGCCATGCAGTGGTAAAACTGATCTGTTTGCATCAGAAACACTACTATAGTTTATATAAACAAGCTGCTGTGCAGCAAAGGGGGAAATTGAAAAAGTATATACGGCACAAGTTAAATAGTAGATAACAAAGAACACCATTATGTTCTGCAGAACTTATCTGCTATCTGCTATGTAACCTGAGCCTGACCCCATTGCTACACATTTTATTTATATAAACTATAGTCGTGTTTCTGAAGCAAACACAGCAGTTTTACCAGTGCAGGGTAACACTGCAATATAGTATTATTATTATTATTATTATTATTATTATTATTATTAATAAACATGTATTTCAATAGTGCCAACATATTTGGCTGTTAATGTAAAACACAATTTATTTTTTAAATTACTGTTCCTTTAACAATCCCTCCTGTTTTTTTTGCAGCAAGCAGCCAAGTTAAAGGAGATAATATGCATGAATACTGGGACTACCCTACAGCAGACCCCACAGCACACACCCCACCCCCTGGCCATGGAGTCTGATATATGGTAGTTCTTTAATAAACAGAGGTTTTTGCATCCTCATAAAATGTGGTACCTTGGTTCCTGTTCATCTGCTCTTCACTACCACATCCAAAATCTGTTATATGTGTCCCAAAGCTTGCTGCATGTTCATGTTTGTAACGTTTGTTTTTCTTAAGGACCAAACTAATGAGGAGAAGCACGCATATGGATTTATAGTAAGTTTTTCACCAAATGGCTTACCTTTTTTCCAATATATTTTTTACAAAACTGTTATGTGGATTTTGTCAAGATCCACTCACAGGCGTATATTTCAGGTTCTTTTTGTACCCACATCTTTTTGATGATTGTGTTCTACCATCAAACTCTGCCCTGCTTTGTCCAACAGGGAATGAAAGACGAGCCATATGTATTTCTTGAAAAATGACTTGGCACAACAGTAAAACTGTATTCAGATATATTAGTGTGTGAAACAATGAACACATATCCTAATACAGAGACTGATATTGGTGGACTCCACTGTGCAAACAGTATGCATGATCATATTTTATCCTCTCAACCTTGTAATTTATTTACTAAAATACATTGCATATTCATATACACCTTTAAAAATATAGTGACTATAATATCCCATATTGTAGTTGTAAGGTGACACTTTTTTAATAATCTTTTTTTTTTTATTGCTTTTAAAAAAAGTAAACACAACAAAAAAAGAAAAAAGGTGGGTAATCAGTACACAGTACCATTATACATTGGATAGGTCTAAACATATTTGAGAGAAAGATAAGTAGGCATTATATAGATACACACAATACAGCAGGATTTTCAAGGGGAAATGTCTTTCAAACCCAGAGCGTCTTACAAGGTGACTTTTAACAGCCCCTTTTTTTACTACAGGTGATTAGTCACTATTTATTATGATACACAATTTTGGTGAGTCATGTGACAGACATTACATCACTAACCAAAGGATGAACTTATTTTCTGAAACAAATTGTTTATCTAGGAGCTTGGAATAGCACTTTTTTGTGTATATTTAAAACGTGTAGTGTCTGTGTATTTGTACTTGAATTAATGCATATGAAATGAATATATACGTTACAATACAGTCGCTTTAAGAAGAAAGTGCACTCTCTTTCAGATCTTTTGTTTTGCATATCGGGACATAACCATCAGTTACCCTACCCCGCTTTAATTCTGACATGACACAAGTCTAAATGCTAAACACAGTTTGCTTTGTGATCAACAATATAAAATAACTAAAAGTACAACCTTGTATGAGCACAAAAGTTAATTTAGAACCATTTTCTCATACTAAAGGGTTCTGTGTTATAAAGGTAGAGTTGCTCTGTTGAAGTTGTTTTTAACAAATAAACTTGAATTTTTAGAGATTTATTATGTCCCAAAGCAGCGAAAAATACTCCATCTTAAACCTGTTAAAGTCAGTGTAAGGGGTTCCTTTAAACATTTGACGATGTGTTTCTTTTCGTGATTTTCGGGTGTTTGATGCTGGTTTTCACTCGTAAACTCAACAAACTTTGTTGCTCAACAACTTGAAAAAGTTGTACAATTGAGTGGCAAAACTAAAAAGTTGCCATGATTTGAGCAGCAAATGGAAAAAAAAAGTTGCATGATACAAATTGCCACTGATTTTGTTGCAGCTTTGTGACGCACTGATTTTTTTCAGGAATAATTATTGGTAGATTAAGGGGATTCGGGTTTGGGAATTTGGTAAAAAAAAAAGAAATATTTATTTTGAACTGGGGAAGATAAAAATAAGTAGGTTCTTCTTACCAGTTCTCAAAGCAATGAGTGTCCTAGAAAATTTACCCAAAAGATCAGAACAAATGACCTGAAAGGCTACATCTCATCATTTTCAGGTCTGTGGCAGTATGGAAATATTTATGACAGACTGAACAAGTGTGAAATTTGCAACTTGGCTAATGGAAACAATATCAAATTATTTGATGGCATAATGCCATGATTGGTAGGCTTCTTTTTCTGGCCAAATCCAGCACGTGCAAGTACTGCGATTATTTTGTCTGCCAGCTGAGAACACAGCACGTGTGACATTAGCCTTACACAGATGGAAAATTAAAAAAAAAAAAATTATCTGAGGACATATTTGCCTTTAAAATTGGCCATCCCCAGTGATTTATTAGGGTAGCTGCCACATTTTTTGGTTAAAACCTGACAAATTAGGGATCATTTTTTAGGTTGTGTATGTGAAACACAGCTGTGAAAATTAACAATAAAGACATTTGCAAAAATTAAGTTATGCAAATGAATAAATGAGGAAAACTTATAAAACAATATCCAAGTGCTTGGTTGTCCAGGTAGGCAATCATGATTCAATTATACAGGGGTAGCTACATAAAACAACCCAGACACTGCAGAAACAGGGGCAACTCTCAAACAAGAAGCAGAGTTTTTATAGTTAAATTGATCATCTAGACATTCTTACCTAAAATATTACAGATATTACAAACTGGTGTGTAGGTGTAAATGTTTCTGTCCGTTTATACATTATCCATTGAGTATTTTTCTTGCATATGAACAGTGTTACCAGTTATCTTTTTTTGGCCACAGTTTAAAACCATTGGCACACTTTTGATAAAAAAAACAGACTTAAAGGTGGGTCAGAATAAATACAATATTATTATTAATAATAACATGTATTTTTTAAGTCACCAGCATATCATGCAGCACAGTAAAATGAATGTGTTTTTACAAAGAAATCACATACATATTATATACAGATTTACATACATAACAACCTGTACAGGTACAAAAGGTGAGGAAGGCCCTGTGCAAAAGAACTTACTATCTAAAGGGGAAGGGAATAAGACACGAGTTGCAGGAGTGGGGAAGATCAAAATAAGCAGGTGAGATGTAGCATTTGGTAGCTAAACGGAGCAAGGGTAGGCTTTTCTAAATAGGTGTGTTTTAAGAGATTTTTTGAAAGCAGAAAGGTTGGTAAAAAGTCAAGACAGACCGCGGGAAAGAATACCAAAGGAGGGGTGCAGCCCTTGCAAGTCTTGAATGTGAGCGTGTGCAGTGGTAATGAGAGAAGAGTTGAGGAGCGAAAAGTTGAGGAGAAGGTCAGTAGAGGAGTGTAGTAAGCAGTGTGGGGAGTATATAGAGTTGAGTTCAGGGAGTGTGGAGCAGAGTTAAGTGTTTTCACAAAAAAATATTCTATTTCTATTCTATACTACTATTCTGCCAACATTTTTCTATTTGTTGGGCTTGGACGGATAAACTGTAAATTTAGTTACCACTTGTGCCTGTAAAATGGGAATATTAGGGGCAAGGCATATTTGTAGTGAGAATTGTGTTTAGGCTTCATAATTGTTTTATTGAAGTTAAGTTTGTTTTTGATCATATGCCCTTTTGAATAGGACAGGTTTTTAGGTAATATAGCTATAGCATGAGATTAGATTGCTAATTTTTCTTCACCACTTGTAATATGCACCATTGCTATATTCTGTAACTGTTTGCTTTTACTACAAAATTAAAGCAAACATTTGGCTTTTGCAGTGGATTACTAAATAATGCTAAGTTTGCATGTGTTACCTGGTTATGTCATTAATCAGAATCTTCTTCTGTATAACACTTTCCTGGATATCCCATAGCCACGCCAAGCTTTCCAGTTACTTCCAGTAACCGAGCATGACATTTTTTGTGTCACTGCTTCTTAAACAGCCAACACCTAGATTAATTATAGATTTATGTAATCATTTTTAAGATCTAGGTTTCTTTAGATATATCAAAATGTTTCTATTGACTATGATGGTTTTCAGTCTTTTAGGGCATGCCAGTATTTAGTAATGATAAATCAAAAACCGCTGAACTTACCGAGTAGCATTGAAAGCATTCTGCTCATCTAAACTTCCAAAGCAGTTTGGAATGGTAAAGCATTTTATGCATTTCAGGGTATTGAAATCACCATAATACAATCACAGTGTTTCTCTGGTGTGCCTTTTCCAGCTAAGAACCACAAAGGGCAACATATCTTCCAATGTGTCTTTAGAGAAACTGATATTGGTCTTAAGTGGTGTTCTTCAAGTGGTAGTGCAATATTAAAAGAGAAGATTCTCAGGAAAGCTATTTCTTTGTAATAGTTTTTTTTTTTTTTTAACATTTTCAGTAATGCAGAATGGATGTCAAAAGAGGGTGTACATATCAACATTTGTGAACCCAGGACATGTGTAAATCTCACTTTTATATTAGTATTATTATAGATTACTGTATATCCAGTTTTAAATAGTGGGTTACTGGTACTATAATTTTAACTGCTATCTGGAATCACAGGTTCTGATTATATTGTATGTAGAAGTCCTTTGCCATCTATAGAGGGTAAAATGTTAACTACCAGCCACTGTATCAGATACCTGTACTTTCATAGTATTTTATAATGTTGAAATTATTAAAATCAGGTTATATTTCAGATGATGTAACTGTCGATGAAACAGAAGTTCTATTTAAGCCATTCAGATCTGGTATACAAAAGCTGCTTTATCATTTTGTGGCTTGCAGGTTGGAACACTTGGTGCTGTTTTTATTTTACAGTGTGTTTCAGTTTATAATAAAAACTATATTCTCCCTTGTTATATAGACTGAAGACGTCTGCCTGGCCTGGCATTCTGAATCAGATCACATGAAAATCTTTGAGCTAGCAGTGTGACTTTGTACTTATTGGCTTTTTTCAGAGTACCATAAATCCTCTGGATTCCATCTATCAACCCAGTGCTTTGGAATCAATTGTGATCCCCAATATGCCAACACAGGCTTCTCCAGTGCCAGGTAAGAGTTGCCGCACGCAGTGTGTTTTTCTTGAATCATCTTTTGAGAACTGTAGAG